>OY730478.1:62418911-63098314 GCA_963422695.1 Xylophagus ater | reverse complement strand
TTTGGTTTATTTCTTTTATCGATTCCATGGTTTTTATATTTGAAAGCAAATTCAAAAATCATTAAAAGAATCTCATTTTAAATACTATTTACAAAAATATTTCATAATAATTTTCAGATTTTGATGAATCACAATCTTATAATCCTGACTGGAATGAAAAGGTATCTTATAATATTTTTTGTTAATTTTAAACCGGGTTGATTATCCTTTAGTTTAGCTATTCGAAGAAATTATTATTATCTTAAGACAAAAGGCAATATTTTGAAATATTCTCATCTAACATTGTTTCATCAAATTAAATGTTTCTAACTAAAAAATATAATCAATGTTATATTATTTATATTAATTGTTATTTTATGTTTTGTTTTTGCGCTGTTAGCTTGCGCCTTTTAGCTTGCGCCTTTTAGCTTGCATTGCTAGTGTTTTGTCGTTTGAAAAAGGCTTTTTAAATTGTTTATACAAATGCTAACAAATAAGACTATCATATTCAAAGTACTAGCATTGATTATCCACCTAGTTTATAATACAAAATTGATAATATATCTGTTTTAATGAAATTCAACTCACAAAATACTAGTTTGAACAATATGCAGTGTAAATTTCACAAAATTTGATAATGTCCCTTCTAAATCGATCATGTTTTATTGTAACATTCATGGAGATGTAGACCAAAGGAATATCGTAGCTAAAAACTGATCAAACTGATCTAGTTTACAGTCGTAAGATAAGTTTCTGACAAAAAACTTGATTTACTATTCAATTTGAGCTACAATAGTAAAACTTACTAGCAATTTGTGGATCCTAATGAATTTCCAATATTATATTTAAAAGCCTTTTAAGAAAATAGAATACAATAAATACCATATATATACTAAATATAATTAAAATGAATTTTTAAAACATTTTTTCTATAATTTATTAATTTCATATTTTTTAGCCGAACCCAAATAATCAGTGGCAGGAACAATTTGCCCAATGGAACTTAAATACGCAAAATCAATAGAAGAGAAATGGAAATATATATTTTTAATTCTTAAATTATTTTAAAACTTAATAATTTTTTTTAAAAATTGTTTATAATTAGATTTAAGAACTTATAAAACTTTAAAAAGAAAGAGGAAACTTTTCTTAAGACAACATTGTATTGAATTTTTTTGGAAAAAATTAAAAGATTTATGAGAAATCTTTGAAAGTTTTGAGGTGATAAAATTTTGTTAGTCATATCGAAAGTGTTTTTGTTACAAATCATGTTTACTTTTAAATGTGCATTAAAATAGTGCATTTTTTAAACTTGATTATTTCAAAATTCAAACATCACAGCCTATGATTAGCTTTGAAAATGAAAACGTATTCGCTTTGGATAGAAAGGTGCGATCAAAAATTATTCGCTTTTCGCTCACCAAAAAGACACTGTTCTTTTTTGCTGCACATACGTATTTACATTTGAAAACAGCAATAATAAAAAGAGAAGGTAACCAAGCATATAGTGTTTCATGTTTCATAGAGCGAACATAAATTCAAAGATAGGTTCATTAAAAAAATAACATATTACGAAGAATCACAGTTCTTTTTAAAGAACAATAACAATATGTTCCTGTTGTTTAAAAATCACAATTTTTTATAATTGTCATCTTTTTTGTGTCCAAGATCTGGTTACAATAATGTTTAAAGCACGGTTAGGCCCGAACCAAACAAGTTCAATCTGTTCCATACCAAAATATAACCCAATAAAGGTACAATCGGAACGGTTCGATGTTTATTTATGTGTAGACTAAAATGGTTTAATCGTACCAGGATAGAATCGTGTAACTTGATTTCTACCAAATCGTATCGAAAAAACATAGGAATGGTAACGTATTTTCGATACGATTTACTATCAATTGAATTCCAAACGATTCCACTCCCGGTTTCGTATCCACATAAACGTATTGATATACAACATTTCTGAGCGAACATTTGTATGTAAACAAGCTGGTTGGGAGATGGATGCTCAGAAATTAACAGTAAATATAACAGAGATTGCCTAGGCTATAAGAATAAACATTTCATACTGATCGCTGATGCCATCTATCGACTAATAGTTTCGGATTAAGGTCTATTGAGTGATCCAACGTTAATATTTTATGGCATTATCGATCTTCATGATTTGCTAAATTGTTAACTTTAAAAAAGTTATTAAATGTGAATGTAATAATGCGTTTCAAAACTTTCTTGATGATGAACATTGTTAATTATAATTTTATGTATGTTTTGATCTTTTCAATCATATTGAAGAAGAAATTTAGTGAAAAACTACTTAATTTACTATAAATATTATCGAAATATAATAAAATTTAATACAATTTTTCATTACTTCCAATATTTTTTCTTTCCAGATAATAAATAAAATGAATAATTGTAAAAAAAAGAAAAACAGTTGAAAATAGTGTACCTAAAATTTTTTGTTGGTTTTTATAAATCATTTATTTTAAAATTATTCAATCGCTTTAAATTAAATAAAACATGACTTATTAAATATAAATATTAAAAACACAGTAAATAAATTATTAAAACTGTTAGTAATTGTATAAAAAAAGAAAAGAAAAAACATAATATTTAGTAATTATTTAATTTTCACCAATAGAATACTTTTTTTTTGTTTGTTTGTTTTTAAAACTTAATATTTTTTATATTTAATTTTTGTTTGTGATAATAATTATAAATATTTAGTAAATATTTAGTTATCATGCTATTTAACAGTAAAGCGATGAAATGAAAGAAAAGTTAAAAAATTGATAAGCAGGATCTCAAAGACTGCAAAAAAAAACCAAGTACTTTTAATTAAGAATCTTAAACTATAAATAAAACACACAGAAATTAAGATAAACAGAAAAGAAAATATTATATACAAAATTAAGTAATTTAGAAAAATATAATTATTTAAAGACAATTTCTATTAAATATTTTAAAAGAATATAATTTAAAACAAACAAAAATATAAAAATTATACACAATTATTAAATTTATATAAAAAGGATTTATATATTTAAAGAAAAAATAAAATAGATATATTAGACACCATTGAACTACAGCTTTTATTATTATTAAAATATACAAAATATTAAATAATGAATATAAAAATTATTACACAAAATTTGAAATAATTATTTACTTAAATGAAAATCAAAATGGAAATGTTTATTAAAATAGATGAAAAGAGAATTTTGAAATGATGATATTTAGAAAAGAATGAAGAATACAAATATATACCAGAAAAACAAAGTTAAAAAAATACAGGTATACCGCCCATAATGCGGTAGATACATTTTGCGTATAAAAAAACTACGTACTACAACTTTTGCAATTTTAATTCACAAAACGTCAATCACAATTTGAAAATCATTTAACGCTTTCTGAATTAAAATTGGAAAATGTGTAGAACACGAAACGAACTGTAAGTTTAGCTTAGTAATATGCATATTCCGTCCTAGGATGGATGAAAAGATATAGATCTGAAAACAATGATTAGGAAAATCACTACAAAATAATTGCCCTTTTTTTCAAAGTATAAACAAAAGAATTATAACATTTCTTAGGGCCATGGTATCGAATCAAAAAACTTTCAGCCATTCTAGCGTATTTCCACAAGCTTACATCGTGAAATTTTAAAATTGCATATTTTCAGGCGTACATTAAAATTATTTTGGTTGATGTCAGCCATTCTCTGTTATTATTTATACAACATATGATTTCTCTAAATTCATTATTGTGAAAAATTTACAAAACTCTTCTGTGAAATTAGGTGTTCAAATTATAATTCCCCCTAAACTAAACTAATTTCATTGCTGTATTCAAAATGACTGTAACGTCTGCTAAAAATTCAATAAACTGTTGTATGAGTATACGTACATAACACCGTTGTAGGAAGTTTGCACAATATTTTTACCCTGTTTTCGGATACTGCGTTATGGGGGGTATAACTGTATTATAATTGGCCTAAAGTTAATCAGTAATAAATTAACATATTTATTTAAAAATATTGTAAATGGCTTAATAAAATAAAAATGTGTGATGATCACAAAGGCTGTAAAGCTGTTGAGTACGAATTGGTTATTAAAAAAGAGTCAAGTTTTCGATGATATTACTTGTCCAGCAAATGATATTCTCACATTATAATGATCGTAGTCTACCAAACTGAAGAAATAATTCTAATACGTCTATTTATAAAAAACCTATCCATGTTTACCAGATTTCTAACTTCAAACTTACTGCTGTAAGTTTATAATTTTTTAGTAATTCCCAAAAAGAAACCTCTTTTTTAACTCTTTGATATCAATACTCTGCTGTACAAAAACCTAAGTTTCATCAAAGAAGGCATGAGCGGTTGTTATAATGTAATTAGCTGCATCCAGTACTCCTCAGAGTTGGCTACAAATTGTTGAATTGTTGCTGCATGAGATGAAGCAATTGTTTAATAGCTTAACGTGTTTCACAATATGCAAGCAATATGTTATCTCGAAACTTTTTGAAATAATTCTGGATTCTTGGTACAAAACCACGGAAATTTGAAAATACATAAACATGTTTTGCAGTGAAAGAAAAGTTTAAATTTATTTCTATAAAATATGGAATATTTCTGATGTTTAAGACGGACGATGTTACCTGAAATGGAGGTTTGTTTGTGCAAGCTCGAAATAACCACACCAAAATCATTTAATAATGCATAAAGCATCAAAAAGTGGCTTTGAAATCTCTAAAAAAAATATATACTGAAATAAATTTTACACATTTTCGCGAAAATGTTCAAATATAAGTTAAAATGATTGCTTCTTTTGATTTCAATCCTTTATTAAATGTGTCTTCAATCCTTTGCTTACTAACAGAGCTTCAAAACGACGAAATAGAATTCGAAATTAATCAATGTTTAAAAGAAAAAAATCGTGCACTTCTTAAAGTTTGTGTATTTAATATGAAAAATTAGATAAATAGGGTCCAGTGATGATTAAAATTCACACCAAACTGAACTTATTTATCTAACACATCATAAATTCTTATACTTATATAAACTTTAATTTAAAAAGAACTTTCTGATGAAAATTTCCAAAGAAATATAAGAAACAATTACTGTGATATGTGATTAGAATAGAAAACATGCCACAACAAGGGTTCCTTCGATTTCAATGGAATTGTTGAAATGTTTCTATATTCAAATTTTTTCAATTTAAAATAATGATGTTTTTACATAACGATTTGTCCGGCAAACTTAAGCTTTAAGAACACTCAACATTTTATTCATGAAGACAAAAGTTCGGCGAAAAATACATTATGAAATATAATTAATTAGTTAACAAAATGAAATTGTATTTGTGACTTTTTACTTGCTATTAAGGCATATAGTGCCCAGTGATGTTCAAAAATGTTTTACACCAAACTGAATAATATTTGCCTAACAACTAATAAAAGCTTTTTCAAATTTTTATTTAACAAAAATTTATATTTTATTTGATTTTTGAAGAAGAAAAAAAATCCATTGTTAAAGCAATTGTGGCCCAGTGATAGTTTTATAATTATAATATCTACTGGACAATATTGCTCTAACAAGAAATTCGAAACTTTTCCATTTTAACTCTTTGTCATCCAAGCAGTACTTAAAGCAGTACAAAACTTAAAGAAAAACTGTGAATACTAGCTGTAGAATTAGAACGTCTTCAAGTCCCTGGGCAATACAGCTAGCCTTGGGAGTACAAAGGATTAAAATACTTACTTCGTTATAAACACTTTCTATATATCACAAATAAAAAAAGACACAGTTTATCGAATTTTCACTAAAACTAATTTTGAAAGTCAATGATGCCGATCACAATGAACTTCATTAGTGTTGAAGCTTTAAGAATTTCATAAATCACCCAAAGCTAAAACACCAAAGAAGATATTAATGCAATTTGTTTTGTTTCTGTCCAAGAGTTATTATTATTACCAATTTGATGATTTCTTGTTGTCCAATTTCAATTCACGAGTGTTCGGTCTAGTCACTGGATACGATTCCCATTTACAGTGACTATTCCGACATTCGCCTTGAAATTGCCAAAATTATTATGAAAAGAAGTTGTTTTTTTGAAAAAATATTACAGTTTTTGAAAATAATTTTATACGATAAACTTCACCAGTGATGTTTAAATTCGACATCAAAACTAATCAAGTTTATCGTACACAAATATTTTAGATTACACAATATTTAATTAAGTTTTGTAATTTAGTAGAAAATTTCAAATAATTCCATAATTTGTAAGAATTTTTAATGATTGAATTTTCTAAACTTAAGAAACGGAATTTATTCAACTGTATTTTAACTAAATTCAGATTAATTAAGCCTTTTCTTTCAAGTCTAGCTGTTTTGCATGTAAATAGATGAAATTTTAATTGTTCTGAAATACTAATAACTAGACTTTGCCAAAAAAAAAAACACAAGAATAAGACAAATTTGAATTTAAGTTCAAGCTCAATTGCGGGCATATAAAATCCCTTTTTTAAAATATTATCAGTTGCACTGGCATAGAAGCTTCTATTAAATTTATTTAATGTTCGAATTTGTTAACGAATTAAAATGAAAACTGTGAAAAGGCTCCAGCTAGAATCAAATCAATAATGTTTTTTGTCTTTTTGCGCAAACGTAATTAGCTGTTTCATAAAATTTTCCGTTTTCTTAACAAAAAATTTCCCGGTAATTCTATTTCAAAACTTTTAATTTAAACGTTGGCCCGCTTTGTTAGAATTATAATATTTAAAAAGACTTTTGAATATCGATCATCACCGAAAAAAGTATTATTAATTATTTTAAATTATTCAAATTTAATATCCAAGAAATCTTCTTCAGAAATTTAATTATCGAAAGTTTTTAATAAAAATCTTGAGTTTTAAGGAAATTTAAAAAATTAATATTATTTTTATACAAAAATTAATGAAATTTTCAAATTCTTTTACCAATTTTAAAAAATAGTTTTTTCTTTCAATTTAAATTAAATTTTCCGTTTGTTACTTTTAATTAAAACAATTTTAATTAAACACTTTTTAAAAATTACTTGTCACCAAATTGAATTTTCTTTCTTTAGTTTAAAATATATCTCACCAGAATAATAGATTCTTTTGAACTGACTAAACGGAACCGATTTCACCGCTTTTATAGGGAAATTTTTTTGAAAATTTTGAAAGTAATTAGTGACATATCCATTAGTGACAAAACATGAAATCCAGAAGGTTTTGTAATTACATACGTAAATTCAGGTACTGGCATTTTTTGCGAACAGGTAAAATTCATTTCGGGTTTATTATAAAATTTTGTAAGAAAATATTCCAAAATAAAGAAAAACACTGTAATTATAATATTTTGATCAAATAATTCTTCTTATCTCAAAAAATTCCTATGTTTGAAACCGATTTCAATCACATTTTAAACAAATCCCGAATGTTTGATTCCATGTTCTTAAATTAATCACGAATAAATCTCAATTCATTTATATCTGAGACGTTTCTGCCGTTTCTTACTCCATTTTAATTCGAGATTTCATAGACTAGCCTGCGAATAAATAATAAATTGAGTTATAAAAGTCTTAAATTGCAGATTCTTTAAACATTATTGAGCTGGAAATGATATATTTGCAATTTTCCAAGGATATTGATTATTTTGATCATTTCAGAGACACAGTAATAATTTATCAAAGGAAATATTTCAAATTTCATCATTTTCCGTCCTACCAAAAAACAATTTCTATGTGAAAATATTCACTTATGCTTAAAATACATTTGAATATAAGATCTTGTAATAATTCTTGCCACAAAATTACTTTTAGTACTATTACGATGTGTTTAGTTTCAATTTTCGCTATCCAAATTCCAAAAGGATTGAGAATACAATGGTATTTTTGATATATCAGTCGAATTGAATGATATCAGCTTCCTGTAGTGACTTGGGTTTAAATGAAGGATCAATTTTAAAAACATGATTTTAATGCATTTAATAACAACGAACTTTTATAGGTTGGGAATTGATCTCTTGATCTATCTCGTTCATCTTTGGACCTTTGTCATATCATTTATTCCTCAATATTTCGGCCAACGATCTCCTAAAAGCTACAGGCAAAATTAGAAATGGTTTCTAATCAATTTGATAATATTGATTTTGAGAAAAATGATTCTTAAAGGCTTTTATTCAATATTTGCTAGAAAGATTGGGTCTTTATGTATCTTATGTGTTATTTCTTTTATTATTTTTATAACGGTGTCGTTGAATAAAGCGCTAAAATTGTTCATAATATTTAACTAAATAGGTTTTAGTGACCAATTAATTCCATATCCTAGCATTTTTAATATTATTTGATCAAAACGCACAGCTAAAAGACATGTACAATAGCATCTTAATGTGCTCGGATGTTTAAAACTTGGATTTGGAGATGTTTGGACTGGTTTAGTCATTCTTTTTCTTTTCAGAGAAACCATTTTTAGACTTCCCGCGAGAAATTAAAATATTCAAGAATTGAATAAGTTTGAGAACTTGAAATAATGATGAAAATTTTCCAATATTAATTGTTTGAAAATTTGAATTTTTCAAATTCTAAACACGTCATTAATTTTTCCTGAGAAATAATATAAATTCCTGACAATTATTGCCATCTGCAGAAAATCATTTTCCAAAGAATTTTGTTAATATTTTAATAAAACTTTTTATTGCCCTGTCTTTTCTGTTTCATGTCCCGAAGGAGTGTACCTGGTACTTGAAAATATTCCATGTAATTATCCTGAATATTCAGAATTATTGGGAAAACTAAAAGGTTAAAAGGAATCGGGCCAATAAAATTTAAATTTTCTGTCCCGTCTTTTGCATTTAACTTACTTGGTTCGAATTAACAAATATTTCTGCAAAAGAAAAAACAGGTAAACAAATAATTTTTACAGAATTTCAAAATGAGTTTTTAATGAACATATTTCGGTGATTTTTGCATTTAAAATTTATATGATTTGTAATGGAAAACAAATGTCTATCGGCTGAATCATAAAATAGCAATAAAATATGAAATAAACTGTACGCTTTTCTTCATTTTCCCAGACTAGGTATTTCGAAGTACGAGTAAATTGAAATATCGACAATCTTTTAGGGCCTCTAGGTATGCACATGTTTGCCATGTGAACAAACTAGTAAGATTTGTAATTTATAACAAATTATGTACATTACCGTCCTAAAGTCTCGGTACACCAAGTATCAAAATCATTTAGATGTCTTATTATGGGCTCCGGATTAGATATAGTTATGCTGGATTTCCAGTCGATTCTTTGATGACGCCGATTGGTCTATAAAAAATTTCGACCAATCAAAACGCTCAACTAGGTCCTAGGATTTATTTTTAAGAATCAGATGATGTCTGTTTGAATATTTTAATTAAAATTTTAAAAAATCAGACTCAAATTGATGCGATTTGCGTACATACATATTTCATTCGCCGTTTCATTGAAATGCTTTTCGCGTTAAACTAGTTCATTTTTTTAAGATGCGACTTTCGTACTGAATTCATTTTCTTAAAAAAAAAAAAAAAAAATTTATAAAAGAAAAAACTATAGTATCATGTGTAGTAATAGCTTCTTTCTTTTTAGCTGAAAGTGCCACAATTTAAAGGAACTACTAAGAAGATTTACAATTACGAATTTTTAATATTTTCAGGAATTTTAGGGATTTCAAAAGTCATATATTTTGTTTTTATACAAATAAATGTTGTTGTTATATTATTTATTAAGGAACACCCATTTTTTCAGTTCTAGAAACAGAACTAGAAAAGTTTTCTAGAAAAATTAGATTCAAGAAAATCTCCTCTTTAAAAGTAATTCAACCAAAAAGAAAATATGACAACAACATTTAACTGCAAGTTTTTCCAATTTTTGCAATCGAAATAATAAAATTAGAAACAATTAATTGTCTTTGATTTGATAAATTCTTTATCAAAATATTAACACAAACAAATCTTCAAAATCGATAAAAATCAAAAGTAATAACAAAACCAAAATATGAATGAAAATATTAAACAAAAAAATACGAAAACAAAATAATTAATAAATAAGATATTAAAATTATTGTATAAAGTAAAAACAAAAAAAAAATAATTAAAAATATTTATTTGAAAATTATTAATTATAAAAAAGTAAATAAATACAAATGAATTATGTAAAATGGAAGAAAATATTTAAAAACTATTAAAAAAGTGAATAAAAATTAAAATTTTGTTTTATTGAAGGCTTAAGACCTAAGACGTTGTGCACTTGTTGGATTTGAATAGGGCGCTAGGTCTAAGGGGCGCTAAAATTATGTAAATTATTTGACGAAATTAGAAGAATTTTTAAAAAAAACTTAGGAAACCACATTATATATATATATATATATATATATATATATAGTACTTTGTTATGCCCTAAGGTTTTTATATGGTTTTTCAGATTTAATTCGAAAATTTGTCAATCAATTTTGTTTAAATTAATTATGTTGGTTAAATACGTAAACAGACAATACCATGTTAAATTTGAGCAAAATCGGTCAAAGTGAAGAAAGAAATAATAATCCTAGGAGAAAATAAGTCTGTCCATAAAGTTTTTTTGATGTACTTTAAAAACTAATTCACCGATTTGGATAAAATTTGCAGATTAGACTTATGATAGGGTTTAGGTTACCTGCAAATTAGAGTAAATTTTGAAAAGAAGAAACAAAGTTATGACGAAAAAACCTTGAAATATTGTTAGTTTTGACTGTTTTTTTGTTCCATTTCTACCATAGGGCATCAAAAAATCGGCTATAGGCCGATTTTAAGATACTATATGTTTTTAAAACTATTTAATAATTACCTAAATGACCGAAAAAACGAAGCATATTAGAATTGTCTAATACAGTTTGTATTGGAATTGTGCGTCTTTTTTTTAAAAAAATTTCTATATTTAACAATAATCTAATACAAATAAGTCCAATTTGATATTGCTTATTTGAGCTGAGCTTCGCCTAACTTTTTAATACAAAAGAGTACTTATATGTATGATCGTTATGTCTTATGGTAGGTACTACCAGACGGGCCAAGGATAGTGGAGAAAGAAATAATCCTAGAAGAAAATCAGCCTAAATAAGAGTTTTCTGATTTATTTTCAAAACTAATATACCAATTTGAATAAAATTTTCAAAATAGATTTATCCTATTAGGATCTGGGTTAGGTGCCAATAACTTTGAAAAGAGTAAATAAGCAAAAGCTGTGTTTTCTTCATCGGGGTCTAGGTCAGGGTCTGCTTCATAAAAAGTAAAAGCAACAACAACATAACCCAAATATTTATCGGGTTCAGGGCCTGAGACCACGATAGAATTTAGTTAGGAAAAAGTGCAAGAGATGGCGCAGCCATTGTTTTCCATATAAATGTGGATATAAATGTCATATTCACTTTCATATATTCCTGAAAAAAGGATTTTTTAATATCATTCAATAAAGATACATATTTGTTTGGAGCATTTTTGTGTGCATTGTCACATTTTAGTTTTTAGTTTATTTAAAATTTTACTTTTTTTTGTTTTATTGTTTTCATTGTTTTCAATTTTTTGATATTTTATTTCATTGTTTCGGTTAACGTTTTTATTTGATTGTTCAAGTAACATCGATAATTCTTACTGTTAGCTTTTAATTGGGTCACTCTTATTCTGACCATCAACCAGTTCGTTTTTAAATATTTCATCAGAGGAGTCAATAGTTTTGTAATAAAAACGCTTTTTCGTTTGTTAGACATTTGAAACTTTTAGAATAGCTCAGAACACGATGACAATGCATTCTTTTAATATTTTTAGCCATTTTAAAGCAAAATTGAATTTATTTTCAGTAAATTTTTTTATTACATAGAATTGTCAAGTTTATATAATTCAATAGAAAATTTGAAAACGTGGTATATAAAAAGTTCTTTTTATCTTATAAGTATTACATTATTATATTTATTTAAAGTGAGTAAATGTATTATATAAGTTTTTAAAATATGTACAGCGAAATATTATAATATGCCTAATTAAATTAAAGAAACAGAGACTTAATTATTTTATTTATAAATTAGTACTTCATTTTACAAACTTCTAGTTCTGGAACTTTCCCTTCTCCCGTTCAGCTCTCCGTTGGTCGCTTCAGCAGATCTTCCTTCAATGACTTCATCCAGTAGCAGTTTTTAACCATGGCAGCTTTCTGGACAAAAGTATCGTATAATTACTTATTACTTATTACAAAAAAACAGAATAGTTATGAATAGACAGCTGTCGACCATCAGGGTTTTTCTGGAATTCGATCTGTTCGGGGTGTTACCCAGCCATTGATGTTATTCTAAAGTTGATGAAGCTTTAGTCTCTCCTGAATTATTGCTACGTTCCGATAGCAATTCAATTATTTATGATGTACAGATTCTTCGGGTGTCTGTAAATTATTAAAAAAAAGAAATTTGAATACATTTTCATAACATAATTTAATTAATTAATTAATATGTAAAAAAGGGATGTTCGAAACTTACGAATTCATTACGACTTCTTTTGCTGCTAACTTGCTGTTGCAATTCGATCAACAATTTCCTCTTCTTTGTTCGAATGGAATTTAAGAAGTTTGTATGGTCTTCCGTTGTCTGGCGCTCACGTTTCAATAGATTCGCATCTAAATAACGATTTAATTCCTTCCTCTGAACGTGACGAACTTCTACTTCCATTCCGGGCTGCAGTAATTCGATGTTTGTCTAAATTTAAAAAAAATGTTTTTCATTTAATAAATTTATTTTCGAAAATTGTAAAAGCTAACTTACCGCATGTGCGTAAACATGCTCCACAAAGTTGGCGACACTGGGTGTTAGATCAACATTCAAATGGTACCATTGATCAAACTCCAAGCCGACAAACCATATTGTTGAAAACGGCGGCATGGGATTTTTTGAATTTTGAAACATTTTCGAAATTTTCTTTTCAGAAAGTTCGAAACATTTCGGGTTCACATGCGCTAGCGAAATATTTTCCATACCCTCTAAAATTTTCACTAAAACCCGAAGTTTAGCTTCGATGAAACCACACCATTTCAAATGATCGTGGTGGTTTCTTTCCGAACTTACTATGACAGTAAGAAAATGTCTATACCTGGAATAATTGTAATAAATTAGTACAAAATAAGATTTTTTATTATTTTATAAATTACCTAGAAAACATACTTGGAGCTTCAAATAACCGATTCCATGTTGCTTTGCCCATCATAATTGCTTCCGTTATATCCATACCGCAAATTAACTCATCGATAATAATTTGTTTTGTTGATTTCGAGACGTTGAATGTTGAATTTTGTTGTGGATATGCGGGAGTTATGACCGGCATTAAATGAAATCTATCAGAATGATTTATTCTGGGATTCCATTCCTGTGTAAAAACATAAATAAAATGATTAGATATGAAATTAACAAAATTTGATTTTTTTATTTACCTGAAATCCAAGATTCAAATTTTCTGGATGTTTTAATAAAATTGGGTGCGGCCATTCCCATCTTGTATATAATAAAAAGAATTTATGAACTAAAGTGGCTGCTACTGCATTCGGATAAAGTTGGCAAGTTCTAGCAACTAGCATCGTCCATGTTACACCACCAAAAAATCCAGTCGAGTTTGAATAAATTCCATGTTCTGAGAAAATAAAATAGAATTAGTAAAATAAAATGAGATATGTGAAAGTATTCAAGGATTATTTACCTTTTGCCCATAGCTTTATGGCAGTTAAAGCTGTTCGAAAATTTTCAATATTCGGCAATAACCTGAGAATTTCATCGGTTACTCGACGTCCATTCAAACTTCGAATACATCTCGGATCTAGATTTTTTAATAACTCACAATCTCCTAGATCCAAATCATCTGGAATTTGTTGTAGTGTCAAGCGTGCAAAGACCAAATCAACTTCAAACCCATCAAAATGCAATTTAATAATTGGAACAAATGCTTCCTCAATGGATGTGCACTCAGTGACTTCACGTTGTTCTTTTAGTAATTCAAAAAATGATTTGAAAAAGTCTTCACGTTGAATATTCCTTGGTGCAACACACAGTATATCAATATCAGCATTCTTCTCATGTACACCCAAACGATATGATCCAAACGTGTATATTTTTCCACCCAGCTTTTCGGCCTTTTGTGATGGCATATCTTTCGATATGGATACATTGAACACCCATTGCTTAAAAAGCTCATTTAATTTTACTATTATCTCCTTACGACGAATTAATTCCGATTCGGATTCCAATAAATTGAATGATTCAAGCACTTTTTGTAAATCATTTGTTAAACGCAAATCTTCTGCTTTTGGTCCGGCAACACTTATAGCGGATGTAATACCTAGATTTTTTCCAGCATTATTTGCTGCCGATGTTGCTTTCACTGAACTCCACATTTTTAAGTTTAATCTTTAAAAAAATAAATATTTGATTATTTCACTTGATTTGATTTTAAAATAATATTAACGTACTTCAATTTATTAAAATCAATTTTAAATTTGTAATACAATTTACGATTTTTTTTTATAAGAACTCTTTTATATTATTACTCGTATTTAAATGAGACGAAAAGAATTATTGTCAATTAAATTTAATCTTAAGCTCCTAACTTTCTAACACTTCGAATAAAAGTAATGTGACTCCTAATAATCTGGATCTTATAAGCAAAAATTAGATGAAGTCTTTCTCCCTACTTTAGGGATTTAGAAATACCCGGAAGGATACGGACAATATGGAACCCCCCCCCCCCATATTGACAAAAGCAGGTAAAAAAGTGCATAAAGTTAAAATGACCGCCAATAGAAATAAAATTATATTTTATGCATTTATATTTTATGTTATCTTATGTTATATTTCACATAAAATACTATTTTATGTTATGTTATGTTATATTTCACATAAAATACTATTTTATGTTATGTTATGTTATATTTCACATAAAATACTATTTTATGTTATGTTATGTTATATTTCACATAAAATACTATTTTATGTTATGTTATGTTATATTTCATATAAAATACTATTTTATGTTATGTTATGTTATATTTCACATAAAATACTATTTCTCGTTAAATTGGTATTCTACAAGTCAATTTTTCGTTTACATGTTTTCGACCTCATATTAGGGCATGGTTCGAATAATTTAATATTTGAGCAAACGAACATATTCTATTTTTTCACTGTTCAAACAGAAATAAAGTAATTATTTTATTTAAGAGAAAGAAAGCAAAATAAATTTGAAAAAAATAAATTAGGCGCGATCTTTCCAAAGCCTTTACTGAAAATGACAGAAACAAAAAATTCCGCACAAAATAAAGAAAGAAAATTACAATTTTTCATTAGAAAGAATAAAATAACTATAAATCAAATATATTCTACTTTTTCTTTTTACATCATAAATATTGTATTTTCCCAACACTTTTTCAAGTATTGGTACATGTACGAATAATAAACAGAAGAGATTTTTTGTTATGGATATTACAAATATTTAAGTGTTAGTTCCCGTGTGAATAGTGATTCTTATTTTTTATACAAGTGTTAGAATTGTTTATTAAAGCTAAATCTATTTCTATCTCTGTTGTACTAACAAGAAATAGTATTTCATGTGAAATATAAAATAACATAACATAAAATATTATTTTACGTGAAATATAACATAAGATAACATAAAATATAAATGCATAAAATATAATTTTATTTCTATTGGCGGTCATTTTAACTTTATGCACTTTTTTACCTGCTTTTGTCAATATGGGGGGGGGGGGGTTCCATATTGTCCGTATCCTTCCGGGTATTTCTAAATCCCTAAAGTAGGGAGAAAGACTTCATCTAATTTTTGCTTATAAGATCCAGATTATTAGGAGTCACATTACTTTTATTCGAAGTGTTAGAAAGTTAGGAGCTTAAGATTAAATTTAATTGACAATAATTCTTTTCGTCTCATTTAAATACGAGTAATAATATAAAAGAGTTCTTATAAAAAAAAATCGTAAATTGTATTACAAATTTAAAATTGATTTTAATAAATTGAAGTACGTTAATATTATTTTAAAATCAAATCAAGTGAAATAATCAAATATTTATTTTTTTAAAGATTAAACTTAAAAATGTGGAGTTCAGTGAAAGCAACATCGGCAGCAAATAATGCTGGAAAAAATCTAGGTATTACATCCGCTATAAGTGTTGCCGGACCAAAAGCAGAAGATTTGCGTTTAACAAATGATTTACAAAAAGTGCTTGAATCATTCAATTTATTGGAATCCGAATCGGAATTAATTCGTCGTAAGGAGATAATAGTAAAATTAAATGAGCTTTTTAAGCAATGGGTGTTCAATGTATCCATATCGAAAGATATGCCATCACAAAAGGCCGAAAAGCTGGGTGGAAAAATATACACGTTTGGATCATATCGTTTGGGTGTACATGAGAAGAATGCTGATATTGATATACTGTGTGTTGCACCAAGGAATATTCAACGTGAAGACTTTTTCAAATCATTTTTTGAATTACTAAAAGAACAACGTGAAGTCACTGAGTGCACATCCATTGAGGAAGCATTTGTTCCAATTATTAAATTGCATTTTGATGGGTTTGAAGTTGATTTGGTCTTTGCACGCTTGACACTACAACAAATTCCAGATGATTTGGATCTAGGAGATTGTGAGTTATTAAAAAATCTAGATCCGAGATGTATTCGAAGTTTGAATGGACGTCGAGTAACCGATGAAATTCTCAGGTTATTGCCGAATATTGAAAATTTTCGAACAGCTTTAACTGCCATAAAGCTATGGGCAAAAGGTAAATAATCCTTGAATACTTTCACATATCTCATTTTATTTTACTAATTCTATTTTATTTTCTCAGAACATGGAATTTATTCAAACTCGACTGGATTTTTTGGTGGTGTAACATGGACGATGCTAGTTGCTAGAACTTGCCAACTTTATCCGAATGCAGTAGCAGCCACTTTAGTTCATAAATTCTTTTTATTATATACAAGATGGGAATGGCCGCACCCAATTTTATTAAAACATCCAGAAAATTTGAATCTTGGATTTCAAGTAAATAAAAAAATCAAATTTTGTTAATTTCATATCTAATCATTTTATTTATGTTTTTACACAGGAATGGAATCCCAGAATAAATCATTCTGATAGATTTCATTTAATGCCGGTCATAACTCCCGCATATCCACAACAAAATTCAACATTCAACGTCTCGAAATCAACAAAACAAATTATTATCGATGAGTTAATTTGCGGTATGGATATAACGGAAGCAATTATGATGGGCAAAGCAACATGGAATCGGTTATTTGAAGCTCCAAGTATGTTTTCTAGGTAATTTATAAAATAATAAAAAATCTTATTTTGTACTAATTTATTACAATTATTCCAGGTATAGACATTTTCTTACTGTCATAGTAAGTTCGGAAAGAAACCACCACGATCATTTGAAATGGTGTGGTTTCATCGAAGCTAAACTTCGGGTTTTAGTGAAAATTTTAGAGGGTATGGAAAATATTTCGCTAGCGCATGTGAACCCGAAATGTTTCGAACTTTCTGAAAAGAAAATTTCGAAAATGTTTCAAAATTCAAAAAATCCCATGCCGCCGTTTTCAACAATATGGTTTGTCGGCTTGGAGTTTGATCAATGGTACCATTTGAATGTTGATCTAACACCCAGTGTCGCCAACTTTGTGGAGCATGTTTACGCACATGCGGTAAGTTAGCTTTTACAATTTTCGAAAATAAATTTATTAATTGAAAAACATTTTTTTTAAATTTAGACAAACATCGAATTACTGCAGCCCGGAATGGAAGTAGAAGTTCGTCACGTTCAGAGGAAGGAATTAAATCGTTATTTAGATGCGAATCTATTGAAACGTGAGCGCCAGACAACGGAAGACCATACAAACTTCTTAAATTCCATTCGAACAAAGAAGAGGAAATTGTTGATCGAATTGCAACAGCAAGTTAGCAGCAAAAGAAGTCGTAATGAATTCGTAAGTTTCGAACATCCCTTTTTTACATATTAATTAATTAATTAAATTATGTTATGAAAATGTATTCAAATTTCTTTTTTTTAATAATTTACAGACACCCGAAGAATCTGTACATCATAAATAATTGAATTGCTATCGGAACGTAGCAATAATTCAGGAGAGACTAAAGCTTCATCAACTTTAGAATAACATCAATGGCTGGGTAACACCCCGAACAGATCGAATTCCAGAAAAACCCTGATGGTCGACAGCTGTCTATTCATAACTATTCTGTTTTTTTGTAATAAGTAATAAGTAATTATACGATACTTTTGTCCAGAAAGCTGCCATGGTTAAAAACTGCTACTGGATGAAGTCATTGAAGGAAGATCTGCTGAAGCGACCAACGGAGAGCTGAACGGGAGAAGGGAAAGTTCCAGAACTAGTAATTTGTAAAATGAAGTACTAATTTATAAATAAAATAATTAAGTCTCTGTTTCTTTAATTTAATTAGGCATATTATAATATTTCGCTGTACATATTTTAAAAACTTATATAATACATTTACTCACTTTAAATAAATATAATAATGTAATACTTATAAGATAAAAAGAACTTTTTATATACCACGTTTTCAAATTTTCTATTGAATTATATAAACTTGACAATTCTATGTAATAAAAAAATTTACTGAAAATAAATTCAATTTTGCTTTAAAATGGCTAAAAATATTAAAAGAATGCATTGTCATCGTGTTCTGAGCTATTCTAAAAGTTTCAAATGTCTAACAAACGAAAAAGCGTGTTAATAAAAAACGTGGTAAAAATTTATTTCATCTTCTTTTATTTCAAACTTTTCCCTTACAACTTCTTATTAGCTGTTTTTTATTGAAGTCAAAACCAGTTGACTTCTTTTTGTTTGCTTTCAATTAGGGCCGGCTCAAGCTGTGTGGAGTTCTGTGGACTTTAGAATTTTGACGGCTGTCATATATTTGAGGTGTTTATTAACAGTGGGGTAAGTTCTGATTTTGAGTTACATGAGAAGTTTGGCAGTATGATTCTGTGAGAATCAACTTGAAACAAAATAATTGTACTGAAAAACTGAAAATCGGCATATAGCCGATTTTTTGATGCCCTATGCCAGAAATGAAACAGAAAAACTTTCATCATTTTCAGTTACTATATATTTTATTGCTATTTTATGATTCAGCCGACAGACATTTGTTTTCCATTACAAATCATATAAATTTTAAATGCAAAAATCAAATTCATTAAAAACTCATTTTAAAATTCTGTAAAAATTATTTGTTTACCTGTTTTTTTTTTTGCAGAAATATTGGTTTATTTCGAATCAAGCAAGTTAAATGCAAAATGGGCGACAAAAAATTAAAATTTTATTGGCACGATTCCTTTTAACCTTTTAGTTTTCCCAATAATTAAGAATATTCAAGATAATTACATGGAATTTTTCCAGGTAACAGGTACACTCCCTCAGGACATGAAACAGACAAGACAGGGCAATAAAATTTGTTATTAAATTATGTATTAATAAAACATAAAGCATCAAAAAGTGGTTTGGAAATCTCTAAAAAAAATATACTGAAATAAATTTTACACATTTTCGCGAAAATTTTCAAATATAAGTTAAAGTGATTGCCTGGGTAGCTTCTTTTGATTTCAATCCTTTATTAAATAGAATAAACTACCACAAATTTGTGTCTTCAATCCTTTGCTTACTAACAGAGCTTCAAAACGACGAAATAGAATTCGAAATTAATCAATATTTAAAAGAAAAAATCCTGCTCTTCTTAAAGTTTGTGTATTTAATATGAAAAATTAGATAAATAGGGTCCAGTGATGATTAAAATTCACACCAAACTGAACTTATTTATCTAACACATCATAAATTCTTATATTTATATAA
The DNA here is from genome assembly GCA_963422695.1 of Xylophagus ater. Lineage (NCBI taxonomy): Eukaryota > Metazoa > Arthropoda > Insecta > Diptera > Xylophagidae > Xylophagus > Xylophagus ater. The sequence continues at coordinate 63,078,368 of OY730478.1, read as the reverse complement.
ACTTTAATTTAAAAAGAATTTTCTGATGAAAATTTCCAAAGAAATATAAGAAACAATTACTGTGATATGTGATTAGAAAAGAAAACATGCCACAACAAGGGTTCCTTCGATTTCAATGGAATTGTTGAAATGTTTTTATAATATTGAAATTTTTTCAATTTAAAATAATGATGTCTTTACATAACGATTTGCCCGGCAAACTTAAGCTTTAAACTCAACATTTTATTCATGAAGACAAAAGTTCGGCGAAAAATACATTATGAAATATTATTAATTAGTTAACAAAATGAAATTGTATTTGTGACTTTTTACTTGCTATTAAGGCAGATAGTGCCCAGTGATGTTCAAAAATGTTTTACACCAAACTGAATAATATTTGCCTAACAACTAATAAAAGCTTTTTCAAATTTTTATTTAACAAAAATTTATATTTTTTTTGATTTTGAAGAAGAAAAAAATCCGTTGTTAAAGCAATTGTGGCCCAGTGATAGTTTTATAATTATAATATCTACTGAACAATATTGCTCTAACAAGAAATTCGAAACTTTTCCATTTTAACTCTTTGTCATCCAAGCAGTATAGCCAAATCAGTTTGGTGTTCAAGACTTAAAGAAAAACTGTGAATACTAGCTGTAGAATTAGCACGTCTTCAAGTCCCTGGGCAATACAGTTAGCCTTGGGAGTACAAAGGATTAAAATACTTACTTCGTTATAAACACTTTGTATATATCACAAATAAAAAAAGACACAGTTTATCGAATTTTCACTAAAACTAATTTTTAAAGTCAATGATGCCGATCACAATGAACTTCATTAGTGTTGAAGCTTTAAGAATTTCATAAATCACCCAAAGCTAAAACACCAAAGAAGATATTAATGCAATTTGTTTTGTTCCTGTCCAAGAGTTATTATTATTACCAATTTGATGATTTCTTGTTGTCCAATTTCAATTCACGAGTGTTCGGTCTAGTCACTGGATACGATTCCCATTTACAGTGACTATTCCGACATTCGCCTTGAAATTGCCAAAATTATTATGAAAAGAAGTTGTTTTTTTGAAAAAATATTACAGTTTTTGAAAATAATTTTATACGATAAACTTCACCAGTGATGTTTAAATTCGACATCAAAACTAATCAAGTTTATCGTACACAAATATTTTAGATTAAGAAATATTTAATTAAGTTTTGTAATTTAGTAGAAAATTTCAAATAATTTCATAATTTGTAAAAATTTTCAATGATCGAATTTTCTAAACTTAAGGAACGGAATTTATATATTTTAACTAAATTCAGATGAATTGTGCCATTTCTAGTCTAGCTGGCTCTGGCTCTGTTAATTGCATATAATTTTATTTATCCTGAAATACTAATAACTAGACTTTGTTAAAGTAATTGTTTATAAAAACACAAGAATAAGGCAAATTTTTTATGGACTTGTCATAGTATCAATATACTAAGTCAAGACCGTTGATTCCAAGAGAATTTGAGTTCAAGCTCAATTACGGACATATAAAATCCCTTTTTTTTAAAATATTGTTTAAAATAAAAAGAATACAAGTATTTTACTTACTCAAAGATAATTTTCATTTTATTAATTGATTAGTTTTCACAGAAAATTTGTACAAATTTGGAATTTACAATGTTTAGCAATGCTGCTTTAGCAACCGCTTAAAACAATATACGGTTTTTGAGTCTCTTTTTGTTTATGTTGTAACATTCTTAATGTACCCAAAGGTGTATCTGTTGAACTCATTTTCATCATTAACCCTTCTAGTTCGATTTTCTTTAAACGTTTCTCAATTTTATTCCTTCCAGGTCCTTTACCATGAAATTTATGTGATAAATAACGGAATGCTTCTTTAGCATTTAAAACTCGTCCATTATCATCGATATACTCTAATTTAACATTTGGTTTGAATGTATCTTTTTCTCTAAAATTCATTATTGGTCCGCTATGATAACGATCACGTCGAGCAAATTTATCATCTTCCGCATAACTGTTATCTTCAATCGAATAGTTTTTAGCTTGTAAATGTGCCATTCTTGAATTGCTTGGTCGATTTGTATCTTCTTTTTCAAAATATCCTTTTGAAACAGCCAATTGTAATGCAGCTGCAACTCCTGAACCAACATCTGGTTCTTCATCAAGTATTGCAATATCCGAAACATCATTAGAATTATCATCAGTAGAAGAACGCATAATTGCATCAGGATTTACAGATATCCATGTACTTGTTAAATGTGAATCCGGTTCAATAGATTTAATTTCTTTTGTATCTTCTTCGAAATCCATCATATCATTTGAAGCTTGATCGCGATTTCCTGCCATTCCATATGTGGGTATATCACCCAAAGTTCGACAAAATTCAGCGGTTGCATTTAATGTAATTTGATCATCTTTTCCAATATCGGATTCATCATTATTTATCTCCATTTTGATTTCTTGTTTTATTTCCGTGGAATCGATTGGAAAACCTTTAATAATAATTGCTTCTTTTTGTTTTAATTTTCGTGCCTTCGATAAAACACGTTGAAGATCATCATCTTGATCGTCTATTTCGAACTTTATATCTCTACTAGATGTGTCATTGAATGGTATATCATCATCAATAACACGTTTCCTACGACCAAAATCAGAACGTTTCGCTATCAAATTATCATCTAATGGAAGTAAGTCATCTGCTTTCAGTTTCTGTTTTATTTTTTTGATTTTCCTTTTTGGTTTTTTGAATTTTTCTAATTCCGCTTCATTATAAGTGTCTGAAGCTAATTGTAATAATGTATTATCAAGAGTTTCAAGTCTTTTGCCAGCCAATTTTGTTCTTATTTCTAAAATTTTACGTTGATGTTGAATTTGTTCTTCTATACTTTCACCGATTTTAAAACCACCTTTTTTTGGTCCACCAATTTCTTCATCATATTTATCTAAAATTGAGCGATCCACTGGTTGGCCATATTCATCGAGCTTCTCTTCAAACACGTTGTAACCATAAAAGTTTGAACTTTGCTTTTTAGTTTCAACATTCCTTTTGTAACGTTCATCTTCCAGCAAATTAACATTAATTAATGTATCAGAATCTTTACCCAAAACTTCTTGATCTTTAAGTGTTAAAATAACACTACGTCCTTCAGTAAATTCGTTCAAATCATGTTCCACGCGAAGACCTTTCAAATGTCGATCATTGTATAATTTTTGTTTAGCCTTCTGAACTTCTTGATCAATTAAATTTCCCACACCAAATTCTGCGTCCATTTCTTCTAACGTTTTTGCTCTTCGTTCAGCTTCTTTACGAAGTTCATCCCTTTTCTTATTATTTTTAAGCCATTTATTAATATCATCAACTTCGTCATCAGATTCTGCTAGACCTCTAATATTTTTAAGATTTTGTTCCAATGTTCTTTTCTCTTTTTGTTGTTTAATTTTCTCACGAATTTTTTCCGCTTCCTTTTTCTGCGCAAAATTCGCGGCAGGCTTATGTAAAAATTCACCCCACTCATCTTTATATGCTGACAATCCTTCGACATTTTTCTTTACTGAAGAATCTTTAATTGGTCCAGAATCAACTTCTAACAGTTTCAAACCTAGTTTTGCTCTTAATTTATTAGTTTCTTCAACTGAAAGGCAATCACCAGCTCCATTTTCATCGATTGGAGATTTATCTGGTAATTTTGTTTTAGATATTATCAGAACTGGTGGAGCTAATGGAATTTCAATTACATCAGAGCTATCACTATGATATTCCTTCTGTCTTTCAGACGAATGACTTTGATGTTTATTTCGACGATCCCTATGCCGTTTATTGACTCCATGACGGTTTTCTTTTTTACGATATTTTCCTCGAGAATCCTTTACAACTCTAAGTGGTGATAGAGATTTGCTCGATCTGTATTTATGATGATGATTTTTTCGATATTTTTCCTTTTCATAAACATCTCGATCGACAGGATACTCTGATGAATTAGATAACGATGTATATTTGTGTTTCTTAATATCATGATCCCTTTTGTGTTTTCTAGATCCAGATCCCATTATTATTTAATTTTTAAAAAATTAATATAAGTTTTGTAAAAAATAAAATAAAATTTTCAAATTCTTTTACCAATTTTATCAATTATTTTTCTTTCACTTTAATTAAATTTTCTTTTGTCGTCGTTTGTTACTTAGAAGGTATTTTAATTAATTACTTTTTAAATTTACCTGTTAAATTTAATTTTCTTTCGTTAGTTTAAAATATATGTCACCAGAATAATAAATTCTCTTGAACTGACTAAAAACAGCCGATTTCACTGCTTTTATAGGGAAAATTTTGTGAAAAATACGAAGGTTATTAGTGCCATATCATTAAGGACGAGACATGAAAGCCAGAAGGTTTGTAATTACATACGTAAATTCAGGTACTGGCATTCTTAAATTGCAGTTTTGCTTGAACATTGTTGAGCTGGAAATGATTTACTTGCAATTTACCGACCGTGTTAATTATTTTGATCATTTATGAGACGCAGTAATAATTTATCAAAAAGACATGTAGCATCTTAACGGGCTCGGATGTTTAAAATTTGAAGCTGTTTGGACTAGTTTACTCATTACTTTTCTTTCAGAAAAACCATTTTTGCACTCTCCCCAAAGAATTAAAACAAGGATACTTTAGTTGAAGTACTTGAAATAATTATGGAAATTTTCCGATCCTAATTATTTTAATTTTTAATATAAAATCATTGAAAGTCTTTAAATTCTAAAGAACCCATTAGGTTTTCCAGGGAAATGATATAAATTCCTGACAATTATTGCCATCTGCATAAATTTATTTTCCAAAGAATTTTGTTAATATTTTAATAAAAATTTTTATTGCCCTGTCTTGTCTGTTTCATGTCCTGAGGGAGTGTACCTGTTACCTGGAAAAATTCCATGTAATTATCTTGAATATTCTTAATTATTGGGAAAACTAAAACGTTAAATGGAATCAGGCCAATAGAATTTAAATTTTCTGTCCCGCCTCCTACATTTAACTCACTTGGTTCGAATTAACAAATATTTCTGCAAAAGAAAAATCAGGTGAACTAATAATTTTTACAGAATTTTAAAATGAGTTTTTAATGAATTTGATTTTTGCATTTAAAATTTATATGATTTGTAATGGAAAAAAAATGTCTGTCGGCTGAATCATAAAATAGCAATAAAATATACAGTAACTGAAAATGATGAAAGTTTTTCTGTTCCATTTCTGGCATAGGGCATCAAAAAATGGGCTATATGCCGATTTTCAGTTTTTCAGTACAATTATTTTGTTTCAAGTTGATTCTCACAGAATCATACTGCCAAACTTCTCATGTAACTCAAAATCAGAACTTACCCCACTGTTAATAAACACCTCAAATATATGACAGCCGTCAAAATTCTAAAGTCCACAGGACTCCACATAGCTTGAGCCGGCCCTAATTGAAAGCAAACAAAAAGAAGTCAACTAGTTTTGACTTCAATAAAAAACAGCTAATAAGAAGTTGTAAGGGAAAGTTTGAAATAAAAGAAGATCAAATAAATTTTTACCACGTTTTTCATTAACACGCTTTTTCGTTTGTTAGACATTTGAAACTTTTAGAATAGCTCAGAACACGATGACAATGCATTCTTTTAATATCTTTAGCCATTTTTAAGCAAAATTGAATTCATTTTCAGTTAATTTTGTTAAAAAAGTATTTATTAATACATAGAATTGTCAAGTTTATATAATTCAATAGAAAGTTTAAAAACGTGGTATATAAAAAGTTCTTTTTATCTTATAAGTATTACATTATTATATTTATTTAAAGTGAGTAAATGTATTATATAAGTTTTTAAAATATGTACAGCGAAATATTATAATATGCCTAATTAAATTAAAGAAACAGAGACTTAATTATTTTATTTATAAATTAGTGCTATTTCTCTTTTAGTTTTTAAGTTTTTTTCTGTTGAAATAACATCTTTTAATCCTTTTCATTTACATAAATCCGCGAGAAATATTCCAAACGATTAGCGTTTTATGAAAAACAACATCCTAAAGTCCGTTTTGTATATCCTTAATTACATCTTAGTGACATGCAACTCCTAATTATTCAGCAAATGATTGGCATTCTTAAATTATTGTCTGCATCCATAGAAAACTTATTTTATTTTATTTAATCAAATATAATCACGATAATTTTACAATTGACATATTTAAGTTAAGATAATGTAAGAAATTATGTGCTAAAAATCATATACAACTAAAACCTTTTAAATTTTATAGTAAAAAAGTTGGTAGGGTTTGAAGGATTCATATGAAACAACAGCAACTTACAGGAAATTATTGATAACTAGGTAGAAAGAGCTAAGTAAATATTGACTGATTGACCATAAAATCAATTCATCAAGATTTTGCCATTTGCATAATTCAATATTTGAACATTTTGTGTCAATCAAACATTTTTTTTTGATTTTCAATATTTTTCTAATATAAGAGAAATTGCATTTAACAAAATGTCCATTCTCCGATAGAAAATTCGAAGAAGATTTAAAATTATTTCAAAAATAATGAATATAAAATTAATAATGTGTTTAAATCTAATTTATTTGGTGTTTTGTAAAAATTTTGTCGCGGAATTTTGTGGAAATTTAGCGAAATCAAAACATACAATCGTGTTCGGTGATATTATTTCAAATGGTTAAAAATATATAAAATAAAATACGAAAATATTAAACAAAATTAATTTGGATTCTCAGGCAATCACGACCTAATAAAAAGTTTAATGGAAAATCTGCAGTTTGTGAGAGTTTCTAATATCAAATCGAATTTCTTTATTGAACAAGTTCTATCACAATTCATAGCGGCGTATACTTGTATTGTAATATTTTACGATTCCATGGATTACGAAAAAATTCTTATTGAGGTAATATTTTGAAGATTATCTTTTCAGTTTGCAAGAGATTAGACAAAAATTCCAGAAAATATAATCAACCACTAACTTAGCTTAACACTTTCGCGGACAGTAAAACGGTCATCTCATTTGGTATCACAGTGAAAATGAATGCTATATAGCATTCACGTCCACGAACGTGTTAATCTAACTTCTTGCTTATGAAACATAACTAAGTTTACGGCTATATTATTAAGAAGTTCTCAAATACGAGTGTTTTCATTAATTTTAGGCTTCCAAGAGACAATATTTTAATAAAACTTATCAATGGCTTATCATAGACGAACATGATTATGGAATGGAAATCTTTAGAAATATCAAAACAATTGGTCCCAACGCACAAATAACCCTATCTAACTCAAACTCCAATAATAATAGTTACATGTTATTTGATATTCACTCGAAAGGCCAACATCTTAAGAGTCCTCTTTTAAGAACTTACTTTGGAACGTGGTCATCGACAAAGGACTTTATTATGTTACATAAAATGGAAGATGTTCAAGGTTTAAAATTTAGAGGCAATTTTAATAAGTTAATATTACGTGGGACTACTGTGGTAAATTATTGTTTTTCCTATTTTACATATGGCTATTAATATATGAAAAAAGATTTGCTAACATTGCCAAAATTCCATTTCTCAAGTCTAAAGTGGAGTTTCTTTAGTAAATATCATATCTTCTTCTAGATAAACAAAGAGAATGTAAGAAATCATGAAATTCATAGAATTTTGTCGGATGGTAAAAAATCTGAAGGAGTTGTGCCATTTGTTAAATACTTTTACACATTAGCAACGATACTCGAGCAATGTTATAATTTTTCTGTAAACTACAGAGCTACATACGAATGGGTAGGAAGAACCGTATCTGGTAGGCGGTTAGGTTCTCTTGGTGTAATTAAACGAAACGAAGCTGATATTGCTACTCTAGGATCTCAAAATAAAATTCATCGATTAGACGAATTCGAAATAATCTTCCAAAGTTGGAAATTCGAGATAGCTTTTATTTTTCGTGTAACTTCCGATATGAACACAAATAAGAATGGTGGAGGTGGAAATTTCCTAGCACCATTTGAATATAAAGTTTGGATTGTTTCGGTGATAACAATAATCGGAATTGCTGTAATTTGGAGTGTTCTCATTTTAATGACGAAACTAGTTATTTATAATGTCGAATCAGAGACGATAGATGCACCTATTTACCTCGCGATAGTTGCTTCAATATCTCAACAAGGTATAAAAAAAATAAAAAAATTTCGTTTTACAAAAGCATAAACCAAATTTGATAGATGTAACTCCGGAACCAAAAACTTTGAAGATAAGAATAGTGGTATTGGTTCTAATAGTTTTCTCCTTTTTAATGTACAACTTTTATACATCATCAGTCGTGGGTGGATTACTGAAAAATCACATTGAGGGACCTAAAAGCTTATTAGACGTTTACAACAGTCCTTTGAAAATATCTTTTGACGACACTGTATATCACAAACGCTTATTCAAAGTAAGTAGCAGTGTGTTCTAGTTAGTGATTTATTATCTTATACATTTTTTATTATAATTTAAATTACAATCTGCTAAGTCTTTGCTGTTCAGGAGTGGAATCGTGTAACTCAATTTGCACTAAATCGCATCGGAAAAACATATGAACAGTAATGCTTTTTCGATACAATTTAGTCTCAATCGAATAATTGTCTATAAACAATTAATGTCTACAAAATTAATTAATCACAACTTAGTTACAACGGAAAAATCCTATTTCCAGTAATTACTAATTAATCCACTTATTTCTATTCAATCGCTTTTACATTCCGCAGTGTAAACACACTACAAATAATCACTTTCAAAATCTCTTTGATAATCATATCGAATACAAATATTTGGATTCATATTGTGACGTGTTAGTCTTTCGGTTCGATGTTATTAGAATGATAACACTTTTTATTTATGTGAATTTAGTGTATAAACTTTATTTGTACTTATTTCTGCTTAACAATTAGTCTTAAAAATATTTGTCTTTTAATAATTTAATTATTACAATTATTTATCACAGTTTATAAAAATGCACCACAATCGCTATCTTAATAATTGATCACAAATTGCCCTTGTAATCGCTTTCACAAAAACAATCGCGTTTTCAATCTCTGTTTTGTATAATCTCTGACGAAGCTTTTCACTTCAACTGATCGATTAAGATTGATTTCAGGCTCGACCCTACGGGTGCTTTTATAGCAAATTGGTGTATTTCGCGAACTTTCTCGAAAAGACTGGTCGTTTGTCTGTCTAAAACTAGGTGGCATTTTCTCGAAAGCTCTACAAATTTCGAATATTTCCAAGAATTGTTTTTGTCGTGTGGTGTTTTTGTGTTAGTTGTTTTACTTAGAATACTTGTATTGTGACAATGTTTTATTGTTATTGTTTGATGATTTTATGAATCACCAAGTATTCTAAGTAAAATATAGTGCAATATTAAGAGTAATGTTTTTGTTTTCATTTTAAGGACAACACTACAACTTTAGTAGCAAATCTATATAAAAATAAAATGTTACCGCCACGTGCATCGAGTATGTTGCCAGCTTATACAAATATTACAGCAGCAATTCCATTTCTGAAATCAGGAGAATATGCATTTCACTGTGAGGTGACAGACGCTTATTCCACAATTGCGAAATATTTCGAACCTGATGACATATGTAATCTAAGAACTGTTTCAGGATTATTTGTAGATGGAAATCTTAATATGTTTGTGCCTAAAAGAAGTGTTTACGCAGAACTATTTCGCATTGGGTAAAACTAAAAATTTAAAAGGATTTTTTAATATAAACAATTTAAATATTGTTTTAGATTGTATAAGGCACGTGAGACAGGAATAGTTGATCGCGAATTGAAATATCAACGACCAGAGAAACCAAAGTGTCAAGCTGGATCTAAAGTACATCCGATACAAATTAGCAATGTTCTAACCGCATTTTTAATATTAGGAAGTAAATGTTTAGGTTTGTTTAAAAAAAAAAGTCTAAGTGTCTACTTTCTAGTTGGAATTTTGACTTCTTTATTTATGCTGGCTGGAGAAATATTTTTTGCGAAGCACAGGTATAGGTTCTAATTGAATCATTGCCGTGTAAAGAAGTAATATATTTGGAGCGCTTTCGAAAAGGTAACTGCTTGGTCATGATTATAATGTTAGAATAACTAAAAAGAATGTTTTGCATTTTGAAGATTTTTTTAGTTCATCCTAATGAGCCTCAACACGAACTAATTCACATTAAGTCTACAAGATTTTCAATTTGTAAAACCCGAAACGGTTTGTTCATGAGTTCTACACCATTTATTGTATTTTATCAAAATAAAAAAAAAATTATTGTTCAAATAAAAATTTATTATATTTATTTAAATTAAAATTCAGAACTATTTCTCTTAATAGAAAAACGTTCCTAATTTGTCCAATAGGACGATTTTCATGAAACTTTGAACGTACATTCTGGATAAGTCGATATAAGGTTCTCTCTTGAATTAAATGATTCATTGAGCCCTTCATAATCTATTGCGATTACGTCCATTTTTTTAAAAAAAAGTTAGACAGAATTTATTTTGGGTCAAAGCAAGTTGAAGCTTCACAAACGGTGGCAAAAGCAAGATTGATACCAAGAAAAGTGCTGATGCTGTGTGTACGCGGTGGTATACTTCCAGGTTCTTTGTCGTTTTAAAATCTCGATATCAAAAGATATAGTGTGATGGGATTGGAGCGGAATTGTTTACAACGATACAAACGATTAATTCTAAACTATATTATGAACCTGTCAGAGCTCATTTAATTGTGTAAACTATATTGCGAGCACTTCAGAACTCATTTAACGGTGTCAAGTTGATTTCAAGAGACCTAAAAAAATCACATGACGCAGTTTTTCACTCAGAAATCACAAGTTTTACAGTGACGGGATCTTTGCCTAAGAATAGCCAAAACTGCACATATTTGATTTAATAAACATAAAACATAATCATTAAAATGCGAAGAAACTTTTCCCTCCCACCTAATACAAAAACATTCTAATAACAAGGAAAATAAAACAATTTCTTTTTTGTTTTTGGCGACGAAAGTTTTAATAATCCTTTATTGAAAAATTATCTCAAAATAGAAATACATCGATCTTAACAAAAAAAAAAAAAATTCATAAAAATTAATAAAATTAAATGAAATTGAAAAGAAAAACTGTATTTTTTTTGCCAATTAATAATAATTGAAAAAAGAATGAAATTAATAACAGGAATCAAAAACTGTATATATTTCGGTTCTTTCCTAACAAAAATTGTATCAAAAGGATCTTAAAATTAAAAATTTGTTACAAAATAAGTTTTTTTTATGTTATTTAAAATTTTGTTAATAAACAAAAATGTTTCTTTAGTTTTTTTTAAATAGAATGAACAAAAAAAAGTGCGTCAAGCCAATTTTAATTGTAATTTTTCATTTTAATTATTAATTATTATAATTATTTATTATTAACATTAAAATTATTTTCCTTTAATTCAAATGTTTAATTTTTTATTTATTTTTTTTTTTTTGTTTTTAAATTTATGGAAATTATATAAAAAAAATTTTTTTTGATCATTTTATTTACAAAAAAAAAAAACAAGAAATCCTAAAAAAAGGAAGTTTTTTTAACTTAAAAGTTTTTCAGGTGATATTTAATTATAAACTCCAAACGACTTATATCAAGAGTCACTTTCATTCAGACTAAAAATAAGTCTTGTGAGGACTGCAAAATTTGGATTTTTTTTTCTTCAGTCGGACATAAAGTCTACTATTTTCCAGACTTTTTTTGATATTTTGAAATTAATTAATTAATTATATATTTAAGATATTTTTAATTCCTAGAATTTCTTTTTTTTTTTTAAAACAAATAATTTTGTGTTTTTAGATTTACAGCCAACAAAAAAAAAAATGGTTTGAAAAATTTAATTTTAATAAAAAAACAACACAAATCGAGCCTAAATGTGGCTTAATTTCCAAAGTCCTTCCCCTTCGTTATTAGGAATTATATAAAAGTTTTCTCAGTTCAAACTTATTGAGACAAAAGTTAAAAACTTGTCCATTGGCATTTACCACACGCAGTATTCGAGAGACTGGTTCATTCTTCCCGTATTCTTTCCGATGGATATTGATGTTAAACAAGACCACGGATCAAATAAAGTTTGTTTAAAAAATTTTGAACATTTTATCACGTTTTTATTAATTCGCTTTCTTGTTTGTTTGTCCAGTACAAATTTTGGAATCGATTTTTAACTAACTTCCCGACTAGCTAGACATTTGCAACTGTTAGAGTAGCGCAGAACTCGATGACAATGCATTCTTTTAAGACTTTTAGCCATCTTTAAGCAAAATTGAATTCATTTTCAGTAAATTTTGTTTTGAAAGTTAGTCCGGAAAAAATCCGCAAGATGGCGGTTTATATGATTCAACAGAAAATCTAAAAACCATTGGGCTCGTCACGAGACTTGATTATTTTTGCGAACATTTTTCGCAAGTTTGACAGATCATTCTGATTGGTCAGGGAAAACTTAAAATAATCTGCACTCGAGACAACGTCTCGCAAATATAATATTTCATTTCTCATTTTAGGATTTTAAAACCAAACATTTTCAATTAAAAATTCTACTAATTCCCTTTTTCATAACATTTTATACAATTTAATAGTTTTTGGTATTCATTTCCAAAAGAAAAATCGTTAAAATAAATTCAAAAATGCATTTGTCAAAAATTGAAACTCCAGGGCATGTTTATTTTTGACATAAGCTTCGCAAATCTGCGAAGTCTTTTAAGCATTTTGATTGGTTCAACAAATTGTCAAAAATAATCAAATATTTTCGCAAGTTTGCGAACTAACTCGTGACGAGCCCAATTATAAATTCAAATTCTTGTCAATCGCAATGAATTTTCAGTTGAAATAGCATAAAAAAAAAAATTTCGTTAGAAATAAAAAAAAAAAGTCTAGACATAAAATGTCGAAGTAAAAAATTAAATGTCTTCAAAATGGCGGCCGTGTAAACTGAAATTAAGTCTTGAAGAAATAAGTCGTATGGAGTTTTTTGTGTGGTGTTAATTTTTTTCATTGCAATTTTAATTTAATTTTCTTTTTTTTTCTCAAAATAATTTGCAAATATTCGCAAACAGAAAGACAAAAACTCCCAAAAAATAAGTTTGCAGAACTATTTCGACTGTCGCGTGGATAAGAAAAAATTTTACCACACCAAAAATAGTACTTGAAATTCCATTAACAATTATTACATCAGATTATAATATATATATATATGTATATATACACTTCCACACACATGTATTTTTAATTTTATTTTTAATTTAGTTTTATTCTTTTTTGTTTTACATTTAGTCATATGTAATTTTTTTTTCTGGAGAAGCATTTTAGATTGTGTTTCTTTTATTTGAATTTTGAAGATTTTTTTTTTTTTCTTTTTAATTATTAATGTTCCATTTTAACCAGCTTTTCCAGTTGATTTTATATATATATATATATATATGTATATATTTATATGTATTTATATTTTGTTTTTTATTTATTTACAAAATGAAATTTTTTCAAAAGTTTTTATGTTTTTTTTAAGTAATTTAATAATTATAAATAATTGAAGATTTTGTAATGTATTTAGAAAAAAATTTACAAGTAATTCCGAACCACTTTTATCTCTTTGCAATAAAGTGCAATGATTTTTCCCACAAGATGTCTCATCCTCATGTGTCTGCCGTACACACAACATGAAGAGAATTTACTTTTCGTTGTATCTGATCCTGTATCGCGTTGTGAAATTGTAATAATTTTGTACTATGCAATAAAAAAAAATTTACAGCTATCCTTTTTTTTTTACACAGTTACTCTTTAGCAATGCATCAATACAAATGTTACAATTGTCTGTGGAAAGGTGTGTGCACTCTGAGTAGTCTGAGAGGTTAGCTAACTTTGACCTAACTACAGTACTGACTTTCATTACAAGGACTAACCAGGAATGGAATCATGTAATTCGATTGATAGTAATTCGTATTGAAAATATATTGCAATTACATATGCTTTTCGATACGATTTGATCGAAATCAAGTTACACGATTCCAGCTCAGTTCGGGGAAGAGACCTAGCCTCTCAACAAACTTTTTAGGAGGCCCCTCCAATACAATACAATACAATATAAAAGTGCAACGTATTTCTTCTACAGAAATTGAATAGAAAAATCATTTCACTCACACACATTCTTCCAAATCGTACTTTCGGTAGTTCTTAAGTTGTGTAACCACCAAACGTGCAAAACGTGTTCATGCTCGTGTGGGCAAAAAAGGGAAAGACATGTTAAACGTGAATAATAAAAAAAAACAGAGAGAAACCCATGTAATTTGCATGGAATACATGTTTCCCTCATTTTAATACTCGGGGGTTTAATAATTATTGCTCTTTTACATCTCACACGAGCAAAAACACTTTGTCCGTTTGGTGGATATAACAACTTATTTAAAGTATTTCCTTGAATATATTCGCCTAAAAGTATGTATATTTTAGTTAAAAATCATTTTATATTGTAAAGAGATTCGCCTATCAGTATGCATACAATTATAAATTATAAATGATTTGCGGAGAAAACTTTTTTATATAATAGATAGATAGTTGGATTATATATTAACCCAAATTTGTATATAAATGCAAATAAACCTTATAAAGTCGAGAAAAAATGTGGTAAAAAATGTTTGTAAAATTAAATTATAGTTGATTTTTTTCTAAATACATTACAACTTTTCAATTATTCAAGTCTGTAATTTCTACTAAATGTTATTATTTATTTTTATCATTTAGGAACGAAAAAAAAAATCAAATTCTTTTTGAGAAATAATAAAGAAAAAACTATAACTAATTTGCCCATATTTTGGATTTTAATAATTATAATAGAAAAATTTATTATATTTTATATATATTTTTTCTTTTTTTGTTAAAATAATTCGTTTTGTGAATTCAAAAACTTATACAAAACTTAATTATTATGAATTCTTTTTTTTAAATATTTTTTTGTTATTATATTACTAACATTTTTTTTTTAATTTTTAATTTTGTTTGATTGATTTTTTATGTTTTTTTTTTGTTTTTTTGTTTTCTCGTTAAATAACTAGGAAGGAATATAATTCTTCTATTAATTTTTATTACAAACTACAAATTTTTTATAAATACGCGCACACACAAAAATTAGAATGAAAAAGAAAAATAATGGAAAAAATTTGAAAATGAAAAAATAATTTGTTTTTGTATGAAAAGTTTGTGCTTCTTTTTCATACTAATTTTGCTTTTTTTTTTATAAACGATTTTAATATTAATATTATTTATAATATTTTCAATATATTGTTGTGGTTTTTTTTTCTTCAATATAATAATTAAAATATAATAGCGTCTATATTTACATATTTTTGTTGCAATTAAGAAAACGTAAAAACAATTCTTTACAATTATGCAAATATAAATTTCCATTTTTTAATATAGAAATCTTCGTGATTATATAATTATATATTCCATTTGATACTACTAGAAAATATAATTGTGAATATCAAATATTTCCACTTCAAATACGTATTTACCATTCCACAAAAGCTTAACACATAATTATATCGAATCAATGCAGAAGTAATATATAATCAAATTTGAACTCAACTGCTTTGTAAACTATATTTTGCACTTTCGAATTCGATATTTGCAACATATTTTATGTATTTAGTACATTTATCTGGTAGGTATTTCTTAAATCGGGCCAAATTTCACTTTAATGCAACTAACGTAATGTTCAGAAAACATTTTATATGATCTAATTATAATCAATTTTGAAAGAATCAAGTCTTTCTAAGTAAATAAATACTTATAGTGGCAATTCAGCAGTGGAATTCTATAAAACAACAAACCACAATTGATTGTCACTTGAAAGTGATAACCATTGGGCTGTCACTTCAATATAATAATGTTTAGACGTAAGTTTCTAAGTAAATAGCCTTACTTTGAAGCCGTCACTTTTGATAAAGACCAAAGTGGTAATCACTCAGCACCGAACCGATACGATTGAACCATTTCAGTTTTCGCATAAATAAAAACCAAATCAGGCAGATTGTATCTTTGTTGGGCTTTATTTAGATAAGAACCAAACCGGTTTGGTTCGCGCATAAACATCGTGACTGTCACAAATTACAGAATTCCAGTACTGATAATATATTCTTAATAGCTAAGTAATGATTACAAACAAATGAATTTATTGCAGAGAAATTTTTTTAAATCTCACTCTTCAATGTGGCATATAAAATGAGTTAGTTATATATTAATTTCAATTTTTTAAAAGTAACTATTTCTATCAATCGAACCCAACTAACGGTCTTCCATGCATTTAAACGTAATTCAATCGAACATATTTGTTAGGTTGAGGGTAATTCCAGTATCAGCTTAACCTTCGTTTCTACGATATATAATATAATTTGAACTTAAGGCTCAAAACTCTTAATGGAACCTCATTTTTCGATAAATTTTCAATATTAATGAAATCATCGATACAAAATTATCAAATAAAAATATTATCAGACATTTGATTTGTAATTTAACAAAACACTAAAAAAATCATATTTTATATTATTTTTATTTGTTTTTAATAATTAGTAAACATTGCCAAATGAATCTAGTTTAAGATGTATTTATTGCAAATGTTTTAAATAAAACAGTCTTTCCTTGGAGAGAGAAAAAAAGAAACTATATATATATTTAAGACTGTTTGAGAATGTTCTAAAAATTATTTAAAAAAAAGGATTATAAACTATAAATCTCGACCGGAATCGTGTAACTCGATTTTGATTCAAATCATATCGAAAAACAATAAGAATCGTAAAACATTTTCGATTCGATTTGCTCTAACTCGAATTACACGATTCCATTTCCAGATTATATCCATTCTATGTACTATTATTTTGTTTTATCCAAAATTATAACTCAACAAAATTGAATTTAAATTAGTTGTCTTGAAATGTAATACATTTCTATGCTTCTTAATTAAACTTATATAATATTTTTTGTTATATTTTTTGAAAAAAATTGTAAATTGCCTCCGAATTTATTAGTAATTAATATTAAAATTAAATGTTATTTATTCATCATTTTAGCTGATGTCGTAGAATAATCTTACAAAAAAAAGTACTAAATATAAATAAAGTTAGAGTAAGTAAATAAAAGTTTCAAATTCATTCTTTTTGTTTGTTTTTTATATTTTTTTATGTTCTTAAACGTTCCTTTTGAGCATAAATTTACTTCAATTTCTTTCTTTTTTTTTTGTATTCCTTTAATTTCACACTTCCTATTTTTAATATTAAAAATATATTTATTGTTTTTAAAAGTATTTAGTATTTATACAATACGTTGTCTATTGCGGTGTTCGTTAGAAACACTTTTCAAAATTTGATAGATTTGATTGAAGTGATGCTCATTATTACACTGAAACCAAAAAATATATTTTTTTAAAAAGAAATCGTAAATTAAGAAATATATTAATTTAATTTAATCTATAGAAATAAAAATTAAATGCTTTTCGTTGGTAAGCGCATCACTTGAGAACTGAACTGATTTCGCTCATTTTTTTGTTAAAATGGTCATAGTAGTCCGAATAAGGTTCTTATGGAAAGAAAAATGTGAAAAGTTGCCCGGAAAATTCAGGAAAAACTGAAAGTACTTTTCTTCAATGGGATTTTTGTAGCATAAATATGTTTTTTGTTTTCTCATTTTTACTTTGTTTACATATTTTCAATAGCTTTTTACAAATCCACAAAACGATCACAAACAAATTTATTGAAATTTAGACAGGACAACGTCTGTCGGGTCAGCTAGTTAAAGTTAAAATACAATAAAAAGCCATTCACTATTAGTGGTGTCTTATATAATTGTGATAAATTTGTACTACGCAACAAAAATGTAGAATTGTCATTTTTCTACACCTTGTTACACTTTAGCATTATATAAAGGGGAATATTATTAGGATCGGTGTAAAAAAGTAGTAACGTATTTCTTTTTAACGAAATTGAATACAAAAATCATTTGTTTTGGCAAATAAAAGTGAGTGTAGTAGGCTAGGATATTTTAATCAGTTTCACATCTCAAACTAGATATAAATTCCGCTCTGTTATGGACAAAATTTTTAAATTCAGGATTTACGATCAATTTAACTTGGATTGGAGGTGAATATAATAACTGGGGCCATATTTGGTTTCCCGTTTCGATATTGTGAAATACCAAATTTCTATTATCTCGACAAAGACTTTCGAAGACTTTTTGTCCATTCTATCAACTGAATTCGAGAAACAAAAATAGGGGCCCTGACTCACATCTTAACGTGTTTCATTAACTAAACTTCTATTGTATTGTATTGGAGGGACCCGAACAGTTACAGGCCTGGGTATTTCACGTAGTGGTCATTGTATCTCCTCCGAAAAAGGTTGGTTGAGAGACTAGGTTTCTTCTAATTAAGATCAGCACCGTAGTTAGATCCAAGTTAGCTAACCTCTCCTTATTCAGGGTGCACGCACCCAGTGTAGCAAGGCTCGTTCTAGAAAAGGCCGGGCATTCACACAAGAACTTCAAAATCCAGGAGCTGTATTTGGATTATCGATTCGATTGATCGATCAAGTAATAAAAATTTGGCATTTCACAACATCGAAATGAGAATCCAAATATGGGCCCAGAATTTGTATAAAATATCTTAGTTTGTTGCAAAAAATGTACATGCAATAGGAGTGATGTACAGACTTAAAAAATATCTCAGATAAAATTTTGTTTTCCATACTTTCCGTACTTTTTAAGCCAACTGAAGTGGAATCGTGTAACTCGATTTGATACAAATTGTATCGAAAAAGTATAGCATTCGCAATCCATTTTCAATCATTCGATTCCACTCCTGATTTTTGCATAAACGATCTCCCTTACGAAATTAACATGTTTTTTAATGCTACGGCTTTTACCAATATATCAGAATGAAAATTAAATAAAAAGGTTAAACGATACCAAAAATAAAAGAAAAAAATATTTATGAAGAAATTAATTCATTTATTGAATATATCTTCTTTTCGATAGTTATTTTGTAGTAATTGAAATTAAAGAAAAAGAAAATCTTAAATCTAATTAAAATAAAAGTTATATGTCGAGTTAACGAAAGAAAAAATTATTGATATTAAATTTTTTTGATTAAAACTTACAAGTAACCGTCGTCAACACTGCGCCCTTATCATTTGTTTTAATATTAGAAGAATTTTGCTGTCACGAACAAGCAACTTCTGCTGTTGTAGCTGTCGTTGTTGTTGTTGATGATGGTGTTTGACTACTGGATGTTGTTTCAGACGTTGTTAGTTCCGTATTTGAACCATTATTTAATGAGTTTGTTGATGATGTTGATGAAACTTCTGTTATATTAGTTGAGAACGTCTCGACTGGAACACTTGTGGATATGGTTGATTGTGTTGTCACCATAATTGTTGGTGAATTCTCACTATTAATGGATGAGGCATTTGAATTTTCTTCCTGTTGCTGTGAATTATTAAGAAAAAAAAAATCGAAGAGAGCGACCAAAAAAAAAATGGTTCAGTAACATTCGTTTTTCAACTTAAGCCTAATACAAAATTGGTTATTTGTCCTAGCATGAATATTAATAATTAGTTTTATAATATTTAAAGAAAAACAGAAAAATAATAGGAATTCATTCATTTTTATAAAAAAGAGAAGATTATTTTTTTTCTTAATAATATAACTTATCATAAAAATAAACTTTTCAAAACTCACGGATTCACTACTGACACGACTTTTTTTCGTATTCAATTGCTGCTGCTGAAGCTGTTGCTGTTGTAATTCAGTGGATAATCTCTTCTTAGTTGCTAAAATGGAATTTGAGAAATTATTATGATGTTCAGTATTACGACGTTCACGTTTTAAAAGATCTGAATCTAAATAATTATTTAATTGTTTTCTTTTAACGTGACGAGCTTCAATTTGCATTCCATCCTTCAACATTTTGATGTTTACCTAAATATATGCAAAAGTATTTTCGAATTAAATGTTTGGAAATTGTAATTTACAAAGAAAAAAAGAAAAAAGAAAAAGAAAAACAAAAATTAAAAATAAATCCTACCGCATGTGAATGAACATGGGCTGTAAAATTCTGAATACTATCGGTGAGATCAACATTTAAATTTTCCATTCTTTCAAATTCTAATCCAATAAACCACATCGAACAAAATGGTGCTGTAATATTCGGTTTAGCATCTCCACCAGCATCATCATTATTATTTCCATGAAGATTACTTATATTAAGACTTTTCTGTTGAGAAACTTCGAAACATTTTGGATTAACATGAGCTAAAGCAATATGTTGATTACGTTCTAAATTTCCAACTAATAAACGAATTTTTGATTCAACCAAACCACACCATTCCAAGTGATCTTCAGCCGTTTGGGAACTCACTAAAAGTACTATGAAATGTCTATACCTGAAGGAATTGAGCGAAAAAAATAAGTGAAAACATATGATAAATAGATTTCTGTATACACCTACCTGTAAAAGAAACTTGGGGCTTCAAATAAACGATCCCATGTAGCTTTCCCCAACATAATTTCTTCAGTTATCGCCATTCCACGATTAAATTCATTCAATATGACTTTTTTTGTTGATTCCGAAACGTTAAATGTTGAATTCTGTTGTGGATAGGCAGGAGTTATGATTGGCATCAAATGAAATCTGTCTGAAACATTTATTCTTGGATCCCATACCTTAAAAAATAAATATTTTTAATATATACAAAAAAATAATTTATTTAATAAAATTGTTCTTACTGGAAATCCAAGATTTATATTTTCGGGATGTTTTAGTAAAACTGGATGTGGCCATTTCCATCGTGAAAAAACTAAAAAGAACTTATGAACTAATGTAGCTGCTACTGCGTTTGGATAAAGTTGGCAAGTTCTGGCAACTAACATTGCCCACGTAACACCACCAAAGTATCCTAATGAATTTGAATAAATTCCATGTTCTGTGTAAATCGAGAAGCGAATAGAACCAAATTAATAGAAATTAGAAGTAAAAAAAAAAAAAATATACGATTTTACATACTTTTTGCCCATAATTTTATTGATCTTAATGCTAATCGAAAATTATCAATATTCGGTACTAAACTAAGAATTTCGTCTGTAACTCGACATCCGTTTAAACTTCGTACAGATCTTGGATCTAAATTTTTTAATAATGTATCATCACGCAAATCGAAATTATCTGGAATTTCTTTGAGTGATAAGCGTGCAAATAGTAAATCAATTTCAATTCCATCAAAATTCATTTTAATAACTGGAACAAATGCCTCTTCAATGGATCTACATTCTGTTACTTCAGATTGTTGTTTTAATAATTCATAAAATGATGTGAAATAATCGGCACGCTCAATATTTCTTGGTGCCACACACAGTGCATCAATATCAGCACCTTTATGATGTACACCCAAGCGATATGATCCAAATGTATATATTTTTCCACCAAGCTTTTCGGCCGTTTGTGATGGCATATTTTTTGCTATCGATACATCACGCACCCATTGCTTAACAAGTGTATTTAATTTTGCTAAAATTTCCATACGATGATTCAATTCCGATTCGGATTCAAATACTTTATATGGTTCAAGAGCTTTCTCCAGATCTTTGGTTTTTAATATGTCTTCTGGTTTTGGTTCGGCAACACTTATAGCCGATGTCATACCTAACGTTTTTCCAGCATTATTTGTTGCCGATGTTGTTGTTATTGTTGGAATTCTTCCAATTGTCCCATTTTGTTGTGTTGTTTGCAATCTTGTATCAGCACCCCACATTTTATATTAATTTTATCTGAAATAAAAATAAAACTTTCATTAATTCGAATATCAAATGACTTGAAAGTATTTATTTGAAACAAAATGAAGAAATATTTTTCATGTTATCAACTCAATATTTGTTTTAAAATATGTTTTGAGATTATATTCAGACGAACTTGATTTTTAAATATAAACAAAACAAATGAGACGATTTTTTTTTTTTTGAATGCAAATATAATGTGTTTGTAGAAAGCAAAACTGAACTGGCTAAAAAAAAAAACACTAATTAAATTGTATTCGATTATTACAAATACGAATGCATGAAATTATGTTGACCTTTGCAGGTAACAGAAAAAGAACGACGAGACACCATTTATCAGGGCTACCTGTTTCAAGGATTTAAAGGATATGATAAAATAAACACCCAACAAACAAGTTTTTGATAATTTTATCCCCTCTTAGATTAAATTTATCAATTTTGCAAAGAAAAGCGTCACATATGATCTTTTGTTTCAATAACACGTTTGATATTGTCATAAACAAAAAAAAAAAAAAGTATATCGCAATTTGTAAACTGACGCCGTTTTTATCAATCTTTGAAAACGTATCCAATTGTAAAAAAAAAAAAAAAACAAAAAAAACAATCGAATTAAAGAAAAGCAGAGAAGTACTCACTCGAAAAGGATTTTCAAGTAGAAAGCTTAAAAAGTGGTGTTGGCGGATGGTGGTAGACACAAAAAAAAAAGAAACGATGTTCATTCAATTCAAACGCAGAATGCGTTTCACACATTTCACGTACACATAATGAAATTACTAGAAAAAGAAAGAAATATGGTTGATAAATTTTAATATAAAAAAGAAATACGCAAGAAAACACAATTTTCACGCACACAAATTTAATTAAAAGAAAGAAGAACTCAACGCACACAACTTCACCAACCTTTTTCTTTTTTTCTTTTTTTCTTTATTCCACGAATCTTGTCAAGGAAGATTTCACGACCAATTTTTTTCTTTTAATTTTTATACCGTTTATATAATGAAACTAAACTCTTATTATAATTAACTTTAATGTTATCAATTATGAATTTCTTTTATTTTAACAAAGGTGAATGTTGATAAAACTTTTGTACAAAAAAAAAATTAAAAGTATAGAAACACCACAATAGAGCTTGACGTACCGCTAGCAGCAAGATGGACGAGTTGTGTTTTTTTTTGCTGGTGTAACAGTAATACCACATATGAAAAAGATTTTTTTTCTGTGGTGAAAGAAAAAAAAATTCAAATTCACCTCGATGGTAAAGATTTTCGGGTATGGTAATGCCATAGTTTTTAGTAGAAAGAATTGTCAATTTTGACAAGATAATAAACAATAAATAAAAATAAAAATACTTCAAACACGAAAAAAATTTGTTTTTTTTTTCATTTTATATAAACGTTCAATACAATGGCGCTGAAAAATCGAAGTAAATATAAATATTAAATGAGTATTAATTTGAATGATGGTCTTTTTGGGATTGTGAATAAAAGTATAAAATGATTCCTTGGGTACGTGAAAAATTCGCAGAACGTCGAGCCAAA
The DNA here is from genome assembly GCA_963422695.1 of Xylophagus ater. Lineage (NCBI taxonomy): Eukaryota > Metazoa > Arthropoda > Insecta > Diptera > Xylophagidae > Xylophagus > Xylophagus ater. The sequence continues at coordinate 63,054,979 of OY730478.1, read as the reverse complement.
TGGGTTGCATCCAGAAAACGAAATGACGGGAATACAGAAACAACTTCATCAAATAATAATTCAACAATAAATTCAAATCAACGAGGCGGCGATGAAAAACAAAATACTGTATCAAAATTGTAAGTATAGAAAAACTTTCGTTTGAAAAATTATGTCAAATTAATGGAGAAATTCTTTCAATTATTTCGTAGACGGTTAGTAATATTATTAACATGATCAAATGTAGATAATTGTTATTACAAAATAAATGAATGCATTCTTACATTTTTGTTTTTTATCGACTAATTCAAATTTCCTATTTCATTTGTTTTGTAGAAAATCAGAAGTTATTACAATAAACAGCGATGAAAATACGAGTAGAAGTCCAAAAGAAAATTTTCGTAAAATGAAAATATTAAGTCCATTTGGTAAAATGCTTTTAATTCGTATGCAAACTACATCGAAAATTATTGAATTAAAACAAGAAGCGTTAGGAAAATTCTCAGAAGATTCCGGTTCTTTACCATTATTTGCACCGGATATACGACAACTTTATCCAAGATATCGTTTAGTGCGACCTGATTCAAGTGAACCATTAAATGAAAACTTAACTTTATCAGAAATTGGTGTTATTGAGAATGAAATGTTTATTTTAACTATAAAACGTACAAATCTGATTAATAATGCACCCGAACATTTTCCAGGACCAACAACAGATGATATAATAACAGCTACCGCGAATGTTTCAATTACACAAAATGCCCAATCAAGAGTTGATCTTAATGAGCTTGTTTTACAATCAGATGTAAATATAAATATCACTTTGTAATGTATATTTTTTTACTTTACTTTACTTTAAAATTGCAGTTACAATTTGATGTTAGAAAAGTTCTAATTTCTTTGGCTCAATCATCAGCATTTGTGATTGGTGCTGGACCTTATGCCTCACGATTAATTTCAATGTTAAAACAGAAACTTGTAAATAAAAGAAAACACCAAAATGACACGATACAGTGCCTTGTTGATATGGGATTTACACGCGAGAAAGCGATATATTCTTTAAAATTAAATAAGTAAATTTATTCCTTTTCTAATGATGTGTTGGAATAGAAATTTTCTTATTTTTTATTATAGTGGAGCTTACTCACCTGCATTGGATTGGTTAATAGAACATGAAAATGATCCAGAAATATTAATTAACGATGAAAATAATGAAGTTTCTCCTTCTTCATCGGAATTTACTCAATCCAATGTAAAAACTGTTAATACTATTTTTAAAATATTTATTATAATACATATTTAATGTTCTAATAGAATATAGCCGCAAATATTGAAGCACTATTAGAAGTAGTACGTAATTATAGTCAACGGGAAATTTCACCACCTCCTGAAACAGTTCGTGCACTTGTCGATATGGGATTTAAGGAGCTAGATGTATTGAATGCTTTAAAAATGACTAGAAATAATCAAGCAGCTGCATGCGAATGGTTATGTGGTTATCGTAGTATTAGCTTAATGGAATTAAGAGATGGACTGTCAACCGAATCACCAATATTGAAAGCAATGATGGAATCACCACAGGTTCAAATGAGCCTTAGTAATCCAAAAATTTTTATAGGTATTATTAATATGATTTTTCTAATCGAAATATTTACAAAATTTGTATTTATATTCTTATTAGCTTACCTTTCTATGTTGGATAATCAAAATGCATTGTCAATGTGGTTAGGTGACAGTGATACATCTTCAGTTTTATCGCATATCTTACGAAAGTACCATGAAGAAAAACACATTTTAGGAATAAATCAATTTAATAGTGTTCGATAATTTATAGAATTTAAGTAGTACAAAAACAAACAAACAAACAAAATAACAAAAAAACAAAGATATAATTATTTTGGAATGAAATTAATCATAAAAAGACGAGAATTTTTAAAAATGGTTGTTAAATAGGAAATATTATTTATGGAAGGCCTCGAAAATGTTCGAATTTTTAGAGAAAGAGAAATATTGGAAAATAATAATTAATTTGGCTTTAATTTTAATTTGCATAAAAAAGAATATTTAGAAATATTATTAAATTTAAAAAATAAAAAAATAAAAGAATGTTGACTGGTATTAAATTATTTCAAGAATTTTTAATTTTTATTTTTAAAAACAAAAATTTTGGACTATATTCTTCTAATTTTTTTTTTATTGTAATTCGCTTTAGAAGAAAAATGAAATGCATTTCAAATAAACTTTGGCCAATTATCTAATTTTATATGCTAAAATAAATAACAAACCAAAATTCTTGGCGGCAGTTATTTATTAAAGAAAACACTCGGAACTTATGACTTTATATTTAGAAGAATAAAAATTATATAAAATTTATACATAAATTGTAGTAAAAATAATTTATCCCGGTTGTGGTCATATTTAAAAAAAACAAAAAGTAACTATAAAATAATATTTCCATAATTTTAATTTCATAATTTAGATTTCATAATATTTATATTCCATTTTCTTTTTTTTGTTTTGATAGTATTTAAATTCTTGTTAAAAACGAAATGACATATTTTTATTTAAAAAATATCAAAATATATTACAGTTAAATTTGTTTAAAACGGAAATCTATTTAAGAAGGTGCTCTAGAATGGAAAGTTAACCTAACTATTGCACTAAAGAAAAGAGGGTACAATAGATCTTAAAAGTCACATAACGAGAAGACCCTAAAAAATTTAATCTTAAGAAGGGATTTTTTCTGATCCTTTGTGATGAGATCTAAGTACTAAGTAATGACTCTTCAAAGTGGAAATCTCGTTTGGTTCATTCAGGTGGCGTCGTAGACAGATTTGATTGCATTAAAAAAGTACAAAAAATATTAAGAATTTAGAAAAATTTATTTCTCATCTATTATTTCTAAATTTTATATTCGTGTTTTCCTTACAACATTTTTAGCATAATATTTACGATGGAAATTTTACTTTATTTAAATTTTTAATATCTAATAATTAGAAATACTTACGTTACCTTTAAAATCAGTTGAACATTTCATTTTAAAGAACGTAAACCAAAAAAAGCGTTCGATTAATTCCAATTTTCATCACCGAGGTATAAGAAACATCCTTACTATGGAAGTTAGATAGATGATCTAATCAGTTAGCATAAAGAGTACAGAAAACATTGGCTTCATCCAGCGGTTCTAAGCGCTTTTTCAAAATTCCTAATCTAAGCAATTAGAATTTGTTGCTCTCCCGGATGCGTTGCTTGAATCAAACGAATTGTAGTTATTTATATTATCAAGCCGTTTTGCTAGATTTAAGCGCTTAGGACTGCTGGATGCGCCCATTGAAAAGAATATTTTGTCACATATAAAATCAAATAAATTGATCTTACACAGTTAGGATGTTTTTTAAGCTTCATTGATAAAAATTAGTTTTTAAAAATTTGCTATAAATTATATAGAAAAAATTATTTAGCATGCTATTTTGAAGTAATCAATAATTGCTTTTTGTAGTCATTTTTAACTGGATTTAAATAATTAAATTGTCGTTTCATTTCTTAATTAGAGTAAATTTACAATTGGAGAAGTTCTCCAGCTTTTTTTTTTTATGTATTATCGTTTTTAATTATATTAGAATTTATAGTTTCTGCGATATTTATTATATATATTAATTTCGATATTAATTTATTATGTTTAACGCACATATTTTTAAATGAATAAAAAATATATAAATTTATATATAAAGCTTTTCTGAGCAATTTAAATAATAGAAATATAAATTCAAATGCATCGATTGTATTTTAATTTGAAGATTTTATTTGATTGAATGTATTTTGCTGATTTAATATTAAAGAACAAAATTAAGGTGATTCTTTATAAGTGTATACTGCTTACAAGGGGGATGGTCCTCAGGTGTAACATGACTTTTGAAACGATACTATTATAGAATTATTACACATAGTCCCAATAAGGGAAAATGAATGAAATTTACAGCCCATATATATGCCAAAAAAAAATTAAAGACTATTAACTATTACGATACAACTGTATTTGCAATGTTCTGGGGACCTTCCTTTGTTAAATTTATATTAGACTTTCGGAATGATTTGTATCAGGTAATAAATTTGTAAAGACTATGACTTAGACTTGAAATTCATTTTAAAAATGCTTTCATCATTATTTAAATTTTTATTTCAATTGGTACTAAGTTTAACATAGAGCCTGTAATACTTTTATAATAGAAACTTCTATTGTGATTGTTTCATTAACATTAGGCTTCTTGAATATAATGCATATATAATTAATTCGATTCAATTAAATGGTCTAAATCAGTATAATTGTAGACAAATAAACAAAATGATATTATTTTTGTTTTATATTCCTTTCCTTTTACAGAATTTTAAAATAGTTTTTATTCTAAAATTTAAGATAACTAATTCTGGCCGGAAATCACCATGAAATTACATTTTGGCTTTTGTAAACATTTTAACAAACCAACCAAAGAGATAAAATTTTAAATTAAAATTTTTAGTTTTGAATGCTTATTAAATAAAAAAATAATCGAAATTTTTTTTAATAAAAATAAGAATTAGAATATACTAAAAGAAAAATATAAATATAAAACAATTTTATATAAACAAAATTGCCTTAGATTGTCATAACTCTCTTGAATAATGAATATTTACAATTTCCATTTTTCTTTTCTTTTTTTTTTTAAAACAAAAACAATTATCTTCCATTTTAGATACGAAATTAAAAACGATCAAAAAAATTTAAAATATGAAAATGAATAAAAGGAAATATTCTCTTTTTTAAAGTGGCCTACAAACATTTATGAATAATGGATAAATTAAAAAAAAAAGAATTTAAATATTCCCGATAAAATATTTAAAAATAAAAATCCAAATCTACGAATTTAGTTAAAATCTTAATTTTTTTCCAAAACCAAGCAATTATAATTTATATAAAAAATATTTTTAAATAACATAAAAATGAAAACAATAAAAATGTATGGGTTTCTTTTTTTATTTTATTTTTTTTAGACTAAGACAATCGATGAGTATTTTTGTAATATAAAATAAAAAAAAAACTGATAATTAAAAACAAGAAAATAAATAAAACTATTTGAGATGAAATTTTAAGACAAAAAGCCAAAGAAGTTTGAATAAAATTTATTTAAAATAATAAATCGGTTGTTTCTTAATTTGCTTCTACTAATCCTATGTGTAAGCCCAAAATCGTCTTAATAAATAATAATTAATTTGGAATTTTATTAAGCCCAAAAAAATATTCAAACCACAAATAAAACCATTCTCATCTATTTCTCGTATAAGAAATCGTTGTGTTCCCAAAAAATGCTTCATGGTCAAAAACAAAACAAAAACAATATTTTCGAATTAAAATGTGTCTTGGATAAAAGAATCTGCTGAAAAAGAAAAAAACTAGCAAGATGACAAATGCTAGAAAGAGAAAAGATTTTCGAATCCAGCGACTAAAATCGTATTATTATAATTGTTTAGTTTAGCATAATCCTTCTCTGTGGAATATGATGTAGAAGTGTGTTTGGGTTGGGGGATTTAAGTAAATACTAGTTTCTTCAATTAAAATCCAAAATATCTTCACACAATTCAGAAATTCTCTAGATCTAATTATTAATGTTCTTATCAAATATTCCACGGATTTGCAAAGTATGATTAGTAAACGAGGTGCTCTTGGTTAAAAATGACCTTACTCCATGAATGAAAGAATATAAACATTGCACATTTCGGCCATTTTGAATTTTTCTTTTCATACTTTTATGGCATCACGTGTGATTTTCTTTCAAATAAATAATTGTGATTTTTAATACTAACAATGTATATCATGTCTCGAGTGACGTAGGTGCACAGAAATCGTTTTTCGTTGATTTTTCCTACTTTAAAACTAATAAATTACAAAATAAAACTACATATTTTTTTAAAATATTAATCATTTTCTTTTCTTCTTTATAAAATAAAAGTTAACACAATAATTTTACATTATATTTTTAACGAATAATTACAACATTACGGAGTTAAGGGTGATTATTTCGAAAAAAAGAGGGAAATAAAAGACCATTAAGGACAATTCAAATTCATACAATAAAAAAAAAAATAAAAATTTTTCAATATAGTTAAAGAAAATAATATTTATGACACAAATAATTGCGAATTATTATATGTAATTAAAAAGTTTGATAATAATTGACATGTTAATTCGATTTTTAGATTTTTTTTTAATTATTGATATTAACACAAAATACCTTTTAATATTATTTAAAACTAAAATAAATTCCCTTTTATCCGTATTAAAATTGTTTGAGCAAAATTACAATATTTAGGAGTTATTTATTTTATTAAAAGAATATTAAAAGAAGAGAAAATTAAATTTTATAATTAAAAAAAACCAAAAGTAATTAATTTTCATACAAGCCAAAAAAAAAACAAACAAGCAAAAAGACACAAAAATAAAAATCTCATTCAATATGAATGGCACATAAATGTTATATCGTTTTTCTCTTCTTCGATATTTTTAAAAGGTTCTGAATTTTTTAAATGAAATTATATTATTTTAATTAATAAATATTGTACAAAATTACGCTGTTAATTGTCGTTTCTAAGTTATTCTTTAATTTAGTTCATAATTTATATTAGAAAAACAAACAAACAGACAAAAAAACATTAAAAAGCGCAGAAAAAAAAACTTAATTAATGAATTACTTAACTAATATTTTTGAGTAAAAATAATTAAAATCGTGTAAATATTTGAATCACCAATTTCGAAAAGGGCTCATGTCTGCATTTTTCTTTCAAAAGAGACTTTTTTGCCTTTTTTTTATCCTCACGTATGACGCATGTTCCATGAGCAAGAGGGACTCATATCTGTTTTCCAAAGTGGAAAAAAAGCATGTCTTTCTGGAGATGGGCCCTTTTCGAAATTAATTGAAGACATCTAGCTTATGTGAACTATTTCAAAGTCAATTTTAATTTGTTATTTGGGAGACCAGAAATTGACGTGTGTTCAAAATGCCAAAAAATTAACTAATAATTAAGAATTTTTTTTCTTCGGCCCTCTTATAATAAGGAAAACTATTTCAGTATGTTATGATGTAGTCAAATGGTTAGCACTTTCAAAAAATTTGCGGTCTTAAATTCCATATAGTTTGGCAGAAATTCAGTTTTTTATGTCTCCTGAACAATTTGAAAAAACCGACATGAGCCCCTTTCGAAATTGGTGATTCATTTGTTTTGCGCACGAAAGATGAAAATTAAAAGCAATTAAAAAAAAAATATATTATTTTAATTAATTTCCACCAAAACACATTTATTGTTTTTGGTGAAAATTAATTAAGATCTTTTTCAAATGAATATTTATTATTCCTTTTTATGTTGTTCTAATTCAGTTTCCATATTAGTACGGACATTCTTTAAAACAGTTTGTGTTTTAAGAATTTGCTGTCTAATATCACGTTCAATTTGTTCTTTCCGTTGATTTGCTGTCCGTAATTTATTCCAGGTATCTTCTAGTGCACGTTTAGTACGTACCAATTTCTTACGTAAATCAGAATTTTCTTGATCAACTTTAACGCAATCATGTGCAATTATTAGACCCGTATTATTTGGATTAGTATTATTACTATTGATCATATTGTTTTGTGTGCCATCAGTTAGTTTTGTGATATCTAAAAATAAAGACAACAAAATAATTGATTGTTATGGAAAAGAACAGTGCGGATCTTTTGTTATATGTAAATTTTAAATAGTATATATTGATTTAGTAGTACTAGTTTCTTTCGTTTTCTTCGAGTTGTAATTAAAAATCTTCATATTTTGGAGTTATATACAAGCCAAAAAAAAAAACCAAAAGTAAACCCAAAAGGAAATTTTTCCGAGCTAGTATAAATCTGATTTCGAAAAGTTTTTATATTCACTCCAAGTACAAACTTCATACAACGATGCATGATTTTGGAATGAAGAAGTAAACACAATTGAAAATGTTACTTCAATCCTATTTTATCCTCTAAGGATAACTACGGATTGGTCGTAGTACGACCTATTATTAATTACTATAACAATTTCAATATTCAATTTCGTTTTATATATTTGAAAGAATTTTCAAATAAATCCGTTCGAAAGGTGATTTGAATTAATAGGGTATGTGCGAACAGTAACCAAAGTTACTATTTTCGATTTTATTTACAAACGATTTTACAGAGTATAAAACCGACGTAAAATAAAATTATTCGGAAAAACTCGGGAAAGAAATGAAAACTTGGTTTGTATGTTTTTATCTAAAACAAAAAAAAAACCGCCCGACTTTTTGATGCCCCATGATAGAAATGAGACTCCTAGAGTTAATAGATCTATAGTTAAATGAATTAACTCTGAGAAAAAAGAATTTCATTAAAATCGAGCAACGACTTTTTAAATTATCGTGTAAATGAAAATCCGTCGTTTTATAAATCTATATAATTTATAGGACATAAAAAGACATACTATTAAAAAAAAACTCTCTAATTGAACTTACCTGAATTAACTTCTTCTAAAATATTTTTAGTTGAATTCGATAATTCAATTGTTCTTAAATGTTGTGAATCTGCGGAAGCAATTTCAACACTTGATGCTCGACCAGCATCACTTTCAATACCTAAATCTGGTGATGAATTATCGAAACGTTGTCTACCCGCACCACGTTGCACACCCATTGGAACATCCTCGGATGTATATCCAGATTGTGATATATCACTACCATTCGATTGTGTTTTACTATTAATACAATTGTTATTGTGTTTATATTGTGCATTTGTATTATTAACAAGTTTATTATTTAAAAGTGCATATGAATTTTCGAGTTCTGATAAACGTGAATTGAGTTCGTTTCTCTCATGTTCAATTGATGTTAATTGTGTTAATAATTCTTGATTTTTATTTTCCAAATGTAATTTATCATTTAGAATTTTTGTTCGTTCCAGTACAGCTCTTGATGCTTGTAATGTTGCTTCATCTAAAGTCTTTTTAAGGTTTCTCATTGATTTCTCATTATCAACTAATTTTGTATTAAATTCTATTTCATTTTCACGCATAAATTCAATTGTAAATTGTGCTTCATTTAATCGCTTTTGAACATCATCTAATTCACGTTTCGTTTCTTCATAAAATATACGTGAAATCCAATCCTTAGCTAAATATTCTTTCTGTTTATATTCTTGATCTTTAAGTTTAGTCTCGAATTTTTCTGTTAATTCCTTTTGTAAATCGTGTAGCTTTTGTTTTCCATCTTCAATAATTGTATTTAATTTAAGTTCATGTTTACATTTCATTTCTTCTAAATCAGTCTTAAGATTTTCAATTTTCATTTCAGCAACACGTACTTCAACGTTAAGTGCACCACGATCATCTGTTAATTGAGCTATCAATTGTTTACTTTCATCTAATTGCTTTTTATTAATGTCCTGTTCATTTAAAACTTTTTCAAATTGATTTGTTTGTGCTTTATAATTGGCTATTTCAATTTCAAGCATTTCATTAACTTTTTTATATTCATCTAGTTCACGTTTAAGATCGACGATTCGAAGTGATTCCATTTTTAAACGATTATCAGCTTCGACTAGATCACATTGGACTTTCAAAATATGATTGTCACGTTGAGAAACTAATAACTCAAGTTGACTTGTTTTATCTTGTGATTTTGATCTCGTTTTTTGATTTAGATCACTATCACTTTCAGTACTAGTATTTCGATTTTCATTTTCAATATTTTTAATTGGTTTATTATTGATTGATTCATCAAGACCAATTCGAGCTAATGAAACATTACGATCCGGTTCTGACCATGTTTCAGATTCTGAATGATTATCAAATGTTAGTGGTAATGGAAGACTGCGGCGTTCTTTCTTTGTTAAATCTATAACTTTACGTTTATCTAACTCTTTTTTAAGTGTTTTTATTTCAGTTTTAAGATTTTCTATTAATTTAATTTGTCCATTATCATTTTCATGCGAATTAAATGTTTTATTTTCTTTATTTTCAATACTTTCATTCATTAATTCTGATATATTGTTCATATACCCAAAACTATGTTCACTCATCGATATTCTACTAACCGAAAGTGACATATTATTTAAACTTCTTGATAAATCTAAACTTTTATCAATAGCTTTACGCATAGCACGTCTTCGATCAGCTGCTAGAGCACCAAGAACATCTTTGTGTTTTAACAAAGTATCTAAGAAACCAGCTAACTCTTCTAGTCGAGATGTTAATACAGCACATACATCTGCACATTCTTTTCGCCAACGATGAGCTTTATCAGCCTCTTCGCGAGCATCATGAATTTCAATTTTCAATTGTTGAATTACTTCATCCGAATTTTTGTCCGATACATTAGCTAATTGATGAATTAATGTATCGACTCTCTTTTGAAGATGTTTATTACGCTCTACTGCTTGTGTATAATCGGAATCTGAAAATGATTGTTGCAGTTGACCAATATCATGAACAGGACTAGATGGCATCAATGATGAAGCATTTTTTTTACCAAGAAGTTTTGTTAACCTTTCAATTTCTCGATTTTTTTCCCATAATTCCTTGTTGACAAGATTCTAATAAATTTAAATTTATAATTAATTTTTTATTTAATGCAGACATAATTTAACTACATAACCAATAAAAATAAAACTACATAAGTGACATAGAAATGTTAGGAAACATTAAATACATAAAATATGGTGTTAGTACTTTCACTTGCTATTGGAGAGTTTTTGAAACATTTAAAATTATTGAAGAAATACATTTTCTAGTTGGTATTAAAAAATATTGTTTTTTGATCAAACTTGTGAAAACAGAGAAGCCGCGTTATACAATACTACGTTGATCGAGATGTTCCAGACATTTTTGAGAAAAGCAAATTTAAAATCAGAAACTTCACCGATGAACATAAGAGTAGAGTAGAATTTTGGAGGAATGTTTTTATGGACCAATAAGAGTGCTTCTTTTTTCTCCACAAACGCTATTGTACAATTCGTCTTCCAAATTTATTACTGGTCTTGTAGTCACAAAAAATATTTGGATTTGAGATTTGATAAATGCGAATCGACAATTTTCTCAATGAATTTCAATCAAAAAATGTATAAATAATATTAAATTCTGTATTTTATGAAAAAATGAAACTTGAATGATTATGCCTAACAAAATTGAGTAATTTGCGATATGGAATGAGATTGAATAGAAAATACATACACAAATTAAATTATCTTTTTTAACAATTGGATTTAAATTGTCACCAACCACGTTCAATTATAATAGGAACAAATTAGGAAATCAGGTACACAAATAGAATATAAATTATTTAATATAATTGTCTTACCTGAAGATTTGCCGTTTTTTTCTTAACTTCCAATTTCAATTTTTCAATTTCTATGTCTTTTTTATCAATTATTTTTTCAAATTTCACTTTCATTGTAGATATTTCAAGATCATCTTTATAGGAAGAGCTATTAGATGATGCAACTGAATCAGAATTTAGTGTCGTTGTTCCCTAATAAATATACATATATATAAACATTTCAAATTATATTTTATTCTTTTATTAAAATAATATATAAAAAACTAAATAAAGAAAAAAAAAAATAATATAAAACAAATAAAATAATCAATAAAATGAAATTTTAAGATTTTTTGCTTCTTCATTTAATTTATTTGCATGCTTCAAGTACTACAGGTGAAAAAAAGAAGAAGTTAAGAATTGATGATATATTAGAATTTATTAATAAAAAAGAAACAACAAACTAAATAAATACTTTAAATTTATATTAAAGTGTTACCTCTTTTATTTGAGAAACATTTTGCAATGACTTCTAAATATAAAATTCAAAGAAAAGAAGCAATGTTAAATTAGTAAATTATTAGTAAAAATATTAATAATTACCGATTTTTTAAGTTTATCAATTTCTGCTTCTAAATCCTTTGTATTCAATATTAATTTTCTTATAGCATTACATGCCTGTTCATGAGCTAAAGTTTTGTCTTTAAGTTTTGTTTCATATTCTTCCAATGAACATATTTTATCAGCAAGTTGTTTTTTATGTTCATGCAGTTCCTCTCTCAATTTAGGACACTGTGAATTAAAAAAAAGAACATATATTTAAAAGCTCAAAGCAAACAAAAAAATATATATATGATTTGTAATCAATTCCAATTGTATTTTTTCTATTTTCCCATTTTTCCTAAATAAATTTATTGACTTTAAATTCCAACAGGAGTAGAAACGCGTAATTCGATTGAAACTAAATCGTATCCTAAATACACTACCATTCCTATGCTTGTTCGATACGATTTAGTTATCGAGTTATAGAATTCCTTCCCCCATGAAGTGCGACAATTAGATGAGGGATATCTTGAAGTGAGCAACGCTCGTTGACCCTTTGAATTGGTTTTATATCGAAAAAATAATTTACTACAGTATATAAATATAATTTGAATTTATTTTACAGAACTCAAAGATATTTTATAATTTAAACGCTTTCAAAATCGATAGTAACTATTACAATATGAATTCTGTTATACTTTTCCCATTTAATATTCGTACGTATTTATAATTGTTATATTTCTTGTTCTATATTTGATATATTTAAAAATCTACTATTCTAGTTTCATACTTTGCTGACACGAAAACGTTAAGCATACTAGAAAAACTATACGAGAGTTCTCAAGTTGTAGTACGTAACTTGTTTCAGACCGCGTGTTTCGACTTTTCATAAAAATTACAGCACGTAACTTGTTTCAGTCATATGAAAATCCAAGCTAAAGTTGAAACGACTTACTGTTTGGTCGAATCAAAACTTTGATTACGACTTTTCATATTTAAATGTAATGAAGAAAAAACCGTATTGGAATTTTTAAACATATACAAAATTGAGTTGGTAAGTCATCATAAACATTTATAATAGTAATTTGGGAACAAATTCCAAATTGCTGGTATTTAAATAAAGTTTAAATTTTGTATTACTTATTGTCGGTAATACCTTATAATTGTTGGCTATGAAAAGATCGAACAATTTAACAATTAATTACTTTCAATAAATATGGTTATTTTGGATATCCAAATAAATATAGAAGCCCATTATATATTTCTGTAAATCATTTCATAAAAGAAAAATCATATTTTTGTTTTTAATTATCATTTTAATTAGGTAAAATGAATAAAATATCAAAGCAACTAACAATATTCATATTTATTATAATGTAATTTAGTACAAAAACAAACATATCTTAAACAAAATTTCGAAGAAGATTTTCACAAGACATTATTATTATCAAAACAAAAAATTTCTTAAATACCAAAAAAAAGGAGATTTCTTTTATTCTTTTACATTTTGATTTGGCTCATAAATTAAAAGTTGTTCCATTGGCTATAGGATTTTTCTTGAACAACCACAATTTAAATATCATCATTATAATCCTGTCAGGATGGAGGATAATTAAAAGTTTTATATAAGAAAAACGTGTAAAAAAGAAAACATTTTTAAAATTTTTTTTAAAATTTTTTTTTAAAACAAATAAAAATTTTTTAATTGATTTTCTTTCCTTTTATAATATATATATCAATTTCTTAGCAAGGATATAATTATTAATATAATCAAAAGTATGAAAAGTATAATGTAAAAAAAAATTTCAAAAAGAAATTTATGCTTGACATTAATTTCATCAGTTTTTACCTTTAAAAAATAATCAGATTCATTGGATATTAAATTGTTATTTATTTTTATAATATTTTCATTATTATTATTATTATTATTATTATTATTCATTGGATAGTTTAAACTTGATGCTAAGCTAGTATCACTTGAAGAACTATGAAGATTCTCATCAAAATATTTATCATTACAAGATTCGGATACATCATCAAATGAATTACTTTTACATGTTAGCATAAGGCTATCTTTCAATTTTTCGATAGGATTATTATCGAATTTCAATGAAAAATTCCTTTGTAAGAGATAATTAGTTTTCTTATGTGCAGCAGTTTTATCATTTGGATGTTTTCTTGATAATATTATATGATTTGTAAATGCTGTTGCTTTATGAAAACTTCTTGTTTCATTTATATAAAAATTCGGACTTGGATAAAATGTTGGAATTAATTTCTTCTTATCAAAATATAAACTGAAATTGTCTTTAAGTTTTAATTCGGTCCTTGCGTTTGTAATAATTGTATCACCAATATTTTTTGGATCCATTGAAGAAGATAATATTGATGATTTGGAAAATAATGAATTTGGTAAATATGACGATATTGAATTGGAACTAGTTTTGCTTTGATTGAATTCAAATAAATCATTTTGAGAAATAATTTTTTTATCATAATTATTATTATGTTCAATGGACGAGTTTGCTAAATAGATTTCCATTGAACGCGGTTGATTTCGTTCAATTAATTTTGTATGTTCAAGTTTAACAATAATATCTTTTAGATTGAAATTTTCTTTAAGTAATTTTTGCTTTTCAATTTTAAGTTCATTACTCATTTTCTCATAATCTTCCATTAATTTTTCTAATGTTGCTGCATGTTTCTTTTTATTTAAAATGGATAACTGAGTTGAAAAAAAAACAAGAATACATAAAGAAAATTAATTGATATTTGAAGGAAATTAATTATGATATAAATAAATTAAAAGATATCTCCTAAAAAATTACTAGTTTTTTTTAATTTGCTAAAATAAAAAGATCGATAACGATATATAGAAAAGGGATGATCGATCTAAGTTCTTATCAATTGTCGTCGTTTTGTTGTGGACAAAAGTAAGCCAAAAAAAGAGCCAGTTTTCAAGAACTATATTCGAATTGATCATCGTTTCTTAATTGTCACTGTTTGCCCCAGATTAATAGTTAAAAATGGATTACAATTGTAGGACTTGCAAATTTTCAAACCATTAAATTTTTTAAATGAAATTATGAGTCCGGAAATTACACATACAAGATTCATGGTGCATCCTCATGGTGCAATAAAACAAGATATACCGTCAACTTTCATCTACCCAGTATCTTGTGTGAAATGTTAACTCATTTTGTGGAGAAATTAATAGAATAATTATTTGTTTGCTTTTTTAAAATGAGATGTATTACAAATTGTATTATCAAGCATACTTTATAATCATTGTATCATGGGCCAGGATATTTTCGAATTTCTATTAGGGTTTTATTGGCGTAAATTCCGACAAAAACTGTTCATATTAACTAAGGCCGATGTAACTGCTGTGTTTAAACAAAATGTATAAATGTTCACAGTTTTATTTTTGAGTTAAAAAACTTGAAGAATATTATCTAGTTTTGTTTTCCAAAATGAATAATAAACTCAGTATTGATATTCAAATATTCTTATTTTTTTTTTCCTTCTTGAAATAATATTTTTGAGGCGTGTGCGAATAATAATAACTAAAGTGACTATTCGAAAATCATTTTTATCAAGCTCATTCCTTATAACTCATTGATGGCATCATTTAAAAAGGTAACTTAAATTTCAATAGTTGATTATTGTGGTGAAGAATCTGTTCTAAAACTATTTAATTTCTTGTGAAATATTTTCGGAAGAATATAACTTCTAAATAAACGAAAAATAAGAATAAATAATGATGCATGTATTTTATTTGAGCCGATTTGGGATTCAGATACGTATAGGTGTATGTTAATTATTGTTACAAAGTCTTTATTTTAAAATCTGAAAAATCTCTTCGTAAGATAACTTTTCGTGCGACATCCTCTAGAAATAAATTGCGTAACAGCCACTTTAGTCCCTAATTCGTACAAGCCGTTTAAATTTAAAAATAATAACTAGGAAACTTTTTTTTGTAAAGTCATTACATGTATATTCAATATTTATTACATAAAAAGAAAATTTATGTTTTCAATTATAGGTTTTTATTTATATCTATAAATCTAAACTGACGTTTGAAGCAGATCTGGAAAAAAATATGTTTTCATAATGTAGATATTGTGGAATAAAAAAAAAACATTAAGGAAAATACTAGCTTTTTCTATAATTTCTATTAAAAAAAAACTTATGAATATATTTTCATTTAATTTAAATAAAGGTAAATATACCAAATTGAGGCCCACTCCATCAGACAAATCATGATATGTTAAGAGTCTCAACAAAATAAGAATTTCGTTTTGATCATGAGTTTGTCAGACTTTTTTGAGTGCAATTTGATCGCTTCATACAATTTGATACATTTACCCTAAAAAGTATTAAAATTTTAATCTTACTTGTAATTCTTCCATCAATCTTTGTTGTTCTTTAATTAATCTATTTCGTTCTTCTAAATTAAAGCTTGCATTATCAAAGTCTATACGAAATTTCTCAATATTTGTTGTAAGTATTTTGTTTCGAGAATTTAATAATGTTATTTCATCACTTTTTTCATTAATTATTTTATTATTGAATTCTTCAAGATTTTTCTTTTGAGAAAAAAGAAATATTAAATTTATAGAGTTTAAGAAAACAAAAACTTTACAAAGCCTATTTACAAATGGAAAGAGAGAAAAAAAAAAGGAACTCCGAATAGAGATGCATTTTATTTTTATCTTTTTTCCCCGAAAATAAAGAAATCTTTCTTTTTTTTTTTTTGTTATTACTATAATGTATGTAGTTACGCGCTTCCTCTCCAAAATGAATATGTATTTTTAGAGATAAAGTTCAATGAACTTTTATTTCCAGGAAATAAATATTGAAAAATTATAATTTTAAATATAATCAGATTGGATTGATTACAATATTTCTTTTCAAAAAGTTAGATTTTTAAAACTCACCTCTATATTTGCAGTCTGTTGGGTTTTCTCATCTAATTGTTCCTGTAATTCAGCATTTTGGAATTTGATCTGTTTAAGAATTTCATTCATTTCAAGAATAGAATTGTTTTTTTGTTCTATCGTATTTTCTAATTTATTTATTTGATTAGTTAATTCCTCAGTTTTTTGTTCATATTGTTTAACAAATCCTTCTAATTCACGGACCTAGTATCATAGAGATTAAAATAAAGAAATTTATGTAAAAATCTTCTGGATATGTTTCTTTTGAAAATTAAGCTCTTCACAAATCAAGTTGGATGTTTTTCAAAGTAAAATTTGATACTCAAAAAAATTGTTAACAATATTAAATACTAACTTTTTGTAAAACATCAATATCACCAGCAAGATCAGTTCGCCCCATTAATTGTTCTAAAGTATGATGTTCAGATGATGATTTTTCAAGTTGTTTATCTTCCATCTATGAATTTTTTAATTAATTGCAAAATGACATCATTTTAATAATAAAAAAAAAACCACAAACCTCTAAATAAAGAATTTTTTGATTTAATTCATCAATAATTTCTTGACTTTTTTCTTCTGTCGCTTTTTGTTGTTCTTCCATTAATTCCATAGCTTTAGCAGCTTCACATAGAAGTGATTGTTTATCTTGAAGTTCTTTCCTTAAAACTTCAATGTCCACCTATATAAAAAAAAAAACAATTAATAGACAATACAAATTTGAATTTATATGCTCGATTAACTACTATCAATTGATATTAAAAAATTTCCATTTCAAAATTATATTAAATACGATTATTAGGAATACAAAAATTATTAGGGTATAGCACCCAAATCTAATATAAAAAAATTATTACATATTGTTCTGTAAAAATCATATTTCTACCTTAAAATAATAATAATAATAATAATAAAAAAATAATGTCATTTACCTTAAGATCAACATTTTGCTTCAAGAAACTTTCGGGCCCATCTGAAGTTGATGAACCGTAACCGGGTATTTTTTCTTCTAGGAAATAAATTCGTAGTTTAAGATTAAAATTTTCTTTACGTAAATTTCCCATCTGTTCTTCGAATTCACGAACAGATCGTCCTTGTCCAGGTGAGGTATTACCGCCATAAGGCATACTGACACATGGTGATCGATATCCCATTGAATCTATTTGAAAAAAAAAAGAATTATATTAATTATAGGAATTTTTTTTTTTTTAGTTTTTAATCATTTATAATTTGTTCTGTATTTGAAGATTTTAAATTACTATTTTGCATTTCCATAACTATCGAAGTATATTGATCTTGGTTCGTTCGATATTATAAAATTTTAATATTTAATTTAAATCAAAATTAATGTAAAACTTAAAATTTTAATTAATAGCGAACTCTGTATGAAGTTTAAATTTACAGATATTAATAAAAAAGAAAAACAAAATATTGAAAATGAAAAACATCACCTACTGCGATAAAGAAAATATATTTTAATTCGTAAAAACAGAAGGTAAAATATTTTGTTGAGTGTCGGAGTATGAAATTAGGGAATAATCAATTTCAAATTTGAAATAGTCAATTTCAAATTAAGAATAATTATTTTCAAGTATCAGTAGTTATGTTTCGAGTGAAGAATTGCGCTGTTAGCACGTAAGTTATTTCATACTTTTGATTCGACCAAACTTTAGTTTGGATTTTCATATGGCTGAAACAACTGAAGCCTTAGTTATATTAACGAAACGGAGACGGGACGGCGACGGTAACGGAATGTGATGAAGTTATATTGACGAAAGCATCACTTCATTTTTGGACATTTGACAAATTCATTGGCAATCAATTTTGTGTTTTATTGTTAATAAAAGTGTATGAGAAAAATAATAAAAAATGGACTACGAGTTCTATTTCATGGTTTTACTCTTAATTATTGAATTAAAAAAACAATGGATATTCGATCAGCATTTCGCTATAAATTTCAAAATTACCGCCATCCATTTTTATAAAATTTTCGATTTGTTTGACGTAGAATGTTCTTTCACAATCTGAAAAAAAGGAGTACAATCGTTACGATAAATAGAAATACCAAAAAACGGAACCGACTCAAATTGAATTGAATCAAATTTTACGAACTTCTGTCTACATAACATCGCCATCCTATCTCCGTTTCGTTAACATAACTAAGGCATTGTGTGCTTCCATAGTTTCGAAAATTCGAAACACAAACTGTGAAACAACTTACGTGCTAACAGTCTTGTCTCAGGAAGAAGAATTTAACCTGAAACTATTTCTGTCAGAATTTTATAGACTTTTTATCATAAGTAGAATTAAGGATCATTGTATTCACTCTCCGATGAATTCTAGAACAAAGACATATTTTATAGTGATGCTTGTACCTTCTACTTTAAGCCAAGCTAATTAGAAAACATGAAACTTTAATGGGGGACTTTAGAAAATTAAAAAAAAACTGTACCGTATATGAGATAGTAGATCTAAATGGGTTAAGGATCACTATCTATTACGACTTTCTTTATAAGGTACACAGGACTATTAAACTTGTTTGTTTAATAATAAAATCGGGCTTTCAACAACATGCCAAAATGTATAGCCGTTAAGAATAAGCCAAATATTACTCAAACCAACTTCTCAAAAAAGGATGATTCAGTCCGGAATTTTTTATGGTTTATTTATATATTTAGTAATAATATTATATGTGGGCATTTCGATCCTAATAGAAATAAAAAAATCTGAAAAATTAATAAGAAAATTATTTAAAGATGCTCCTTTTATTATGTTCAACAGTATTTCTACTGATTAGAGCGGTTTTTATGAACTCCAAGTTGAAGTTTAAATTAAGTGTAATTCAAGAATTTTACAAGAAGACATTCGTAATTAAAAATTTCTAATAATACATATTTTTAAAAGAAAACTTAATTTTAACAAATTTTTCAAAACCAAAAAGATTCATTCAAATATGAAGTTTTTCTTTTAAAAAAAAAAATATTTCCGTTGATTATTTATGCATCATGAAACTTTTGGATACGCATATGTGCAAAAAAAAAAGAAGAAAATTAAGAAAAAAATCTTTTGGCAAAAATCCAAATTAAATTATCTTTTAAATTTAGAAAATCTCTTTTATATATAAAAAGCGCTTTTAAGAAAAGAAGGAAACCAAAAAAATAAGAAATTTAATTGCATAAAAATTAATCAAAAATTAAATTTGTTGATTCAATAAATGCCATTGATTGATTTCAATACTTACATGAATTATCCATGGTAACATCTTGAAGTTGTCCTGGGCTTGTACTGTAACAAAAAAAAAAAATTAATAATAAAAATGATTTTAATCAAACAAATTTAAATTAGATTAAATTAAAATTAATATGAATAAAATATGAATTTGATAAATAAATTTATTTTGTTGTTGAATGGTTTTCTATGTTAACAGAATGTTTATGAATAAAAATTTTATACATTTTATGATGATAAATATGATAAAGTAGCAACATTTCTTCATTGTACTTTAATTCCGTAAGTAAAATGATAAATGGACTCTTTGTGTTCAGGATTCTTTCAGTCTGATGTGATTTCATTAAGTAAAAACATGCGCATATTAATAATATTTTTGCAAAAGAAAAATGATTATATTTTACATGAAAATGTATGTATGGCTTTCTCAAAAAGATATGAAAAGATATTTCACATATTTCTTATTGCATGATGAATAAAAGACATTATTATTTTACCACTCTGTAAACTAAACTAGAATTGATTTCAAGTACTAGTTTTTTTTTCTCTTCAATAATATTATGTTAGCTTTTATCAAAAATATACAATTGGATCTGGTTCATTCAAATATAAGACATAAGTCACATAACGAAAATAAAATTAATAAAAACTATATAATTCACAAAATACCAAACATTGAAAGTATACTTTCATATTATTACTTTTGGGACTAATAGTAGAGATTCTCCCATTCTTTATTATGAATATATCGCTCAACACCTCAAAGACAATTAATAAAATGCATCTTTACCTTATATTGATTTTAGAGGGAGTGATAAACATATAAAAATTAACCACAAACTCACTATAGAGACTATATGATAGTCTAATAACAGTAGTAATCTCATTTTTAAATCTGAATGGAAGTTAAGTTTTCTGACTAGGAAATAATTAGACTAACGTAAATATATAAGAGCAACCATTTATCTAAATGATATCCTGAATTGGTTGTTCTAAAAGTTATCGATGTTTAAGAGGTCATTAGGTGGCCTGCCCTTTCAATACTCTGTATCTTAGTAGATATTAGAAATTTTAATAGAATTCTTTTTCTAAGGTCAAAAATAGGAGCTACAAATTTCAGATTTCCACCTACAACTATTTAAAAATAGTTTCGTTTCAAAAACCATGTTATCCCTGGAAACCTTCCCTTGTAAGTTGTTATTTTTTCATGTTAAGTTTTTTCTTGAACAAAACAATTTTAATAATTTTATGTGACATAGCTCAAAATCTGTTGTGGAACATATTTTCAAAACTTAAAATTGGACAATAGATTATGTACATAATATTTTATTCTTGAAATTCTCATACAACACAAAAATTATTGAAAATTCTGTTCTAAATAATTTGTTTCATTAGTTTTATAGTGTACTCGTCGTTTGAGACACCAAAAATTTGCATGAAAATATCATTTATTGTTTTAAATATTTTTATAACAAAATGATTGCTTTTCTTCAGATTTTTTATAATTAATTAAATCTGCATCATTTAATTTGTATGCAATATTAAATAAGACGATGATAAACAAAAAAAAGTGGACCTCAAAAAAAAGTAGCGCCAACAAATTTCTAAATTCAAAGTTACAGTTTTTTCGATGATTTTATTTTTATAATACTTGGGAAATGAGTTCAAAACAAGTACACACGAGTAGATAAAAAAAATGAAAACACATCAAACCAAAAAACATTCGTTTGATTTATTTAATTGAATTTAAACGAACAATTCCAACGAAAATTGTACAAATAATGTCTAATGTCTTAAATTGAAAAGAATTATATGAAATGTTGAAATTTTCGTTTTTATCATTTGAAAATCGGCTTCGTTTTCATAATATTCCACTAATTTTTTTAATTAAATATAGAACACATCCGATCAACACATCTTCTTTATAAAAACAAATTAAAAAATTTATTTTACCTAATGTGTGATTTATAAAAGAAAAAAAAAACAATTTAAAAACTTAAAATCGGCCTATAGCTAGTTTTTGATATCCTATAGTAAAAATGGGGCTAATAAATATACTAGCTTAATGAATAAATTTATTTCCTCTTTGCCAAAATTGATTTAATAATGAGGCAACCTAGACGTAAATACATTCTATCAATTTTATTCCAATTGGTAAATCAGTTTTTATAGTGTATCTGAAAAGCTAAACAAAAACAAGGTACAAAATTTACTGGCCATGCTAATTTTTCTCTACAACTATTTCTTCCAACATAGAATCGCCTATTTACATATACATATACTATATGTAACGTAAGTCATTTTTTTAAATGAAATTGCTAGTCAAATTTTTATAAATTCATTCCATATTGTCCGATTTTGCTGAAAGACACTATCAAATTGAGTTAAGGAACAATCTAAATATACTGTAAAATTAGTACACTAAAATGCAAAACTCGGTTAAACTACTTCTGATTCTTGATGTTTGAGACCATTCTCCGATCATTAGAGTTCTATGCATTAGAAATATGGCGACAAAATGAATATACCTTATGGTAGCATCTACCATAGAGAGTGTAAAAACACCTTTTCAAAATTCTAAAGTATACACATTTTGGTTCACAAATTGAAAAAAAAAAAAAAAAAGAATTGAGTTCTAAATTGAAAATATACTACACACTTCTGATGTTACTCATCCATATCCCTCCTAAATCCAATTGAAAATTTTCAAATGAATGTAGACAAGTTTTATAAATTTTAATTTTAGATCAACTTTTTGATGGTACTAGCAAAACGGTATCATCATGAAAAAAAAAAAGATTATACTAGAGACTCTACACTATTTGTGTTGAAGGGAAATCCTATATAAATTGTATTTATACTCATTACTACTTGTTTATATTGATACTCTCTGTTTTGTTGAAATTCACACTATTATATCTCGTATCTGTTTCATGTCTATCGTTATTATGCATGCTGGCAACCATATATCAGGGAGCATTCACATTAGAGGAAGAACAGAAAAAAAAAACATTATCTTAAAATTAAGAACAAATTCTAGAATAGATGCGTTTTCTTGGCGGTAAATTTTTGTATGTTCACAAAGAATAGATATTTATAGTTAAAAAACCACACGCATGTAAGTTTAGAGTAAGTACTAGAACTGTAAAAAAAAAAATAAGAATTTTCTTTTCTAGTCTTTCTAAGATAAAATAGAAAAATTTTCTTTAATATTAAAAGCGACAGTTCAAAATCCAAAATATACGAGTAGGTAATTATTAGAGAGAAGAACTTTTAGTTTTCTTTTCATATTTTATATAAATTTTTTTTGGAAAATTTCTATAGGAAACGTTAAACTCCATGAAAATTTATATTTTCTAATGCAACTAATGTCAGTAATGAACTATTCAAATAGGGTTTAGTGAGATGCATAATAAATTTATAGATTTATTTGGCAATGATCAAATAATTAGTTTGAAGGATTTTTACAATTTCTTTTTTTTGTAAAACGGTTTGTTAGTCATACTAATTTAGTATGTTTCAAAGTGCAAATATATGCGCATAACCAAATGTATCCAACTTGTACTTTGTCATATAATCATTTTGTTTATTTTATATAAAACATAAAATATGAGAAATAATGTTTATATTATCTAATTGGCGAAAATTGTGTTGAAATATTTACATCGTATTCCACTTGTTTTAACGATTTCATTAATAGTTTATAGAAGATAAACTATAAAACTATTGTTTTTCGTTGTTTTTATAGGATTTAATGAAACCAAAACCAAATGGTTTAAATAGCCTTTTAATTATTGGAAAAGTGTTTACAAAAAGCAAAGAATATAAAAATTTTTGAAAACAAAAAACATTACGATGATAAATAATAGCAACTAATTAAATCATACTTTTTAAAAGTCCTTTGAGTTTGTTTTATCAATTTTAAATTCTTAGTTATTAAATTTTGCAGATTGCCTTTTTAAGTTTCAAGTTGATTGAATTTATAAAGCAAAAATTTTATGAAAATAGAATTTTAGACACTTATCTGCCCATGCACTTTTTTAGTGTTCCAAATTGCATTTAGAATCATTCAATTTTGAAACATACAAATAGACGATTCTATAAAGTGGTATTTATTTCTTAAAATCAATAAAAATTCATTAGTTCCAATCACTGTGGAATCAATTCTATTTTAATTTCTTTTGAATAATTCATGTTTCTAGTATTGTAGAATAGATTTGGTGACATATTAGTAGGTTTCATTCGCATTTAGAATATATTTCAATTGCTTGGACAACAATTGATAACGATAAATCTCCAAAATCCAGCTAGGAGAAAAATTTGGTGAAACTTACATCTATTTACTAAGTAGGTGGAATCACAGTTTTTCAGTAAATATTTTTTACTAATTAGTACTAAAAAGGTGCAAATGGAAATGCTCTCTTGCAATATGTATAGTACAATTATTCATGTAACAGTCACACCATTTATTGTTACGTTATCTCAAATTAAATTTCCAATTTAATATAGCTATTGATTTTAAAATGTTATGGATGGATTGTCTATTGTCGGAATTATCTTAATTAAAATGTGTATGAATCAAAACATAGTTAACAAAAACTTTAACAAAATAAAACATATCAACTCGTTGAATGACAACATAATAATGATGTATTCTTATGTGATTTCTTAATTGGAAGATGACATATTCCTCTGCAATATTGAACTTGTAGACTAAAGCTAAAAATATACATATCACGTACGACAAGTAAAACTCTTCAAGCATCATGAAAGCCTCAGTTCACATAAATCTCAATTTCTTAAATTTATAATTAATAATTCTTGAAATAAAATAAACAACGTATTTCATTACTAATCGATCTTTAATAAAAAGAATAAACAAATGTTCTAATTTTACTTTTTATATGTAAGTCAAGTGCTTTTAACTTCTAAGATGGTATTAAATTTCAATACGACTTCCGTTCATAAAAAAGAATTCTATTCTAAATTCTTATTACATTATTATATAAAATGTTGTCATATTACGTGAATAATACTATATTGATTGTTTTCAAAACAGAAAACAAACACAAAGTGTATTAGAACATTTTAAGAAATTTAAATCCCTTTCGATTAAAATTAATAAATAAGAAAATTTCATAATCAGTTCAACTTGAATAGATTTGATAATGTCATTTCGATAAGAGTTCTGATTTTAGTTTAATTTTAATACAAAATTCTGCTAATTCTACATATAAGTTTCGCGGAAAATTTGGGTGAGGTTTTCATGATATTTCAACATGCCATACTAAGTCTATGTTATCGAATGTTGTATGTTTCTAATCAGAAAACAGTAACTCGATTCAAACTAATATTAATTTTCTGTGTCAAATGAGCTGACCGGAAAAAATCTGGCATTAAATGTAAGAAAAACAAGTTTATTATAGCATTGATTGAACGGCGAGTCATTATTTTCGAAACCTGGAAAACTTAGGTTTGAATTAATTGAAAAAGGCGAGCGAGAATATAGAAAATAAATCATTTCTTCTGCATAGTTTTATATGGAAACAAAATCTCTATGTTAAGTAGGACTCATATTGATCAGTTTTCCATTAGCTTTAGAAAAACTGAAAGAAAACTGACCAGTGTGAATGTAAAAACTGATGGTTTGTCAGCCCAAACTTAATAATTATTCAAAATTTTCGTAAGCAATCAGTTTTCAATCAAACGCGACTGATAGTCATGACTGATCAATATGAGACCTACTTAATATATCCATATGAAGTCAACTCAAACTCGACACTGTATGGAACAGAGCTATATGAATGTAAACCAAATTTGGTTTTTTCTACATTTTAACTGATTTTAGGCCCAACTGAATTTTAAATCAATGTAAAAATAAAAAGAATATAATAATAAATTTATTATTCTACTCCATCGAGGTGGAAAGTTGTCCAGAGAAAAATAATTGAGAATAAAAGAAAACTGGGGACCTTCATTTAATCGTTTCTTTTTTCTAAAGAAGACAATTTCTTTTCGAATTAGTTATAAACAGATTTTGTGGAACCCAATCCAAATAAGGTTAACTGCCAATAAATTAAAAACAGTATAATGTATGAAGAAAAAAAAATATGTGCAATGTTATTGAATGATTTATTAATGATGTTTAAAAATTTCAAAGTTTTTCTAGAATTGAGTGAAAAATTTTTGTTTATATTTTTGCAGAAAACACAAACAGTTTTAATTATAAATCTTTTAACAAATACGTCATTTCTTATAAGAAAAATATTTGGTTTTGTATTTTTTGTTAATGTAAAATATTTATATTTTGAAAAGATTTTTTTCAAATTGGCATTTTTATGGTCTGTCGGCAACTGTCCAAAAATTTTCGAAATTTTCATAATTTCTTTTTTATAATTTGTTTAAAAGTTCGCCCGATAACTTGAAATTGTATTAAAAATTTGCACTAGACAGATTGTTGTTTGAATACTTTACCAGGGTGAATTTCAAGGAAACTGAATTATTACGTTTTAAACAAACTAACAATTCTAATTTAAAAATCTTGCATAGAAATTTTAGAAAATTGTTTCAGTTTGTACAAAATAAGTACAAACACATTTTTCAAACCAGTGCCACATATAAAATTATAGAGAACTCAATAGGGGTAGTCCCTTACGGTTGCCAGAAGTGTGGTAACGTTACATCGTTGTTAAATTGTAGCGCGTTAAAGGATGTATGGAAATTATAACATTTCTTAATGGACAAAAATCATACAACGGTTTTTTTATACACCACAAAATAGGTTTGTAATTCAATATTCGTAGTTTTTATCGGGTCCAGTATTTATTATAAAGTTGCGAATAATTTACATTCTCGTTTTGATCATTATCGTGATGTAAAACAACACGAATATGGATAAGCTGTCATCAGTCAACTTTGTTTGAGGTTAACCTAAACAATAATAACTACTGCAGTACCATCTAATCAGCTTAGTTCTTAGGTCGATTTAAATTTAAGGTAGGCCTGCAATTTAGGTGACCTAACCGAAGTTACTTTGGACACCGTCATATTTAGGTCGACCTAAGCACTTAGGTCTTTTTTAAGTCTCGGTTATGATTCAACTTTTCCTCATTCATTAGTTTACAATTTCAACGACGATATACGTCTTAAGAACTTATTTCATCTGGTATTTCATTTCACGGAGTGTATTTCAACCCAATTTCATTAATTTTTGTATTATAATAAATTTTCATAAAAATAACAATACAAAATTTTAATCAATATTGAATCGCTTTAATTTAAATTTAGGAAATATGTTAAAAACTTCTTTCAAAGTATCTAAAAATATTTGTGCAAAGTTTCGTTTCATTTGAAATATTATAAAAATAGATAATTTTGAAGCAAAAAAGAAAAAATTTCTTTTTCTTTAATTTTTCATTGCAAAAAGAAAAGCAAGGCTGTGAGTTTTATTGAAAAACTTTTCAGGAAATGCCAAGCAGCAGCAACAAGTCAAATTTTATTTTTAAGAAATTTTTGATTTTATGATGATTTAATACGTTATTATATGAGTTCGATGACACATGCGTACTTCATTTAAATTATTATTATTATTATTTCATGCAAATTATAAAGCTTCTTGTATTTTTCTTACCAAAAAGGACTTAACGTTGATCGTCTATTTGGTGTTGAATTTGATGTATTATTATATCGGAAAATTCCTGACATTTTTATTTGGTATATTTTTTTTAATTAATTAAAAAACAATAACTTTTATAAACATTAAAAAGAAAAACAAGAAAAAAAACGAATAAACTTAATAATATTATTGTCTTAAGCTACCACAAACAAAATTCTTTCTTTTTAAACGTAAACTTTTCTTTGGCATTAATTAAACACTTTTTTTTTTTTTAATTTTATATATTACAACATTCTTAATTAATATAGTTGTCTTTTATTTTAAATTATAGAAAAGTAATAAAGACAAAAATAAAAAAAGAAAAATTTAAAACATGTAAAATTTCACATCACTTAATTTATATAAAAAAAAAAAAATAATGTTTTTCATTTAATCAAAAAACAAATTTATATGATAATAATTTAAAAGGAGCATTTTCTTTTCTTGCCCTATTTTAGAGTTTTCTTTTAGTGCCTAAAATTAAGAAAACAAAAATAAACAAAGGTAATATAAAATTGCATATGCAATTTTATTTGAATCGCACTTTTATTAATTAATTAAATATTTTTAACGAAAACAACATTTGTTCAAAAGATATTTCCTTCTCATAAAACTTAAATATTGACCCATATTTCTTTATGTTCATGTTTTTGATGATTATTTTATGTAGAAATCTTAAAGTGAATCTACTTTTAGACATGTTTAAAAAAAAATTGTTTGCAAATATTTACATTAAAATATTTCTGCGAATTTTTAAATAAAACTTTTGATATCAAGAAGACAAATGTTTATGAAAATGGGCCAAAAAAATAGAAATTAATTGAAACAAAATGGTCAAAACACAAGCTAGAAAAAGGTAAGACAAAAGTGAAGTGACCAAGAATAGAACACTGAAGAATTTTCTAGAAAATTGAAATGGCAAAAATTTTTGAATAATTTTCTTTTTAATGTGAAGAAATGATTAAAATAAATTTTTTCTTATAATTACCAGAAATAAAAACTTCCTAATATTATTCTCGTTTGTTAATTTCTTATCAAAATATACTTGTAAACAAATGTATAACTGGATGAAAGAAATTTATACATTTCTATGAAACGTCTTTTGTTGTGTCAACGAAAACACTATGGTTACAACCGTGATATGTTAAGTGTATCTAGGAGAGAACTCTTTTCTAACGCTCTTAAGTCTATATAAAAGATTTGAAGGTCTACCTATTAAGGTTTTCAGAATTTAAATATTATCCAAGTATGTGTAATTATAAAGTACCCAAAGAAATTGAAGAAAAAAAAAACGACAAAACGTTGTCACAGTACATACTGAGACGTATGGATTACCCTGGATTTTGTTTTATAAATATATGTACATTCCCTCTTGGCTTATTTTGTTGAAATGCAATACCAAATTCAGTTAAGGAATAACCAACCCATATTGCAAATTTCATTAAAATCAGATAACACGTTTTTAAGTTATTTTGTCCATGGAAGGACATGCATTAATCGATTTTGACTTCATATACATCTATAGCTCTAAAACAATTTTCCCATGATTATTTCCATGCCTTACAAATATAGTGACAAAACTAATATACCCTCTGGTAGTATGTACCATAGGTCATAAAAATATCTGTTTTAATCTAATCCATTCGGATTCCATGAACTCCAAAACATTTATTTTCGTTGAAATACGTTGCCGACTTTTTGCAGGATCAACAGATTAAAAGCCTGTTCAATTTCGGATAGTTTTGTGTTGTCCGAGAATTTAATAGGTACGACGAAATTACAAATTATAATTTATTAAATTGAATGATTCGCAATATATACAATATAATCTGAAATTCAAATTATTTTGTATACAATATAGAAAAAACAAGAATAATGGTATCAACATCGGTTTCAAGTTTCCGGCCAATTTTTAACAGATACCGGAATCGAACTTCCATTGCAATTTATAACAATAAGGTGGTATTTTTCATAGAAATTAATGGGTATTAGACAAATTTTAATTATAAATTTGTAGTCGACAATTGACGATAGAACAACAACATTTTCAATTTCATATTTTTCTGAGAGCTTGATTTTCGAAGCTGTGTTCTGAATTTATACGAATCGGTTCAGTCTCAATTGAATTAGATAATGCCTGAATTGAATGCATATATATTTGAATGGGTTATCTACAGTTTATATTCAATGTAGAGTCAAAATTATTTACTGGAAATTATTTTGAGTTCATCATTTTATTATTAAAAATTATTTTTTCGTTGATTTTATTAGTTGTCTATTTATTTACATTAACTATGAATATTTTCTTTTATGGGTTTCTTGAATTCGTGATAAGGAGAAATATGATAAAAGAAGAAGAAATGAATGTACATTTTCTTATGGCGGCAAAAAAAATTATTCAGTTTAGAGCTTTTATAGCAATATAAACAAAAATTTTTTATCAGCTACAATTTTATTTTGGGTTGAATTACATTACATTTCATATCAAATTGGTTTACGGTTTTCGGACTTAAATTTATAAAAATAAAATATATTACAATTTCCAATTTTGTTGGGACGACAAAGTAAGCGCGGTGGGACAACATTTAATTAAAAATAAATTAAAATTTTAAAACGGAAGTTCATTTAATCATGCACAATAAGCTTAATATCGAAATCGAAAATATTGAGCTTTATGAAAATCTAGAGTAGTTAGGGGTCATGTATTAATTTATTTCAATTGAATTTGAAAAAAATTTTTTTTTTTAAACAAAAACTGATTGAATTAAAATACCGTCAAACAATTTCTTGAAAAATTGAATGAAAAATTTTAGGAAAATTTTCATTTTTAGTTTGCAAAATATAATTTTATCCAAAATCTTCCTAATCAAAGAGATCGTGAATGAGGTATATAACATATATTATATTAAAAATAGGAACCGCCTTCTTAAATTTTGAACAGAACTTGAAAATAGTACCCAGTTCTTTGGCTCTTGGCCAGAAAGTTAAAATTTTTTCGCATGTTTTTCTTTTTTCTGCAACTTTTTTTATATCAAATTTCATTGCAGTATGTATTTTATATATTTTCTGAGTCATTAAACAATTTACCCAAAATGGGTGTTTTTTTTTTTGGTCGTACATAAGAAAAAAGTCATATATTACATTTCTTGCTTTTGCTTCGATGTAAATTAAATTGATTTAAAATGTTTTCTACGTGAGTCGAAAATTCGAGTCTCAACGTAGCTACCAAAACACTATCGAGTCAAGTCTTACCCTATTCAGCAAAACATACATGCATACATGCAATTTCGATTTGATTTCCGGCGCAAAGTTCGATGCTAAACGGATGATCTAGTTGCTATAGCTATTATCACGTAGGCATGAGAAGTCCGAACGATCGAATTGAAAATTTGATCTTACAGAGAGTTGGAAGATCATATCTCAAAATGGAGTTCAAATGTAATTGAGCACAAAAAATTGAAATCTTTTACCAAGTAAATGACAAGAAAAAAGAAATGTAAGAACAATTTGGATTTAGGCGTCATATTTTCAAAATTATCTTTGAAAATTAAAAAAAAAAAATATATATTTTGAAATATCAAATTGATACCAAATAAACATTTTGGAATAAGTCAATAAAATATCAATGAAAAATAGTTTTTGGAAATTTCCAAAGGAACATTTTTTGATTAGATTAGAAATGAAAATATGTACATGTAATACGAATAAGGCCACAGACGAATAATATATACAAATTAAGTTTTATTATTACAAAGATTTCCTTTGAAAATACATTCTAGAATTACTAAAAGAAATAACAACATTTCATCAGCGTCTTTTAATCTTAAATTCTTTTTCATGAATTTTGTGAGATCTGAAATAGAAGTCAGTGTGTAATAATCCTTTGCGAATTTAACAATAACAAGAAAAACAAAATGCCACCACGAATAAATATTTAATAAAGAATTTTAATAAAATAAATTTTGATGATAATTTAAAACCGAAATAAACATATATAAACACAAATTATGATATTTATGTGGTAAATAAATATTTATATGAAAAATGACAAGATGGTTTTAATTCAAATCACAATTTGAAATATAAACTTTCGATTAGCTTGTTTATTAATAGCATCAAGTAAAGTCAAGTCTCTATCGGAGAAATATTGATATTAACACTTCGCCCATACAAAAATAAAGTGAAACTTTTGTTCATTTGATTTCAAAAGTGCATTATTTGAGGAAGATAACACCTTCTTCCTGCCTACAAAATGTTATTTTATGATTTTATTTACAAACAAAGGTGAAATATGAATTTTCAAAGAAATTTGATATCATAATGGTCATCTCAGAGTTATTCACAATTATAGATGAAAACCGTAATTTAGTGAGGTGACACAACAAAGACTATTTCCCTAGTACGTAGGAAAGGTTCGAAAGATTGATATATTTAATAAAAACGAGAAAAAAATCACAAATCTTATTGAAAAATAGCAAATAGCAAAAAGGCAACCTACTTACGTAAGATACGTATCCGCAAAACGTATGCAGTAAAAACTTTATGCGTCCACACCAAGCTTTCATGTACATGATCTAATCACAAACTGTACGAGAAACGTTTTCTTTGGGGATGATATCCGCGAAAATCGCTTACGCGATTGAAACGTGTTTAGATTGCCAATACTTCAACACCAAGTTTGACACCTTATGCCGCTTTGTCTGATATATGGCGAAAATACAATATCATATATTTGAACCGTCATACCAATGCCATCTCGACATCAAGAAGGTCAGAGGGCTGTATATATTATTATTGTATTACCTAAGTTTAACGTTTTGAAGATTGAAGATTAAAATTAATAAATAAAGTTTTGTCGGTTTTTCAGACTGAAGTTGATAGGTCTACAATCCTTAGAAAAGCGGCGCCTAGTAGCGGATATAGTTTTCGTGAGCCAAACCATTAATGGTGCTATTGATTTCCCCTTTATGTTGGACATGCATCTTAACATTAATACAAGGTCCTTAAGATCCGTAGAAATTTTCAAAATTAGTTACCATAAAACTGAGTACGGTAGAAACGAACCGGTTTCCCGAATGCTAAGGTCAGCTAACGATAACGCTAAGGTGTTTGATTTTGGTTTGAGCAAAAGACATATGAAAGACGTCCTATACAATGACTGTTGCTTGCATTAAGTAATGTGAAAAAAAAGGATGTACTTCAGAAACTGATGTACCAATTTTAATATAATTTGCAGAATAGATTTATTTATGTGTTATTAGGACTCAGACTAATGAGTAAATTAGAGCAAATTTGAAACACATAAAGAAAGTTAGGCAGAAAAAATATTATGAAATACTATTAATTTTAGTTCGTAGAATGAATTCCCATTTCAACCATAAAGGTATCAAAAAGTGATTTAAAGTTTGTATATATATATATATTGCATATTTTATAACATAAACAAATCAATTAAGTTTCCAATTAGTTATAAAAATGCATTATAAAATTTATGTACTTATGAATTGCACTAGCTTTATTTATTCAAGTGTTCATATAACATATCTAAAAAAATATGCTTATCGTCTTTTATCGTATAAAACCTTTTTAATAGTGGGTGGTTGTGTTTGCAGCTTTGTTCTCAAAAGGTGGAATATATTTTGTAGGAATATATAAAAAAAAAACTATTTATTTTAATAAATGAAATGTTTGCATAATAGAAAAAACTTTCCAATTCTTATATATAACATATACAATATTATACAATAATTCTTTACAATTACCATATTTAATAATTTTACACAAAAACTATATTCTTTACCGCAGACGACGAGTTTGACAACGATTACAGCATTGATAAAACCACATACGTCCTGATTGCATTATAAATCCCATACAAGTGCATTAATTTCTATCTAATTATATTGTAATTAATAATCATTTCTTTTACTATTTCTTTTTCTTTAAAAACCAAGAAAATCAATGACATCTGTTTGTAACTTGAATCTTATTTTCATATATAGTATTATCAGAAGAAACGCGGGAAATTCATTATGTATGTTTATTGGATGGACATAGACGAAGAAAATACTGATATTTTCCATGTTGGCGAACTTAAATACGTATGTGCAAGCTGCTTTATAACAAAACTATTGCATTATTTAAAAATATGCAGTCAGGAAATATTTAGTTCAGTAAATTAAAATTGTAACAAAATTTAAACTATTCCAATTTACCACACGACTCTATTGGACTTATTTCAAGACTTATTTTCAATCGGACTAAAAAAGTTTTGTGGAGACTCTAAAAATTGGACTTTTTTGTCAGTCCGACTGAAAATAAGTCTTGAAATACTATAAGTCCAATGGAGTCGTGGGGTTAGTAAACAAGAAATTAAAAGGGAATAAAGTTTGCATTTTATTTAAATTTTGTAATATTATTCGTATATCGTTTATCAACCTCTCAAATGGATATTGAACTATTCAATGATAGACTTCAGTTTAATTAATTAATATTAACAATTGAAGATTGAATTTAAATTTGTTTCATTTTAGAAAATATTCTTCGAAAAGCACTTGTTTAATATTAAACCTTTTTTTTTTGATCTCTAGTGAAATTGATAACAAGAGTATCATTATTTAGATTGAAGTTGTTTAAGTTCAATCTATTTATTTAAATTACGCCCACTTTCACATGAACATGGACTACCACACAAATTTCTTTTTATAAATAATAATATTATTAATAATTATGAGATTAAAGAAGAACACAATATAAAAAAAAAAGATCAAACATGTAGGATGACTGAAAAATTTGTTAAAAAGCACATCTTCTTATCATAATCTTTATGAATTATGATAACAATATTAACATGAAGATTTTTTCTAATTTAATGAGTTGAATTGTATATAATTAAGATAGCAGCAGTCATAAACGGTCTCTCCCCCAAAAGAAATTTTCTTGTTAACATAATAAAGTCAAAGGTCAATAAGTACTGAACTGATAAAAGGCTACAATGTTGACAAGTTAATGAATATTTAAATTTTTAATTTATCTTAGGTCTGTTTTTATGGTAGAAGATATTTTCGAGTAGGAGAAATTTTTATTAGTATATCAGTAAAAACAATTCTGATGCACAAAGAGTACAAAAATTCATCTGATTCAATGAAAATTAGTTATATAGTTAAATATTTTAATGAATATTCCAGAGAAATGTAAGTAATATGGACAATTGGAATAATATGGACATGATTGGGTATTTTAGATATTCATATATACTACGCCATCCAAGTCTAAATGACACTTTCCAAAGACTAAAAACTAAAAAATCGAATTAAAGTAATATCTTTAGTAATTTGACTAGGAATAAATACCAATTCCCCAATTTACACTGGTGATAGGTTCCATCAACTTTTACAAGCCCATGTAAAACACGTTAGAATCACCAACAGTTAGGGCTTCAAAGGATGAAATTCGCAACCATGAATGAATAAAATTGTAACGTTAAGTTTAAGTTTTTTGTCAGTTTCAAATTTATAAAATTTCAGCATCTTATAATTAAAACAATCCAGAAATTCGAGATGATCATTTTTTTTTTAATTCGCCCTGACAACTATCGTTTTAGCCAATGCCAGTACTTGCGCTGGTTACATTTTCTTGGTCATGCTAAATCCAAGCCATGCAAGTCAATTACTGTGTAAATCGAGGGATAAGTTTATACATATGTGTATTTAAATAAATTTCTTTTTTCATTGAGACATTAAATTGAAATAACGAACATTAAAAATGTGTATATATAAAATTTCTAACCAGATGCAAACTGAACCACATAAATTAAAAATTACATTTGAAATAGAATTCTGACTTCTTCCATTTTGTGCTTTAAGAGGGAGGTCAGACTAAATAAGATTAAAAAGCCGAAAAATTTTAAAGCATCCGGCGAATATTTTTGTATTTTTGTAGTCCAAAAAATTGAAAATTAAAATCGGTATATAGCAGTTTTTTTTATACCTTATGGAAGAAATGGAACTCATAGTAAACAAATCTATATGATAGAAACCATATACTATACAGGGACGTAGATGTCTCTAAATTAGATACAAAATCAATTGTAATCAAGAAAGGTAACAACAAAATCTAGTATTATTTACATTTTTTTTTCAAAGTTATGCAAATTTCTGATAGGTTTTGAGGCTCTGTAACTATTTTTTATACATTATCCTCGAATTGACTATAGCTAGAATTCAACATACTATGATGTAATTATGTAACCAACATAATTAATTTAAATGAAAGAGTTTTAGAAATTTTCGAATTAAGTTCATAAAACGGTTTGATTTTTTCTTTATAACTTTAGTTCTCCTGTGCCAATTTGTCTCAAATACATAATACCAAACCTAGTTAAAGAATAACTGACTTACTACTGTGTTCAAAAAGTAAGGTGAATTTTTAATTTAAACCTCCCGCGTTAACCGAATCGGACAAATGCATTTTTTTTTCAAGTTGGTAGTACTGTTAGTGACATCTATGATAAATAACATGTCAATATCATCATTAGTTTTTAGTTTACGCTTGTTTTTGTGAACAAAGAAAAGTGAATTTGGCGATTTTTACGATGTCGAATTTTGTTGAGCAAAGAAGTGCTATTAAATTTTGCATATCGAATGTTACAAAAGGCCTTCGGTGACGAGATTATGTCACAGAAAAATGTTTACAAGTGGTACAAAGACTTCAAAGAAGGCAGAGAACGTGTTGATGACTTGGAACGCTCTGGACGACCATCGACGTCAATTTATGAGCAACACATTAAGAAAATCGTCGATTAACAATTCGAGACCTTGCCGACATGCTTGCAATATCAATTGGATCAGTGCAAGCAATTTTGAAGGATCATTTGTGCCTCAGAAGAGTCAAATCGCGTTTGGTGCCAAAATTTCTCAATTTTGCACTGGTTCTTCGTGTCCTACCAACTTGAAAAAAAATTCATTTGTCCGATTCGGTTAACGCGAGAAGTTTAAATTAAATATTCACCTTACTTTTTGAGTACAGTGGTATATTGTAAATTTCATTAAAATCAGAAAACAAGTTTTTGAGTTATTGTTTACGCGAAAAATACTGCAAAAATCGATATAATTTTTGATTTTCTACACACCTTGTGTATTGTTAACATTCTGAGATGTAGTGACAAAACTAATATATTCCCTCTGGTATACTACCATAGGATATGAATAGGATTCTTGTGTGCTGGTCATATTTAAATTGAACCAACTAGACTAGGTATACTTATCAAGAATGAATTTCAATAAAAATCATGTAATAGAATTGTGTTTATAACGAGCCAAGAAAATGTGATCTTAGAAAATTAACATAGTATAACTTTTTCTAATAGAAAAATATCATATCTTACAATTTACACCCACATGTAAATTTTCCAGTAAAGATTTTCATTCAATGAGTATATTTTTAGAACTTTATAATAAAAAATTTTTTGATTTAAGAAAAAAGAAAAACATAATACAAGGACAAATGAAAATTCTTTCAGAAATAATGTTTTTGAATTTATGTTTTTTTTAGAAAATTGGGAAATTTTTGTAGAAATATCATTCAGAAATTAATTTAGATATAAAAATAAAGAAAAAAAAGTACAAAAAAAAACCCAAATAAAAAGAAAAAAATAAGATGAATTAAATAAGTAATAATTAATAATTTCTATGAGAATAATAATCTTGATAAGAACAGGATAAACTCCCTATATTTTGACATCAAATCTTGATACTGATCCTATCCTAATCATCCCTTCTTGAAAAGAAACTCTTATGTGTTTGTAAAATGCGTCGTTTTTATGACTCAGTGATAAGTTTTAACACCACTCCAGGGTGGATATATCACTGTGAACATGGATAAGCAGGTATTACTCATCATTGAGAAAAAAAAAGTCCGTAAATGTATGTAACAAGAGCGGGAAATGATGCTGTGTACATAAGGGTTGTAAAAATTGCACATGGAAATCTGGCTATTTGAGAGATGCTCTGTGCATTATAATTCCACGTTGCTATTGGCATCATTTCATGATGGTGGTTGAAAATTTATGAGAATAATAACTAAAATGTTGTTTTCGTACAAATATTTTTTTTTTTCTTTTGTAAAACAAACCCTTTATATTTGATTATTCCAGTTTCATGTGTAATTTATATATCCATTATTTAAAATATTTACATTTTTTACATGAAAAACAAGTCACTTTTAATTTATAATATTACCGAAAAACCGAAAAACTTTACCGATTATATGAATACATTTTTTTTTTAAATATAAACTGTTGCGAATTAAATTTAATAAGAATCAATTAAACAATATCACAAATAGCAATAATATGAACAAATAAAGCCAAGAAACATTATAAAAACTTCGTCCGAATAAAATTAAACTTTGACCAGAATAAAAAATACAACAGAATTCTTTAAATGGCTTTAAAATGTTTGTTTGTTTTTTTTTTTTGTTTAATATTTTATTCCAATTATTATTTATGATTTAGAGAAGAAGAACACATAAAAAATCTAAGAATGAAAATAAAGATTTTTCTTCTTTTAAATAAAATAACGCAACTAAAACAAACTGACTCGTACGACGTCTTTTTAAATCAAAAGCAAGAACCGAACTAAACACAAAATACATGAAATAAATACTGAGCTTGTTATATGTACTACTCTGGATACGGACTGAATTCAATTTCCAATGGGTTTTTTTTGTTTTTGTACGTAGCACATTTATTATGGTTTGATTGTGTACAATCTTATTATTTGAACTCAGTTCAAACGCATATCATCTTTTCAGAAAACTCAATCAAGTCAGGAACATTTTATCGTACATATAGAAGCATAAATTAAACCAAAAACGTCAATTAATATATAAACCCACCGGGTGTATTCTTACACCACATTGGCATTATTTCAATTTGGTGGCCATAGAAAAATTGTATCCTCAATTATTTTATAAAATAGTAACAAAGTACTACTAATACTGGGATATCTATCATCTATTCTATGGGGAGAGAGTAGTAGCGCGCATTCTCGAATATCCATTAATAAAACAGTGGCGTACTATGAACTAAATAACATCCACGATCTTTAAGGGTGGATTATTCAAAATCGAAATTTTCTAATCTTCAAAACAAGTTTTCTTAACAACATGCATTAGAGATTAGAACATGAACATGTGTTCATTTATTACAGCTGTCTGTTGTTCGGCGTACAAAAAATTAGAGAAAATCCATTTTTGGAACATACTCGTCCTACCTAAAATATAATGAAGCGTGGTCAATGATTGACTTATACATATGCGTAGTGAGTTAATTTCTTACCTTTCTCCTTAAAGGACATACATACACGTAAACAAAAAGGTATATTATTAGGGGTGATATTTTAGGTAGAATAATAAACAGGTAAAATCCTAATTCAGTACTTGATTGTTATTTAACACTTTCACAAAATTAAAATTGTTTTGTGTGACTAAGAAAAAAAAAAAGGATATACTGGTATATAAAAGTAAAAGCAACCTTTTTCCTCTTATCGCAGTGGGACTGACAGAGTAAATGTTTCCAGTAAACCCACACGATATTAACCACCCTGTAAAATTATTAAAGACAAAATCGTAAGTCGAGAGCGTTGAAATTTAGAAGATAAGAAAAAGAAAACTAACTGATAAAATGCAATGAAATTTTCCGACTATGATGAATTCTTGGGTATCTCTTTTGTTGGAAATTTATTAGATCAAGCGCCATATAACCTTTTCGAAAATATATTAATGAAAACTATTGGTTGCCCACAAAATGATAAGTTCTAGTATTATAATTCAATTCGATCAAAATTTAGTAAGAAAAAACTAAACAAAATTTTCGCCTTGGTTGGCAAATAGCCAAAACAAAAACAAAAAAAAAACGCGGACTTTGTAATATAAAGACATAAAAAAAAAAGAGACGTTCAAATATAGAAAATATATACGATATGATAACGTGAAAAAAAAATGGAACAAAATGTTATATAGTGAATTGGAGACAAAAAGTAAAGATGCCTCAACTTCTGAATTTACGCTTCCGCCTTTCGAAAAATAAATATAAAAAAAAGAACAAGGTGGTTGAATAGAAGTTCATTTAACAGACATCCCGAAAGTGCTGGTATTCTCAAGATAACATCAGCACGTATTTGTTTCCCTTTTCGTTTTTTTCTTAAATAGGACATATGTTATGAATAGACATTCTTTCCGATGAGGATATAAAATGGAAGAAAAATCATAAGAGAAATATGTACTTAATAAAACTAAACAGAAAATTGCTTTACCAGTAATTTTTTTTTGATTGTACACAAAAATTGTTCATTTAGGTTTATTTAGTTTTCATTTAGATGATAACATATGCAGTTTGATAATAACTGCAAAGACGATAAGAAATTTGATAAATAAATGAAATTTCGAAGTTGATAAAGGATTATAAAATATTTAATATTATCAAGAAATTTTCATAATTTTGTATGTTTTAAGTTCGTTTCGACAAACATATTTTGGTAAATATCTAGACCAGTGATTCTCAATCTTTTTTTGTTGCGATACACTTATAACAATTTCAAAAAATCTGGCGGCACACTTACAATAATAATGATAATTCTCAATGTAAAATAAAATTTGGCGGCATATTTCAAGAATTTGGCGGCACACAAAAGTGCCGCGGCACAGTGGTTGAGAATCACTGATCTAGACGCTTATCTGCCTTCTGTAGGACACCACAAGTAGAAATATACAAAAATTAACATGTTTAATTCATGTTCAAGTGTCAGCCACCATTCTATGAATTTTCTCCTCTTGAAAACATTGCGGCAGACCGATTCCGGAGCTCTACGAACAACACATTACGTACTAAGTACACATCTTTTAGTTTGAAATCCAATTCATAAAATATTCCCAAGAAAATTTTCATTTATTGCATGATCTTTAACTAATTTCTGATCTTTTATAGGAAAACCAATTAAGAACCACTGATTTTGTCGAGCTTCTTAAAATAAGCGCCCTACTTGCAAGCAAATTGTTTTCATATTCGATATAGTTAATGCAATTAACATGCATGTTTCTTTTCTTGCATCCACAAATGCAAGTCAATTGCCAAAACCACGTAAATCGTGTGCAAAAGCGTTCCCGCGCAACATTTTATACTCAAATCCCATGTTCTTATAAATTACCTCCAATTTCGTTTTTTCTCGACTAAAATATTTTTGAAGCGCTTCTTATTAGATTTTCCATTTGTAATTTAGGTAAATTGAGGAGTTTTTCTTAACTCTTACCAAAATATCACTCAATCAATGTCGAGTATTTTGAATACCATAATGACTTGTTAAATCTTTCTATATGATAAAAGAAAAACGACTGAACATTTGGGAGTCGTCTAGTTAAAATGCGATATCAATAATATCCGGTGACCAGAATTTATTTTTAGTAAAAAAAAATAAAATATTTTTAGTTTTGCAGTTTGGAAATTTTCTGATGAAAATGCATTTTTTCCCTTTGTTAGAATCTGGGAATTGTGTAGTTTTACTTTATTTACTAAAAATACGGTAAAATTATGTTTATTAAATTAAATTTTATATTAATTTTATATGAAAACGAAATTCCAATTGAAAATTCAAATTTTGACAGCTACGAAAAGAATTAAAATTGCGAATTATAGAAATTTACTTACAATTTATTTTCTTCCATTTCTCCTTGTGAATCGCTATTAACTGGGGATGTATTTCCACTCATTTTGAACAAAAATAAAAGAACAAATTAAAAAATTATTCACAAAACAAACCACACGAAGAAATTAAAAATCACATTTACTTCACTCATTCAAATGAAAAAAACTGTTTAAAATTTAACCAATGAAATGTTTTGAAGTGGATAACGACAAGCCGCTATTGTTCAGGCTGATTTCCAATTTAGAAAATAAATGAAAATTCATATCATTTATTTTAATATTTTAAAAATATTTTTAATATTTTTGCGGAGTTTTTTTTCGTAATTTTGAGATGTAATTCTAATTGGTGAGGGAAAAATGGAAATAATTTGCAACCGTGACAGCGTTTCGCAAATATAACTTTTAATTTTTAAAAGTTGTGTTTGTTCACAAATCTGCGAAATCTTTTAACTATTTTGATTGGTTCAATGAATAGTCAAAAAAATAATCAAAAAACTTTGCAAGTTTGCGAGTAATTTAAACGAGCTCTTTATAAATAAATAATAAAAAATTTATAAAATTTAGTTATTTTGTTTTGAAAATACTGAATATGTAAAATTATTAATTTGTTGCACGATGGTAACACTTTTTCTTAGGGTGTCAAGTAAAATGTCATTTAGCTGTCATTCCAGAAAGAAAATCACTATTCTCTGCCTTTACAGTTTGCTTAAAGAAATATTCATAAAAATTGTCGAAAATATGTTCATATGTGCTTAAATAATACAAAAAATACGATATTCTAAATATAAACTATTAAATGGTCAAATATTTCTTCAAAATCATGTACTTCATTATTCGGTAATTTGAAAAAAACTTGGACTAGTTTTTTTTTCTTTTTCTTATAATAATTTTCTTATCAGTAATTTCTTTCGTTTATGCTAATTATTGCAGTGCACACAAAAACAATCGTTAAATATTCTAGAAATAGTTAATTGAAACAAACGTATCAAAAAAAATTTTATCATTTGGTTCGCAGTTCAAATTTTGAAATCGTCATCAGAATACAATTCATCGACGATTCGACATTCACTTTTCTTTTTCACACCAATTCCGTGAAAATAATTTACCAAAATCACGGATCGAATATCACTGATGTTTGCCTCATTGAAAAATAAAATCAAAGAAGAAACTGGGACAGAAGTCCCAGCGTTACCGGCAACACGTTTACAACAAAACAATGGTCGTCATCTAAAAGGACGTTTATCATCAACTGCCAGCATAGCGTCTTTTGATGATATTGAACAAGTAAATCATGTGTTTAATAGAAATGTTAATAATAATAATAAAAAAAAAAAATTACTTTGAATTTACAGAAAGAGGTCGAAATCAATTCGTTACGAGCCCAATGCAACGAGTTAACAGCCAAAGTTAGCGAATTATCAGCTCGTATTGAAAATATTGAAAAAGAAAAAGAACATCTCGAAAAAACAAATGAAATCCTTTTGGAATCAGTTAAAGTTGCGCAAACACAAAAAGACTTAATATGTGATGAACAGGAGAAAATCCAAAATATTCAACAAAGTGAAATAACAAAATTGAAATCTTTATTATCATTCCGTGAACAAGAAGCAGTTGATAGATTATCTGTGATAAAACAGAATCAACAACAAATTGATAACTTAAAAGCAGAATTTGATCGATTAAAAATAATGGAGCCAATGGTCGAAGATTTGCAGGTATTTTGCAATTTTTGAAATCATTTTTTTTGTTCATTTTTCCATTTTTTTTGGTTTTTATTTTTGTGTTCATTCAAATATCTTGGCCATTTAGAACATTTAATTATATTTATATATTTTTGAATATTAGTTCCAAAATAATTATGTTTTGGATTTCAGCTTTTTTTAGCACAATTTTCTAGTTTTTAGCACCCAAAATGCTTAGCAATTTTTTTTCTTTTTAACGGATTTGTTATAAAGTGCTTTTTGTGTGTGTGTTTTTTTTAAATTGCTTTTTAGGGTATGTATTTCTATGTTTTTGTTACTTTTATGTTTATCAAACCATTTTCATTTAATATTTTCAATCCGAATAAGCTATTATGATTAATTTCGTTTAGGATGAATTGGAACGATATCGTCATTCATCACAATTGGATAAAAATAATTTAACAACAACACTGGCAGCTGTTGAAGAAGAAAATCGCCATTTAAAAAGTCGTTTACAAATTGTTGATCAATCCCGTTTGGATATGGTAACATCATTAAGTACAGATGAAAAAGTACAGGCTTTAGTTCATGAACGGAAATTATTAGAACAACATTTAGAGGAAGCACATCTTCAATTATCAGATATAAAAAGTTCATGGAGTGGACAAAATTTAGCATTAGAAACTCAATTGAGTCGTTTATCAAGACAAGTGGCTGAAGAGACAACAGAGAAACGGAAAGCTTACAAGACTCGTGATGAGTTTGGTGAAAAAGTAAAACAATACGAATTTGACTTACAAAAAACTAATGAAGAAATTGAACATCGTGATAATAAAGTAAGATATTTTCTATTTTTTTTTTTTTAAATTTAAATTATTTTTTTCTTTCTTGTGCTTTTAAGATTAAGTTATTAGAAGAAGAAATTGATGAACTATCATCAACATTAAGAGAATATCGAGAAGAGAATGAAGAGAAAACGTTATATTTAAAAAATAAAGTTGTAAGTAAAAGCGCTTCTTAAAAAATGATTCCTGTTTTTAGTATAAGACTTTTTTCTTATTTTAATTTGTTTTTTTTTTTTTTTTTATTAATTAATCTTTTTTTATATTGCGCTTGTACTAACACAATTTTATTATATTTTGAATTTTACTTCTAATTATCATTTTACATATTTTTCAAATAAATAAAAACATGTTTTTGTAGCACAAATAA
The DNA here is from genome assembly GCA_963422695.1 of Xylophagus ater. Classification (NCBI taxonomy): domain Eukaryota; kingdom Metazoa; phylum Arthropoda; class Insecta; order Diptera; family Xylophagidae; genus Xylophagus; species Xylophagus ater. The sequence continues at coordinate 63,010,719 of OY730478.1, read as the reverse complement.
AATTTTATTTTGGTTTATTTGATTTGTTTTTCTTATTTTTCTTTATATATAAATATATATATTCTTTTAAAATAAGGTTTTGGAAGCAACAACTTTCCGTTTTGTTGTAATGAAATTAAAAAATATTATGATTTATCTCTTTTATTTTTCTGATTTTATTATTATTATATAAATTTATTTTTAACGACGATCTTATTAGGTACATTTTGTTTTTCTTCTTTATTTTCATACATTTCAAAATTACAAATTACATTTAAAAATAAATAATTTTTAGGAAACATCAACACAAGAAATCGATGATTTAAAATCACGTTTATCAGCAGCAGATGAAAGGCTTAACGAATATGTTGAAAATTCAGAGAAAATAACACAAGCATTACGTAAACAAAATACAAATTTACAGGAACAAATACAGGATTGTTCGAATACAATAGAAAATGAGAAACAAGAAAAACTAACTGCCTTGCTGCGTAATGCAGAAATTTCACAAAGTGAAGAAATTCTTAAGAAAGAATTACGAATCGAACGTGACGAATTAAATGAATTATCTGATAAATTAAATGATTTACAAAAAATTTCTAATCAAAAAACGGAAGAAATAAATAATTTAAATTTAAAATTAACTGAATTAAATTCTGTGATTAATAGCCAAACGGAACAAATAGGACAAATTGAAAATTTACAACATGAAATTAGTGAAAAAAATAAAGTAATATATTATTTTTCTTTGTTTCTAATTTTCTTATTTAATAATATATTTTTTTTCCCCGGAATATAGTCTATTAAAATGTTAAATCAACGTTTGGCTGATCTTAAGAAAACTCTACAACAAGAAATTAAATCTAGTAATTTGACTGATGGCGGAAGTATTTTAATGAATAACGATAAAACTGAATACAAGACAAACGGAAATTCAAATTCTACAATAATAATGGATGAAGTTAATTTTAAATATTTAAAACATGTTATTGTGAAATTTTTAACAAGTCGAGAGGTGATTAATACTTTTTCTTTTATTTAATAAGATTTTTTTTTTATAGGATTCTATTTGTTAGGTTGAAGCTAGACATCTTATTCGTGCTGTTGCAACTTTATTGCGTTTAAATCAAGATGAAGAAAAATTACTTCATGATACTTTAAATTGGAAAATGAGTTGGTTTGGAACAAAAAAACCAGATCATGGTCATGGACAACGAGCATTTTCAATTCCACCAAGTTAATAACCGTTTCATTTCTTTTTATTTTATTCTCAATCTTCTGTTTTATTTTTGAATATAAGTTTTTAATTCCATTTATAAAACAATCACAGCCATTCTCCATTTATTAAGCTGAAATCCATAAATGCAATAAAAAGAGCAAACAATTTTTTTTATTATAATTATTGTAAAATAAATAAATTAATAAAAATGTTTAATAAAAGAAAAGAAAAACAAATACGATAAATTAAAAGACAATAAAAGTCGAATTAGTAATCAAAAATAATACTTTTTTTTTTGAAATATGGAAAACGTTGGTTAAAGGCAGTTAAAGTTACGAGATGCTTAATAACAAATTGAAAACAAAATATTAATCAGCGATCGTTAAAAATGTTTAATAATGAAAAAAATACTGTATAAGAAAAATAAAAATCTGTAGCAGAAAAATATCTTGTTTTTAAAAGCATTTTTCCTGGGAAAAAAAACAAAATGGAAACATAAATGAAGCATATACAAAACTGAATTAATTTATATATTGTATTAATATTTGAAACAATGAATTTATAAAAACAAATTATTATATTAAAATCAAATACAAAACTTAACAAACATTTTTATGTTAATTTTAAGACGATTTAATCGCATTCCATCAATACTTATTAACTTCGCAAATATGCTTATTTAAAATAAGTATTCCTTTTTTTTTTTTTTGTTAAAAAGATAAAAAACATTTATAATATTAAGATATATATTTTTTGCAAACATTTTTTTTTTGGAATAAATTTAATTTTAAATAATTTACACACATTTAAAATAAATAATATATTAATAATTATTTTGTTTAATTCTATTTATTTAATAATGTATGTAATATTTTTTTGTGGTATTTATTTAAATCAAATTAACTATTTGTATAATTATAAAAATTTGTTTTGTTTTCGTTTTTCTTAATTTTTAATAAAAATTTATTAAACATATAATTAAAGAGTTTTAATTTTTTTTTTTGAATTAAATACAAATAATAATTAACTTTAATAAATACATGTGTATTTAGAATTGTTATTTAATATCTTTAAGCAGAGTGTTTGAGTGTAGATTTAGATTTATTTTATTGAGACTTAAAAATAATATAACATATAGTACAATTTATTTTGAAATTTCAAATTATTTACTAGTTCGCTTTAGCGCGCCTAACTTAAACTAATCGCTTCAAGAGAAAACAAAAAAAAAAAAAAAATTAATTAAAATTCAAACATTCAATTTCATTATACAAAAATACTGTGTAAAAGTACTTGCTCCCGGCACTACAAAAATTACTTAAAATTAAACTTAAAACTAGGTAACAACAAATACAATATTAAATAATAATAAATACAAAAGTAAACGGCAATTCCAAGCCGTTTCAAGCAAGAAGTTAGAGAGATGTGCCGATTTCAGAACGAATTTTTCCCAATAGAGCTGTTAACCTCTCTAAATGTGACATGCATCTTTTTTATATATATATTCATTGTTAGAGGGTCGAAAGGATTAGAAAACCAAACTGAGTTAATATTGAGGATGCTTAATGGAGATGCATAATATTGAGCACTGAGCGGGGAAGATTCGTTGTTAATAAATAATGACTTAATTAAGTTATTAGAGTGATTCTCCATTTTCATGATTCTTTTTTTTGTTAGTTTAATTAGGTATGACGTAAAAGGAATAACTCCCGATGATTCATATATAATGTGTGAGTGTACTAATAAGCGGAGTGGTTACACCTTAGGTACTGTCGAAAAGCATACTATAAAAAGAGTTTCCAAATTTGATTTTGATTGGGGCACGTCTTCACAAGCTCATCTTTTTAATAGTATTTGTTAACTAGACTCTGTGTGATATAAAAATTTATAAATTTACATTCTTTTTTATAAATGCTAATATAAAGAAATCCGGCTTTGTAGCGCTGTAATCGTGCCAAAAATCCATGTGGTACTACCCAGATGGTATATTAGTTTAGTCACTAGATTTGTAACGTATAGAAATAATCATCGCAGAAAGTTGTCAAGGGTATAATTGTGTAGAGAATCAAAAGTTATATCGATTTCTGCATGTTTGTCCGTCAGTCCAAGAAAATGATTAATTTGTAGTAATCTCTATTGATCTGTCTCATTAATAGTATTAATAGTAATAAAAGTGCTACGCAATCACCCTTTCGCAAATCATCACCAAATTGATAATCGCCGTCACCGCACAGAATCTCACTGCAAATTTTCTAACAAACTCTTGTTCTCTTGAAGAAACAATTTGAATTTTCCAGTATCACAATTTTAATACAATATAAATAAAACACATTTATGTAAATCAAATTATTGTTCTTTTTTATTGTTTTAAGAAAACATTTTATTATATATTTTAATTTCAACGATATATTTTTCTATCTACAAAATGTTGGAAGAAATTTATTAAATTTCTACAAATTAAACAAAAATAATTATTTTGATTTTCTAAAATATTAATTTGTATTTGCTTTAAGCATTTAAATACAGACTATTCACCTTACAAAAAAAAAAAATCAAAAAACAGTATAAAAATGGAATTATATAAAAATAACAAGAAATTATTTAAGTATTTCCTTAATTACTTATATTTTAATTGATTCATATAAAAGAAAATAATTTCTTTTTAATTTTTTTTACTATTGAGTACTTAATTCAGGAATTGTTTAATAGGACAATCAAACAAAATAGAATCAAAAGGCGGTTTCATAAATTCTCTTCTTTCTTTCTTAAAGTCGAAGATCTCCTTTAATAATTTGTTCATAAATGTCCGGTGTTAGAGTTTCGTATTTACCTTCACGTGTTAAATAATATAATTTGTCTGTAATTACATTTGGATTGTAACCAGATTTTTGTAGATCAACTTTACGCAATTTAAATGTTCCAGTCATATCAATTTCAGTGATAAATCTTAAAAATATCGGTCTAGCATAATTTGGTAAAACAGTTTTAATTTCATCCGAAAAACGTTCTAAATTCACTTTATTTTCTGGATCAAAAATAGCTGCCATACCAGCACGTCCTTCAGTATTTGGTATTGTAACACCATAAACAACTGTATCACGATATCTAGCAACATTACTGACGTGTGCTTCAACTTCACTTGTAGCCACATTTTCACCTTTCCAACGGAATGTATCACCAGTTCGATCCTTAAAGAATAAATAACCATATTCATCTGCAATTAATATATCACCGGACAAGAATGCACTGTCGCCCTTTCGAAATACATCATGAACAATTTTCTTTGCAGATGCAGTTTTATCAACGTATCCTAAGAATTCACGTGATGGATTACCTTTAATTATTTTACCAATAAATACACCCGGTTCATTTGGTTTACATAATTGACAAAGTCCATTTGCATCACGTATTGGATCACCAGTTTCTGGACTGGCACGAATAATTGATATTGGATAAATTGTTGGTATTATTCTTGATATAAAACCGATAGCACCAGGTGTATTATCATTATTAACAATATTTGCATTTCCTTCGGTTGCACCGTAAAATTCACCAACTTGTGGAATATTAAAACGATTAATAAAATCTCTCCAAATTTGTGGACGTAATCCATTTCCGAACATAATTCGTAAGTGATGAGCTTTATCAACTGGTGAAACTTTAGCAGCTAACATATAACGACACATTTCACCAATATATTGAGCGACCTATGAGAAAAATAAGAGATTTTTAAAAATTTTATCCATTTTAAAAAATTGATATTTAATATTTTACATACCGTACAATTAAATCTATAACAATCAATAAGATATTCAGTAGCTGAGAACTTCTTACGAATTGCAACAGAACAACCAAAAATTATTGCTTGTCCCATACTCATAATACCACCAGCGGTATGATAAAGTGGTAAAGGAGTATAAAATATATCATCTGTATTGAATTTCAATGTAAAATGAATTGCAGCAGTAATGAAAATATATCTGTATGAAAAGAAATATATGGTATTATAATAATCAATAATAATAAAGAATATGTTCAAATATATTTACCTAGAATGTGATATAACAGCAGCTTTTGGTAAACCAGTTGTACCAGAAGTATAAATATACAATAACTTATCGTGATGATCAGCTTTACCAATATTTGATGGAATACGATCTCTTGGTTGATTTTGTAAAAGTGTTGTTAAATCTTTAGCTGATTTATCGCTTATTGGTTTATTAATATCATTATTAAATTGATATAATGATATTGTTGATTTTAGATTTTTCTTAATATCTTTTACTGCATCAGCAAAACTTTCACCATATATCAAAGCAGAACACTCTGATACATTTATACAATGTAATAATGATGGTCCTTGTAAATTTGTATTTATCAATGGTATTATAACACCTAGTTTTGATAAACCCAACCATGTTGCAACAAATTCTGGACGATTTTCTAATAATAAACAAACAACATCACCACGTTTATAACCGTGAGCATGGAATAAATTTGCGATACGATTTGAATATTCATTTACTTCACGGAATGACCATTTTTCTTCTTCATACAAAATACATGGTTTTTCAGGATGTTCAGCAACATGCATTTGGAAGATATCACCAACTGTGACATTTTTACGTTGATAACGTCGCACCAAAAATAATAATTTTATATATGCTATTAGGCCTCTGTAAAATAGAAAAAGGATTTTGTTATTACAAATCTTAACATATATATATATATATTAGGTTTGTAAGAAAAATATCTTTTTACATTGTTTAATAATCGGAGTTAGTTTAGTGCAAATTTGCTCGTGTTATTTTATTCATCTCTTTCAAGATTAATAAAATAAGTATATCGTGTAAGCCTCTGTGATTGCCGGAAATTTGCAATGGTAATTTATTGGTAATACCTTTTTGTGCCTTGAACTAATAGAGATACAATGATTTCAACAAATTAAATCTATTCACTACAATGAATTTAAATGAAAATGAAAGATGTTTATACCGGTGGCTGGTTCACAGCAAGGTTGAGCTAAAGGTAATTCACCATTTGCATAGTTGCAATTGTACAGGGTAGTTCTTATATAATCGGTTCAAATTTAAATATAAAAGGCATTGGTTGAAATTTATAAGCAAATGAAATAAGGAAGACAATACTTGGGAAGCGTGAGTTTTGTTTAGAAAATTTATGTTTTCATTAACTTGTTTAGAAACAAAATAAATAGTCTTGATCTCTGAAATATATGATTAATATTTTACAATAAATGCAAGGTCTGTTTACAAAAAGCTAAAATATCGAAATCGGTCAAATTTTGAATATAGTACCAATTACAAAATATTCATTTTTATAAAATTTAAATAATTAATTTTAAGGTTTTTCAAAGACATTGAAAATGTTATAAAGAATCTATGTATTTCGGTCTATGGACGCATCATTGTTTATTTTATGTTGGAGTCAAGGTAAAATCGACAATTATAAATGTACAACGAAAGTTTCTGTCGAATACTGCAAGAATTTTAATAAAATAATAATACTAATACTTCGTCTGTCCAAAAATATGATATATAGCTTTTGTATTTACTGTAATATGTTTTTTTTTAGATGTAAGCTTAGCTTAAGTTCAATTTAACGACAATTGAAGCCTGAAGGGGATATTTTTAAATTTGCTTTAATTATCAGGAAAAACCCTTAAACTTGCATCTTAATTTAGCTTTGTTCGATGAAATACATATATCAAAATTCAGAAACAACTAAACAGTAACATATTACTCCGTAGGCAAATGAGATGCCCTAGGCAATAGGGATAGAATGTACACACAAAACCTTCGGGCAAGTTAAGCAAAGAGTGCAAGATTCCGCTTAAGAATCGCCCTGTAATTTATTTAAATAGTAAAAATAAAAACTGTAAATATATACATAAATTGCCTAAGTTTCCAGGTTATAACGCGTAACATCAAATTGACTTGCAGTTACAGCTACGGATATATGTTAGGTATGGAATCGATTGGAAAATTTGTTTTCAAATTCCTTACTTTATACAAATTTATAATTTATACATTTTACAATATTATATCTGCTTGTTCTGCAGTTCTACAGAGTAGTACCATACAAAGTTTTATGACTTTTTGTTTTATTTCATCTTATCTTATAAAATTTGAAAAATTTTCTATGATATTTTTATCAAATCTTTGCTAATCATTTCTCGTATTTATGATTATATTGTTAAAAATTGAAATTACATAAATTTAACAAACGAAAACTGTTAATTTTATATATGTATATAAAAAAAATACATATCTATATATAAAAAAAAACTTACTATATCGAAATGAATGAAAGCATATAAAGTGAAAGTGTTTCTTAAGACCACAAATGGGTCGTTGATCTCTTCTCTTGGATATTGTTGCGATTTTATTTGAAACTTTATATGATTTTCTTAAAATATGTCTGGTTAAGCATTTTGTTTATACTTAAACAGTTATAATATATTACGAATATAATACTTTCATACTATTTCACCTTAATATATGATACGAAGTTGGAGAAATACGAAATTTCGTGCCCTACTATATATTGTATAAAACGGTATTCTTAATGTTTTCTTTTTAAATAAATAATTAATAAAATTAAATATTTTTTAATCTTATATCGTAGATTTAATAATCAGAATTTCTTTTATTAAAGTTTAATGAAAGATAGGCATTAAGTTAAGCTTTTTATTTATGAGCTGTTTTGTGGTGTTAATCGATGAAGTAATGAAGAAATTATCAAATTTTATAATTTTCTGTTTTTTGGATTAATTTCACAGCACAAAAAAAAAGTTATTTCAAAAAAATTTGCATCATTGGAAATCATATTTTAGCATTTTTTTTTTTTAAGTTTGCACATTTTGAATGCATATTTTTTTTATATCCTTGAATGGAGAAAAATTGAACCTTCCAAAATATATGCTTTCGCTAATATCATTAATATCTAGTATTGCATAACCTTTTAGATAATCATTAAAAATCATACTAAAATGGCAGAAATATAAAATCAAATTTTTCCTATCATTTTTAATTTAATTTTATGATTTCATGGCCTCAAAAAAAAAAAACCTTACTGAAATGAATTTTAAGTGAAGTTGACTGCGAAGATGTACAATAGCAGTGAGTAGTTCAAACACCTTCTATCTATCAAATCTCAAAATATTTCATATAAGGCCTTATCATCCCGTTTAGAATTCTTTCAGTTTTATCGATCCAATGCTAATATCCTTCAATGCCTGAGCTTTAAAAGATTTTCCTCCATCACAGTGCTAGTCTACCTTTCTATAAGTGTTTTCTTTCAACTGAATTTATCATATTATCATGGTCCATGCGTCCTCACTGTCATATCAAAATACGGATCTTATCATCGCTTTGTATATACATATCTTGATCATAGGAAGATTTAATTTTCAATAACTTTCATATAATTATAAGAATTTATTACTCATTTTTTGTTTGTTTGTCTATCTATACTCAAAGGTTGCTTATAATTTGATAGTTTTTTGGTTTCTCTTCGAATTTAGAATGGAAAATTAGTAGATAAAATTACATAATTATAAATGCAAGCGCTATTAACATAAAATATACCGAAATCGAAGTTTATGTATATTTTCAAAATGTTGTTTTGTTAAATGTATTTAAATAAAAAGTTTTTTTTTTCTTTCTTTAACATATTAATATTCAAGCATTATAATTTGGTAACAAATATTTCAAAACGATTCGAAAATAAAGCTACGTCATAGTGAATCAAGTTCAGTGCACATTTGTCTATTGGTTAAGGGAAAATAAGTCCTACTAGCATGCGTTTTTAACAAGTTCTTTCTGCGACATGTGTAATAAACTAATGTAACCTTTCTTGATCGAGGACAACATGTGCCTAATAAACAAAATTTGAAAGCTTACTATGTGTTATCTGCGACTCTTCCTTTCGAAATTAACTATTATTTTTAGGGAAATCTAAAGGCAACATGTTTGATAATATAATTCAACATACTAGGTTAGGTAGAGTAGAGGTACTTGAGTACAACACTATAGGCAGCAGTACCCGAAAACTTAACGAAAAATCATTTTTCACTGAAACGAAATGAATACTGTTACAATATTTTGCCGGTCTGCTAATACTGGACAAATGAAGTTAAAAAGGAACTATTTTCTTCTTAATTGATCTCAACCAAGGAATTTAAATGCATAATTAAGGAAACCAATAAATACCTTTTTATCGTATTAACGAGTATATTCAGTAATTACGACCAAAATGTTCAATAGTGTTTAATGACCATCTTCATAGTACTACATTCTTTTAACTTTTAAATAATTTTTAAAATTTGGTTTTTAAAATTCAATATTTCATTCAAATTTAATTTTTTTTTCGTAACTTGTGAAAGTTTAGTGGGTTTTTTGTAGTTACAGAACAATAATGATTAGAACTAGAAAAACTTGATTTTCTTCTTAATTTTTGAATAAAATTAATTTCTGATTATATTAAATTCCTTACCTAAAAACAAGAATTAGGTTACATGGTTACTAACTAGAAAAACTTGAATTTGCACCTTTTTCGACCTTTTTCATAATTTACGAGAAAAAAAGCGGAAATTTTAAATGTAAATTAGGTATTATTACAAAATCAAAATAAAACTTCGAAATTTCGAAATAAAAGAAAATGATTAAAAATATTACGAAATATGAAATCTTTAAATAATTTCAATAAAAATTTGATTTAAATTTTTTACAGACTTTTTATGACGAGTGATAATAATTAAAGATTTTTTAATTGATTATGCAACCAAAAGCAAAAATTTTAAAGGCCAGACTTTAAGCATATATTTACAATTATATTGTAAAAATGCATTTTACAAAATTTCTTAAACGAGCCGTTTTATTGATTTCATTGAAAAGGCACCGAATTTTTAAAAAAAATTTTTAAGCAATAAGTAAAACCAACAAGTTAAAAATGAAATCAAGAGTAAATTGATTTGAGATCAGGTAAGGTAAGGTCGTCTGATCAGAAAAAGTGATTTTACAAGAAATTTAAAGGCCATTTCTTTCTGCACTTGTTCACGAATAAAGTACATTGCGTAAAACATTTTATATTATCTTATTTTCGGACTTTAATTTGCTACAAGAAGTTAAAATTTCTTTAAAACGTAAAAATTTGCTTTAAAACATGTCAAATGCCATTTCGATCCTCCGAATTTATTCGGAAATTTAATCCATTTCTTTCCTCTTACATATATTCATTAACTGGTTTCTTTAATCGGTAATTAAATTAATTTAAAGTAAAATTTTGTATACCCTACCTATGGTAAAACTATCAAAGTATATTAGTTTAGTCACATTTGTAGAAATTATAACTACCGAAAGTACCGATTGGCAACAAATGTGTAGAGAATCAAAAACTATATATTATAAATACTACGTGTCCATGCAGAGGATACTTCAAAAACGTGTTCTCTGATTTTAATGAAATTTGAAGTATAGTTTAGTCCTTCCTTAACACGATTTGATATTGCATTTAACTAACGAAGTTATGAAGCAAAAATTATGGTAAATTCAAAAATTATAAAATTTATTCAGTAATTTCATTTAAATTAATTATATAAGTTGGTTACATGAATAGACGATACTTAATTTCGATCAAATCGCTTCAAGAAATAGTTGTAGAAACAATTTTTTATATTTAGAATAGTTTTCCGATATATAGTAATTCTAAAACTAATTTACTAATTTGAATAAAATATGCAGAATAGATTTATGGCCCAGAATTAGAGCAAATTCAAAGAAAACAAAACAAAAACATTGAAATATTATTAGTTTTAGTTGCATTATTAGTTAATTGAACAAGATATGTATTTGTTAACTACGAGTCCCATTTCTACCATGTATGTTGTTAAAAAATCGGCTATATGCCGATTTGGTTAGAAAAAGTTAAGCTCTCATTAATATTTTAGCTACGCAAATTAATAAAATATTCAAAAAAAAACACAAAATACAAAGTACAAAAAGAATATTTTAAAAACTAGTTTTTTGTAAAGAAAATTATACTAAAATAATGTGATTATATAAATTTTGACTTGAAAAACAGGCATTAAACTGCAATTAAATGTTACATTTGTAATTAATTGTGATGAACCTAGGTGATGTTGAAGCAAAATATAGCCATGTGATTGAATGGCTTCCAATAACTACGCGGTGCACAAAAATTTGACGCCACAATTTACAACACTTTTTAAGAACTATATCGTATTATCTGACGGGCTTTTGTTTTATTATAGATATAGTATACTACAAATACTTTCTAAACAAAGTGTAGTGTAACTGCTAGGGGTATTCCAAAATTCTTCCATAGTAATTGAGAGCACTAGTGACGTATGTAAAGTTTTTGGATTTCACTGCACGGAACACTTAATCGAAATTTTCGTTATGTTCTGGATTTTTAAGAATAACTTTTTATCGTTTGAATGAAAACGCTTAGAAATAATTTCCAAATCTCAAAGTTTGTTAGAATAATTAAAATTCTTGTCCTTTTAAACTTTGATATTTCATAAATAAAAGATTTAATGAAATTTAAATTTGTTACTTTTACTACTATTTACTACTTTTATTTTTTTTTTTTTAATCAAAATATTTTTATTTTATTTAAATAAATTACTAATTAAAAATTATAACTTATTTTGAATTAATTAAATTATTATAGATTTTTTTTTGATTATTTAATTCAACTAGAAATTTCTCTTCCTTATATTTCCAGATTTATAAGAATTTAACCGTGACCTTTTTCGAAAGTTAATAGGAAAACATATATATTTCCCTAAAAATGGATGTTAACCAACTATACTGGTTTGTTTAACTATTTCGAAATTATTCAAATTTTAATTCGTTTATAATTTCTGTAATATCAAAAATTGATTTGAATGATAATGAAATCAAAAATGACCTCTAAAAAAAAGAATTATAGGATTTTTCTTTCTAAATAATAAAAAGAAGAATATTAAACTGTTTCAAAATATTCTAATTTTTATAAATGGATATTCAAAAAGGTAAACAATTAAAAATAAAAATTTAATTAAAAATAAAACTAAATATTTGTTTAGGCCAGCAACAAATGAATTCGAGCAATTCCTATTGAATATATTAAAATTTAAATAAATAACGCCGATTATAGTAACTAGGTATATAAAATCAATGTAGAAACGACGTTTCTCTTTTGTATTGATGTAAATTGTTTGAACATTACCCCAGCAGTAAATTGTGGTAGGAATTTTTATATAGCATGTTGGATAGTTATTGAATATACCTTCAAAACGCATTCAAAATTAATCACTTGGAACAACAACTGACTTTATCATAAAATTTTCAAGTTGACTAGTACACACTAACAGCACCCTAATTATCGTCAATCTATTTAACGAGTTGGCCAAAACTTAGAAAACTAAATTATGAATTTGACTGAAGTCGAAATAGAGTAAAAGCTATTACAGCGAAACTTTAACACATCCCTGAGAATGCATTCTAGATAGTATACAAAGGAAACCACCGAGAATCTCACAAGCCATGCTTGTTAAAAGATAATGGAGGATACGAAGAATAATACGTTCTCATAGCAGGAAATATTTATAAGATTCACTCCATAGGTTAACCTTTTCTGCTGGGTTATTGAATATTGTACAATTATAATGGGAATAGCAATACAATATAACCACGAAGAAAAAAAGGCTTTAGTAGATAGTTACAGTAATTATAAAAAAATAAAAAAGTGGCAATGAAAGAAAATAATTGTCTAAGAAGTTTTTGCTATAATTACATAAGTACAGTACCAGTTACATAACATATTTATATTAATATGAATTTTACTGGAAATGCTTCTTACAAATTTGCAAATTAGAAATCACAATCAAAAGTACTAATAAAATCCAAAACAAGAAAAAAAACAAAAACGCATACACAACGAAAAAATGAAAAGAAAACTTTAAGCAAATTTTTTGTTTTTGTTTAAATTATCACAATAACTAATTTTAAAATTTAACTTTAAATAGAAAAGAAAATTTGTTAATTTATAGAAAAATTTCTTAAAAACCACTCACTTTAAATCTCGTGGTGTTGTAACAGCAGCAATATAAAACCATCTCCATCCAACTTTTGTTACAATAATGGCAATCGAGGCCAAAATCAGTGCCGGGAAACCAAAAAACCAACTCATGTAGTACCAAATTAATGAAACACCAACAACAAGAAATACTAAACCGAACGATATGAAAGCTACTCGAATAATAAATTTCGTTCGACTTGGGGTTTGGCTTTTCTCTTCTTCGGATTGTTGATTATTTTCGATGTCTTCTCCACCAAATCGTGATGATGTAGAATTTGTTGGGGCTTCTTCTGATAGTATGGACGCTGATGATGGTGGTGTGGGTAATTGGGGTCTATCACATATATTGTTATTATCGTTCGTTGATCGTACTACTACTATATTGTTGTTATCAATATTGTTATTTTTTTCGGAACTCGTTTTGATAACACCATTCGAACTATGAACATATTCTTCATTATTAGATGTTATTGTTGAGGAACCTTTTTCAATATCAATCACTGTTGATAATGGCTGTACGGATGATGATAATGTTGTTTCATTTCCTGTACTATTCGGTATTGATGAATTTGGCTGTCGTGAATTAGAATTAAAATATCGATATTTAATTTTCGTATATTTCCTTGTAAGTAAATTTCGTCATAATATAAAAGATGATGATCGCAAATAACCGGTAGATCGAAATAAAAAATTTCGTATTAACATACTTTTAGGTGTTATTTGAAAAACAATTTTATTTTCTACAATAAGTTTTTATTTATTAAAAGAAAAATATATATTAGAGTATATTTTCAGTTAATTTAAATTTGCAAATTACATACTATAAATATGAACCAGATTTATATTTCACTTTTATATGATAACAAAAATAATGTCAAAAAATGAAAGAAATAATTATTAAAATATTTATACCTTATTGCGCCTGACTATAGAAGAAATTTTCACTATCTCACTCGAACGCCATCTATCATTTAAATAGGTGAAAATTGTACTAGAATAATATTTATTAATAGACTAGTCAAATCTAAATGAAGAGTTATCCTATTCTGATTTTAATTTTTACATGGCGACTTTAAAATTGACTGGAAATCGACTTGACACTCGATTTGGGTTTTTTCTTATTACTAGATTGAATGATTGACTTGAAATTGAAACGAGAGAAAAATGTTATTAAGATCAATAATAGACAAATTTTCATTAAACTTGGGATGTACATTTGAAATTAAGATTAAATTAAAGAACAATGAAAGATCTACCAAAATGTAAGTTTTCTAACGGTTTTGCGATCAGCTACGATATGTATATATATACATTTATAGTTCCGTTGAATGTACTACGTACGCCATTTGCAATTTCAGATTAGTTGGCATGATGAAGTGAACACCGATGTGTATTTTTATTAATATAGTTTTATTTTTAAACAAATGAAATAGTTCATTTATTTATAATCAATATGTACAAGCAATAATGCTAATTATTCAATATAAATAATTATTCTATTCATAACATTATTACTGTGCTAATATTTATTTGCAAAACAGATATTAACTATAATCACATTTTATTAATAATATTTGAACATTGAATTGAACATTTATATTATTGGGTGGTAGAATTTATTTTCACCGTTTTTTTTTATATAAAAACGCACGTTTATTTAAAAATAAAGGTACATTTTTATTTCATTCAAAGTACTAGTGCGCATTTTTGGTAATTATTCTTACAAAATTTTGCTTCAAATTAGTTAATTATTATCGGTCGGTAATATGTACTAGCTTTCACGATAAACGACGTGGAAATGATATGATTAACGCCATCTCCTAAACAGCGAGAATTATTTCTACCACCCAATACTAGTAAAATTAAATTGTATTTATTGCACATTTTCTTAGATAGTTTTAAGATAGTTTTAAGATAGCTATAAGATAGTTATAAGAATTTAGTAATAATTTAATAAGGCGGGGTAAACGTGCACGGGTAACACCGTGTACGAGCTACCCTCCCTTGATTCGACTGTCGGCCGCCTGCAATGCAGGTTGATTGAAAGTTAAATCTAAGATTTGGCTGAATGTCGCCTGCAATGTGGGCGGTCGACGCAAAGTCGAATTTAACCTTCGGCGAGGTTCGGCGAGGCTAGGCCGTTGATTTAGCGCCGAACTGAGCCGAATGTTAGAACAAATCAATCGGAAGTATAAAAAGGTGAAAGACCTGAGCAAAAGTTACGAGTATGTTTATGGAAATTTATAAACAAGACATGTTTGCGCGTATACGAATGTACAATATTTTCAGGTAGTTATATACTATATTTTTGCATTAATCAAATATTATCGACACATATTAAAAGAGTTGTTGAAAATGTACAAAATTTTTAAAATTTTATTTTCTATACCGACATTTTGTATAACAGTAATTAAATAAAATATTGTATAATCATGGCGGAAATTCTTAATTAATCAATTCTTATAGAGTAATTATGTCTACAACCGATTTTCACTATGTAAAAACTGTCCGAAAACATTCATACTTTAACATAGAACTTTTCTGTTTTACTTAATGTATTTTAGTTAATCATGTAAATTGCTAAAATCCGTAATGACATTGACAACGAGCATAGTTTTATGCGGAATAACTTGGTGAATGCGGTCACCAGATACCATGGTATCTGTATTCCGTATTTTTCTATATAAAAAACTGGGTAGCATGGTATTTAGTGTTGTTGTCGTAGGTGAAATTGTAAAATAATGAATGAAAAGCGCTTTAAAGTGAAACTAAGAAAAGAATCTATAATGCATCTGGATATTAGTACACAAAAAGAATAAGATTAATGTATAGTCATTGGAAATCTTTATTATTACGGGGCCCCTTAACGACAGGCATTGTTGTCAACATTGATGTCAACTTGCTGTGTTGGTGTCGATGTTGGACGTCTGTGGGCATGTTGGTGGTTGGTATTTCGTGTTGTCAACAATGTTGGATGTTTTGAAAAAATTTGGAAAACAACGGATATTCGGTGGGCGGAGTCTGATGTTGGCGATTATGTTGTATCGTCTGTAGAGAAGTTGACAACATGGTTGTCAACATCAGTTGTAAATTGAATTGACAACTTGGTTGCCAACATTTTGTTTCGTCTGTGGCGAAACCTGACAAACAGGTTGATAACAATGTTTGTGGTCTATGGGCCCCTCTAGTCTATGCTTAGGCAAATAATAGAATTGTGAACGGATTGTAGAATCATAATTTAGTGTCATGAAAGGAAGAGGATAGGTGAGGATGATGATTAAAAGGAGTCCGAATTCTACTATAAAATATGATTTTTGGTTTTTTCATGTTTTTTTAAATAATATACTATACATAGCTATTATTAGCTCTTGTATTATTAAGTTTTTTTCATAACATAAAACAAAAACTGTAAAACTTGGCACTTAGTACAATGTGCATTTGGAACAAAACAATGGCACTTCAGTTTCGATATTGAGTATAAGTTTTTTGTTTTCCAGAAACTGAAAGTTTTATTTTTCTTGATTATCCATCGTCAAAAGGTTTTTGCATGCCGTGATGTCATGAAATTGTTATTTATTATTAAAAATTGCATTTTTTTTTATACAAATGACAAAAAAACGCAACATTAAGTTTTTTTTCACAGAAAAAATCTGTTTATTTCAATTGCATTGTTGCAATGCCATAATTTCTATTTTATCATTAATTTTCATTTTCATTTGTAATTTATATTTTTTGTTTAATCTACAAAAATAACTTTCCCATGACGGCATTTAAAATGCAACGGATTCAAGTTTCGTTTCTCATTTTATCGAAAATGTTAAAAGTCTTGCATTTAAATTTTATTTCGAATTTTTCTCTTCATCGTTATGCATTTTTAAAATAGGTTAAATTTCAATGATTTTCTTGCAAGTTACAACTAATACTGTTATTCCCGTACCATTGCATCTTTAATTATAATATACAAGATCAACGTGAATATGTTTAGAAAGTTTAAAGATAACACAACTTATTTCTTTTTTCACAGCGGGGTAAGCTCAATTAGTTTAGGCAAGGTGTATGAAAAACTCATTTGAATCACGAGCTATTTTACCACGTTTTTATTAACTGGCATTCTTATTTGTTTGTTTGTTTGTTTGTTTGTCCAGTACAAATCTTGCAATCCATTTTTAACCAACTGTCCGACTAACTAGACATTTGAAACTTTTAGAATAGCTCCGAACACGATGACAATGCATTTGTGTATAGAAAGTTAGTTCGGAAAAAATCTGCAAGGTGGCGCTTCGATCGAATTCAATGCCAGTACTTTTGCGTCTCGGCGTTTGACGATTTTGAAAACATGTGAATTTAGTTGGTTTACAAAAATATTGTGCGAAAAATTTTGAAAAAATGTTTATTAAAGAAAATTTAAAAACATAATATATAAAAAATTCTTTTTATCTTGTAATTATTTCATATAAGCGCAACTCATGCGGATTGTATATTACCTACGAAATATATCGCGTTGGCCACTACTTTGAGATCCATAGTTTAGGCTGTTAACTTGAAAGAATTTCGGATTAATATGTTTATTTCAATTTCCTTTTTTTAGTAAAATGCCTTTTTTTTAATATTTTTAGTTGCACTGGCACAGGGACTTCTATTATAGTATATAAATATTACAGGCCAAAGATACAAGATAATAGAAGTGGTACCAATATTTTGGAATATCGTTTATTAGGAATAGAGAACGTCAAACAAGTTTCTGCTGTAATCATAAGTACTATATACTATGTTATTATTTTAGATGCATTTATAGTCTATACATTTTGTAGCAAGCGACTAGGTAAAATACCTTCAGGGAACAACGTTATTTCTATATCATATAAATATTCAATAGATATAGATTGAAAAATTATTTTGAAGAGTTTTTCTTTTCATTCTTAAATTAAAACATTAAATGATTCAACAATTTTGGATATAAATTATGTTTTTAATGAAACTGAAAAAGAAAATGTGAAATCACCGAAATCAGAAATCGAACAATGGTAAATTATTTATAATACTAAAGTGACCGTACAATTTGAAATTGCTAAAAATGGTCAATCTAGAAAATATTAAAAACTTTCAAAAGCTTCTTCTTCAAATGACTGTAAAAATTGTTAAGAAATTTTCACCATTAAAATAATAATAAACCGTTGTAAAATATGAATGTACATTTATAATTGTTGACAAGTTCTATTCGCTGTCTATGGAGGTACTGTACTTTGCACAGATAAGTTATACAAAGTATAACTACGTGCGGTGCAAAACAATTCCATTACACTCCAAAAAATAATATTTTTAGTTAGTTGGCTTACCTAATTTAGAGAATTTATTTTGAATGTACGTCATTAAAAATTCATAAAAACAAATTAATATTGTAACAATATAGGGTAAATGTACCCAATCCCGGATAATCTATCCAAGAAGTCTTCATGATATGGTCCCAAAGAATCTCAAAATTTGGTTTGAGTTTGAATATTAATTGACCAATCCACAGAAATGAGCGAAATCAGTAACAATTTAGTTTTCATCATGATTGTTACAGGCTCTTCTCATAGGGTATATGGCAGCGATTTAGTCGGTGGCTGTGATTTGGTGCATTTACCCTAGGTATTATAATTAATTTTACAATCGAAATTGTTTTACATTTCTGTCAAGGGTATTAAAGTTTATTGCATAATACTAATAATAATAATAATTTCGTATTTCACCAATGTCCATCATAATATTTCGCGATTGAAATTATTAATTACAAACTTTATTGCAATTCGTTATTCTGGTTATTTCTTTTAGTAGTGATTAACGACACTAATATAACGTTTCCATATAGTGTGATTTTTATAATGTTTCTTTTCATTGCATATAAAAAATTAACTTGACATCTGATCTACAAGCCGACAACGAAAATAGAAATTTAATACATATACGTATTTAGTTAAAGAAAGCAATTAAAAATTTTACAGGCTGATTTGTAAAAAATACTATAATTATCAAATATATAGCATTTATATTTACATGCAAAGAATTGTATAGAAGCTGCTTTATTGTTGTCAATAAAATGAAATGGAATTTGGGTTCTTTTAAAATAATCTCAACGCGTTAAACTGAAACCTTTTTTTTGAATTTTACATATCTTTACTTATTTACATCTTTACTGCGCTTGTTGGGAATCTCTATTCAAAAAATGAGAAGCAATAAGAATTTCATCCCTAAATCAAAGGAAATGATTAAAGCCACTTTAAAATTAAATTAGTGCTTGAATTATTAACACTTTTTTGACAAAAAGATAAATGGCAAGTGTATCGGCGAGATTCTAAGTGATGCGGAAATTTCACAATCAGCTTTCGATGTTCTTGTTAGAAACCTGAAACAAATTCTAATTAATTCCTAATTCAAAATAAGCAGTGTAAATGAGTTTAAGTTCAAAACATAGAAGTACATATTTCAATTTATGGACTACCCTGTTGGATTTTATTACAATATTTATACAATTGTTTTAAATGAAGCCAGCAAGGTAAAGTAAAAATAAGCTCGTTACTTTTATATTGCTATTTTTTTGCTGCATGGTTTTAAAAAAAAAAATTCCATGGAAATAATTTTAAAAGGAAGTTTTTTCTTAATTATTTCTTCTTATTATTATTTTTCATATTTTCATAGTTTAGGCCGTTTAGGGTAAGATCGGATGGACTCGACAAGTAGGAGATAAACTCATCGTCCGATATTGCGGTTCAACTACTTAAACTCTAAAAACGCGCTTTTACTTTTTACCACGTTTAAATTGAAAAAAAAAAAAGTTTTCTTTTGCTACTAACTATGCTGACATTGAGTCAAAGCTTCCTAATTGGTTGCCGAATTTTCTTCACGTTAAACGTCAAATATTTTATATTTTATAATACGTTTTGAAAGCTTTAAATATTTTGGAAGTAACTAAAACTTAAGTGACTAAAAACCATAAATTTAGCATACATATAACTCCATAGACTACATTTAGTCTGTTTTATTTGCCATACTCTACCCCGGAGCAGGGTAAGTGGCAAATAAAATGAGCAGGAGTAGCAGAAAGCTTTAATTCAAATGTTTGTAGCGTTGTTTAGCAACCATATTGTAATTGAATGAGAAACTTTTAGCTAATACACTTTTTATGATAGAAAAAATGAACTAATTAGGGTGCAATAGTTTACACCTGCTCTGAAAGTAGTGCAAGATTTGCCCTTTTGTTGTTTTTGTTTTCAATGTAAAAATTTGCTCCACTCCAGAGCAAGTGGCAAATAAAAGAGACCTAGTATATGAATTGTTAACACTTTTTATATTTTGAAAACTTTTTTGTGTATTGTTAAGACTTTCAGTTAGCATATCGAATCTTCACGACTTTACCCTACACTTGAGACTTATTAAAACACAAAAATAAGAATTAATAAAGAAATTATTTGAAACTTTCAAGTTCACAATAATATTCCATTTAAATTTTGTGATTTTTTCAAATATTTCTTTAGTAAATAATCGGCCGAAAAACCGCCAAATCAATAGAACAAAAAGTATTGAAATGATTATCATTGTTAAGAACTGTAAATGAATGAAATCATCTTCAGAATAACTGAGTAGGTCACATCATGTTTTCTATACTCATACAGAATTCGTAAATTAATAATTATTATTTGTTTTTAATTTTATTTTTTTTTTTTGGTTATATTGAAAAGACCATATTTTTAATTTTCACAGAAAAGCTAATTGAATAGCATATTTTGAGTATTTTGTTGTATTTGTTTTGTTGGGTGGGAAAAGCTATTGGAATTGAAATTTGAATGCTTTTATGTTTCTTTTTTTTTTTTTTGTAAAAATTGCGTCGTTTTTAAATTAATGACTAAAAAAAAAGTGGGTGATGAGCTTTGAAAGTTTTCTAAAACAAAATTTTTTTTTTTTTTTTTAGTTTTTAGTTTAGTATAATCTTTATTTTGTAATCGAATGAAAGAAAAAAGAAAAAGTGGGTTTCATTAAAAAAAAAAAAAAAAAATAGGTGTGGAAGTGGAAATTAGGAGGTATTTAATTAATTATTATTAATTTCATGGTTAAAATAATTATATTTACGGAAAGATGAAAATTTTGTTTTATTATTTACTAAACGAATTTTGTAGCAATTTGAAATACCTTGTAAATTTGATTGTTATTAAAAGAAATTAACAATATTTCGTGAAGTATGTATTTTCCAAAAATTCCACCTTTGTATTTCCGTAGTTATATTTTGGAATACATTTAAATTACAATTTAAATTGAAATTCCGAATACTATTGTAAAATATTATTTTTTTTAAAATATACTAAATTGAATATTTTTTGAATGTCAAGAATTAAACTTGAATATAGTTAATATGAAGAAAAAACCTCCATAAAACAACCGGTTTGGGAATTTATCTAAAAAATTTATACATAATAGTTAATAATAGAAGCAAACTTTAAATTTGTTCGGCAAAGTTGTTGGAAGCGACCAAAAAAAAGTAAGAATTCCTAACAATGCAATGGGAACAAGTTTGAAAAAAGTAACTATGTAAGTAAATAAAAAGTGTACCATATGTAAATACGAGATCAAGTCTTTTATTTTTAACCTTCATTGTATTTTTAGCTTAAGTAAGAACTTAATTAACATTAATTATTTTAATAATGCTTAGATAGAGAAAAGTGTAAGTATCGTGAGTTGTTTTGATATGGTCTAAATTTAATCAAACAAGTTAGACACAGAAAAATCGTTGGTTTCTTACCCTATTTTGACATTTTCTATTTTGTGTTATTTTATTTCACTTTTATTCGAATTCTTAAATGAATTATAAAATAACTATTAAGCATCGTACTCTCTTAGGTTAGGAAAACGTAAAGAATTTTCATATATCTATTTCAAATATTCAAATATCATAATTTGAAACCAAAAAAATAAAGATACCCACAAATGTGAAATAAATTCCAATTTAAAATCTAATTGATTTTGTAATAAAACGACTCGAATTATTGAAAAGATAAACACAATGAACTTGTATGACAAATGGCCCGCAACTCAAATGAGTTAAATACCCCTGGCTTATTCCATCCATTTAAATGAAATCTCCATTTGTGTTGCTCTACCCATGGCGCATACTATATAATGTACTATATGTATATTATCAAAAAATCACTAAATACATTCAGCAATGATCAAAAACTCGAATTGAGGGCGTACTGAAATTATAAACTAAAAAAATTCTGCAGATCATAACATAATATCAGCGACTTGACTTGATCGGTTTTGTGACAAATCAAGGTGTATTCGTAATTTTAGATCTTAATATTAACTTTCAATATTTTGGCTATTAAATATGTGGAATTCCTATTTAAAATTTGATAACAGTTTTCAAGTTTTGATCTTATAGATTTGTGGCAACAACTAGTCGTTTGCCGAATATACACTTTCCGTTTGCTATCTGAACTTCCCCAACTATGTTCAGGTACATTTTTGATTATTGTTTTTGCACTATTTGGTGTAAAACATCCTATTTAATCTCCTTGCCATATCATTGACGCCGAATGCTTATTTATAAAAATATGTATGCCTATGCAAACTGTTTTAGAAGAACGGATTTTCACTATTTTTATCTAATGATAAGCAAAATCTGAAGGAAAAAGATTCTGCAGATTTTAGATGCCTTTTCGACTGCCTTTTTAAAGATTTTCCATGGCCCAAATTCGTTATAAATTTTTCAATGTTGATATCGATAAGATCTAACATACATATCGTCGTTAATTGTAAATTAACGAATATGAAAGTCACTAATTTTCACGAGAGTAAAATACAATTTCAATATTGAATGCAAAATCAGCGCATTGAATTGTTCTTCAATTCTTTTTTAATTTGTTTGTGAGAATTAGCAATGTGATTCGTGTGAATGTATCACATTCAATAACTTACATTTAAATCGAGTAATCGACCTTTAAATTAGGAATACGATAATGGAAAATTGGTAAAAGATAGTTGCTATTTTTCAGATCAAAAGATGGGTGTTTTCGAAAATTTACTAACGTCATTTATGGACTCAAGGAATACTATAATCTGCCATCGATTTACCATTTTTAGACATTCGTTACATCACAATTACAATGACGATATAGGTATTTCAGCTATCAAAAAGTTGAGATAAATTCTTCTCACCGGTTTGCCAATTTGACATTGGTTAAGATCGAGTGCTAAAATGTACACCTTTTTAACAGTTTCATAGGGTTTGGTACCCTAAATTGGTTATAAACCGATTTTAATTTTTTGTGTGTTTATTGTTATTTAAAATAATAATATTGTTGAATATTTCTTAATGAAAATAATTTTTCCGTATATAGATTAGTACATTGACATTAAACATTTATTGGCATTTATCGGCCCACCTTTTGTAAAATTGTGTAGGTAAAATATTTTAACTTTGCACATCTATTTTTGTTAGCAAATCTAAATTTGGTAAGAGCTTTTAATGATATATCCATAAAGAAAGCTAAAATTGTAAAAGTTTTTATACCCACTATGATAATTACGTATAATAGCCGACTTGGAGGGATTACACACCTGAAAACACTCCTTTTTAAAGATTACTCTTTTATAAATAAAACTTTTATTGCAACAAGCGTTAGGTGTTAACACGTTTTTGGTTAGACAAGCAATAAATAATATTGAAATTAATATTTAGGTGAAAATTGAAAAATAAGTATTTTACCATATATTATTTATTAGTTTAGATCTATAGTTTTACTAGCTTGTTTGTTTCGATTATGTTACACTATTTGGAGCCTTATAAAATCTTGAACTTTTATCTTATTTACTTTTTCGATTTACTTAATTCACAAATTAAGTAGAAATTATCTCTAATTATCGCTAATTATTGAAGACACTAATAAAATGCATTAAAATTATTTTTCAATATTGAAGCTAAAAGAAATTTCCCAAGAAGACGATACCAAGATTCAATTCCAAATGAAATAGATTTTAACTGGTGTATTAAGGCAGGCATAAGAGAAAACGAAACTAATTGTAAGAAAATTATTCAGCGCACGAATGACGTATTCTTTTCATTTGATTATATTCTCAGTTCGTTTTTGACCCGTGGGTCAGATTTCACGTTGTACAAATTGAATTCCACTGTGTGTCTGCGTCATAAAATTGCGAATAAAATTTCGCATATCAAATTCATTGATTATTAATTTTCAATTTCATCTTAAATTTTCAAAATCAAGAAATTGCAAAACTTTACAAATATCTTTACAAAACTAACTGAAGTACTTCATTTACAAAATTTCCATATAATCAATTTATATTTTGAAAATGATATCAATCTTGATTATTTTCTTTGTAAAATATTCACCTAATTAACATTAATTCGAATAAAAAAAAAAATAAGGTAATCACCTATCCTAACCGAATAATATTTCGTAATAATTGTTCATTTAAAATTCCTATCGATTTGGTGATCATTTCATTCGATCAAATATGGCCAAGAAATACTTTTATTTTTTTTTTGTCTTCGGTTGCAGTTTTATTTCACCCAAAAAACATAGACTATTTCATAACCGCTTCATTTTGTATCAAGGCCAAGATCGCGCAGTAACTAAACGGGTGCTATCTTTATATTGGAATGATATCAAAAATTTAAAAGAAAACACTACTTTTTTAGTGCCAAAATATTGTTAAACATCTCAGTCACGATTACAGCCGGTATTTAGTTTATTACTTAATAATTTCAATAATGAATTAATCGAACATTAAGAGTATTTATATTTTGTTGTAAGACATTTCGATTTACAACGAAGAGTGAATACCCTTGCTACAAACATAGAAAAAAAAAGGTTTCGTGTTTGTAAATTACATAATAGGAACCTTCAAACACAAAAGTTTAAAGTTTAAACTTTAGAATGTGTTAACTGATATATGCAGATTTAAATGATCCGCACAGAGAGAGTCAACTGTATTTATTTAGGCTTTAGTAACGTATAAGAAAGTAAAATAATATCCTATGTAAGCTCACAATTCTTAGTAATATTCGAATATTAATAAATTGGTCAATAAAAATGATATATACGTTATTTAAAAAATAAAATGATAATAAGCACTTATTAAGTGGCATCAATCAAAGCTCTTCGGTAATTAAAAATAAAATAATAATTAGTTTTTATATTGAGTGGTTAAACGAAGTAAGTTCGACTTGACATTGAATGAATTGTAATAGTATACGTATTTTTATGCCCTATGGTAGGTACTACTACCATGTTCAATTTCAGTGAAATCTGTCCAAGTATAGTGAAGAAAGAAATAGTCGTAAGGGAAAATATGCCAGTTCATATAGTTTTGAATTTTAAAAATTAATAAGACATTTATGTTATTAGACCCCAGCCTAACTGAGACCAAATTTGACAAAGACGAAACAAAGTTATGGAGAAAAAACCTTGAAATATTATTAGGCTTGGTGCTTCTCTCTCAGAATTAACTCTATAGAATCCCATTTCTACCATATAGGGCATCAAAAATTCGGCTATAAGACGATTTTACGTTACTATATGATTAAACCTTAGTCTGTTTTGGTCCCTTTAACATATATTATACTTATTTATTGTATAAAAAAGTTCAACGTAAAAATAATTAAAGGTGAGTTTGTTGTTTTTTCTTTAAAAGGCATTGAATACGTTTGAATTTTATAAACAAAATTAGACAAGTAAAAAAATATACAACTTTATCTAATTTGTTTCTCAATGTTAAATTAATGCTATATGAAATTATATAATTAAAAAAATAGCAAAAAAATACTATATTGTGTGTTTTTCGCTAGTGCTAGTAATTATTTATGATTTTCATTTATTAGAAAGTATGTTACTAAAAATTATTTATATTTATCTTATATTTGTAGGAAATTTCCAATGCGATTTTTTTTTCTTTAATTAACGAATTAACGATTATGAAATTTATAGAATTTAGATGCTTTTTTGTCTAACAAAACAGTTGAAAATTAAGGCAAATCTTTATTTAAATCGAATACGAAAATTGTTTAATTATTGAGGTTTTATTTAAAGGTAATTTATTTAACATTCTTATTTGTTTAAGGTTATATTGCGGCATTTACTAACTACACACATGTTAACATTAACACGAATGACCAAAGTTCAACTATCATAAGAGCATAATATTAAAACAATAATATTATTGAATTATTTATTAAAAATTCGAATATCTTAAGTTGAGTGGAAATTAATCATCTAAAGATGAAAACCCTGGAAAATTTTTTTTTAATTTTCCTGGTCAGTTGTTTTCTTTAGGCGACTGAAGATCTTATAACTAGAAACTTACTCTATCAATTAGTTAGAACTCGAAATCGGTTCAGCAGTTCTCGAGTTTTTTAGCGTTCGGACAGACAGATCGGCGTTTTGCTTTATATATAAATTATAAAATTAGAACGGGTGGCATCAGTCTTTTTCAGATCGTGTTAATAATTTTCCAGTTTTTGATTTTATAGAAATTTCTTTAAAACGGATATTTCATAATTTTGAGCAAACATATGGAATTAGTGAAAATTAAATATTGTGAAAACGAAAAAAGATGAACAAATTATTGTAATCTGTTAAAAATAATCGCTAGAAATCTTTTAAAATTATTATTATGAATTGTTTCTTTGTAAATAAAATATTTCAAAGAAATTACTATCTATTAAATTATTAAGTAAAACATTTTATTGCATTGTTTTTGAAAGAAAGAAAATGTGGTATGTTTCTATTCCTTTGAAATACCACAAATTATTATTTTATTTTCAACATTTGGTTCAAACATTTGTATTGCAAAAATTATTTTTATTTTGCATGTTAATTTAATGCGGTTTTTAAATACTAAAAATAGAAATTAATATAAAACAAAATTTTTAAATTTCTACTGTAAAAAGCTTTTAAAAAACGTGGAATTAAATTTGATCGAATATGTTTGTTTTTATGTAGGACAGATTAAAATATAAAAAAACATTAATTGTTTACTCTCTATGTCAAAGGTGTTCAACAATTTTGAATGCCGGGCCATTTAAAAGAATAACAGACGAAAAAGTCTAAATAAAGTAGACGAAACGTTGGCAGTAATTCAAAAGGTGTTTGAATTACTATAATAAGGTCCTAATTCCAACCAAATCAAATTTATATAAAAAGAATAACAGACGTTTTGTCGAAGTAAGTTATACTTGTATTAGGAGTTTATAATCCCATAGAAAATAATGATGATAAAAATTTGGGATGTACATCTAAAAAACAATATTACACTTACAATTTTTGTAAAACTTGATTAGATATTAAAGGTTGTGGACTCTGAAAACTTATGAAGTATCCATTTGTAGGTAATAACTCCACAATTTTTGGACAATGCCAACTTTTGTGCTAGTAATCGAGGGTAGCATTACCTCTTTGGCTTCAATCATAATAAAAGTACAGCTGAAATATATCGTTTACTATCAGAAGTTTCTGGTATAATTAAACTCGAATATTTAAGTACACATATGTTAGATAGATTGTGAAAATGAAAACAGTTGAATGGAAATTAAATAACGATTATAACTGTTGGTCTGCCTTATCATGAATTCCTAAAACAATACCTAAGTGCATCATGTTAATTATTTTAAAGCAAGAAATCTAAAAACCGTAATTTTGACGTTCTAGTGTTCAATTCATGTGAATACCAAATTTCCAAGACAGATTGAGTAGTTTGTGCATCACTGCTCTATGCAATTGGTTATTGTTAAATTTATTTCTGAAGCGATTTTGTAATTATTTGGAATATGTTTTCAAATTTTAAAGAAATTTGTTAGTTTTTTCCGAAGAAAAATATACCGTTGAAAGTAGAAAAATATGTTTAGATTACTATGAGATAAATTAACACGGTCAATTTTTTAACACCGAAACAATTTCAACATTCTAACAAAATAATAATTATTGAATGTAAAATATAAAACTTTTTCATGATTACAATCACTAATTAAGCTTGGTTTAGAAAAAAAAAAATTATAATACCTCGTTAACTCGAAAATTTCCAGTTTTTATAAGTAAATTTCACGAATTTAAATTACAAAGTAACTTTTTTGATTAAGATTAAAAATTAGAAAATAGTATGTTCAATACTGCAATTCCAATATACGTATTTAATCGATAGGATTTTCATTACATGGAATTATAGTCGATTTAAAATTAACTCGTATATTAACGAGATTTTCCCGTGCAAGAAGATCCATAAACAAATAACGAATAGAAATCTTTATTTACCAAAAGAGAAAACTTATAAATATTTGAGTACAACATTAAATACAATATGCGATCATTATCAATAAACTAATTTTAATAAAAAAACTTAAACCACTTTTAATTACCATGTCTTCGTTGTTATCAGTCATTTCGGGTCAAATAATGTTCGCCTTATTAATCCCAAATTATGTTAAATATAGAAAAAAAAAACGAATCTATCTTAAAAACAAATAGTATTTTTAAAGAAAAATATTTTGTTTAAAACAATTTAAATTTAGTTCCATTCTTTAGTTCTAATAAAAAACATTAAAAATTCAACACTAAACAAATTTTTTATTTACATTTGCCACTAGTAAGAATTTTTTTTCCAAAAACTAAAATTCTTATGTTTTAAGTTTCACCAAAACAAGAAAAACACAAATTTTAAAAATAATCCAACAAAATACACTTAAACTTGTCCACTTAACTATATTTCACTAAAAATTGAATTACTACTGAACGAATAAACGATTTGAAATCAACTGAAAGATGGTTTTAGCAAGTTTCACATGCAAAGAGCTTAAAGCATTTTATTCATAGTGCTTGTTTATTTTCTGTTTTCTTTAACACGACCTCAAGTCTGGCACGGTACTACTGCTAGGAGAATGAAAGAAAACTATTTGTATTTTTGATTACAGGTGGGATAAATTGTTAAAAAGTTTCATTCAAAATTCAAGTTGTTTTCTATAACTTGCCTTTTTCTACATCTTGTTAATTCGTTAAAAGGTGAAATTGCAGACGAATTAATTGTTAAAATAAATAAAAAAAAGTATTTATTTTTTTATGTAAAAATAATCAAAGTACGATGACTTTTATTATTAATTCATTTCTTTCTTTCATATCAAGTTCAAAAAAGTTATATCATATAAAAAGCTTAAGAAATATGTAAATTTTACCGGTTTTTTGTAGATGGCTTCTTTTGGATAAATAAATTGAAAAGATTTTCTCAGAAAGTCAGCCATAAATGATATAAAAGAAACGAAATTTCACGTAAATAATATCGAAGTTAAAAAAAAAAAATTTAATCTATAATTTGTTAAATAAATAATTTATTATTGTTACTAGTGTAGTTTGTAGTATCAGAATCGTTTCTAGACTTGAAATATTATTTCTTTCATATTATTATATTTGGTGATTCTTTTTTAATATCATAGAATCCGAAACGACCATTTTACTTATATGTTTGTATTTTTTTTTATTTCTCAAGCTCCCTTTTTATGCCCTCTAGTTACTAGAGTCTAGTAGGTACTATAAGATAAGTCTGCTACATAATAAGTCAAAAACTCGTTATCCGATTTTGATGAAAATTACAGCGTGAGTTTGTTATTCCTTAACTCGATTTGATATTGCATTTCAGCAAAATTGATCGAGGGGGAACGATATTATAAAGCACAAACCAGGCTCTGTTCATAAAGTTTTTAAATGTACATACTTTTACTAAATATTTTGTAAGCACGTTAAGTCATGATTGTTTAGTGTATTCATATACAGTCGGACCTTTTTTAACTTCAATCCTCGATACCAAGCACGGTCAGATGAACTGAATTTTCCGGATATTGGAGGTAAAATACTAGAAAAGAAACAAACATTTTTAACCTTAGATTTCTATTTTCCCGGTTAAATTTTCCAGATTTTACAATGAAATATTTCGTACGTAAGAAATGTAATATATATATATTTATCTTTATCTTAAAATTGTAAATATTCCAGTCATTAGAAGTTTCGAGGATAAAAGGTTCGTCTGTACATTATGACTATTAATTATACTTTAACATTTTCTACACATATAAATTTAAGAAATCCACAATATTATATGTGATGTGTTGTCTTAATTACCTTGTTTGATGACATTTTTATCTATGACAACAATTACCTATTGTTAAACTTAATAGTTAGTACATATTGTTTAATGTTTGATGGTCAAATATTATTGGTAAAAAACTATGCAATTGTTTACAAAGATAGATGGTTAAATGCCAAAACGTTGTAGAAATTTAAAATTTATACCTAGTATATACATATATAGGGTGTCCCAATAAGAAGTGCAAGATTTAATTTGCGTAGTTTAAAGTATATGTATATCTCGGGTATTCTGCATCCTATAGATACGATCCATACCTAATTCGACGATCAATTTAATAGGGAATTAAATGCCATTCGACGTTTTTAACAATATTGCATTTTAGGACAGGAAATACAAAAATTCTCTAGTATGAAGGTATACGTATATCTCAGGTATTCTGGGTCCTACAGGTATGATCCATACCTCATTCGACGGGGAATGTAATAATTAATCAAATAAAGGATGATCTGAAAGAATCGTATAATTTGAATTTTGTAAAATTGTCTTTTTGATAACAATAGGCGCTCAAAACTTGACAAACTGTCAATAATAATGTCGTTCCTTCGTGCTGAGTTCCATGAATATTAATCGCAATAATGGTAGATGACAGATGTTAACATTTTAGTACTGTCAATTTAATAAAACGAAAATAGTGAGAAGTTTAAATTTGACGCTATTACGGAGACACCCGATATATTATGTATACTTTTATATGGTGTAAATGTATGTACCCACATAACTTTTTTAAATCCACTTTTTAGACCCTATTTTTAATATCTTACTTTGTAGTTGAGTCTTCCAAATTCTGGAAGCAACTATCACTTAGCCTTAGTTAACGAACAAATTCTTTATTTGATTATTTTGAGAGAAAAACATAACCACTAAAATGGTCGATTAACAGTTAAAAAGCCAGAATATTATTTTTGGGTACAAATTTCAAATTCCCCTATTAGTAGCATCTGCAACAACTGTAAAATAATTTAGTTTCATAAACCATGTTTAACTTGGAATCTTCTCTTGTTAGTAAAGCATAAAAAAGCACAACTTTCTACACAATTGATTTATGATTGTTCAACGATGGTCATAAATACTGTTTAAAAAAAATTTTAGGTTCCTAAAGATAAAAGCCAATATTAGAAGTTAAAGTTAAACTTCATAACATGAAATATAAAATTTAGTATAAAATTTATTTCTGGACAATAAAATCTTCGATTAATTTTAAAATATATTTTTATTGTAGATAAATGAAGACCTATATATTTAAAAATATAATAGCAGATAAATTTAAAGTTATTATTAAAGAGAAAAGCTATAATTTAAGAATAATTTCGACATTTTGTTGAAAATGTAATTATATTTCATTTTTATGACATTATTACGTGCACTAAATAAAATTTAGGTTAAAATTAAAACAATAATATTTTACAGGTGAATCTTTTAAATTGAAGGAAGTGCATTTTCTTTTAAAGTAAATGAGTTTTAAAATATTAAAATTATGAGATAATAAAAAATATAGTGACTAAATCTAAATAAATCATACTACTGCGTTTAAAAAGTATTAGTTACTTCTTAAATAAAATATAAACTGTACATTTTGTTCAAAATTTATTTTGCCGCCTTCAAAGTAATCCCGTAACGATACAAAGTACTTTCTCAGTCTTCATTGCAGTGCTTGAAGTTTCTTTGCGTCATGGCTTTTAGGTGCGTCAGTAAATTTTCTTTTAACACATTACCTAGGCAATGGTAATATTATGTTAATAAAGATAAAAAAGGAACATGATCAATTATCAAGTGATAATAAACTTGGTGTGCAAGTGTATTTGTCGAGTTTTTGGCTTAAAAATAACTATTAAGGATCATTTTTATAGCAGAAACATTAGTCATAACTCTGGTCGTTTTCAACGAATTAAATTTTGATCAATGATAAATATTGCTATAATACAATATTTAAAAATATTGTTAAAAAGTTTGGTTGTTTTTTATTACCATTATAATTTACATTGCACTATCTTTGCCACATTTCCTACAAATATGTAACATTTTTTGTTGGAAGAAACTCTTAACATTATGCTAATTGAAGAAAACACAGTGCTCCGATATTTTTTGACCGCGAGAGTATATTAAATAATATTTTATTTTTGCAAATATAAAAAATTTCTTTTTGTTTTATGTAAATTTCACTTCATAGAAAACTATTCTTCAGATTAATTTAAATTAACTTTAATACAGATCACACGGTTTGTTTCATACCAAAGGAAAATGTATTCGTAGTTATACGTTAAATATTTTATTTTACTTTTCTTTTATGGGAAATACTTTTTATATACTTTTGTACTACCGGAAAAGATCATATCATGAAGCAAATGTTCATGGGAATTAGTTTTATTCATGTTCTACAATCATTTTTATTGTTATTAGAATTAATTATTTTATAAGGTCAATGATGGCATAATTAATCATTCATTTTCTTAAATGTATCTAAAATTATGGAATAATTGAATAAGTTGATCAACTTGTTTGTGCAATAATTAAAATTCATTATCACAGTACTTTTCTTCCTAATTGTTTCATTATAGAGAATTTGTACTAATGAAAACACTTTTCATTTCAAGAAAATATAATAATATTATACGAATTTTTTTAAAAATTATCTTGAAAACGGTTAGAAAGCCAGAAATTAAATTATTTGTACAATAACTCTCAACTGAACTTTCTTAAATAAAACTAGACTTTTAGTAAAAAGTTATTCTTTGAATGAACCAAATTCCGTCACAAATGTTCAGAGAAATCTTTGAAGAGTAATTTTATCACATTTTGAGGAAAAAGTTTCTTGTCAAATAAATTTCATTCTGACTGAATTTATTAAGACATTCTATTTTAGAATACAGTACATTACACTCTAAACAAAATTTTTCAAGATTCCCATTAAACGCAGCTATAATGCAAAGACAGTAGGAAAGTTAGTCAAAATCCTAGGTAGAAATGTTTGACTAGGTTTCTGCAGTTCTTCATGAAAATAACTATATTTTAAGCAGATCCTTTTACACTGTACACACAATTTTTTCCCGTCCTTCATGTACTATATTTGCTCTCGTCAGAAGGCGACAGATACTCCTTTTACAACATATGATCTTCACATCTCTTCATAAGAATTAATTTATCAATAGAAAGTTGTGATTATTTTGACCTCATATGTTTTCACTGACCGAAGAAAAGTTAAACATAGATTTCATACTTTTTCCACATTACATTCGAATCACATTTCAAATCATCACTGAAGATTTCCAATTTAGATCATGTTAAATGGAAAAAGCAAACATATCAGTTTAGAAATTCTTATAAAACATAAAATCCACTTTCATTTGATTTTCAATTTAAAAATATGAAATTAGAAAATTGAATTTTCTGTATAGAGTTTGCAATTATTATACTCGTACATGAATTTTCTTCAAAAATGTAACCGGTTTAAAGAAACAAGAAAAATTTAAAAGATGAAGGAAAATATTGGATAAAGTAAATTATGATAGTAGTTATTTTTTGTTTGTTGTAAATGTCCAAAAAAAAGTCTGCCACAGCCAAGTAGCGCATATTTTACATATAAAATAATAAAACTGAAAATTTGTGGTTTCTTCAATTTTAGTCTGCAAACTTATAACCTGTTAAAGTCGATGACCGTACTTGACACAAAATTTAGTTTTTAATAAAAAATTGACTACAATTTCAGTATAAATAGTTTTCTTTTTTTTCGTTCCAACATTTCAATATTATTATAGTTTGATGACCGTTTGAATGTTGTGAATGTCACTAAAGTATTACCATCATTCATTATGTACCATAATAAATGCTAGAGAAAGGTGTAACTTTACCTAAAACACTTTATTCATACTCGTATAATATAATATATGAGATCTAGTTTATATTTTTTTCCTCTTTTGAAAAGTGAAATCTAGATAGTTTAGTCTATGTAACTAAAACTTGATAAAATTTTTTTACTTTTTTTTAATTAGCTATATCAAGTATTTATTAAACGAATTATATGTTTGAAAATAGTTTAGAAGAGTTAAATAAATAGTATACATTTTAAGTATAGAACTATCTATAATATATGTTGGCAGCGCACCACACCATTATGATTAAGGTATTTAATTGGTTGTAAATACCATCCAATTACAGATAGTGGCTACGTTTACACCGAGACTTAAAAAGAGACTTAAGTGCTTAGGTCGACCTAAATATGACGGTTTAAACACGCCCAAAGTAACTTAGGTTAGGTCACTTAAATTGCAGACTTACCTTAAATTTAAATCGACTTAGGAACTTTAGACAGATAACAACTGATTTCTTGATATCCAAGTTCTATAAATGTTCACATATGACGTTGTTTTAGACTTAGGTCTAGTACGGTGTAAACACGTCTGACCCAAACCTAACTTTTAGTTACGTGACCTAAAAATTTGTCGGTGTAAACGTAGCGAGTGTCTTTAGGAAATTCATATTTAAACTCTATCGAAATATTTCATTTTTGCATTGTTTTATAAATAACTAAATAAATAATAAAATATTTCTTTATATATTTCATTTAAAAACGACGGAACTTTTTATCGAAACCCAATATTATTGTCGATCACAATACTATTGACAATATTTTATAATACAAAAATAAAGAAATTTCTCTTATGTTGTCCATGACCTACGTTAAAGAGTTAAGTCAACATACTCATAAATGTGGTATTCAATGAATTTCGGATCATATAGTATGTGGTAATCTTAAATAATGTACTATAAACAATCAGATACTGAAATTTCTTTTAATTGTGAAAATAATGGAAATGATTTATGATAGTGGTTAGTGAAATTTATTCATTTTATTATTAAATTTCAATGTAATAAAAAAACGAAAAATTGAACTTTTATATTATATCATAGTTTCAAAATGAAGTATTTTCAAAATAAAGAAATTTAGATAACATTATGGATTAATTATGTAAAAGTTAAATGGCATTAACAATTGAAAGGTTTATATAGAATAACACTTAGAATTTATAGAAAAGGCAAATTATGAACAGATTAATAAATAAAAACAGTATGGAATGGTCTAGTTGGATGAGACCTCGTTTCTAGAAACTGATGAGACTGGTTCAAATCTCCAGGTCTCGGTTCTTCACAATTTATTTTCTTTGTCTACAATTATAAGTTTTGATCTACAGAAGAGTAACTCAATTTAACTCAAATCAATTCAATTCTATTTAACTCATATCAAATCAATTTTATTTAATTTAAATAATTTCGATTCAAATCAAACCAATTCAATTCCATTGAATTCAAATCTATATTTATAAAAAAAACTAAACAGGTAATTAAAACAATTGACAGACTATCAATTTATACATGTGTACCGATGACTAACTGACACAGGATGGCTCCGAAAATACTATTCCGTCCTTGGAAAATGAAACATAGACCATAACCAATATCCGATTGGACTTGAATATTAAGAAAATTGTCACATCCAGCCTTTTAAACCTAGATAATGAAGTATGGTAAGCTGTTCCATAATGTAACACCTCTTGCAGTAAAAGATTGGTCAATAGCCAATGAAGAGATTTGACTTAAAATATTATTCCTTGAATTGACCAAATACAAGTGAATTTTGTATATAAATAAGAGGGACTCATATTGACAATTATCTTGAAAACCAAAAAAAATATTGTGACTGCGATAGTTATAGAAAGTAGTTTTAAGTCAGTAGTGCCAAGTAAAACGAGCTGAAAAATGTGAACCCTGCAGTCTTATGGGGTAGATAAATCACACAGTTTATGAAGCCTATTTTTGCAATAACAGCCGATGGATTTGACGACTTTTCTATTAACTAAAAAACAATTAAAACAAAAATATTACTAAATAAAAATTATAAAACTGTAATATGCCTAATATTTATCAAGTTTTTCATGAAATTGATAAATAAAATTTTGATAACCTCATATCCGGATATTATACGATAATAACGCTGAAATGAATTTCGATTAAAATTAAGCTCGAGTTTAGATGGGATGCATGCATTATAACACACCCAATCCATCGTGTGCCTTCGACTCTTCATGAAAAAAAATTAAATCATAATATTTAATTTCTTGACAAAAGAATTTTTCTTGAAGATTCAATTTCGGATCCATGAAATAAAAGGATTCTGCGGGAACAGATATGATTTCAACCAACCAAAAAAAAAGTGTTATGATGCGTGCATCCCATCTAAACCTAGCCTAAATGCAAAATTTATATCATTTATTGCAATTGTAGTAGTGGCATTAATCAAAACAAATATGGTTGGCGATTTCGATAAGAAAAAATAAACATTATTTTAAATATATTTAGTTTCAAATGATTTGGATAAGTGAGTAAGTTGTGAATTTTTAGTTTTCAATTATTAAAATTTTAAATGTGTTTAATTCAATTTGAAATCTCTTGAATCTTTTCAATTAGTATGTGTTATAATTTTGGGCATAGTACCTTAATGAATTACCAGAATTTTACCTATTTCTGTGGTTCTTAACCTACGGCACGCGTACCATCGGTTTAATGTAATATACTCCCAGGTGATACTCAAAATTATACTCAATTTAGAAATTATATAGTATACGTATTTAATAGGTATAAAAAAAATTTAGAAGAATAGACAAGAATGACTGTTAATTTAAAAGTTTTTACCCAACAGAATTAGAAATTGTAACAAGCATACCATTTGTAATTTTGAGTAAAAGTTCAAATCATTTCTCCTCGCATACAAGCTATAATATTTGTGTCCAGACTCTAAGATTACCATTTTGTACATTGTAGTGAAAAGTATAAACTACTTATCTATTGTGATATCCTGAAAGAAAATGTAGAGAACCGCTGATCTATCGGTCTAGGAAAATGTATGGTCTTGTGGCTGTTGCCATTATGGAAAATTCAGTTACTATTCGCACAGCAAAAACTTTTAAAATAAATGCCATCTGTGGATTATAACAGGTAAGCTTGATAAAGTCAGTTTCAAAAAGTTACTTCAGTTTATTATTCACACATAGTTTTAGTTGTATATTTGTAATATTTCAAGTAGGCTATGCTTTCCTTTGGAAATTTATCAATGGATAATCAAGAAATAAAAGCTGTAATTCGGGTGAAATATTAGAAATTTTCATTTATTTTTACTTTTATAAATTATTCTTATATAATTCCTTTTATAGATTTATAAAATTGTATTTTTTTTAATTGGTCTTATTGCAATTATGATAATAGTTTGGTTAATCTATTTATCAAGTCTCATAGAAAACAAGAGAGATCAGTGGACTTTATCTAATTTCCAACATCTTCTAGATCAAGAAAATCGATCGAATTTTAATAATTTTCAATAATTTCTTTAAGATTTACAAATGGAATTATCAGATGATTTAAGTCCAGATTCAACTGGAAGTCAATTTTTTACTGGATACAATTCTGTTCTTGATCAAGTTGCAGTTGCGGTAAAATTTTTAATATTAAAACTTATAAAAAAGAAAAAATGCAAAATAAAATTTTAATATATTTAAATTTTAGGCTTTTGGTGTAATTTTAACATTATTTGGTGTTTGTGTACTTATTATGGGTGCACTTGGAATTTGGGAAGTACTAGATTTATATCTTAGAATGAAACAATTGTAAATTTATTTTCCTTTTTATTATATAATAAAAAATCATTAAATGAAAATAATGATTATATAAAATACTTATGTCATGACTTAAAAATTAAATTTTATTTTTTTTACAATATAAAATGGAATTTTTCTTTTTTCTAGAAAATAATATATAATTATAAATTTTTTTATAATTATTATTAAATTTGATAATCATCTTGTAATTCAGCACGTTTATAGAATGCACGATTATGATCAGCGGTACCTGGATGTCCTAAAAATGCGAAATAACCACGTCTATACATAAGGACAAGGGCAAAAGTCAATGCAATTCCAACTAATAAACCGATCATAA
The DNA here is from genome assembly GCA_963422695.1 of Xylophagus ater. Taxonomy (NCBI): domain Eukaryota; kingdom Metazoa; phylum Arthropoda; class Insecta; order Diptera; family Xylophagidae; genus Xylophagus; species Xylophagus ater. Next base: position 62,972,252 of record OY730478.1, on the reverse strand, counting down.
CACCAATCAGAATAGCTCCATCACGATTAGGTCTGTTCCCATATGCATCTGGACATCTTAATGCTCGTTTATTTTGATATATTTCATGAATTTCTTTACCATATAAATCGGATGGCTGGCTACATTGGATGTCATTACTTAAAACTGGTGTATCGGCAAAAATTTGTGGATACAATGTGTGTATTAAGAAATCATTTTCACAATCACATATCCATGGATTTCCTCGAATATCAAGAACTGACAATCTATCCCAACGATCTAAATAGAAATTTCGGTTAAAAATTGGTGAACATTATTTTTTAATAGTAATTATTTACCGAGCATTGCTTTATCCAATTTTGAAAGTTTATTACTATGGACGTATAACTGAAACATTGAATATTATATTATCTAATTCAATTAAAACTAAACAGAAATTATTTAAAATAATTTTAGTAACTTTTTCAAGTAAGTAGATTTGTTACTAGTTATAGATTAAACCATATTCCTATGAAATTATGTTAATACTTCTTTTATAAAAAGTCACTATAGAAAATTTTTCCAAACAACTTCTTTTATAAAAACATTATTATACCTTTTCCAACGGTGGGTATACCATATCGGCACTAGACTTATCAGATGATCGACATAGAGCGTGTTGATGTATAAATGTTAAATGGGGATTATTTGTAATCATAAGCTCCTTTAAATCTATAAAAGAAAATTAATATTGAAAATTTTAAATTCTATATCTTTTTAGCTTATTTTTAAAGAATTACATACTTTCTAATCCACTTAATGCTCCTTTTCCAATAACTCCAATTGGTGACATATAGGACATACTTAAAGATTCCAAAGCTGGTAATCGTGGAAATATGCTAAAAAAATAAATAATATTTTTAACTTTAAATTAATGTTCTGTTGCATAAATGCGTGTATATAGTTTTATACTTCTCTCCTTCCAAGTTATCGAGGGGATTTTCATCTAAATTTAATTTTTTCAAATTAATCGCATATATTAATGCATTTGGAATTGTTTTTAATAAATTTCCTGTTAAATTTAATGTTTCCAAACTTCTTGGCGCATGAAATAAATGTTCTGGTAATTTTCTTAATTCCATATAACTCAAATCTAAATTCTAAATCAATACAAAAACAAAAAAAAATATAAAATAATAATTTGTCAAAATCATCATACCTTTAAATGTGTAATACTTGTGATCGCTTGTAAAGTTACTTCATTGATAACTTGAAACGTATTCTCAGCCAAATCTAAAGTTTCTAAATTTGGGAAATGTTCAAACAAGTCTGGATGTAATGAATGTAAACGATTTCTGCTTAAATTAATTTCTGTTAGAAAATCGAATGGTTCATATTCATTGGCGCTGTATTTTCCTTCAAAAACATCTGGGGTTAGCGCTTTCGATAATAACATATTATGTGATAAATCCAAAACCTCAAGCCTTTGTAATTCTATGAAAGCTCGTTTTGTAATATTTTCAATTGAATTATGATGTAAAATCAAGTTCTTTATTGGAAGTGCTGGAAATGCTGGCAAAGTTTTGATATCATTCCCATCGAATCGTAATGTTTCAAATGGTATTCGGCTGTAATTTAATGACATCAATTCATCCATTGATAGCATTTCTTGAAGATATAGATGTGAACAATCCAAAGTTTTCGGAGGTTTATCGCAGTGACATTTTTTGCAAACTTTCTCTAAAATTTCTTCATAATTTTTTGATGGTACTGTCGATTTCTATAATGAAATAGTATAATTTTAGGCGAATTCTTTAATAATTCTATAGGGTGATTGAGAAATTTATATAGTCGTTGTCATGTTTTATTATGAATTGAATATAGGATAATATTCAAATCAAAGCGGTACATTTACACCTACATTTTCGTCCAAATACCATTTACTGATTTATTTAGATTCAAACAAATTAATCTTACTGGTTTACATCATCATTTCGCCGTTTTGATGGAGTAAAATAATACTATAGACATAACTTCATGTGATATAAGGTCATATAAGGCACATCACCAATTTTAATTACAGTAATTATTTTTTAATGACATTTCTGAATCATCCGTGACCCAACTTGTTTTTAGATAACGAGCATTATTTTTCATATTTTTATTTGTTGGTTATTTTCAGACGACAATATTTACTAATTATCATTAAATAAAATCAATTTTTCTTTATTGTTTTTACCAAAATTACACGAAATTTCTCTATTCACTAGGTTATGTGAAAGAAGAAAACATGTCAAAGACATATGAAAATTGTAACACGATCAAAACTAGATGGCTCTGCTCATAGTTAGAGGAAAACATAATGATATTTCAAATATACAATTAAAATTGATCATTCTAATGTAAAAAGTTGTTGTTATCGAGTTTTAATGACTCATTGGATGATAATGGTCATTAAAATCGGGGATGGATCTAGAATCTTGAGTCTCTAGGGTTTGGAGAGCATAATCTAAAATTCCCATAGTGTAAAACAATCAATGCGACTTATTTGATTTTGTTTTTATATAAATTCAAATAACTTATATAGTACTTATTTTTATATGAAATAAAACATTTTAATTACTTACCACTTCAACGGTTGGGACTGGGGTTGAAGGTTTAGTAGTAGTAGTAGTAGCAGCGGCCTTATTCTCCTGAGCATTTACGATAAATACGATCGACATTACTGTCGATAAAAATAATAGCTTCATCTGAAATAAAAAGGATTCCAAATTATAATTTTTTTTCCATCCAACTTGAGCTACTACACCCTCAAATTTTTAGTGCGTACGAAGTACAAATATTATGAAACAGGTATTAAAAAAATTGCGATAATCTAAATTCGTCCACGACGTACTTTTTTTTCACGTTAAATATCAAGAATTTGTAATCACAATAAATTCATATGATAAGAGAATTCATTTTTTTTGTTGTTTCTGGTTAATTTATTTTATTTAATTTCGATACAATTAACACAATCACATTTGATTTTAAGAAAATAAATTATGAATCATTCATTTTATGTAAGAAAATAAAATTTTCCTTAATCATTGAAATTACTAATTAATATAAAAAACTATGACACTTAATAAAAAAATCAATTAAGTAATAAAATGCTTTATAATTTTAATTTTAATTTAATTATTGCTTTTTCTTTTGGAAAATAATTTCGAAATGATTTTTCCCAAGAATAATATTTAAAGTCCCGAAATATCACAAATATTTAGATTATATTTTAGCATAACGAATTTTTTATCACAAAAAATAAAAACTAAATTAGAAAATTATTGATAAAAGCTAACATATTGTATATATTGATTTTATGTGCTAGCATATTGTACTTACCTTTATTTGTGATTAAAAATATGATTTGTTGAATTATTGTTAATTATGCACAAAAATCGTCACAACCAGAAATTCGCTTGTTAGATAATAATATTAAGTTCGTTTTCAATTTGTCACTTTCTCTTTGTTTTAGGTGAAATTATCTTTTCGACATTACGCTATCAGTGAACACGTCTATTTGTTCTTAAATACAATAATTTTCTGTACAATGTTGAAAAATGAACCAGAAACAATATTGGTAAGGTATATCAGATTATCAGGTTTCGGGAAATATTATCTTATCATATTTTTATTTGATAAGAATTTCAAAAAAATAACAGAAATAGAAAAGTATGGGCTGCCAGAACAATTAGAATATTATTTGTACCAGTATTTTATATCAACACATATATTTTATTTAATATACAATATTATTATAATAGCATTTATATAAGTTAAATATTTTTAGGAAGAATTCATATCTAAATTAAATGTTTCTTTAATTAGATAAGAATAGATAATTCTATGGCAGACCTTCAAAATTGAAATAACCCAGCGAACCATTCGAATTCAGTTCGAATTCTAAATGAGGTGAACATGTAATAGGTTGAATTCGTCGGCTATGAAATTATTCGTATTAGAGATAATCTCAAACGAAAAGAATCCTCTTCTTTGAATCTTGCATGCGGATACAATTTAGGCATGTTTCGGCTTTCCCAATTTTGCTGATATAAACATACAAGTAAGCTGTCAGCTGGGAAGATGCCCACCAAAAAATAACTTTCTGCTAAATTATAATTTAAATCTGGCCAACATATTTTAAAACTATTATGCAGACATTTGAAGAATTGGCTTCCACAAGAAAACGTAATCGATTAGCAAGCATGTATTAAAACGGATAAGAACTTCTTATTACGAAGACGAAAATCTGAAAACAAAATTTTAGTTAGAATTTCTGAAAATTCACGCACGTACCTTCAATTGCACCACCGGTCACTCTGTGACGTTGTGGGTGATTCGCCATCACTGGACTAGAAGTACAAAGGATGAATACTGTTTCAAAATTAACACAAATTTATTAGTACAGTATTTCTTCGAATATCTAGGGATGTTTAAAACGACTGACATAGGTAGTTTAATGAAATTTTGTAGGAAAATCAAATGCTTTGAAGAGGAATAGTTACCCCCAAATGGGTAACTCTTTATCTCGTATGGATCACAATGTGCCCATAAGGTGCATGGTGTTGTACGCAGTACCCTTACTCTACCTAACCTAATCTAATTATTATAGCATCAATTAATTAGAAATATTAGATTTTTTTTTTTTTAAATATTACTTCAATATTGTTTTGGGACTTTACAAAGTTTCATCAAAAAAACAAATAACCATAACGTCACCCAACATAAAAGTTTAGTGAATCATGAATCCGTACCAAAGAATTTTACATTCAAAAAATCAAGTGAAATATGAAAATGTTAAAAACAATAAAAATAAATTTATGTAAAACAAAATGTCGCGAAATGTTTACAAAAGTTTTAAATGAAATAACCGACAAAATTCATCATTAAACGATTATGTTCACATTTAAATGTTCTTATTTTGGTTGTCTTTTGGTGTTCTCTAAAAAAAAAAACAAGATCAGTAAAAACGGGGACCAAGTGATGATCATAGTCTCGAATATATTCATTCAAAAATTCATTAAAATTAAAATTAAAACAAAAACAAAATTCTTTTTTAAATAAGATTGTTCTTGAGTTTATCTTTTTTTAATTATCTTCTACTATGTTGTTCTTAATGCCTTTTTTTTGGTGGACGGAAGATATTCTTATGAAAACGGGTGTCATATTACTACTACAATAACAATTCAAAGCATTACGATTCCTTGAACAGCCCAGCTACTATTCTCTGCCATTAGAACCATATATAACCATGAATATTAGGTTAAAATGACACTGAATTTCTCTATCGTTTTTGGTTTGCCTTAATGGAAATATATAATTTCATTGAAATATATGCGCCGGATCTTCTTTCGAAAAGGCCTCGAAAAAAACGACGAACAATTTTTATATTATTATGAAAATGATTTTTGAGTTATTGAGAAACGGTTGCAGTTGACTGGATTCAAAGAAGATGCATCTCATTTAAACAACAAAAAAAAAAGAAGGTGAAATGAATGAATGCATTCTTTTAAGGAGAAAGAAAAGTTTCTGTTCTATTGAAAATAAGGAAAATATATTCTGAAAGATATAATTAGGTTATTTGATGTAACCGTATCGAAAGAGTTATATGAGATATAATCGATAGTGACAACCACAACTGAACGGAATATACTTTATTACCGTGAAACCCATTTTCGAAGTTATAAAACAAAATTTTATGTGTTTGTGTAGTGTAAACATATCGACTATTTGGTAATTAATTTTTGAATAAGTTCGAAAATATAATAAATCAGAAATTATAATATAGATTTCGTGCAAAGACTAAAAAAAGAAATAAAACTAGTATCCTTATTCCTGTCTGGAAATAAATTTAAGAAGGATTAAAATGCCATACATCCATCCGTAGCGATACAAATTGTCTTCTTTTTTACTATAACGCAATTTGGAATATTTTTTTTGTAGGAAACTCATAAAATGTGAATATTGTAGAAACCAGAATTTGGAGTTGAATTCGAAATCTCTCAAAAAATCACACCAGGTAGGTATTCCTAAAATTGAATATCGTAAACTGTTTATTATGGAAAACCCTTGGGTTTTCCAATAATTTATAATTACTTGTGTATACAAAGTTATATTCTATGTTCATAAATAAGCCCAGTATATTTGTGTTAGATAAAACTTCCTATATCTCAAAGCCGTGATTTTGTTCATGGGCTTGTGAACTACACGAATTCTTCAATTTTGTATCAAATTTATGATTTTTTCCTTTTATGCAATTTTTCAAAACTTTTTCATTTTAAAAAATTAATAATTGGTAGTTTCTGTCCATACACTATTCTATTATGAACATATAGGCACCAACCTATTCCACCTAAAAATAGTTTTAATAATTCGTTTACAATGCTTCAACCCAAATTCCTATAAAAAGGTCTGATTTAGAAATTCTATTCTCAAATTTGTATGAAAATTTCCATGAAGAATTTTCAGTGAACTATTAAAATTATTAGTTCTATAGTTTAAATAATAGAAGATTTTGCTAAAATGCAATAACTTTGGGACTTACCTTTATGTATGATGGACATACATGCATCGGATATCAGAATGAAACTATCCTTTTTCCGGGTTAAAATACCAAAGATCCTATAGTATATATAGTATACGATTTCTGAGAATATGTACTCTAAAAAGTTTGTAGCCAAAAGAATTTCATACGAATTTTTAAAAATTCAGATGGAATTAATAATTCTATGTATAAATATTTAAGAATTTATAATTAAATCAGTAATTACATTAACGCAATTGTATATTTTTTTTTAATTTAATTTTCCGTTTAAAAAAAAAATTCTGATCTAAAGAAAAAAAATTACCAAAAATACGAAGAATCCAAATATCTTTAAAGTCTTTCATCAGCCACCCAAGAGTTTCTGTTTGTTTACATCTGTCGGTACCATTCCAATTAAAGTCCCGTGAAAAATATGTTGTAACCCTGTCGTTTTTTGGCTATAAGAAAATGTCTTCAAATTGCCGTCAATAATGGTATGCTTTCAACATCTAATATAGATCATAGAAGATCATAAGATGAAAAAAAAAGAAACTAGTGCTGGTTTAAATTCCAATTCGTATCATCATAACATTGGTGTATACTGTATACTTGTGTACCAGTTAATTAAAAAGTATGTTCATTTATTTCGTTATTTCAGTCTTGTTATTTATTCATTTTAGGGATTTATTTTTTTTTCTGTGGAAAATATCGGAAAATTTTTTGGAAGAAAATGTTTGTTTTGATTTTTCAGAAAATATGTATATATACATATATATACGCGCTCAAAGATAATGAAGCCGACACTGATCGTGGATACTTTGACTGAAATTGAATTAAGGAACTTAATGTTGGTTGAATAAGATGATAACTGCTTATGTAAGTATTAAACGATCTGTACTAGATTACAAATAACAATATTTTAGTATTTTGTTATCATAGTTGTATTTGAAATCATTTTTACCTACAACTTTATAATATATACCAAAATAAACGCATGGCATACATTTTGAAATGGTGTATTTCGAAAATGACAAGTCTAAAGTGAACATCTGTTTAAAAACCTAGAGAAAATTCTTTCAAATATTTTCCTTTTTTGTGTTTTATAGAAGACAAGTCGCACTACGTATGAACCAGATGCAAGAATCTTATATATGGATTGAAACTGTCAAAAGATTGCACGAATATAAGATGGAAAAATCTTTACAAAAACATTTATACTAGCGATTTTTCATAAAAATTTCCCACACATTTTATAGTCTCTTCTAAAGTGTGGTTCTAACGATAAAGGCAAAAGATGATATTCGGTGGATACTTGAGAGTTTTTGTATATTGCGAATGAATATGTCTTAAGACAGATGTTTCATATTTCCCCAGCCACTGTGTCTTATAGAAATTTTTGTCATTTATTAAAGGTTTTTGCTTCTTTTAGATTTCCTTCTTATATTTTCATTCAAATATTTAATTTAAGGGGACACATTAGTCAAACACAATGAATTTCGACAAAAAAATTAAAAATTTTAATATCATTATGCAAATTTTTCTTTATTAATTTTCTTACTCTTTAAAACTGCTTGGCGTTTTGACATTAGGCCTCGATGGCACCTAGTTGAAGGGCAGCATCAAGTCAAATACAATTCAATTTAATATGATTGATGAAATCATTCGTGCTCATTTGCATCGGTTTGAGAATAAATTTGAAAACCGCACTAAGTCACTAGTAATAATAGAAATAAAAAAAAGTTCAATATTATTGTAATTAAGTGGAGGAGGCCTTTATATAATCAGTTCTAAATTTGTTTATATATATTTATCAGCATCATTACTCACATTTACCAACCAAGCTGACAAATGTGTACTTTTACCGTAACAGATATATAACTCGGCTTACACCTCTCACACTGGCCGGATTATATTCAGGATATGGTGGTTACAGACGTTTGTATACCAATAATTCGTTTCGCCTGATTTACCGATTGTTGGCATTTACTTGGATAGGTCCCCTTAAGGCAAAAAACATTTATTTTATATTTCGGAAGTATTTTCATAATTTTACCAAGAATTAATTTACTTTCTTTTTTCATTGAATTTTCAAGAAATAATCAGAAATGTTATTTCAAAAATATTTAAAGGAGTTTTTCGACAATAAGAAAAATAAGCATTAAAAAATATTTTCCGTGAAAAACGAACATCAAAAAGATAGAAAATTTGATGTTGTTTAGTTTCTTCAAAAAATTTAATAACCTTAAGAAGAAAATTATGTTTCGATTTATGTTTTATATTATAATATTGTATTTTCGTTAGTCCTTTTAATGTAAATTTTTCAATTCGAAACATACGAGTATATTATAAATGGCGCTATCCTTTTTTAACAAACCATTCTATGAAATTCCATTTTTACAAAAATCCCTGCAATAAATACGAAGAATAGAAATTCCAACCATTTGGGAAATATCCTTTTATGATATACTATTAAGAACACATGTGTATACCGGAATAAAATTAAAAATTGAAATTCCTAGAATGACACCTACAATGATTTTTAGCGCCTTTAAAATTTTGAAAAATAATGAAAAAAGGCGCTTTAAATAAATTTCCATAAAACAATGAGGTTTATAAAATCGGTGTGAAATCACCAGGACTCAAGTTCGCATATGTTTTCGAAATTGTTTATATTGATGTTGTCCGTGTATGCTTGCAAGAAACTGTGGTGTTTCGAATGACCTTCTTTGACTGTAATATTCTTATCATATTATTACTGAAAAGTCAAAAGAAAATTTGTTTTCTGTTTTTATTGTAAACAACATTTTCATGGAAAACATTTACCGCCAACGTTATGAGAAAAATCCATAATACATAATTTAAAAACAAAAATTTCGTTTATTTTTATTATTAGAATTTTTATTATTTTTGTTTTTTTGATTTTATTGTTATTAACTTCTTTATATGGAGTTGTGTTTTTGATAGTTAAAAAAGAAACTGTTCCTTTAACATATGAGAAACTCCAGATTATGAGACTTGCCGACGATTTTTGTTTATTTGTTTAGTAAGGCGGCGTTAAAGCGAAAATTCAATGTTTTCTTGTCATATATGAAATCAACAAAAAATTCTTCTCCATGGAGCATCTTTTTCATAAATTTATGAGCGTAACCACAGAACATAATGTTCTGCTAGATTTACAAAGTCTTCACATTAAATAATGCTAGTATAAAATATTGGACTACATTGTAGGGTGGGCCAAAAGTAACTGAAATCTAGCCAAATAAAAAAACAAATAATACAAATAATACAGGTTACAATAGAAAACTCTTTTTTGAAAATGGACATCGCATTACCTTCTGAACGGCTCATATGATAAAATGAGGATTACTGTTAAAAAGTATGTCTTAATTTATCTTAAAATTCAACTAAACAATTTTGAGTCTCCGATTTATACAACTTTTGACACACTCTGTGAAAAAGTATAATTGTATATAAAACCACCCCTTTGCTAATATAGTATACGAAGTAGATACAAACATGATCTCTTTCAGAATTTCAAAGATGAAGAAAATTATAGTGAAAAATAAATAAAAATGAATTAAAAAAAAAAGAAAAAAACGTATGTGGAAAATAGAAATACAAAATATCATTAAAAAAATTATGATCATTATAAACTGGAAGAGACATTAAAGGCGCTTCCTAGACGCAATTCGAAACATATGTTTATACAACTGATCCACAATCTAAAATAATGTCGCATTTTGCAAAATATATGCTCTTGTCTTTGCCAATTGGAACTCAACATAGTACGATATGGGAAGATTGCTATATTTAGCTTATATACATATATAACATATGTTATATAGCATATTAAAGTATAACGTAACAACAATAGTTTTTAGCTATAAAATATGAAAAAAACGAGAATAAACCACATTTGCTAGGACAAATTGAGGAGACTTGTTGATATAAATAGTTGAACATATTATTTTTTTTGGATTTTATTTTGAATTTCAAATTATTGGCGGTAAATTTTATTATCCAAAACAATTTTGTATTTTATTATCTAAAAAATAGAGAACATTTTCGACGATTAATTACATTAGGCTTTTAATAAAAATTACAAAATTATACAATATTACCGCATAAATCAATTAAACTGGGTTTATATGATTTTTTAGGAACTACTTTGAATAGTATGTAATTAAATTCATTACAAAATAACTGCAATAAAATAACAAGTCTTTTGGTATGGAAAATATATGAAACAACAATTTCTGTACAAAATCATCAACCATAAAATCTTGTTTTGAGAAATACAAATTATTTTTGTCATTTTCCACGAAATAATAAAAAACGTTTCGGGTAGTGTTAACTTTGAAGTTTTGCAAAGTCTATTTTGACTTTTTATATTGTAAGTTAAGAAAAAAATAAATTATGAAGAACCGAGATCTGGATTTGAATCAGAGTCTAATCAATTTTTAGAAACGATTATTCCACACTGTACTTATAAATATGTTCAATTTGACTTTTCTATAAACTCTAAATAGTATTCAAAGACTTATTCGAAATTTTACAAATTTTAAAAACTTTCAATTTTAATGCCAATTATTTGTATTAATTATTGTATTTAAACCGAAACACTTATAAATCCTATAATACTTGTAAAAAATTGGAAAATGAATATAATTTTTATAATTTTCATCTTTAATATTCTTCATAAATTAATTTACGATTTATTTAATCGACGCCATTTTGAGTATTTCGCAGTATTTCTGCAATTTTCGTACGAGTCGTATATATGATGCGAATATCGCGCGAATAACGCTCGTAGTAGCAATTCGTATGAATAATTCGTATAGTGTCAACGTGCCTTTAAACGTGCTTACTGCAGTAACTGAAAAATTTGTGTTATTTTTATATTATAGATAAAATATAAATTTTCAAGAGAATGAGATTTGACTGATAGTTGAATTGCATTCCACGAATATCTTTATGAGTTCAATTTTATTTTGATCGACGGAACATTGCTTCATCCTTCATGTAAGCTATGATTGGTTGGACATGAAAAAAAGTGTAGAAATGATTGTCGTACATAAGTACATTTGTTGTATGAAAAATATTTTCGTAATACAAAAAATTCATCAAGCGATAAATTTTCAAAGATTCTGTTGTATTTATATTTTTCGTAAGAAACCGTAAAACGGTTTCCTTTTTATTTTCAAATTAATTAATGAAAATGACAGGAAATATACGTCTTTTCAAATTCTTCTCAAAATTATGAGAAATTATCAATTCATATACTTTTAAATCACATCTATTCATGTCACAAATCCTTTGTTTTTATATGTCATTATTTAGTTTTTTTAATTATTGCATAAATAATGCGTTTTCTACTATTATAACGATTAAAAATCTACAAAATTATCACTAAAAACAAACTATCTACAAACAGCATTTCATTTTGTTCGTCTTGTAGAACGTTTTTTTTTTCTACTCCCTGAAATTGTTTTATTACATTCCTGTCTATCTGTCTGTCATTTTTTGACATTAAAATATTTCAAAATGAAATTTCTACTTTTCCATTTATAATATATATTTATAAGAAAAAAAGAAAACATTTTAAACTAACCGTTAAATATATTTTCTTAATTGTAAGAAGAAAACCCATTTTTCCCATTCATTTCTCTTTTCTTTTCGCCCGACTGTGACTTAATTTTTTTTAGTTTCTTTTTCCAAAAAAAAAGAAAACCAATATTTTTCTCTTAACTCCTTTTACTTTTTTTTACATCAATTTGTCAGTAAAATTTTGGTGCAGGGAAAAATGAAAAACCACACACACCAAAAAAAAAAAGAAACTTTTACGAGATTTTCCATTTGTCTAAAAGAAAAATTTTTCTTTGATAGAAAAACATTTTATTTCTTGTTTTTAGGAAAAATTATGATTTAAGCTTTTCGAACACCCAACTAAAAATCACAAAAATTATTTAAGAAAAAATAGAAAATTTTTTGGATTTCCACTCGTCATATAAAAATAAATCTGAAATGAAATAAATTTCTATAATTTTTAAGTGGTTGGAAAATTAAAAAAAAAAAAAAAAGAAAAATAAAAATAAATAAATGATTGTTCTTTTTTTTTTCTTGTTGTATTATTTTGAAATGGAAAATTGTTCATAAATTTAAAATTTTAATGAGGCTACAGTTTTTATCGTGACTTTGTTGTTTCTTTAGTTAGGAGATAATTTTCTTTTCAATTTCCTGATGATTTTTAAGACTTGTCCACAAACAAGCCAGCGATCAATAGCATAAGCAAGAGTCAACATTTGTTTGCATTTGTAAATAAATGATCAGGTTTTTTGAATCCTTTACTAAATTCTTGTCTAAACCATAAAAAACCATAGCATCTTAAGGCTTCCATTCGCATTGATCATAAACGAACAAAATCAAATATACTGGCAAAACTGTCCCCACAACGTTAGTATTCGCTTGGTGTGGTCAAGCCTTAACTTATCTATGGATTTTATCAAGATTTGTATTGACTTTGATAAAACATTTTTAATAAAAGTGCATAGACAATTTCATTATATAACATTCTCTAAAAGTTACAGGACAATTATTAGTTAAATTTTTTAAAAATAAAAGCGTTTTCTAAGTATTGCTAGTTGTACTGACACAGGGCTTGTACTACTACTGCATAAATACACTAAAAATTGGATAAGTGTGGCGCTTAATTTTCTGTTAATATACATATATAGACACATATCTAGTTTGAATTGGGTATTAGGAATAAATAATTTAAATTTAATTCAAAATAGTATCCCTTTTATTGAATTATATCATTATCGTGTTTGCCAGGTTTTCCGATTTCGTGCACTTTATATACGAGTATATGGAATATGTTCAGAATAGTCAGATGTTGGCGATGAGAGATCCAATTGCGTCTTTAAATGAACATAAAGAAAGGGATTGAACTAATTTGGAGACATTATGTATTATTGACTTTCCTCTAAAGGCATTTTATCCTGTAACTAGTATGGGATATTATGTTGCGAATGTGATGCCCAATATTACGAATTACAAAAGTTTCAATACTAATTTTGTACTATAGTTTGGTGGACGAACTTTGAACTAAACTGGAACTAAATAAAAATATAAGTATTTTTTTTTTAAAAATTTTTCCGATTAATTAAAAATGAAATACTTGTTAAAATATAATCTAGAAAATCTTTTGATCCTCAAAAAATTTTTCAACATTCCCAAAAGAAAAAATTTACAAAATATGATAATTAATTTTACAGAAAATAAATATTTTCCCGATACATAATTTTTCAAGATTTTCCTTCTTCGTTAGACTATTTTCAGGGATTTTTTTTTGAAATAATGAAAAATTGGTTCGGATTAATAATATTTGATGGAGTTTTCATTTTCAGTTTTCTTCTTTATTTTTGAAATTGTAAAATTTGAAATTATTGTGGTGAAAGGTTTTTTTTTTTTTTTTTGAAAAATGATTATTTAAGATTTTTCCTTATCCAATAATTTTTCATTTTGATTTTATCTTTTCGTTGTAGATTTTTCTTTTTGGAGGGGAACCAAGAAAAAAGAAAAAAGTTTTCGTTGATTTTTGGTTGTCAACAATGTTCGGAATTAAAATTAAAAATTAAAAATCATGTAGTTTTTCATTTTTTTCTGATGTTTTTGATAGAAAATTAATTTTCTGGATGCATGATGATGGATTAGTATGAACAAGTGATTAGTTTGCCATACACGTTAGTGATATGTTACGAAATTTCTTTTACCGCTTAAAATCAGGTGATGGGTGCCGTAAACCACATAACCAAAATTTCTGTTCAAAAACACATGTTCCAATAATATATTTTCAGTTTTTGAAAAGGAAAAAAATATAAAGAAAATTCCCATTATAAATACTTGTTATATATTTAGTAGTGTTTTCTTTTTTCTGATATTCTAAGGGTTAAAGTTAAATAAGAAAAAAAAAGAGACGTTTTTCCGAACGGTTAATAATTCTTCTTAAATCCACAGGGTCATATATTTTCTCTGTACACCATCATTTAAATAATGTCTATTTTCGGTCTGTTTCCATTGGCTTTTTTTTTAAATCGTTTTAATGTCGAAAATGAACATAAAAAAGCCAAATTTACTTGTTATTTTTTCATCCAGTAAATCTTTGTGGATTTTTAAAATGGGTGAGCAAAAAAAAAAAAAACAGTTTTTCGGGTTTAGTTAAAAAATTCCATATATTTATAATAAAAATCATTTTGAGTAGAATGCGCAAGTGCGTTGCAAAATGGCCAAAAAAAAAAATATCACCCAAACGGAAAAAGGAGGATTAGAAAAAGAAGTTATGAAAATTCGTAAGGATATACTTGAGAAAATCATAACAATAGAGCAGATCCTGAAAAATACATTAAATAATTTAAATTTTAAGACAAAATGAAATCTTTTGACTTAATTTTATGTGTCCTTATGACCCCATGCCGAAAATACTTCACGTTCGATAGAGAAAACAAAACAATTACTTGAAATTGGACACTTTTTTATACTACAAAGGACCACTTCAAAATGAACCCAGAAAGGATATTTTGGAATTAGTTTTTTTTTCTTCAAATATTGAATATTTAATTATGTATCTTCACTGCGGTGGTCAAAATTATTATTTCAATAATATTCTTTTAAAGGATTTTAAATTCAAAGTGTTTTCCGAACATTAGCATATATTTAGGTTCTATACCGTAACGTACAGATTGAGTGTATAACAACCGTAACCCCCACGCTACTTTGAAATTTTTTGGCGAAATAAGGCCTCATAAAACGACCATATCGGTCGTCGGATCGTTGGTTGGCCGGGCTCGATGTAATATACTTATATGTTTATCAAAATTCATGATACTGGTTCATTAATTTTGTTATTAATACTTAGAGGGCCCCAAATTAGTTTCAATTAAAATTGGAATGAGCAGATTTGTATCTATAAACGTATTTTTCTATTAAAAATGGGTTACATAGCACAAACACGTTAGGGCCATCCACAACATAAGATCAGATTACGCTACGCAATAAAAGAACTATTCTACCAGAAGCTTAATTGAATTTTCATGAAATTTGTTCGTATTCTGGCAGACTAATCTTACGTCTCCAAAATGTTAGTGTTGATGGCTTTGTGACTGCAAAAGTGGGTCAGAATACCAACGTGACGCAAAAAAATTGTGACTGTTTATTATCATAGCCTCAACTTGTTATGATTATTCGATCGTAGGATAGTTGTAGGCTTTTCTTTAATAGTGCGTATAAATAGTTAGCTTTGAATGGTTTAAATAAATATCAAATAATAATTGTATCGTTATAATAAGCAATGAAGAGAGAGAAATTGGAACAAGAATATCTGTGAATTGTTTAGTACACGTTGTCCAGTGCTAGAGATTGATTGCTACCCTTTCAGAAGTCTCGAGTTCAAGTCCGAGTTCGTTCTTCAACAATATTCATATTTGAGGTGAGCTAGTTTGAACTAAAACATCGCTTCATTGCTGTCCAAAAACTGTCCAAAAATGAATTTAATATTTGAATAAAAGAATTGCTTTCGTAGGTACGAAGGTGCAACATGAAATAGTGACAATGCATTATAACTTGTCTTTTGGTTTATGATCATTTTGAAAGTTTCCAATTGCAAAATGGCTGACTTTAATGATCGTTTTTGTTTTCATGTTATGTTACCATTGTTGATCACAGTAATTGGATAAGAATACTTAAAGAAATTATATAAACTTTAGATTTCATTTTGAAAGAAAGAAAACGTAACTCAAAAATAACTAAATTAATGCAATTAAAATCAAAATGAAGATGAAACTAAATTCAATTCAAATTTGTTGGTAATTTGTTATATTTTTTTTTGCGCAATTTTTGTATTTCAAAATGGCGTCACTAATTTAAAACAGATCCGGGATTGAATTTCATTTAAAAGATAATATAAAAAGAATGTATAGTAACCCAAAAAAAAAGATATAAAGAAGATGATCATTATAAACAGAGTATTAATTCGTTATAATGGTTCTATACCAAAAAAGGGGAAGATCTTAACTTAAGAAAAACTGAATGAAAAAGTTCTTATAATGTTTGTAGTTTCTTTTTATTAAATACATTTAGTTCGAATAAAGTGTGAAAAAAATGAAACAAGATTTGGTTTTTGTTTGTTGTATTCAGAGACTTCTTGAGAAATGTCTCAGAAAATAGATAAGAAAAAAACTTACTCCGCAAATAATATCTTAGATGATGAAATTAAAATGATAAATTATTCATTATGATGTGCAATATTTCATATTATAAAACGGTTATTGATCTCATTGGATGTCACCATATGTGATAGATACTTCCGCTATAAAAAATGTAATACAATCTACTTGTTTTTTAGTTTCTTTTTTTTTATCTAGTTTATATTCTTGTTTTATTTTTTAATTTGCGCTAATTAGAAATATGTCAATGATTTATTCTTTCAGTTCTAGTCAATTTTTATTTCATGTTTGAAATATTTCCTATATCCTGTAAAACAGATCATATTTCCAGAATAAAGTAAATACCATTTGTACTATATAGTATATACTAAGTGTTTCAATTGCATCCTGAAAGGAGAAAATATTTCTTGCACCTGCTTCCAAAGATTAGCTATTAATTAAAAATTTAGACAAAAGTGACATCAAAGGAACTTTGAACAGTAACAAAATGAGGAAATTAAGAAAATTTGATACAAGGAAGCTTACTTCTCTTTGCAGAAAAGGATATATTTGATCTTTATTTCGGTTTTCAATAGAAATACTTGATTTTTTGTATCTTAGATGTGTTTTTCTGGTGAGCACGGATAACCGGGGAATGACTAAAACAATATTAATGAAATTTGGTACCGAGCCGGATAGGTTATAATATTAAGAAGAACTGCTTAGGAAAACACAAAAGGATTTTAAAGTTTTGTGAGAACCATAAATCGATGATGACTACGTAAATTTAAACAAAATTTGATGCACATATATCTTGCACTAAATAAAAGGACATGTTAGTTGAAATTATAAACTGGAAGTGGTCGATTTTCGGTTAAAATATAACTGTGTCCTTTGTTATAATATAAATCATATCGAAAAAGCATAAGAATTCCAATGCTTTTACAAATTACGACACATGTTATCTCAGGAAGAATGGATTAAATTTTCAACAGAAATCCCATGCCTGAATTATGTCATTTCTGTGCTAAATTTCAGATTACAGATTTTCATCCATAATTCTAGTCAAAATATTTAATAAATAATTTTTCATGCGAAATTAAGTTCTGGAATAAAATAAATATAAATCGCGAGACAGATTTTTAGACAGTTTTTTTATTGTCCCAAAATTTTAATTTCCCCATATAAATTAACTAATAAAGCATAATTCGTCATTTTAGCTACCATTTGATTCGGCGACTCGATTATACTCATGAAACGCTGGCTTCATCATAATTTTATGATTGAATATAAAATTTTTAAGAATATATTGGAGGAAAACATCCAATTTTTAGCCCTTCCTGGTAATCCAATCTACAACTATAATGTCTTAGTTTATAATTATATTAAATAATGTTTGCTGATTTTGCTTAATTCAGACCAGCGTGTAGTTTATGAACGGAAACATCCATATTTTAAAAATCAAGTTAAAAAACACCAAAAGAAAAATGTTGGTAATATATTTAAGACAGGTCTAGAAAGAAACGTTTTTAAAGGGTGCGCAAATATTTAAAGAGAATTGGAAAAGAAACCGAAATTTAGGTGGTTTTCAAAAGAAAACAAAAAATATACATCCCAAAAATTTTAGTTGTTTCTTTGCAATTTTTTTGAAAATTTAAATTCGTGGAATTCATCCATCCACTTGAAGAACACAGACCTAAGATCACAAAACTGAAATCGTCACAGAATCCCTCTCCTTGTAAATGCATCCATGATGCATTATGCAAAACGAAAAGAAACATCCG
This sequence comes from Xylophagus ater, assembly GCA_963422695.1. NCBI lineage: Eukaryota > Metazoa > Arthropoda > Insecta > Diptera > Xylophagidae > Xylophagus > Xylophagus ater. The sequence goes on along the minus strand of OY730478.1, from coordinate 62,953,743 downwards.
GTCGAGATTTTATGCACTTTTTTTTTGTTATAAATACTTTTACATATTTTTTTCTTTATATTTTCCTTAAAGATGTCATGTGAAATAATTAAGAAACTATATTCCTATCGAAAGGCCATCCTCTTTTGGCGGCAATTTAAAAAGAAAAGGAAAAATTATCATAAAAAGAAAACATAAAAAAAACGACATTTTCAATTTTATGAAATATATGAAAAGAAAAAGAAAAATATAATAAAATTTATATAAAATAAAAATAATAAAAATTTATAGTAATTAATTACATTTTTAATTAATAACAAATTTTGTCATTACTGTAAAAAAAAGGATAATTTTTGAAAAAAAAAAAAATTAATAATTTTATAATCTTAAAAATGGAAAGGACAGAAGTTGTGAAATATATATTTGATCAATTAGGCATTTCCATTATTCCAGTCACCTTCCATTCGCCAAACACTAAATAAATAACTAAGTTTTTCTGGTGCAATTCCCGGAATACCGTTGCCATTACAATGATTTGTCCCAGAAGATTGTGTTCCTTGGCTACCGACTCGTTCCTCTAAAGATTTTAATAGCGATACTTCATTATTCGATAATATCCGATAAAGAAAATCAATATATCTGGAAAAGAAAGAAATTGTTTTATAATAAACTAATTGATGATCAATCTTATACCAAATTATACAATGTAACAATGTATCTTTTTAAAATTTAAGGATTAAACAGCTTTAAACAGTTTTAATAACTACAGTAGTTTAAATTATCTTCTGGGCCTTGAATCCCCTTAAGGACGAACAACTTTCTTTTGGTTTTGTTCATACTTTCTATATGGAACATATTTTGGATAAAGTTTGGCTAGAGGTAAATAATTTGTTTCAGAGTGTTTTCTTTAACTAGTTTTAATAAAATGTCTTTCATTAAATATTACCACTTGCACCGGCAAAAGTGCTTTTATTTTCTGATTTTTTAAATAACGCATGTAAACCTAAGTAGGAAGTCGTGTAAAACTAAGTAAATAGTTCATTTGCATGTATTTATAATTATGAGGAATGTTTTAAGCTTTTATTTGTAAATAACATTCTTTTCCGATATTTAATAATATAGGATTACAAAAAAAAAACAATTATTCAAGTTAAAAATAATTTTAATATTTCAAAGAAAATTCTTCGGACCCGGAGAAAAGACTAAGGAATACGTATTCTTTCGTTACTAGAAAAAATATTATTTATTCTATTACAATGTACCAAAATTGATTAAACATAGAACATTTTTCGAAATTTAGTTACTTAATCGTATTGGCTTCTGAACGGACCATAACATAATTTTATAGTCAGTTAGACCTAACTGGCCTGACAATACGTACGATTTTTTAACTGAAAAGTAATAATACCAAAAACATCAAGGAAGCAAAATTAAAATATGTACTGTAATTCATATTGGAATCATTTTACAAAACCCATCACTCGAAATCAAAAAAATTAACATGCTCCACTTATAAAATGAACGTTTTTTTAAGAACCTTTAGAAATTCAGACACCTATAATTTCATTCATTAGAAAATACTCACTCGAATAAAACAATCCCAGGGCTCTCGGGTAACAGGTACTAAAATTGGAATAGATCACTTAAATTAAAGTCACTTCAGTGGCCGAAGACACTTGTTCAAATTAGGGATCTAATACTGTCTTTTTAAGGACTGAAATCATTTTTCGGATGAAAATATTACATCTAAAACGCAGTATTTATTATGTATGATAAAACTTCAGACTTAACTTAATTATTTGGAAGAACTAACCCAACGACTCCATTGGACTTATTTCAAGACATATTTTCAGTCGGACTGACAAAAAAGTCCAAATTTTAGAGTTTCCATTAGACTTTTTTTCAGTCCGACTGAAAATATGTCTTGAAATAAGTCCAATGGAGTCGTGTGGTAATAGATGTAACCTGTTAAGTGTAAAAGATAGGGATGAACCTCTTATAAACATTTTATATTTCACAATACCCTTTATGGAACCATAAAGTGGATCGCTAAGTTTCACTCCTGCTGATAATTTCACATAATCCCCGAAGAAATGGTCATAAATTAGAAATGGAAATTATCCTTTAAACTTATTTCCAGTTTTATTTAAGATTTTTATTGTAAAAATTCAAATTCTCACATTTAATGAATTGTCAATCGAAAAGAATTACACTTTTGATAATAAAAAAAGAAAAATCAATAAACGAGTAATTTTAATTGAAAAACTACAAGTATTTGTATGAAATAAATCTATTTTTTCAACAAATCATAAACTAAATTACTTAATACGTAACTAATTATGAATAAAATCCATTAAGTATTCATAAAAGTGGATTTACCAAAAAAAAAAAAAGGTTTCTACAGGTTTTTCCGAAGATTTTGGGAAATCCTTATAGATTGGAATTTTTCAGGACTCTTCCGAAAAAATTATATTATGGGAAATTTTCGAATTTTTGGTTTTGCCAGAAAAGGAAAGATGTTTTATGGATATTTGTTTTTTTTTTTTTTTGCTTAAGTTTGTAGCGTAAGCATTGTAATTTCAATTTTCAAGAATTAGCTTTATTTCGTTTATGAAATTTAGGACGCGGGTGAACAAATTTTTAAATAAAAACTTTTTTAAAATTTTACGTAGATCATGAAAGAAGAATATTTACAATCTGCAATCCTGGAGGCGGGGACTTTTCGTTTGATAGATTTATTTATTATCCTTATGCCGGGCTTCCACCAAACGGACAAAACAAGAAACAGAAACAAAACAAAACATTTTCCCAACTCGAGTGGGAAAACACTGTTTATCCGTGGAGGAAACCCGGGAATACGGTATTCATGGGTTTTTAAAATACTGTTTATTATCATATAATTTTGTCGTTAAATATGAACAATTCGCTAAATTCTCACATTGCAATTTCTAGCAAATGTAATTCATCGCAGTGCAGTTCATTGCCGATGTAATTTATCGGATCTGTAGTTAATAGAAAAGTGTTAAAGGATAAAAAAAAACGTTTGGTTAAAGGAATTTCGATTTTTGGATGTAAATTGATTTTCGACAAGAACCATATAATGCATCCATAATTGTAATACAAATCAATGTGCATAAAATAAAAGTTTTAATATGCTTCATTAGCCTGGAATTGTATTTGAGCGCAGCTCGTCATTGCGTACTTTGGCACAAAGTGTTTATGTTGTTATGTTGTTGTTAGAGGGGTTAGATGAAAGAATATTTAGCATTGATAAACAAGAATTTAAATATACAAAAATATTTAAAATTACCTGGTAGCTAATTTTAAAGTTTGAATTTTACTTAATTTATCACTAGGTAGTGTTGGAATGATCTTCCGTAAAGAAGCGAAAGCTTCATTTAAACTTTGGGTCCTTTGACGTTCACGTACGTTCGCCATAACACGTTGCGATTGTAGATCCTCAAAACTAATTTCCTTAAAATTTTTCCGTTTAGTTCGACATTTCGTTTTATATGGTCGTCCATTTAAATGATTTGTTTCTTCATTTTGTTCGCCATCATTCAAATCATGACTGCTGGTTTGAAAATCCATATCATCACGCTCCGAACTTGAATAGCTTCCGGCAAATGAATTTGTCTGTTCGATATCATAAAATTGTTGATGTTGTTGATTATTATTATCATTGGTAAAATGGAATTCTGATGAAGTACTATTTGGTATTGTTGGTGTTGTTGTTGAAACTCCTGTTGTTGATTGTAACGATGGGCATCCGGATTGTTGATGTGGTGGTATTGAGATTATTTCATCAACAGTTGTTGGACGAAAATCTGTATAAAATTTCGAATTACGTGATAAATAATTACATTCAGTTTCATCTAGGTGAATCCTTTTTGAATATGGATTTGGTTCATCAATTTCATTATATTCAAAACTTTGACGTCTTTTGATACGATATAAAATATCACTATTATTGTTATTACAATTATTGTTGTTATTATTATTATTATTATTATTTATATTATTATTATTATCATTATTTCGCACAGGTGATGTACTTGAGACATCAGCAATATCACTAGCACTAAGGATATGATGGCTTGGTATATTATATTCTTGATCCTGATTTATATAATTATAATTATTATCACTAATTACCGTATTACCCTTTCGCATTGTACCAATTGTATTATCACCATTTCCATTACCATTAATACACACATAATTTGGTTCTAATTTAATCACTTTTAACATATTATTATTATTGTTATTAAAATTAATTGATGCACTTTCCATTTGTTTATAACTAATATCAAGTATTAATTTCGGTGATAAAGGACGTACAGACATTTTGCAAATGATCAATTTAATCCATTTTATATCACAAATTAAAAATAAAAGCTAATAATTATATTTTTTAATGAGTACTATCGAATTTATCTATTTATCGCGCCGCCCGTAACATACGTCAACTGATCTCCCTTAAAAATTGATCTTCTGACTTAACCGATCCTGTCAAGAATATTGAAGAGAGTGTAAACTTTTTCAAGTAGCCTACGCATGCGTACTGTTTTCCAATAACTGAAAATTTTTGAAGTATGAGGATACTATACTAATAAATGTACTAAATAAGAGCGAGAAAGAAATATGATTAAAAAAGGAAAAGAGTTATGAAAAGTTTTTCTTTTGGTTCGTGTTTTTTTTTTTTGTGAAAAATATCATTGATTTAAAAACGAAAAATAATAATTGTTTGGCTAATTTTTGTAAAAGTATTTGTAATAATAAAAAATTTGAATTTTTCAAAGCTTTAAAACAACACACCAACACAAAAACCGAACCAATCAAAAATGATCTTGCCAGAAAAGATCAACTCGATACTATTTTCTCGAAAAAGATCACATTTTCTTGAAAATCATGGGAATTTCTGGTTTTTTTTTTTTTGCTTGAATTTTTCTTTTATAATAATGTGTGAAAATTCCTTTGATCAAAGATTTTTATGTTTGGGCCTTTGTTGGTGATTCGATAGTATTGGTATTGGCTAAAGATTTTTGTGATCACAATTAAATGAGATTCTACCAGAAGATTTATGAAGTTAAAATTGACAATATTGTGTTAGCTGATCAATGTGATATTGGGTGTGTTCGAATGGATTTTAACCCACCCATGAGTGAATTTCGGTTTTTATTTATTATTTATAGCAGTTTTCTTATTAGTTCGTTTAAAAATTGAAATAGAAAAAATGTTAATTAAAAATAGTGGTCTAAATTGTTGTTTTTTGCTTTCAGATTAAGTATTTTAATAATGTTATTTCGTAATCGTTCATTTTTTTTTTAATTAACTAGAAAAATAACTTTATTTTAAGTAATTTCTTTCACTTTTATCAGAGAGGTAAATAATATTAAAATAGACAGCTCCAACGTACATCTTTATAGAAAACTTAATATAAGACGAATTTATACTTGACCAGTATAGCTTCATTAGTTAAGACTATGGACTGAGACTGACGCAAGGGTTTCTAGTCGCGTTTGACTTTCTATCTCTCCTGTCTGCACGTAGCTTGTTCTTATTAATATCATTTTCAACAGTTATTAAAATAGATACATGAAAGAGCTTCCTCAAATATATTAAATATCGTATGGTCAAAAACATGCATATTTCAGTTATACTTTGTAAGTCTTTGACACATTTTTAAATTTCTCAAAATATTATATTGATTAATTTTAATATCATCACGAATATTACCTTTCAGGTTCTGAATTATGTTTGATTTGTTCACATACGGTTTATCATTAGGATATGTAACGCACAAAATAACTGATGTAAGTACCATGATTTCAGCTTGGCAAAACGGTTTCAGTTTCTTCAAAATATCGATTGTGGTTCTAGCTGTCCTGCTGAAATCGAATTCCTCATTAAAGATGATTATTTTAATAATTACGACAAACATGATTAATCGGATTCACTTAAAAATTTTAGACTTCTTTTTAATGATTATTATTCAACTATGTATTATAATTCCCATTATCTAGAATTAAATCAAGGACTTCTCTAGGCCTTTAAAACAAGCCGAATATAACTACTGTTTTTCCCCCCAGCAAAGAAATTAAAAATTTTCCTGCACAAAATTGTTCTTTTCCCATTTTTTTTTATATCTTTCTTAAGAATTAAATTATAAGATGTGATCTTCACACAGTTCGAAAATATTCTTCTATAATGATTTGATCTTGTTATGTCTTGTTAGAGGGTTTTAAAAAAAAAAATTTTAAATTTATGGATTTTACAAAATTTATGTGTTTTCTACCACTTGGCGCACTCTTTTAGTAAATTATATTTTATGGCATGTTTTCTAATAAAAGAAAAAATTTTAAGAAATCAGTGAAAACTCAGGTGTTAGTCATTTTATTTCTTCAAGAAAATCTGTTCCAAAACAAAAGATGTGTCCATAAAAATATCAAACGTGCGTTTGTTCGCACTATTCATTTATACTAGAGACACACACATATGGCAGATACTTTGATTTAAGAATACCATATACCAAGAATGAAGTATAAATACGACATTGAAATGATATCAAATATACTATAGTATCGATACCATAGTATGAATACAATAAGGGTGTCTCTCATATTAGTTGAAAGAATTTCTAGAGACAATTTTAATTTTTAGAAATTTTTTTTTGGAGGGTATGATAGTACTATAAGACAGGAATTCTCAGTGGTTGTTTTTTTTTAGATATAAATTCTAAATCAGAATCGAGAAAGGGTATATTTCATAGAGTTCATTACTACATAGTGTCCTATTTCGTGGACGTACAATGAAATTGATCTTGATATTTAAGAAATTAGTTAGGAGGATGATAAAATCGTCTGCTGAGGATCTTTCAATATGATCTCATTTACAGTTTACTGGGTTATATATGAGTTACGATTTTAATTGGTTGCTATTGCAAATAGCATAAAGAAAAAGAAACAAATTCAAAATTTTTTCTTTGAAGCTCAAAATCAATGGTTGAGATTTTAGATGGTTTTATTATTTGTCAAATAAATTATGTTTGAAATAAGAAACATTAATTTTAAACTAAATTATTTACCAACAACATTTTAGGAATTTTAATAAAAGTTTGAAAAAAATATAGTAATGTGGCAGAATCTGCAAATGTAAATCTATGTGAATGCAAGAAATTGGAGTAACCTTACAACAGAATCGATGATATTGTTGATCTTGTGAATATAATATTGGAACGATTTTTTTTATGTCCTTTGAACTAATAGTTCTAAATAAAAAATTAAGAGTTACTTTCGGAATCGTCTTCAGATTTACTACAATTCCTCACAAATCTTCCTTTTCTCCTAGAAACATAAGCTTTATTGTTGGAATGCAGATATTTAGATTTTGTATGTAGTTTTGTTTTATTTCCTTTTTTCTGAATGTTACAACATATGCTCACATGTGTATGTTGCTTTTTTTTTAACATATGGTAAATTTTCAAATGAATTTGACTGCAGATATGCCGACATTATAGTACCTATCTTTGTAATCACGATAGCACTAGCCAAAGGTCTGATTTTTCAATATTACTATCAAATAAATATTTTGACGTTCACTTACTGTTTGTAGGGCCAAACATGAAATGGCTTCCAAATATTAAAATTGTATAAAACTGCATTGAAAGGTTTTTAATTATTACTACATATTTAAATATTCCGCTTCTCATTAAAGATTGATACAAGTATGATCTAAGCTCGCAAATCGAATTGATTTTCAATGTAACCCAGAACTTATTTATTGAGAAAAGTATATTGTAGCCTTTTGGACTATGATGGCAATATAAAATTTTGTATACTTTTCAATAATTTTTATATGGCCTAATGATTCATAACTTCCAAAAATTCTATTTTAAATTAAGAAAACCGCACTTATATTAATATAATGGCATTTTATTACAACAAAACTCTTTAAAAAAACATGGAATTCTTATGAAATTTCTATAATTTGTAAATTTATAAGAAAATTTCAATTTTCGCCTATATGACATGAATTTTCATCACGTATTTCTCGCTAAATGCTTTTCCAAAAACGCAGCATAAAACATAAAATTTTATTCGCGCAAAATAAATGTTCGAGCATGTTTTTCAAATGTCTGGAAAACATTTTCTTAACGAAAATGTCAACTAAACAGTTTTCAACAGGACATTAAAATAATTCGATATTTTTGTTTAACAACAAAATAGGAGTGATGTCTGGCCTTTATGACAAGTATGAACTCAAGTACTGAAAAATTATGACTGTTTTCATAAATATTTTAATTTTTTATGGTTTCATAATAAAAAAAAAAAGGGAAAATACGTTTTCCCCACTTAAAAAAAAATTACAAACTAAGGATGACTAAAATTTGTTATCAACTTCCGTTAAACGGATTTCCGAAAAAAACCTTTGGAAATTCTAGATCCTTGGAAATTCCCAATGAGTAATATTTTAGTTTGAGCAATTTCCCAGAACTTCTAATTTAGTTGCTTTGAACGATTTTGTAGGCTGGCAGATTTTCTTTAAAAATGTTTTCTTATATTCCACTAAATCATTAATTTCTACTATATTTTAAATTATGAAAATTTAATAATTATAAAAAAATAAAAGTTTTAATTCAGTGAAAAAAAATTCAATGAATTGCAAATTCAGCAAAAAATTCAGTTAAAAACAAATTCAGCTAAATCTGTAAAATTACTAAGCTTGTTGTATTTTAAAGCTTTCAACATTTAATACAACTAGTTGTGTAGAGATGGCTTCCTTAACAGTAAATTCAAGCTTTTTTATGTGAACTTTAAATATACAGGGTGTTCCATACGTAAATATTTTTCTAATTAGATTCACAACGAGAGGAACAGATTCTCATTAAGTTTTAAATCTTAAATTTATGTCCATGAAAAATTTGGATAATTTTATTTAATTACATTACATTTTCCAATAAAACCTAAATCGTAAAGTAAAACCAAAAATTTGGAAACAACACTAAATTTGAATCCTAATTAAATTTTGCTAATAATCTGAAAACTACTTTGTAAAGAAGTTTCTCGAAGTAATAAATAAAATGGTAATCGATACTGAAGGGCGTCAAATACAAAACCTTTTGAAAGTGCGTACCCACTTGGTTACTATATAATTTGTTTGCATTTATATAACTCTGCAACATTGCAATGTCAAAGCAATAAGTCCCAGTAACTAATCAAAACCAAAAAGAAGGTAAGTGAATGCAATGACTCAGGTATGTTCTCGCTATAGAACATCCTCTTTTTGATCCTTGCCCAAATTTGACTTCATTTCATTTCATTTTAATGGGAAATCTGAAATATTGGAAAAAAGCACACTTTTATTCATAATGCATTTCAAATATTTTGTAAAACATTTGTAATCTGGAAGGCCGATAAAATTACAATTTATCGTAATAAGTGCGTGCCCTAATGGTTTACACCTTTTAAAATGTTAAATATTTGAATTAGACCAGGTGGTTATTTGGTTGACTTATTCCGTCAGGTAGATTATGCATAACCAATTGGCATGCAACCATTAAGCATAAACAAACGATAAAATCAAGTATTTTTTAGAAATATACTTGCTTTTCTATGATGTACTATCGTGTTCATATAATCAATACGATTCAAAAATATTATTTATTTATTTCTATCAATTTGAAAGTGAATTATATATGAAACGGTGATTTTTGATAACAGGTTAAATACACTTGAATTAGGCACCTTTTAAAACAGCTTCATAAAACATTAATTTTCTTGATATTGTAACTTTATTAACAATATTTTTAAAAGTCACTGAACTGAACTGAAGCTCGAAGATCGTAGTCATTTTGATATGTTGTTTATTTCTCTTAGCGGTTGTTACTAAAATAGTTTGGATTTTATAATAATTAATAATGACACCAAAAGATCTTGAAATACTACTTAAATAATACTTAGTCCACAATTTATATAACTTATTTCAAGTTATTCTTTTTGAAAATAATCAAGGCAACAATTACTATCCCACGAAAGTTCACTACAGATTACAGCATGGACTTGACTTAATCAGACAGTTGAAGTCTAAGCTTCACCCGAGAGATTTGAAACGTGATTATTTGTGGAAAGCGATTACGAGGGCGATTTGAATCTAAAAGTAAAATTAGTGATTGTGTATTTTTATAAACTGTGATAACAAATTTGTAATAATTAAATTATTGAAAGACAAATATTTTTAAGACTAATTGTAACGCAGAAATAATTATAAATAAACGTTATACACTAAATTCACATAAATAAAAAGTGTTATCATTTTAATAACATCGAACCGAAAGGGTAGCACGTCACATTGAAGACGTAAGTTTGAAGACGATAACTTTTTAGTCGGACATCGTATTTACATTTCAATGAAAATTATAAGTTTTAAATTTTTGCAATAAATTCCAGGAAAAAAGATTCCTTAAATATACATAATTTCTTTCAATTTCATATTAAAAATCCAGTACTGGAAGTACAACTATTGTATATCAAATGATAGATGTTTGTTCAAAGAATTTCATCTTCTTTTTAAAGAATAAATTCTACCGTTTTCGTTTTGATAGTGGAAGAAATTGTAAGGTAATAAAAAGTGAAGAAGTAATCTTTAAACCGATTATTATACAAATAAATTGTTATGTGATGTTCATTGCTTAGATTTTTGAAAGGAAATTTTTTAATCGTTCAAAAAATGGTATTTCAAGAACGGAATTCCGTAAATCTTAATTCATGAGGAGTTACAACTCAAAACGGATTAAATCAATTCAGTTTGAAATAGACTTACGTATGTTATTTGTGAAGTCTTGCTTTTTACCATTAAAATATTTTAGTATCCATTCCAGTTGGTTGTCGACGGTTATTACAATTGAAGAATGAAAAGATCCTGTTCGGTTATATGACATAAGATAAAATCCCTTCTCATACATATAGCCGTGATCGCCGGTGGGTTTTGCCTCTAAAAGAATAGGGGGCAGCTAGCTCAGGTGATAATGGGAGTCAAATTTGTAGTGCAGAGCAGTATCATTTCAGCATTCGAAGACGACGTTCGAACATTTATCGTTTGCAAGGGCTAGTTAGTCCAATTTATGAACAATTCAAGCAGTGTTTAATGTAAAACTGCGATACACATACCATATAAAGTGTACCGGACGTAGTTCTACACAATGAACATATCTTATTCATTTTATTGACTTCGTTTCAATAAAAGTAGGTTCCTACCCAACGTCTTATTCCATATATTTTACTCCAGGCAAAGATGATGTACGAGTAATATCAATCTCTACTCCGGAACAAATTTTCGCGATCACTTTTTGAAAGCTCTTTTGATTTTCCTAGGTTCTCAAGTACATACATAGATAGAATTCTCACTGTATTCGATGTTATCAAGCAAACAATAAATCGTGCTAAGTTGTATATGTGACTTTAAATGCACATTAAATACGTGGGATTGGTGTTCTTGTTGAGTCAATACTGATTTGCGATGGGACTTACTTGTCTTATTGGGGATATTTATCAAAAATCCCAAGACCAGGAGAATGTTTAAGTCGATTATTTCAATTCTCGTGTCTTGTTTCACTTTCTTTTAAAAAAAAGCTTGTTTTGGGAAGTGTCAGTAGAAATGACAGTTCTAGCAAAAGAACTACGTAAGTCTTTATATAGATTTTGATTGTTGTTACACTGTAGTTGGCAACTCTTTAAGGACATGTTAGACTGATCAAAAAGGTTGGTATTCGGATAACTCATGCTAGCATTAAAACATGGTATTTACTTTTGTACGTTTTAGAAAAAAATTTTTTTGGGATAATATTAAATAAAAATGAAAAAAATAGAATAAAGATTTTATTTAAGAAAAATTTTAATTAAAATTTTTTTTTTAATTTTTTGTTTTTTATAAATATATTTTTTTTTCTACTAAATTTGCTCAATTTTTTAATTAAAACCTAAAACAACGAAAAAAAAAAATATTGCAATTTTACATTTTAAAATTAAGTTTTTCCATTTTTTTAATTTCAAAATTCAATAATATCAGTTTTTCTTTTTTTAAATAAATCTGTACAACAACAATTCGAACTAAATTTACAATAATTAACATTTTTCAATTAATAATAAATAATTTCTCGTTTTTAAAAATCTTGTAAAATTGTTTTTTTAATTAATTTATAGTTTTATAAAATTTTCTTTTTATATTTAACAATTTATCACAAATCAGTTGAAAACTGAGGAAAACTGTTTTTCATTCAAAAAGGTTTTGGAAAATATTAGGCCTGAGTTACACTTCAAGAAATGAGCAATTATTTTCTTTAATGATTTTTGTGATGCTTAAAAAGCAGTTTTTAAGTGTCAAGATTGATTTCACATAATACTGTATTTCATGGAAACTATAAAGCCTGTCCGTGGCAGAAGTATATATGATTAGTTCTTTAGAGAAAAGTTTAACACCTGATTTTATGATGTACAATACTAGTCCCAATAACTTCATAGATCAATAAAATAATTGGGTTCCGGAAAGTATATCAAATACAAACTATCGAATAGATTTTAGCTTTTATAGTTATACAAAAGACTCGTGTAATTTAAGCTGAAGATTTTCTGTTTATGAAAAACTTAGAATTTCTGATACTCTTTTAGTAAGCAAGGTCAATCTCGGCAGTTATACTCCCAGTGGGTATGTATATCCAACAAATAGTGCGATTAGGGGTTAACTATGTTCTTAATCACTACTAATATAAATTACAAATCCTATTCGTTTCTTTTTGTTTTGTCGTTGTCAAAATCATGATAAATTTTTTAGGAATCTGTACGAGTGTAACTCAGGCTTGAGATTTTAATTAGCCATTAATTTATTAGGATTTTGAATTTAACTAATTTTTATTAAAGTAGGTTTTTTCCAGGTCAACTTTCAACATTTCAACCGATCATAAACTGAGTAGTTTCTTTTGTATCAAATCTTTTCCACTTTTGATCTAAGGACACTTTTCAAAACATTTTTTAAATTTCGGCTCAAATTAGACAGAAAATACAAACCATTTCAAGTTTGAAGCATAAATATGATATTGGAATGGTATAAGCTATACTATAGTCTGAATACTATGCTATGTGTGTCTCACATTAGCTTTAAAAATAAATTTGAAGTGTTTCATAACAGGCTCTATAGAAAAGATTTTGCTCTAATTTTTTAAAATATTTGTTATAGCACTTTTATTTTGAAATTACAAAATGTATACACCTAATTCTGTTTTTATGCGATTTTTTTTACGCGAATTTGATTTAATGCGATTCATGTTCTTTTTTTATGCGATTTGATTTGATTTTACGCGATTTAAAATAAAATTTTTAGCAAGAAAAACATGTTCGCACGGAAAATCTACGACGCAAAACTGCAGTGTATTTCCCTAATTTTATTTCATATCAGTTTTGGTGAAAGTGTAGTGTGAGTTTGTAGTTTAATGTTCATTAAATTTTATATTTATATAATATAATTTAAATTAAAAACAATAAACTTTTAAAACTGAAACTAATTATTAATTAATTTCTGAATTTCTGTTAATATTTAAGGTGTGAGCATGTAATTTATAATTTTAAATTTAATTACCTGCAAATAAATTATTTTTATAGGGGACACATTACAACAATTTACAATGTCAGCCAAAAAAGAATCGACAAGACAAGCTATTTCTTTGGAAGTTAAAACTAAATTTTTGGATAGGCTAGCTACCGGGGAAGGTGCCACTTCTGTTGGGTAATTTTTTTAATTTGAAAGAATCTACTGTAAGAACCATTAAAACAAATGAAGAAGCTATAAGAAAAAATCCGTGATTGCTGGAATCAATATTAGTCCGCATATATCATCATACACAAGAGCTATTGTTAAAGAGAAAATGGAGAAGGGTTTTGTGATATGGAGGAAGGATTGCTCACAAAAACGGATACCAGTTGCCGAAAATATCGTTAAGCAGATGGCATTAAGAATTTATAAGCAAATGAAAGAAAAAGAACCACAAACATCAGCCCAGAAAGATAAAACATTTGAATTTTCTGCAACTACATGACAAGTTATCTGAAAATGCATGCGCTTCATAATATAAAAATTAGGGGTGAAATTGCATCTGCAAATGAGGAGGCAGCTAAAGCATTCCCCAAATAATTGAAGATGGTGGCTGCACTTCGGATCAAGTATGGAATGCAGATGAAACAGGCATTTTCTGGAAACGAATGCCCAGAATGCAGAACATACGTAGCTTAATCCCAGAAAATTGTCAGTGGGTTTAAGGTAGCCAAGGATCGTGTGCCATTTTTATTTTGCTCCAACGCTTCAGGAGATCGGATGCTGAAACGCTTACTTGTAAATCGAGCTCTAAAGCCACGGTCAATGAAAGGTGTAAATTTTGGCAGATTACCAGTCCACTGGACGGGTAAAAGAAAAGCCTGGGTGAGAACTGAAACTTTTAGGGAATGGTTTCCTACAAAATTTTTTCCCAGAAGTTCGGCGATATATGAGCGATAAAGGTCTTGAATTTAAAGTTCTATTAATTATAGACAACGCACCTGGTCATCCCCATATGGAGTATCCAAGTTTCGAATTTTGTTTTTTGACGCCGAACACAACATCGTTGTTTCAGCCATTGAATCAAGGAATTATTGCAACCTTTAAGACCTACTATGTTAAGTAAACATTATGGATACGGTATTTTTCTTACGCGATTTTTTTTTTAAAAAACAGAAATAGGTGTATTATTTTTTTAATTTATGTCTTTTCACTTAAAAATCTGTTTTTTTCTAATTTTCTATTAAAATTATGCAATTTGATTTTACTGCTTTAAGATTTCTTTTTCTAATAATTTTTTTAATTTTTTTAAAAATAGTTTTTGTTTATAATTTTTCTTAAAATAAATTTTCTAGCTTATTAACTAAAAAAAAAAAATGGTTTCCTTTTCAATAATTTATTATAAAATATATTTTTTTAAACAATTTTTAATAAATTAAAATTTTTTTATGAAACAGTTCAAGAAAAATAAAAACAAAATGAAATTTAATTAACTTAAAAAATAGTAAAATATATTTTAAGAAAAAAAAAAAAATATGATAAATTAAATCTATTAAAAATAGGATTTATCGATTCTTATTGAATTGGTTTCTTATTAATGCCTCCGGAGTTTCCATTTAAAATTATTTTTCTACTTTTTTTTAAAAGTAAAATACTTAGAAAATAAAAATACACATTTTCATATTTACTGAAATATTTAAATATGTGAAATTTTCGCTTTAGTAATAAAGATTTCTTAAAACACTATTTTATACTGGCCTGGCCGGAAATGTTACTTTAGAATGCATGAAAAAATAATATTAATAATAATAACAAGAAAACAGTAAAAATATTTAAGAAAAAAAAAACTAAAGGGAAATTATAGTTAAAGAAGTTAAGATGAATAGAACTTGCAAGATTGAATTGTTTTTCTTGATAAAAAGGCATATAAACTTAGAAGCTCATAAGTCGGGCGGGATTCACACTGACATCCAAAAGGATTGTTTGGTCATAAGAAAAGGTTAACAAGTGAACCAAAGTGAGAAAATGTAACGAAAGACAAATCATGAAAATATCAGCGAAAGTCTCAAGAGTTTGAACGATAATTCGGAAAGACATTTGGCTGACTTTCATGCGTTTTGTGAGCATGTATGTTTGGCTGTGCAGCGGATTATGATGGTTGTTCATTCTTAATCCATGTTTTATCATTTCGAATTAACGTAAAGAATAAGTGTGTTTTTTACGGAAAAATAAAGACGGTTACGACCCGATTAAATAAGCAATATTATTTATCGCTGTTCATTTCTACCAGATTTATTCAATGTTTCATTTGAGATATAGATGGCAGGATTTATTTATTTATTTTTTTTTCAGTTTTTTCTCTATTATTTATAATCTTTAAAAATAAATTTTTGAAAGTAATGCTTTGCCATCTTGTCTACATTTCACTATTTGTTTAGAAACATACATTTAAAATTTTCAGAGGTCAAAAACATAACTGAAGTTAGCTGCATGTTCCAGTAAATTTCAGAAGTGCCAATTATCGGAGTAAAATTGTTTCTACTATATTTATACAATACGAAATAGTTTTTGTTTTTGAGAAAGTTAAGTAGTAATCGATGAAAATTTCCACAGTTTAGGATTAAAAAGCACCAAACAAAGCAACCTTTACGTTCACCAATAAGATTTTATTCTGTTCCGGAACAAGTAGTGAAAAAAACACGCCTATAATGTTATAACATAATTGTTTGACTGTTTTTTGTACCACAAGTAATAAGTTTATATACCTTTTTCTTATTTTTGAAAATCTTAAAATTATTTCGTTCATATTTTTAAAGGCATTTTTAAATAATAAAAACGATTGAAAATTATTTGAAAAAATTTTTAAATGAAAATATCACGTGTAATAAATCATAGTTTCCTTTTTTAAGAAATAGCACTCATAAACATACTAAAATATAAAATAAAATTAAATAAATTAAATTAAAAAAAAAATATATGAAATTATTATAACAAAATTTTCACCTTTTTCGTAGAACTAATATTTGAACAAAAATATTCATAAATTATTAATAATTAAAAACTGCAATAAAATTTAAAAAATAATAATATTTTATAATATAAAATAATAATTTCTAGAACAGAGAACTGGCTATAGTGTACTGGCATTGAAGTTCCTTTGAATACAAAACAAACTTATAAAGAAGAAAGTTCGATCTCAAATAAATAATAAAGATTTCTCACGTCTGAAATCGTGAAGTAACAATTTTTCTTATGAAACTAATACAAATAATAAACAATATTAATAATTTCATTTTGTTTCTAACTTAATTAAAATATTGGGATTTCTTTTCTTTAATGTCAATGTCGTCTCATATGCAATGATAAATGGTCGGATCTACTGAATGATCGTGTGCAAAGTTTGCAGCGGAACGGTTTCACTCCGGTATGTTTTCTAAAATGACGGGTGAGCTCATCAGAACGTGCAAAACGCCAAACACATCCTTCCCAGGTGCAAACATATGGTTTTTCACCTGAAATTAAATAAAATAAAAAGTACATAAATTATTATATTTGTGTTAAATGAACTAAAGTTTAGATGAAACATTGTTAAACTAGCTAGTATTCGTGGTAGTGCTCGCCGTTTATGTCTATGGCCCATGCGACCCTCTCATGCGTTTTCCTCGTGACTACTCAGCGATCCTTTTGGTGTTGAGATTTTGATTTTGATATTATTACCCAACGCGATCCTCCGGGGAGTGAAAATGCGCCCATTATTGATCGAATTAGGGACATTTTCATATTTTTGCACTCTCATAGTGACCCACCGCAATTTTAATTAAAATTAAAACTTTAATTCGAAGAAATATAATAACACATTTAATTCTATAAAACAATTTGAAAAAATTCATGTTTCAAAAGGTATTTTCCATATTACATAGTATGCCCATAAAAGGGTCTATGGCAAGCGTGGGGCGAAGCGCCTAAAACAAAAACAAAAAAATGAAATTAATATGAACTTACCGGTATGCGTTCGTTTATGCGCCTTCAAATGTGAACTTTTCGTATAAACTTTGTCACAACCATCTGCATCACATTTATGTACTTTACGATTTTTTGAGAGATCACTAAAATTGTTATCATCCCTACAACTATTATTATTTGTAAAACTACCAAATCCGCTTCGATTGTTATTATTATTGCTACTGTTTAAACTATTATTGAGATTCATTACTGATGATATTCCTATACTCGGACTACTATTTCCTCGTCCAATACCGTTACTGCCGCCACCAAATGTTTGAGTTACTATTGCTTTCCATGGTGAGATCGTTGGTGGTATTCGATTTGAATTATTACAGCTTGAGCTAAATCCAGATGATTGTGAATGTGAATAATGAAATGATCCATTACCACTGCTATTAATTGGAATCTTGGCAGATAATCCAGATGTACCAATTCCGGATCCTAATCGACCACCAACTCCACCACTTAATGTTAACGAACTTGTCGATGTTGTTAAACTAGATGGTCTTGTTGCTATCGGTGGTCTATCATTATTACTCTTATAATCATTGCTAATATTATTATTATTAGTATTTACATTATTATTATTATTATTAGTATTGTTATTATGATTGTTGTTGTACTTGTAAGGATTTTTAAATAAATTTAGTAAGTTTAATTTTTTATCATAGCTACTAAAAATTGACATTGAACTTGTGCTATTATTGCTATTATTGCTATTATTATTATTATTAATATTATTGTTATTTTTGTTATTAGAAATATTGTTATTAACGTAACTAGTATTGTTATTGTTTGCTTCATCTTTGAATCGACGATAAGTGAATAGGTACGGTGGTGCCGCTAAAAGCGGTGGAATTGGTCGTTTTGTTGATGATAATGATAAAGAGGATGTGGATAGTAATAATGGTGATGATAACGATGAAAATGATGTCGTGTTATTGGCCGATGAAGATGTTATCGATGTAGCCTTTTGATGAATTCCTGAAAATGGAAAAAATAAGAATTTATTAGAATTCTATATTAATACAACATAAATTAAAAATAGTCTGGTAATATGAGATAATTGTTTTTATGTAAATAAATCGAAATTAACATGAAGACAATAATTGAATGACATAAAATAACAGAAGAAGGATTTATAGTTCTACGAAAATACCAAGGTATGATCCAGGCAATTGAAGAATCTGGTAAGGGAAACCATCCAACTTTCCTATTAGAAATTAGTTTATGGTAAAAAAAAACCCTTCAGTTAATCATCCTTGCCTAAAAAAAATCAGCAATAATTCCGCGTTTTAACGTGTTTTGGTAGAAATTTGAAACATATTACCTGAAAAACTGATGGAGTAATCGAAAATGACTTTGTCAAGTATTTTTAATTATTCACATAAACCTGGTTTATTATTAACTTTTGATTAAGATACAATGAATTTTATTAGTGCTAACATAGCTTTTGTATGCTTTTGTATGGCTTTTAACTGGCGAGAAATTACTAATCTATGTTACACTACGATTTTCGTTTCTTTTTGTTATTATACTGCTTCAGTTTTATTAAGACATTTATTTTGCTACTGAATTATTTCACCCACATTATAATTTCGGTTTTTTTTTTTTTAAATCAATGCAAAACAAACATTCGCATAAATTTATTAGCATATATTTTAAATCAAAACCACTTTTCTTAAATAGTTCCAATTTGATTGTAGTTTTTTTCTTTTATTGATTTATTATTTTGTTTCTTTAACAATCATATTTTATTATTCGACGTAAGAATAATTATTAATCATAAAATATCTTAACGTGTTAACGATAGTTCCACCTTCGAGGCTCTGTGAATATGTGATTACTATTAAAAATCATAAATGTTCTTTAAACTTATTTACATATCCATAGTGCAATAAGTCATCATAGTTAATCATTATTGCATTTTAGTTAGTTCTGATATATGAATAAAAAGCTTATAGTACATATTTCGTATCTACTTAATTCACCATAAGTTTATGCTTTGATTACATTTTTAAGGTGTAGTGCTGACGAAAATGTTATTACACGCTTTGTTAAATGCAAATTTGATTTGATTATGCGTTAAAAAATTTTGCTTCCATTAAATACTTTTTATATTGGTATTATTTTTTTTTTTTGACAAGAAATGGAATATATTTAAAACTCATTAATCGATAGACGTGGGTGGAAGAGTGGAAAATATAACTCATTTAATATGATTTTACAAGCAGTGGCAATCTATACAGACATTGCCTGTGGGAGTTTTTATTTGATTTTAAATATTCAAAAGGAATTTAAAAACTTGATTGATTTTCATGTAATATAAAATAAGAAAACTAGAAGTAAGTTTTTTTTACAAAAATGAACACAAAATATGCGTGTATAAAATTTATTAGAAAATATATAAAATCGGTCTATACCCGAATTTTTAATGCACTATGATAGAAATTGGACTCGTAGTTAACAAATCTATCTTTTAATATAGGAAACGTATGTAAATAATGAAATGCAATGCGAAATCAAGTTAAAGAATAAAGGCCAATCTCTACACAGTAGACATTCTATTCTGACGGGAAAAATCAGAAAACTAGAAAGAGATGGACTTTTGCAATTTTCGCTAGGATTGATCGAATAAAAACATCAGAGTCTCCCCACACAATTTAGAAAAATTGGTAATGTGCGACGGTATCGTGTGTGATTATTGTGAGAGTATGCACGCGCAGATGAAGTGCCATATAAATCAGATAAACATGTTCATCTGTTTTTGAGGGGAATCATCTGCAGATCGAAAATCAGTTGGGAAAATCGGAAATGCAGAAGACGACAAAATTTGTAGGATGATTGTTTTTTCCCTTTCTGTTTAACCAATCTTTGTATAGTGTTATCCCATATTTGCATCAGAAGTAGGATGTCGGCTGTGTGGAGATTGGCCTTAAAAAAAATATAAAGGAATTTAAATGAAAGCAATAGAAAAATACTTGATTTTGGTTTGTCCCATTCCATGGATGTCAATAACAGAGTTATACAATGTGTGGTTTGACAAGAATTTCTATATTTATATCAATATGACGAGAGAATGAATTGAAGGATCTAGGATACACATCGTCGTTAAGAATAAGTAACCTATGGAAGGGACTAATCGAGACAATTCATATTTACATTGCCTAAATATTAATATAGTTGTCAGAATTTGAAAAATCTTTGGCATGCCTATCTTCGCCATAATAGATGAGTACAAATTATTCGACCAATGAATAATAAGAAGGCGAAATAAGTTATCTAGAATGGCTTTGACAAATATTTTTTTTATAAAATATTTTCAAACTATCTGATTGATCTAAATTTGAATAACGTTCGATTTTGATAAGAAGTTGAAATAAAAAAATTAAGTCGACTTATTAGAATTTGCGAACTTTGGAGTGCTTACAAACTCTGTAAAAATCATTTGAGTGGGCCAAAAAAAATTAAACAGTAGACCCCATTTCATTAAGAAACATCAGTTTTCGAAAATGGTGTGCAATATTTAAAAATTAAGAAATATATATCAAGGAAATTTAAAATCTCCTTAGAATAAGTTTTCCAACGTACAATTTTAAACATGTATTATATTTCCTGTAAATTTTCTATATTTAATTAAAAAAAAATTATAAAAAATAATGTTTTTTTTAATTTAATTAGATTTATGTTCAAGTAATTCATGATCTATTAATTGAAATTGAATTTTAACACTTTAACGAAGATGTTTAATCCGTTTTGCTGAACACCTAAGACTAAGACTTTATCTACATTGCGCAGGTTGATTGTAAATTCGAACAAAAATTAATTGAGCGTGTGACACGCGTACAAAATAAATAAATATAGTTATGAAAAAAAAAGAAGAAAATTGAATAAATAAATAAAACAAGATCAATGTTTTTCATTATAGAAATTCGATTTATTTCTATAATAAGACGACGTTAGATGTTGTTATGTAGATATACAAGAAACACTTTATCGATCAGTAATAGTACTTTGCGGACTGGTGTCGATATCATCATGCCACGATCGCCATTATCAATACAATTATCGTTTAGATTATAATTTTACAATTTATATTCATGTTATGGAACAATTATTTGTGAATTTATTAAAAAAAAATGAAAAATTTAATTAGAAATCTGCTTTCAAAAGTTTGTCACCGCAGTTTGGATAATGAAATTCTTAAAAACTGCGCAAATATTATTAATTTAACGATCAATTTGAATTTGAATTTCAAGTATAGTAAAAGAAAATTGATTTTTCTTTATATTAAAAAATGGAAATCCTAAAATTATATTTTAGTTTTTTTTGAAAGTAACAAAAATGAAATTTAAACTTAATTATTTAATCAAGATTTTCATTAAATAAAATTATAAAATATTTAGCGGGAAAAGATTTTCTGCAAAAAATTCGAAAGGAGGAAAAATCTTCATTACAAAATCGCGATCTATATGTGTAGAAATAATTTTTTATTATTTTATTTAATAGTTCCTGTTGTATGGATAAGAAAAAGCAAAGATTATATGAATCGTAAATTAAAATTTAGTATTTACACATTTTAAGATCTTCATGGATCGCACGATCATTATTATTATATTGTTGTAAATATGTCACTGTATAGCTTTTCTCATTCATGTAATGATTTAATAACTTTAATATTACTAATATTTTGTTTCCATTTTATTGATGTACATAATAAATACTTTGAATTACATTAATTGCATCATATTGTTGCGTTTTATACAACGAACTGGAAAATGTATGCCGCAAAAATGCGTTCATTCGCCAACTAAATGTAACTAAAAGAGAAAATAAACAGAGAACTCTTTCTGTATATATTTTTGGCACTACTAAAGGGCCGCAGAAAATATATCTCGTTATTAGTGTTTGTAAAAAAGACTATAAATCCTTGTATTTTTATATCACACAGAGTATGGTAATATTTCAGGGGATCAACATATTATAATAATATCATTAGCAAATGTAACTCCTGTATGAATCCGGCTTTACGTAAACATAATTACAATGATGACAGTAATGATATTCTTCATATGTTCATTCAATGAATATATATAAATAGCATCTTACGAAATTAGATAATATCTATAGAAATGATCAGTCGCGAATAAATCAAAAGTTTGTATGTTTGTGTAAAATTATAAAAAGAAGCATAATAAAATACCTAAGATGTGATATTTGTAAGAAAACATAAAAAGTGAATGTTGTCCCGTCTTTAAATGGTTTTTTATGTTACGGATCTAAATAACTTGCCTATCAAATCCAGCATCTAATCGTTTATAACCGAAATGACTTTTTTTTTTTTTTAAACTGATCTACCTTCATTT
Organism: Xylophagus ater; assembly: GCA_963422695.1. Taxonomy (NCBI): domain Eukaryota; kingdom Metazoa; phylum Arthropoda; class Insecta; order Diptera; family Xylophagidae; genus Xylophagus; species Xylophagus ater. Next base: position 62,930,812 of record OY730478.1, on the reverse strand, counting down.
CTAATCCCATAGAATCTATTTATAGAAGTTTTACCATTAAAAGATTCAAACTAGAATTAGAATTGAAGTTTACAAATAAAAACTAGAATTAATTTGGTTTTGTGTGATCGTTAGAAATTCTTGAAAATCCGATCAAGATCAATATTCTTATTTGAATTTTTTATACCTATGACGACGGGTACAGGAAATATTGCGTTTTTATGAATAAAACATGATTTTGATGTCTTCATAATGTTATTAAATAGTAAATTTTGCAAGTGCAATACTATTAAGAGTGATTTGTTAAAGAAAAATTGGTAATTTATTGATCTTGTAAAACGATAAAAGATCTATCAAAAATTAATATATCACTTTATATGGTTATTAATTTATTATCGTTTTATTTATAATATTGTATTATAATATGTTACCAGATTTCTTGATCATATTGGTTTTAAATTACGCATTTTATGTGAAAGTTGTTTCTACTGAATATCGTATTTCTAGAATTTGCCATTGTATCAAGCAATTTGAGGATAGGATTATGAAGTTACTTTCAAATGAAATGTTTGGAGGATATTGAAATCAAATATCTTACACCAAAAAATTATCGAGTGTTTAAATCTAGAAAAGAATGAGACAAAGTTACGAATCGGGCATTTAATATTAAGGCTTCTGCAATACTTCCTATTTCAGCGTCTTCTTCATCTACAGTTTAGAGGTTACTCTACACACATTTGTGTAAAAGACCCAATCAAATTGAATAAAACTAATTACACAATATGCTGCTTTTGAGGTGTCAAGGGAAGAATACAACTGAACATTTTTTTCCAGACTATACTGAACATAAATATCAAAAAGAGTTGTCAAAATGGCAACTCGGATTGACAGTTATCCTCATCGAAAATTCTATATAAGCTTTACATAAAGTAAATCTTTTCTTACATTCTAATTGAAATATATTTTTTTACAGAAAGAGTACAAATACAGAGACTAACAAATAGGACTTTTATTATTCCATTATATCAATAATGCCGCCTTGTCCAATTCTCCCATAAAATAGCTTCTAAAATTAAAAAATTATTACTAGTCTTCATGACTATTAATAATAATCGTTAGTCATCACATCATTAGTGCGGACACGTTAGTGGTCATTCTACTATTTATTATATTACCTGTTGAACTTCTAGCAAGAAGTCAAATTTGTTTGAATTTGCCTAATAAATTATGCATTCTATTTTCCTATTTTATAGGTTCCTGATTAATTACAATAATTAATTTTCAATTTTATAACAATAAAGTCTTAAAATCAGCGCCACATGATAGTTTTTAATTCGAGAACTTTTTACAATATTTCTATTTTAAATTTACGATCTTAAAAACTAAATCATAAATTTTAGTGTTTTCATTTATAACGACCAACAAAAAATACTATTAAATTGAAAAAAAATATTTTATACGAGTAGTACACTATCTGAAATACCTGCTGTTGTTGCTTAAGAATATTAAGCCAGTTTTATTTGTTATTTTGATCCGAAACAGAACATGTGATAAATGAAACAATAAGGGGCAGGATAAAGATTTAATTTAAATTCTTGTATCAATCATGGAAGTATTGACATTGCAGCCATAGCTCCTTTTTGTGGTTAACTATACTAAAGCTGTATAAACCATAAAGTCCGTTATGCCTACATTGTGAAAATCCTCCGTGTTAGAAACAAAACACACTCTATATGTCAGAAAAAGAAATACAAATCGGTAACAAATCCTACACTAGCAGTTCTGAAATCTTTCCGGAATCATTTTCCCATTTTCAGTGTAAAAATTTGTTCTATTCCAGAACAAGTGTTAAGTTAAACGTGTGATTCTTTTTCTAAAATATTGGTATGCAAAATTTAAGTTTTGGTGGATTTTCATTTTATATGATTTTACGATTTTAGTTTGGTTAATTTAAATCTGAATTCCCAAAGACGATAAATCAAAATAAAATAGACTTAATCAGGTTTAATCAATACCAAACCTTAAAATCCATCAACAATTAAATTTCTATCAATAGTCGCAATATACTCGTAAGTTTCTAGTTTTACTTAAAAATCAGATATATTGTTTCCCATCAAAATGAAATATTTTCAATTAATGGGAATTATTTTCAAAGAAAATTGTCAACTTTTTCTTTTATATACAATTTTTGTTTTTCTTTTCCTAGGCTTGTTTCACTTCATTAAGATTCTGTTCATCTTCTCTAGGAAGGCACGCGCAAATAGTAATTTTATATAGAATCGTCTGGAAAAAATCATGTCAGGATGAGATCGATGACAAGAAGGTGAGGCTTTTTGTGATTGCAGAAAAATTGTTAAAAAAAAAAAACAAAACAATGAAAAATAATGAAAGGTAACATTTGATATTTAACTTGATTTTAATGAAATGAAAGTCTTACAAATACTTTGACTTTTGTTATGCCGCAATCTTTTCTATCGCAACCATTTCTTGTCAAGATTCCTACTTTTAGATATATTTACGATGAAATTTAAGAAGAAAAAAATTGTAGATTAATTCTTTATACCTTTTCATTTGTTTTATCACTCTGTCTTATCTATAACTATTGTATCTCATAATTTTATTAAATGGCAGATCATCCCTTTGACATTTATTGGAAGAAATTTAAATGTTTATTAAATGTATTCACAGCCATTGAGTATAAACTTTTGTTGTAGAAGTGGATGATGACACAAGCATCATTGTTAGCATAAGCCATGGAGTATTTGTTAATCCAGTTTATTCCAGCCTAGATCTCATGCCATATTTTACTATCCAAGCAGCAAAAATAAATGTCATAAATGACATATTTTCCTTCCAAGACGCCTAGTTACCTAGAGGAGTATTTTCCCGCTCTAGCAAACCCCATCGTACGAAGATTTTAAATACCTACAGAATTTCCTTACGCGAACTTTTGGAACCAGCACTCCTCTACAGGCAGATGGAATTATAAGGTGCTAACAAGTCAGAATAAATGTCGAATGAATTATGCCATCTACATCTCAAATATAACACTGAATAATTATGTTAGAAATAAACAAACAGAAATAACATTGCTTAAATTATTATCAAAATAGCATCATGATCAGGAATTTTGAAATGTTTATAATTCGAAGATGTAAGTAAATAAATTCCAACATATTTTTCGTGCTGCAAGAAATCGTGATTTAAATTTTGAGTGACAATTATCAAGAATATGTATTTTCATGATTTAAGGATTTAAAGGATTTAAGATTTATTAAAGAAAATCTTTAATTCGTGTTGAAATGATTACAATTTTATGACAAAAATTAAGAAAAACAATGAGAAAATCCCTGAATTTACGTAAAGTTAAGTACCATAACAATTTTTGCATAACTTCCAGGCATAAATTTAATTTTTTATTATTATACAATTCAAAGCCATGGCATTTTTTTTTTTCGATTAATTTGGAAATTGTTGATTTTAATCGCGATATTAATTTTCAACAATAAAAAAGCCATTTTTGGTTTTCAGAAAAAACACCCTCATTTTTTGTTTGTTTTAATGTTGCACTAAAAACAAAACAAAAAATATGCAAAAAATTAAGATACCTTCATTAAATTAAAAATTCATAAAAAGATTATATGAAATGTAAAAATAAAAAAGAACAAAAAAATAGAATGTCATTTAACTTTCTCTATGCCTTGATATTATAATGCATATTAGGTCTGTTTTATTTGCCATACCCTAACCCGGAGCAGAGTAAGTGGCAAATAAAACGAGCAGGAGTAGGAGAAAGTTTTAATTCAAATGTTTTTTAGCGCTGCTTAGCAACCATATTGTAATTAAATGAGAAAGTTTTAGCTAATACACTTTTTATGGTAGAAAACTGAACTAATTCGGGTGCAATAGTTTACACCTGCTCTGAAAGTAGTGTAGGATTTGGTCTTTTGTTGTTTTTGTTTTCAATGTAAAAATTTGCTCTACCCCAGAGCAAGTGGCAAACAAAACAGACCTTATAACGGTAATTTTGAAGCATCACAATGTGGTCAATTTCATCGCTTTAATTAATTTGGCTCCGAAATTTGGAAAACGTCCCCTCATTTTCTACAAAATTGGTGTAGGAAATTGAAAAAGTGTGAATATTGTCGAAGCCTAAACCCGGGAGTTGAGCTCGGGATCCCTCATCAGCCTCTAGCAATTGCTAGTACTTAAACTACGTGTACTAAAGAATTTCACCGGCATTCTTGTTTCAATTTCTCCTCATAAAACTTCCATTATTTATGATAAAAATACAATTGTTATTTTTCTATTTATTTTTATTTAAATCATTCATTCATAATTATTTGTATTAAACTAACAAACATCTAAAACTTCTATAGTGGCTAGGCCATTCATTCGTAACTAGCGACAAGCGAGTTCTTTACACTCCTGTTCTAAAGAGACCATGTAGATAAGCAATTATTTTCCACAGTTAGAATAATTCAATTTTTATATAAGTTGGAATTCAAGACTGGATATAATTCAACAAATATAGTCAATGTCAGCACAAGTTACAATAGTTAATAAATGTTCATTTCAAAAATGTTAAATTATTGTTTTAGTGCAAGATTACACGCTATGTTTTTTGGGTAGAATTCTACCGCAGACATAGGTTAGGGTTGGATGGGGGTGAGGCAGAAGATCTACCTCTCGAAATGCTGGCGCAACGGAGTTTTTTACGCACACAAACAAGAGTCACTGTTTGTGTCGGTTTCGAAAAAAATTGAAAATTCGCTTACTGACCGTCAACATGTAATCATAATCTAAAAGTACATAGGAAATAGTAAAATAGTAGATCCTAACAGTTTGACGGTTTAAATGGAGTGATGCTGTGCTCACACATACTAATACACTCCTTGTGTAGCTTGTATAAAAGACTGTGGTATAAACATTCCACGTCTAATCGGTTTGGTAGTTTTCTACCCAAAACTTGACGGTAGATTTCTACTGCGTGTAATCTTGCACTTAGTTTCTTTATTAATAACATCACCTTGGATTTTTGTATAGAGAAAGTAAAAGCTGTTATGCTATAATTTCAAAAGAAGATGATCACGATTCGATGATCTCTTATGTTATATTTCTTTTAATCCATTCCAATTTTAATATTGGAATATGTTCGGTGCGAAATGAAACGGATTTTGAACATTATTAAAAGAAGTACACTGCTAATTTGCAACACTCGAAGTTTACTTTCTTCTTGTACGTTCTTTAACTTTTTAATTAGAGGAAAGTATTGTCTGAGCACATTTTTTAATATACATCTAAACATCTAATTTTATTTACAAATTTTTTTTACGAATTTTTTGTGTATGAATTTTTGTGAGCATTGCAGGACTGAGACTAAATTTATCTTCTCATTAGTGTTTGGAACAAATACTCTAAATACAAGAAATACTAATAACAAGATATCGTGTTTACAGACTGAATATCTGTGCCAGCTGAAACTATAATTTCGATACTCTATTGTATGATTTTTGGATACTATATTAGCGAGACTACTATATGTTTGCCAATAATTGTAATTTTCAAACTCCAAATGCGCAGATTCATCAACTTCACATTTTTTTACTGAGACAAAACTTTAGTCCCAAATATACGGGAAAAATACTTTCATATTCAAGAAAACAAAAAATCAAAATGATTATAGCATAAAAATTCTTTCAAAATAAAATACCGCCATCGACCAAAAACAAAAAAAAAATGTCTCTATATTTTTTTTCTTCTAAACAAAAAAATGTTGACAAATTAACAAATTTATGTTTTCAATACAGATTTTTAACAAATGAGGAACATATTTTTTGCTTTGCTTTGCTTTTAACGATTTTGACCGATTGAATTTCATTAAAATTGATCATTAAAGTTTTTTGTTTCGTTTCTGCATAAATTTTTCTATTCTTCTTTTTTCTTTTTTCTTTTTTTTTAATTATTTTACCTTCAAATTCTTAAATTTGTTTTTTCTTTTCTTTTTGAACATTTAATAAAACTAATTTTTCTAATAATATAATAACAAAAAAAAAAAGACGAAAACTACAATCTTAAACCAAACCCATTTATCACTTATCTTCAATATAAATTTGTAAATTCAAAAGGAACAAAAAAAAGAAACACGCCAGAAACATTTTTCATTTCATTAAATCATTATTATATTGTATTTATGGAGTTTGATTTGTCCTCGATAATATTCCATTCAATTCATTATAAGCAGACGAAACACTACGACTTAATAATCAACAACATAACCTTACTTTCACTTATCCTATACTAGATTATTACTATTTGATGATTACTTTTGTTTTATATTATTAAACTTAATATGAAATATGCCTTTTATGTATTATAAGATTTTCAATAAACATAAAAATAAGTGCAAACAAAATAAGAAATTAACATATTAACATTGTAACGCACTTATTTTTTCGCTCGTCCGACTATGCATCCGCCCGCACTGTTCTTGTTTTGTATTCATCTCGTTTTAGTCCCGCTTTCATCCCACTTAATACACAAGCTGTCCAAATTTCATCAAAATTGGGAATAGTTAACAAAGAAAAGTAAGTAAAAATATCCTCTTTACTTTGGCTATATCAGTGACAGCCATCTATATCCTATGCGAAAGTGATATTGCAGCAATTTATTAGCAAAGTGGAAGCTTATCTTAAGAATTTGTTCTGTAAGTTGTGGAATGAAATTTAAATAATAAAGGTGACTACCGCCGATATTACTATTCACAGGTTGGCATTTAGGATGTACCCAAAACTTGAAATTCATATATTTCAAAACTACTTTTTGTCAAAATAGGTACTAATGTTTTCTTTCAACTGTTGACATTGTTTCAATAATAGGCTCAGCTCTTTTTGGTTGTTGGTTTTGTAAGAAATAAAAATGAAATACAATTGATTTGGTTTAACAATTGAGACGTTAAGAAAAACGGTTGTAATCCTTGAGAATATTAGAGAAAAGGCAAATGAACACTCTAGAAAGAACAGTGTAGAATGGTCTAGTTGGTTAAGATATCGACCTCGTTTCTAGAGACTGATGAGACACAGGTTCAAATCTTCAAAGTCTCCGGTTCCTTCACAATTTTAATTTTCTTTGCTAATATACTTAACAATATAGTCTAAAAACTTTAAAAGGATGGATTATATGGACTCTTAGAAAAAAATTCCTAAATCTTACCTCATTTTCAGTGCTGACTTTGGGTTCTCGCCCCTTAAGGCATACATGTTTATTATTATAATTATAAACAACATTCTACACCAAATTAAATATAAGTACGTGCACTTTTGATATTCTTTGAAGAAATTGGGATGACGAAGTAATTCAAAAATATTAACTCAAGAATAATTGCCTCAGTTATGAATAATAATTCGCGATTTTATGCAATTCCAAAATTTATTTTCTTACTTTTTTGCTTTTTAAAGAAATAATTCATAATTAAGTTGTCTTGTTGATTTTATGTTAATCAAGTGAATGTTGTTGGGTGATTGAGATCGCTTTTCTTGATACATAATACATATTTTTTTTTGTTTTTCTTATTTTTTATTTCTTTAAAATATGTATTATATTAAATACAAAAATCTTATTTTTTATATCATTAAATTTTGTTGTTTTAATATGTTGATCGTGCTACTGAATCGATTGAAATGTATTTCTAAAAGATAAGACTATTAAGCGGGAAAAAAAATCCCTTCACCGATTATAAAATTGATCTTGTTTTTGATCTTTTGTTTTTCTTTTTATGAGGAAATACGGAAAATTGATGATCTTATTAGGTTAATATTTTGCCTGATTATTATCGTTTCTTGGCATTAAAATTTTTTCTCAGCGCGGTTAATTATTTCGGTATTCGATTATCGATTAATTGTTTTAAATTACGTGCGAATGTGCGGTAAAAATTGTAAAAATCGATTTAACTGATGGTAGAAGAAAATTTTATGTTTACGAATTTAGCAGGTTTTTATAATATGTAAAATTGGAAATTTTGTATATTTTCGTAGGAATGACATCAAAACGTATTATTAAGTAAATTTATAAGAGTAAAACTGATATAAATTGCATTTATTAATTGCAATTAATTGGGAAAAAAAAATAAATGATATTACTTTCGTTCACAAACATACAAAAAGAGAAGGTTTTTGGATTATTTTGGAAAGGAAAGAAAATTTTTTAAATTAAAAAATCAGAGAATATTCTCAAGAACATATGATTTTTCGAAATTACTGCAAAGAATATCAACAGAGAATTCTTTGTGTGTACATTTAGCCACTAAAAACTCTATAATGTTTCATTTACAATATTAATAAAAAGAAACGAACTTTCATAGATTTTGGCCACAAAACTTTAATTGAAAATTTTTTTTTATTTAAAAATCGATTAAGAAATTGCAATTATATTTTAGATTCCAGAAAGACAGAAAAATCTGTTTACAAACATTCCATAATTCTTCCAATTTAAAATCGCGTAAGTACAATTTCGAAATTCTAAGCTTAATGGAAAATTAAAAAAAAATTATATGATCATCTCAAAACATAAATTATAACGCAATACTTTTGTAAAATTAAGTAGAAACTAAAAATTCAGTTTAACCATTCTTTTTAACTTCTATAACATGTAATATAAAATATAAGTTTCTGCTTTGTCGAAGGGGAAGTTTGAGTAACTATAAAGTACCCAAAGCTAACGAATAAACAATTGCACCAATCAGAACAAAGTAGTAAAATAAAAAAATCGAAATTCACGTTTCTCTTTCGGACTTATTCAAAAGAGCGCGGACACCAGTCAAAGGCAAAATGTATTAGGTAGAGGGAGATCGAATTTTTTTAAATAAAACTTCGCTTTAAGCACCTTACATGACGAGACTCACTCATATGAAATTTTCAATCTCTTTTAGATTCATATATTTTGATTAATTTCTAATTTCCTAATGTTTTCCTTCTATTTCCAACCATTTCCGATAAAACTAATTTACAAAATATGATTTTGTTTTTTATATGGATTCGACGACGCGTTTCGGAACGCCTTTATAATTCACAAAAAACAACATATAAATATTGTCAAAACAACATGAATAAAGACATGTTTAGTAAGTCCTAAATTTATTTATGTACTATAGTAGAAATGATGTAAAGTTAATTCCATTTTGTCTATAAGAAAATAATTAAAACAAAGTACTAAAATGAAATTACAAAGTAACAAGCTAATAGTAACAAAACTATTCACGGTGTACCCACCAGGACCGTTGGCATAGTACTTCAACTATTCATAATATTTTTATTCTAATAATAATATAAAATAATTTGTTTCCTAATCAATTATAAATGATTTATGGACATTTAACAATAGAAATAATTTAATAGAAAACCGACAACAGTAGTTGAACCTTTTCTTAGCAAAACAAGAAAATTTCTTCGCCCAAAATATTTTTACCTATTTGTCTATTGATCTGTCTATCTGTCAGTTTATTTATATGTCAATTTAGATTTCTATTTTCATTTCGAAATTTATTTAAAACAAAAATATAATTACTTTTTCTCAAAACAAAATTGTCTGAATTGATTTTGGTGTCTTTAAAGTCATGGATTTTTATGAAAAATTAATTTACGAATTTAGTAAGTCACGTAAAATATTGATTTTTTTTAAACATAACATAAAAATAACTAATCAAAGCCTCTCCATTGGTAAATGTTATAAGTGAAAAGGATGGAAAAGTTTTTTTCGTCAATGGACATAACTTACGAGTATATGACTTAATGTGATTAGAAAATTTCTGCATTAGAAAAAATGACTGTAATACAGTTTTGTAATGTTAAAATTGATGATTTTAAATTGAAATTGGTTAAGTGAAATATTTGAAATGAAGAAAACAATGATATGAACTCAATTCCAAATTGATTAAATGAAATAAAACTAACTGAAATTATAGTTTTCCATGATATATCTAAATATTACCTTACATAGCCACCGTTTTTTTCAAATTAATTTTATTATTGTAATATTGTAGGCTATTTTTCGTTTACAGATTGAAAGATTTTCGTTTTTCATAATATTTCTGTAATTACACTTTTTATATTTACGATTGCAATTCAGTAAATACATTATTTTTAGTTATTATTATTTTTTTTATTATTTAGAAAGTAATTAATTTAGTTTAGTTATGTTTTGAAATTTTGTTTCATAATTATGAGTACTATATGTTAACAATGTTGACCTTTCCTGCATATATGGATAATATATTATAATAAATCTTAATCATTGTATTGTCACACGAAGAATTTTAACCTTCATATTATAACAATGTAAAATAAATGTTTTAATTAAATTCATTTATAATTATAGTAAATAAATGCGGATAATTGTCTTTGACAGAATTTGTTCTTTAAAAGTTATAGAAATGTATTAAAAACTATACAAAATATAATATAAATTTTTCTATACGGGAGACTCGAGTCTCGTAAAAACGCGTTAATTTTCAAATTCTGAAAACACTGGCTGTATTTTATTGCAAATTCTATCAGGCGCTAATTTACTTTCTCAAAAGTACGATTTCTCTACTATAAATTCCTAAAAATTTTAATTTAGAATATTCGAACCACTGAATTTATTTGAAGGAATTATTTGGTTGTGTACCCAACTAGAGCAATTTTTTTTGAGGTTAAAAAAATTAAATATTCTTTATTTTTAGAAAAATATTGAAATTTAAACAAATAATATTTCGCGAGACGACTATTTAAAGTATTGTTTTAACTAAATAAAACGAAAAGGAATAAAAATAATGGAAAAAAAACTGACGAAAATCAGGTATGATTCAAGATTCAAACCAATTTTCTGTTATTTTTAAATATTGCAATGAAAAAAAAACCTTTGATTTGCGCCATCTACCATCTTGTAGATAATACTATCCATCATGCTATCCATGCCTCCTATCCATCGCTAATTAGCGCCCGATATTATCCGGCGCTAAATATTTGTATGATAGCATTCTCAAAAAATACAGCAACTGATTTCTAAAATTCAAACTACGGATCACGAATATTAAATATGTGCTTTCTAAAATTAATGTATGTAGTGTAGTGACGGAAGGGTTTCTTATTAGGAACAAGTTCTGGTAAACTCAACTAACTACATTCTAGCCAATCTTATTATTTCTTATGATGTTACAGGAATGAGTCTGTATCGGATCGTTTCTACATTACCAAAAATCAATTACAGAACTAATGCATTAAGACTGTTTCTTTCCCAGGTTACTTAGAATTAGTGCTAAAATTATAGAACTGGTGCAGCTTTTTGAAGTTCTTTGTACTTTTCAGAACACCAAAATTTTCAGATTTCAATATTAGGTATATGAATTAAAGGTTCTCGTAATAGATTGTACCTAATGTGCCATACTTTCAATTTGTGTTTAAGTATTTCGCAACTTTCCTTATTTTGTGATGTAAAGAATATATTTTATTGATCACAAATAATAATTTTCTTAGCAAGTTGAAATACATATTTATAGTATCCTATTCACTCGAATTCCAGACTTTCACTGAACTAGTAATGGAAATAAAACCAACACCACAGTGAGCTAAACACGAAGATAAAATTGCTGTATATTTATGAGAATGCTATCCGCGTCTATCATACAAATATTTAGCGCCGAATGATATCGGGCGCTAATTAGCGATGGATAGGAGGCATGGGTGGCAGGATGGATAGTAATGTCTACCAGATGGTAGATGGCGCAAATCAAAGGTTTTTTTTTTCATTGGAATATTTAAAAATAACAGAAAATTGGTTTGAAACTTGAATCGTACCTCATTTTGGTCAGTTTTTTTCCCCATTATTTTTATTGCTTTTTGTTTTTAGTTACAACAATACTTTAAATAGCCGTCTCGCGAAATATTATTTGTTTTAATTTTATTATTTGTCTAAAAAAAGAATTTTCAATTTTTTTAACTTCAAAAAAAATTACTCTAGTTGGGTACGCAACCAAATAATTCGTTCAAATAATTTCAGTGGTTCGAATATTCGAAATTAAAACTTTTAAGAATTTATATAAGAAAAATCGTTCTTTTGAGAAAGTAATTTAGCGCCCGATAGAATTCCCAATAAAATACAGCAAATAGGAACATGTTAATTTTTGTATCTTTATTTTTCTGCATTACTTTTTGCATTACATGGTAACTAGTGATTATGCAGAATAGCAATAATACACTTCGACAATGTCTCAGTGTTGAAAATCTGGTGAATTTTAAGATAGATAGATTTAACATTGTTCAATTATTTCTTGAAATTTCAAAATATTTATTAATAAATCAAAATAAACATCCAAACAAAATGTTTAATCAAAAATAACTCGTTTATCAAGTTTCAATAAAATGCAACCGAAAACTACTTGTTTTCAATAGCATTGTTAACACAAAAACTTTAATTCTTTGAATTGATCAATTTTCTATTAATCTTTATAATAAATTTTAGATCTATCTTATTTGTCAGTTTAAATAAAATATTCATTTTTAGTATAATAATAATTTATGAGCTAAATAAAAATACATAAAAATCTTAATCCTTTCTAATACATACAAATTACGAATTATGAAAAGATCGAATTTTATGATTTATTTACGATGAAAATTCATTATCTAATTGGATATTTCGAATGATCCAGGACCGGATCTTCGAAAACCAGTTAACTAAGCTTTAGGAGACTATAGAAATATTATGCAAAACAAAAAAAAAGTTATAGGTGCAGTTTTTCCATAAAAATTGAGGAATAATACTAATTATTATTATTATTCGTTGTATATACTTAGAATAATCATTTGAAAGGAACTAGAAAAACTATGAAACTGTTTTCTTGATATTTATTTTTTATTATGTTTCGATTATAAAATAGAGATTTGTACCAATTACTTTTACAAAGTAGAATTTTAATTGATCGTTTATTAATAAAAGTGTGTGGAATAATAAAATTGAAAAGTTGAGAATAAAATAGAATTTTATTTCCTTAGAATAATTCGAAAGAAAATATAAAGCAAGATTGTTTTATAGACGGTTGTAAAAATGTGATTGGTATGTTGTTTTTTAAGTTTCTAATTAACTAGGAAATCTAGTACAATTAAATACAATGTAAAATAAATATTTCAGAATATATTTTATGTTATTTCATTGTGAATTTTTATGCTAAAAAATACAGAAATGAGGACTGTTTCTGTAGCTGACTGAATAAAAAAATCGCCTTCAAAATGTTAGAAATGCTCATGCATAAGATGTCAATAATGTTTCTTATAAGTCTCCTTTTTAGTTTTTAGACTTGCGTTTATCATGCATTTTTATCCTTAGAAGAGACCCAAATGAACTGAAAATAAGGAGATTTTATAAAATCGATACTTTTCATATTATTAATCTCGCTTCACAACGAAGAGTGAATATCCCTTATAGGTAGTCTTCGAAGTAGCAAAAGAATTTGCATAAGTAGATGCCCATAAGTTCCACTGAATGAAGAAATTCCTTTAGTTACCTGGACAGGATTTTATATTGCTCAATCTGTTCGAAAGTATTTACAAGGACTGAACTGAAAAATTTTACTGTACCCGCCGTATTCAACAGACATTGCTCCATCAGATAACTATTTCAGGTTCCCCAAATCAATGCTTTCTGAGCAACACTTTCATGATTTTGGAGACATCGAAGAATCCGGATTTCTTCTCTCGCGGAATTCATCTTTCAGCTGAAAGATGGATGAAGGTTGCAGCTCCTATTGGAGCATACTTTGGAACACACTTTTCATTCATTTTGTAAACAAAAAAAATGTTTTTTTATGTAGCAGAATCATATGCAACCGCCCAATAAATTTTGAGATTATGGGAAAGATATTTTATTAGACCTCTTTTTAATATGACCCGGATTCTTTTCGAAAATAAATTTTCAAAAATATGTTGTTATGTCTTCTTTAAAAAAATTTATTTCGTGGTTTCCGCAAAACTATTTGGAAATGATCAAAAAAATAAACACCTTAATATAGTATTCATCGGTAAGTTAATGTCCTATAAAAAGCTTGTTTAAAAGCTGAAATTTAACGAACTACAATAAAATAAAAAACTTATCCATTTTTCTTTCAGTTGAACTAATTTAGAATTGATAAACATTTATTATCATTATTAAAGTTTTTATAGCAAATAAAAAAATCGCTTTTTTTAATCAAAATCCTTTTTTAAATGGCATCCCATTTAATTTCGACTTCACCATTCAAGATGAGATAATTTGTCGATAATTTTATAATAAAGATAATGTGTTATTACGATTCTTAAAATTTATAACAAACATACAGAAACTTAAAATCGGCATATAGCCTAATTTCCTAAGGTAAAAATTGAACTCATAGTTAACAAGTCAATTAATTAATTCTGAGAAACAAACTAAAGTTTTTCTTCGTAACTTGGATTTCTCCTCGTCAAATTTTGGTCTAATTCAGAGTTAGCCTGGGCCCCAATTGCATAAACTGCAGCTGGTTAATACAGTGACAAAACTAATATACCGTCTGGTCGTATCTACTTTAGGGTATAAAAATTGACCTGTCTTTTAAAATACAGTAGTTTCAGCTCCCAAAAATCACTAAACTCAGGGAAAAAACACGATAATATATTCCGTATTTTTATGTTCAGATTTTGGTTTTATTTATGATTTTGTTTTGTTTTATCAATTAATAATTTAAACAGCTACAGAAAAACTGAATTAAAATATTTATATACGTTTTGTATGCAAATATATGTTGGCTATTTGGTTCGGTTGGGATTTTTCTTTCGGTTGGTTTTCCATTAAAAATATTTAAGAAGAAAAAAATCTGTTAACCAATTTTTTTTTTGTCACTATTATTTTAATGTTATAACACTATATTCCCTTTTTTTTGTGAGAAAATATAAAATTCAAGATTTTTGAAATTTCAGGCCACACAAATAAGGCAGCAACAAAAAAGAGTAACTTTTTAGAAATTAATAGCTTCAATTTCAAGGAAAAGATTTTTTGTGCTTTAGTTTTTTGTGAAATATTATTTAAAATAGTTTTATGGAATTTTCTAGGCAAGCTTTTTTAGATACCCCAAAAAAAGCTATTTCATAAATTGGGAATTGCAGAACTTTCTCTTAATTGTTTATAAAATGGAAGTGCCTGTTGCCAAATGATACTTATCACTATAATGTTATTATATAAAAGGTGTATGCAGTGGTTATTTGCACTAAATGTTAATAGTCAATTGCTAAGATATTCTATAACTTCAGGAATAAGACATTTGGCGACGTAGGTTATAATTCAATTCACTTAGCTGTTTCTGAAAAATATTTATAATAAAGCTCCCAGACATCTGCTGAAGCCGTTATCAAATTTAAACCTTTCTATATTTTCGTTAGACAAGTTTCGGTTAAAATTACTTACATTTATTTTACAACATATTCTTGTATGGCAAACATTTCCAGAATACTATGTGAAAGTTTCAAAGCAAAAATTACAATGCTCCAAATTTTACAGCCAGGTAAGCGACCCGAGTTCTAAGCTTGATTAAATTAAGATTGAAAAAAAAAAACAAAAAATGTGAACGCTCTTTTCTCAAAATGACTTTCCCACGGGCGGTACTAGCTATAAAAAATGAAATTAGTGACCGATTTCAAAATTTATCGATTGACTGCATATCTACGAATATTAATTTTGTACTAAACTAAACTAGGTTCCTAGGATTAGCATTTAAATTTCCTTACAGGCCTCTGTGGGACAAGATCTCCCACATACAAATTGGGAAGTTATTGGCTAGACTTGACAACTGAATAATAGTTGCCACAATTGTGAATTTTCTGTTAGGACAACTAAAATTCAGTTATTACAGCTAACAATTACTTCGTTTACATGGCGGTTTCAGAATTGACTTGAGATCGACTTGAAATTCAACCCGAGTTTTTTATCCTTGCCGGATTGAAAAATTGATTTGAAATCGACTTCAAATCAACGTCAATTTCATAGAAGCTGCCAATCACATTTTTTTTTAGGTTATGTTTCCTCTCTTTTCATACTCCATTTAAAATTTTCAATTCGATTTGAAGTCGATCTGGGTTTACATGCAAATCTCAAGTCGATCAGAAAAATGTTTGTGATCGGATTGATTCAAGTCGATTTGAAGTCGATCTGGGTATACATGCACGATATTCGGATTGAAGTCGACTTCAATCCGGTCATGTAAACGAAGTAATTGAGTTGACACAACTATAGATAACTACAGATTTTCTCTGTGTGCAGATGTATTCACTCAAGATCAGTAAGTACGTAAATCTGTAGAAGGACAAAGTTAACTAATCTAATCTAATTCAGTGTAAATCTGTAAAGTAAGATTCGCTATTTTTGCTAAAAACAAAATCTAATGGATAAGAACAAACTTACAGTATCCAAATTATCTTCATATTATCAATACTAATATATTCATGTAAAAAACAGTATAAGCAAAATTTCGCATGCCAATATTAACTCGTTAGTAAACGTATTAGATTAATTGTGTGAATACATTTATTTAAATTAACTAAAATATTATAATTTATATAATAACTGATTCAAAAAAAGAAGAAACAGAAGAAATGTGTCTATTAGAATTTCTTTACCGACAAAAAAAACAATGTCTTTTTTATATAATTTTTTCCCAAACAATGACTTTTATAATTTAATTATGAAGATAATTACTTCCTACTAGATTCACGCATTTTTCTTTTATATTATTTTAAATTATGTTCCACCTTTCCGAGCTACTAAAAAATGCATTCTTCGGATCGCATGCAATCTTTTCTCTTATTTTTTTTTAGATACAAAATCATAAATTTTCTATAAAATCAGTTACCAAACCGAACAACAAATAAAACATGTAATTCCGCTGCACTGCACACAATCAACAATCATTACTCCATTACTCCAATAAATGAACAATTTTCATAAATATATTCTTCCTGTAAGATTTTCCAACTTTTCCATACTCCTAAATGAAATCATTAAGCACAAAACGTTAATTACTTTTATTTTATGTAGATTCGATGTACAACGTATAAAGTAGTAACCATTTTTTTTTTTCTTTTGAATGATATTAATTGAATTAAGAGTGAATGTTTGGTTTTTTAATCTTGATCAATAAAAAAATGCAAAAGAATAAGAATTCACTCACTTTTTCTTACAAGATCATTTAGGCTATGCCATGGTAAAGGGTGTCCTAAAATTCACGCAAGAAATAATTTTGATAGAAACCACAAGTTTATAATTAAAAATCGTAAATTTTTTAATGATTCATCAAGTATACAGTATAGGGTTATGTATGGAATAGCATATCGGGTAAATGGCTCTACAGATTTGCTGACACATACGCACTCTTTGTTGGTATTTTCCATGATCCCTTTTTTTGCATAAATGTGGCTGAATTTCGTTGATATAGTGTTCAATTTCCTCAATTTCCTCCTTCAAGGCGTGAATGGTCATGGGCTTGCTAATATAAGACTTTAAAAAACCCCAAAGAAAAAAGTCGAACGGCGTTAAATTACATGATTTGGGGGGCCAATTCTGATCACCAAAACGGGAAAGTACACGACCAGGAAATGACTCATTATTTTGAAAATATTGCTCAACACTGAATGCGCGTTGTTCTTTCGCGAGTAACGAATAATAAGCCTGAACTGTCACCTGTCACGTTGTCTTTTTTTTTTTTGTTGGCAACACTTTATCGCACAAATGGCGTAAAATTCAAATCTTGTGTGAATTTTGGGACACCCATTATAACTATAAGTTTTGTGGTGGTGCTGGCTCAAGCTGATTTCAAACTCATAAATACTTGTATTAAAGAAAATTCAAGATAGAGACCTCAAAAATGAACTGAAGTAAAATTGCAATTCAAATATGCACGCGGTTTGATAAAATCCCTGCTGATTTGCGATAGTTATACAATTTACAATTATAGTACAGAAAAGCGTGTACTTATATATATTTTATATTGAATTTGAATTGTAAATTTTTCTAGTTAAGAACAACAAAAATATCAATTAACAATTTAAATTTTTAAAATAGATAAAAATAATTAGAAAATAAAATAGAATTACCGACTCTCAACCAACACGAGTTATATTTTTGTAATAGAATTAAATACTTAACATATTTATATATTATATAGAAAAAATGAATTGATTGAATATTGAACGATTGTAATTTACAATTAGCACAATTAAGTTTAAGATAAAATATTGTAAAATATGATCGACAGCTCGATTTAGGAATGTGCCAATCCGATACGATCATATTAAAACTGATTTTTATATATATTTATGCTTTTAGGTTATGTAGATTAGGAATGACGACTATTAATTTAACTTTGATTAATATATTGTCTAGGCTAGTACAATAAATATGAAAGAAAAATAAACTGTTGTTCTAAGAAAGAAAATCCTAGTTCCATTATCATACTTTTTGGAAAATAGGATGTTTTTACAATAAGAAAAATTATATAATGGGTATTCATGAAAACGCGTAAAACCCTCGTAAATCGTGTAAACTGCATAATTTTCCCACCTCGTCAATGAACTGTCAAAATTCCTATGGAAACTCCAATACACAAACCTCGGAAATTTCCGCGACAATTTTGGTGCGTAAATAGCCTGGTAAACTTACACATATGTTACTTTGGCTATTATTATAGGAGGAAAAAAGAATTTTCTTGGACAACTAAAGAAATACTACTAATTTTTTGTTAAAAATATCGGAGTTAAGTCGAAAGTAATCAAATTTAACAATTAAATTGACAAAATTATATTTATAAGACCAGATTTACACAGTTTATACACGAACCCGTTCATGCAACACTCCTCGGAAAAATATACATTTACGCGATCGGTAAAATTCCCAGATTTCATGAATACCCTTATTGAAAATTTGTGCAGAAATTTACGAAACGTATCAAACCTTTTAAGAGGTAAAAGCATGGTTCTACACAAACTAATATCATTATTTGAAAAATGTCCATCGCGATTAAGATATTCTTCCTTTTAGTAAGAATCTCTTCTTCAAATTTGACTATATAGCCATTGAAAAATAAATGATAAATCGATTAGTTTTCCTTGAAATTAACTGTACAGAATATTTGTTAATCTGTAAATCAAATGGCAAATTGGTTGATAAGATCTGAATATTTTTAACCGCACAGAAGTAAGCTGTTTTATTTACATTTTACGATTAATCGGTTAACAAATTTTACGATAAATCTTCAAAACACTTTAAACAAAATTAAATATTAATTTAATCACAACAGGAATTCTGAAATTTCACAAAAATTTTAATTTTCATATGATTTCATAAATCGATTTTACAACTTCATTAAATACAAGATCGATAAAAAGATCATTCCATTTGAAATGCTCATCAAAATTACATTTCATTAGAATAAATTTCGCTTTTACATTAAAAAAGAATCAAAACAAAAATAAAATAAGACTAAAAATATCGAAACAAGAAAATGATCATTTGAATTTAGTAAACGATCGCTCAGATACCGATCTTTGATATCTAAATTTGTTAGGTTTATTATAACAAATGACTATGTTGGCAAGAAGGAATGTATCTTAGTTTTCTTTCTTTTTTTGTTTGTACTCCTTGGTAATATTGGTGTCATATGTCAATTTCGTTATATAACTTTAACTCTAAAAACATGATCAATAAAACTTAAATTTATGTTCAAATCAGACTACAACTAATCACTTACTTATAGATTTAATTGGAAATATGTTTATCGATCTGTTGTCTTCCGACTAGATTTGTACTAAACATTAATATCATTTTTTTATATATTCATTTACCAATATTTCAATGCCATATAAATGTTGATCTTCTTAGTGTCACAAAATGACCATGACGAATCTTGATCTATTACTTTAACAACAATAATTAATGCTTTACAGATGCTAATAATTTGCACTCGATATAAATACAGTTGTTTCGTATACTTAGGTAAACTAATAGTTGGAGACATCTATATCTGTCCAAAGATCGGTTATTTTTTTTAAATGATCATACAAGTATAATTAATAATAGGAAAACATGGTGAAGTGAACTCCATTACTAAGAGTACGTTTATAACAAGAATTAATGTAATAAAAAAAATCTGATCTAGTCTTTAAAATATTGATATTGATCTGGAATTTTCAAAAAAAATTGGAAAGGGAAATATATGCAGTGGTGTACATATATTTCAGGATCCTTAATTTTAAGTAGTTACATAAGAATGAGTTAAATTTTCGTATGAAGTACATCTTAATTACACGCCAGTAACAAACGTTTCAATAGGTTGGTTTTCGATTTTACTTTTGAATTTAATGTTGCTTAATATTAGCAAAAAAGAGACAATAAAGAGAATTTTCAACTTAGATTATGATTTGGGCACGCCTGCACACGCCATTTCATTAATAGTATTTGTTAAAAAGAGTCTGTGTGATATAAAAATGCATGTTTTTACAGTCTTTTTTACAGCGTGCTTTGCAGCGCTGCAATGGTACCAAAAACATATACACAAAAAATTCTCTTTCTTCTTATTTTCTAAGTGATATTAGTTAACATTTTTATTTCAGACAAATATTAACTTTACACAAAATGACCTACCATTTTTTTGCACTGCATTGTGTATATTTACTTACTCGACTAACTAAGACTAAGTAAGACTAAGTAATCAAATAAATTAGTATAAAAATCTATCAGCGATTTATTTAAATTAATTATTTTAGTATAAACTATTACGAGATTTATATGATCTTATTCATATTTGACTTTGAATAGTTGATGACAATCAGACTATAGCGATGAAATTGATCCGATCATTACTGATATTATTTTGTGAAGCCGTTTTAAAAGATATTCAAATGATTCTTTCTTCATCAGAAGACAAAAAAAAAAACGATTTCAGATTGTCGTGACTGATTTCAAGAAATTATTAACATTAGATGAAATCAAAGGTCATCAGAATCGATATTCTATTTAAGTTTCTTTAACCAATTTTAAAATACACATTTGAAATTTTTCCTTTACTAAATTTATTTAAATTTTAAGCGTGTAAATCGAATTGTTGTAAATCGAATAAATATTATGGAAACATCTGAAAAATAATGATCATGTTTAGACGATAAAAGAACGCTCTAAATTCACTACTTTCAAATGAAAAAGGTGAGGATTAGTACATTGTATACAAATTTATATTACAATGTATTTTGTTTGCTACACAAATATTTTCTCATGCTTTCCAAGCAAATGATTTCATTCATTCCTGTCCATTAAAACATGTCACATATATGTACACAGTCTTAGGAGAATTGAACATCACCTTATTTGTTATTGTCACTTATCCAAAATGAAAAGTGCTAGTGATAATTCCGAAAACGTTCGAAAGGATTGACATTTAACAAATGCGCATAAAATTGAAACAAAATGTTAGCGTTTAGATGTCACATTTGAACAAGAATGTTATCACTATGTAGAAGGAAAAATACTGTCTTCTTTTGCGTTCTTCAATCTTATATTGGAGACAAAAAAAAAATAGTCCATAAAAAGATCTCTTGATCAATTCAAATGTCTTGTAACACCTTCCTCAGAATGATGCAAACTTTTTAAGGGTTTTCATATTTGTACCAGTTTTATGCCTACTCGTAAATGAACATTCTATGCACATAAATGGTTTTTTTCAGAAGTATGTGATGTGAGGTTGACGTGAAAGTTCTTATCTTTATAAATGTTTTTTACATTTTTTTTACTATATTTAAATAGTAAAATATAAAAGTAATATTTCTAATCGTTGTAGAACTTTCTCTGTATACGTGATATACTAATGAATGAATATTTTAATCGCATGAAACTCACTAAGTGTAGTTTGCTTTTTAGGCAATATTTATGTCCATATTACAAATAGCCGCCTATTATAAAGAAACTAACTAAAAAATTGTTTGGCAATTCAGGTAATTATTAAAAGAAGCCAGGAATTTGGATATATAACATTTTAAGGACTTTGCCCCAGTCTCGTCACCGTCAGCTAACTTTCTGAAGAATAATAAACAATTTAAATTATCATACAGACATAGTAAGCCCAGTACTTACTCTAGGGCACACAGTCCCTTTAGACCTAAGTACAGGATCATCTCGAACTATATCATAATAAAAAGACAAATACACATAGCATATAAGCAATGTTACGACATAGGCAGTTTTTCATCACTCAAAAAAAAATGTACCTCAAATATGTGCTCCAGAAGGTACTACTCCTGAATACAGAGAAAGTGAAAAACGATTTGTTATCCTCATGGTATGCATCCAATATATATATTTTATCAATATATATTTTCAAAGTATCGTCAATAATCTCGATTATATAATAGCTGATCAATCAGCATTTGCAGAATTTCTGTCTGTCGTTTTTGTCGTCTTGTCATACTATTTTTGGGAAACGAATTTGAATTGTCTGACAGCTTAGTGAACTCCATTCCATTCCATAGTTATAATTTAGAGAGAAACAAAAACAAAAACAAACTACTTAAACTTAAACAAGATTTACAATCTGCATTCTAAAGTTTCGGATTTAGTAAATTTATTCAATATTATTATAGAAAAACATTTATCGAGGTAGGTAAATCTATTGCGCAGGTGTAATAGCCTACCATCTATGGGATATGATCGTTGATTTTCATATGTTTACCATATTTGTTTTCGGGTATATATCATGTGTGAGAACTGTGAGAACTTTTTCAGAAATAAAAATAATATTATGGATATTAAAAAAAAATAAATAAATTAGATTAAAAATGATTGATGAAAACAAATAACATTGATTTTATTTCTTATTTGGGAAGAAGTCTATCATGTGCTGTTATCATTCAAAACACAGCATGATTATATACAATAATAAATTTCTCATAGATTTACATTCGTGAACTAACAAACTATATGGACACGTCCATCCTTGAATCATTTCTATATGGTAGAAGAAAAAATGAAGAAACTCAACAAGGTATATATCGAAGATTTTTAGCGGAGAAAGCATTGAAAATCTTTTTTTTCAATAATTTCTAAATAATACCGAAAAACTGTTTCCCAGGCATTTGAATGCAAACATATTGGCATAAAAGACATGATTCTATGAGCGTGCGATAAACATGAATAGAAAATTGAAAATTTATTCACCCATCTTGGGCTAATCGCGAAATCATTTCTTCTTTGGTATATTTTTATACTTACATAGTTTTTTTATTTACTTGAATAAAAATAGCATCTTTTATAATATTATATGTGAAAACTAAAGTAACAGTGCATACACAAATCAACGTTCTATATATATATGTTACCTATTATGAATATACATATTCTATTTTACATGCTATTTGTCTAGTTAAAATGAAACTCCCATGGGAACTCAACGGGATAGATACCGTACATAGACTTATATCGATTGCAACTAAACATTGCACTTAGTTGCAGAAAAAAAGAACATTTTATAATATAAAAATTTATTTAGAATAGGAAACAAAGTCAAAAAAGTCAGACTTATTGGAAGATGACTATCGGAACGTGCAAAATCCGTTAAAATATGTTTTTTTTTTTCGTAGGTATTTGTTTGGTTGATTTGCTTACACGGATGGGAAGTAAACAGGAAGATTCACTATTACTGAAGTGACCAAAGTGAAAAGTAATAATTAATTTTCTTATTTTAAATGAATATGAAATAAGAAATTATTGGACAAAGCGATTTACGCATGTGCTCAACAAGAAGATTATGTACCTACCTGTAAAACGATGAAACTAAGTGTACTATTAAATGTATTGCACTATATTTCAGTTAGAATAGTTGGTGATTCATGAAATCATCAAGTATTCTAAGAAACAAGAAAAAAAAAAACAACTAACACAAAAAAAACACAGACAAACGATCTTTTCCAGAAAGCACCGAGACAATACAATACACTTCTCCGAAATAATGTAAACAATAACAATAAATCATTGTCACAAACAAAACAATGATTCTCAAAGATATTCACAATACAAGAGCTTTCGAGAAATATTGCCATCTAGTTTTTAGAAAGCCAAACGACCAGACTTTTCGAGAAATTTCCCGAGACACACTAATTTGGTATAAAAGCAGCCGTAGGGTCGAGTCTAAAATCAATCTTAATCAGACAGTTGAAATCTAAAGCTTCGTCAGAGATTATACAAAACAGAGATTGGAAACGTGATTAATTTGTGGAAGCGATTACAAGGGCGATTTGTGATCAATTATTAAAATATTGATTGTGTATTTTTATAAACTGTGAAAAATAATTTGTAATAATTAAATTATTGAAAGACAAATATTTTTAAGATTAATTGTAACGCAGAAATAATTATAAATAAACTTTATACACTAAATTCACATAAATAAAAAGTGTTATCATTTTAATAACATCGAACCGAACGGGTAGCACGTCACAGCATATTATTAGAAAAATGCTGTGAATATGGACACAATACTTTTAATTCGTTTACATCAGTTTTTATGGAAATAGTGTTAATATTATTTTGGGTGATAATTTGCCTCAATAAATTTAAAACAATCTAAAATAGAGACGAACACAGCAGTATTCTTGATAAACTTTGTTTAGAGACAAGATCTAAAAATATTTTTAATAGATCCTATTAATGGCCTTATTCTCCAATCGTAGGGGCTGCGACTTTGATAGTATCATACACTTTTGCAACTAGCGAATCTGTACCGGATTTTAATCAAAAAAGCTAGTAAATTCTTAAATAAGGGCTATTCGATAGATTATTAATTTTAGTTGTTGTCGTTGCATAACAATCACAAAACTTCTATCAAAATCAATATGTAAATTTATCGATATTCGTGTCACAATCCAATTAAAAAATGAAAACATTCTTCAATCTATAATCCCGTAGAAACAATATAATAAAATTGGATAAAATCATAAAGAAATTTTAACATCACCTTTCTAACATTATATTCGTATATCACTTAATCTTACTAGAGTTCAATATTAACCTCTTGGATGGTGTGAACATAACCTTTCTTCTGTTCGACAAAACGCCTCCACAAAACCAACATCTATCTCTATATAAACTATATAAATCGCTAGGCGCATGTAAATTTAGATTTTATTTATCTTATTTCACATACGACGTTGTTTAAAGAAGCAACTCGTAAAGTCAAGGTATATTTGTCATTTTCCTTTTATAAATATGAATAAAAGATATGAAGCTAAGAAGGTGTTCTTACAATCAGTCAAAAAACATTGTATAATAACTATGAAAAGAGTTTCCATTTGAAAAAGATGATGATAATTTTTCCAGAAAGATCTGATTTAGTGAGGAGTATTTATCTAAAACTAAAGGTAAACAACCAGAGAAGAATATTCTGTAGAAGAGATCAACAAATACAATAAAACGTAGCCAGAAAAAAATGTCACGAAGAAAAAAAGAATAATTGAAGTAAGACAGTGCAAGATTATACATGATTCCACTATAATATCTCTCCTATAGTCTTACTTAATTAGAATAAAATCTTTGTTTAAATCCTGAATCCTCTGAGGTAAGTAAAATTTTAATACTGTAATTGTCAGATCTTCAAACTTTTGTGATTCGAATGTTTAGCTTCCTGTCGTAAAATCTGTAATTGTGTTGAATATATAATCGAAGTAGGGGTAATTATAAAGTATCTCAACTTCCTATCCCTGCTGTCTGGAGATTTTTATTGATTCCGACTGGAAATGCACTAGAGTAAGGAACCAAAATGTCAGAAAAATAGGAATTTTAAGAGCGTGTGACATCATGCCATGTGGTCAACAGGAACGTCTTACTTGAATCGCTGTCTATAGAACTCGCAGTTAGATATTTTCGAACTTTGTGGACGTCTTGTTTCGAAATAGTACCTGAATTTTGTTGGCGGTACTCAGAAATACCTGAACTTCAACAATTCTAAAATTAAAGAAATTTTCAAAAAAATGTTTTCTGAAGATTCAAAACTTAGCGTAACAATTGGTAACTTCTAGTAAGGATTTGCTGAAGTAGTTACTGGCAGACATCGTATGAACTACTTTTATATTTCATGATTATTGACTAAATCAATATTTTCTATTAATTTTATAAGGTTTTCTATCACTGCAAGTGCCTAATATAGTAATGTGAACAAACTCTTTGCAATATTTGCAAATTGTTGATTACTATTCGCAAATATTTTATAGGTTTTTAATATTTTCTTTTAAATTATTAAACAAAATGTTTGTTAAGCACAAATAAATAAATTGTTAATAATTTAGTAAATTGTTAATATGTCAATAAATAAAAAACTTTTATTATGTTTTCATTAATTATTTCTAAAATACATGCAATTGTTGTGCAATTAAATTAACTATTTTTACAATTCGATTTGATCGTGTTTGGTTAATTAATGAAAACAGCCATTACAAAAAAAAGTGCACGTAACTACTTGGCTTAATGATTTTCTTAAAAAAAAGACTAAAACTGAAATTAAATTTTTAAAACAAATTAAAAATTTAATTGATAAATAAATCAGTAAGTAATATTGGAAAAAAAAAGAAAATGAAAGAATTATTTTGAATCAATTTTCATGAAATTGCACGCAAAATGAGCCTAGTTTAATAACAAATCGCTTAACAACTTTAACCACACATTAAACAATAAATTTTCTTAGACTTTAATATAGGGAAGAAGCAAAAACTATCTTTATATGTTAAATGAAAGGTCTTGAAGAGAAAATATAATTTTATATGATTAGAAAAAAAAAAATCAGCCTCAACGAGGCTCACTTTCAAAGAAATTGTTGTCATATTTACCACACTTGAAATGTGAAAACTATCTTTAAATTGATAGTTTTTCTATAATTTCTTGTTATTTTGTTGGTTTTTCTTCATTTTTTTTTTTTTTTATGATAATGATGATGCACCTTGTTGCTTTTTAGCTACTTCTCAAAACACATAGTTGAAAAAGAGATTGTTTTAAATTGATTCCATATCTTCTTAAATTTATGTACAAAATCAACCACAAGGCAGAAAAAAAAACAATATTGATATAAGAAGATGATTATTATCAATTGGCGGAACTTTTCTATTTTTTTCTAAAGATGCATCATTCCGAAATGGCAATTATATAGTATATGATAGTGATTGGTAAAGTCACAACATTATTTCATACTTGTATAAAGTAAACACCATTCGAGCGATGTGCAAACGAATCTCAGTTGTTTTTAGTTTAAATAAAATACTCATCTTCAACTACTAAATGATTGCTGTTTTTGCTTTTTTGAATGGAAAGAAATATATACAGAGTTAAATAATGATTAAAAAGAAAAGAAAGAAAATTTGTATTCGAAATACAGGCAATTTTCAGTCAATTAAAATCGCTTTGCAGAATTGCTAATGGGTTGTTTAATGAGACTGTAATTGCTAGAAGGAAAATGGACAAACTTGTAATTTATTTATGCCAAATGTTAATTTAATATTGAAATATTCGTAATTTTCTATTTATACGTGAAAAGTATTTTTATGAAAAATTAAAAATTTTATTGATGTATAAATACAATAAATTGTATGGCAATATTGAGAAAGGCTTTTAAAAGGAAATTTTGCATACTATTTACTATATACAATATTTAGTACGATCGTAATGATTTGACACGATAAAAATTATTTCGAAAATAGATGAAATTTAAATCAGGTTCAATAAATATTTCTTTCGTTAAGTTAAGTCGAACACAATATTTATAGTAATTTTTGGATAATAGATGGAGTATAAAAATGTCGAAAGCATTTGTTGTTCGTTTCTCATATAAAAATTCTGATCTGAAAAATACAACATTTTTGGGACTCCAATTTTTGGTGCAATTCTGCTCTGTATTTTAGTGAGAAAAGAACGGAAAAAATTTCTCTTATGTTTGTAATTTATTTGTTATTAGTTGCTAGTAATTATCTATTTCTGATCAATCCTATTATGATGGCATTTTCCTTAGAATAGAGATACACAGAAAATGTCCTTATAGTGCACATATGTCACAGCTAAAGTGTAGAGTCAGTGAATTGTGTAGCTTTAAAAGTAATGTAAACAGTTGAATTAAGTGTACTTTTAGGGCACCAAAACCCTAAAATAATAGATCAATAAAACATCCTATTTCTTTGTATATCTTTTTGGAATTGTAAATATATCCGAACAAAATATCTAACACTAATTTTAATAAGCAAAAAAACTAAATATTTTTATTTTTAATATAACAATATAATTTTTCTTAAGAAAATCAATAAAAAAATACATTTTTATGTTAACAATTTGATTCGTTTACAAACTGTTTGCCACAAAACTAAAAATGTAATAAAAACAAAACTTTGAAAACGATCATAAATAGTTATTACATTGTAAATAGAAACTAGTCATATATTCGATATTACCGCCAATTGACCTAAAAGGATTGTGAAAAATCAAATGGATTTTGGTGGTAAAACTTATAATGAAATTGACATCATTATGAATTGAGAAAACAAGTTAGAAAGGACCCGTAAAATGACACAACAAAAATATTCATATTAAAATAACGAGTACGAGTAAAGTAGGCGTACAAAATTATGCAAAAAAATCAATCAATTATGCTATTATAAGAAAAATTTATGCATACTCGTATAGAACGTCAAGTACTCAAGTATACTATAGTACCCGAACACTATTCAATATGTAAAGTAGTTTATCTATGATTTTAACGATGTTGAAAGAAAAGAAATCATATTATAGACGTTAGTTTAGAAATGATTTCTCAAGGAGACACATATTATATGAAATGACATTTATAGTTATATAGCAGTCTCCTGCATAGCATAAAATATACATATTGAATTAACGACACCACTGGAGGTAGTCAATAAAATTTTATTTCCTTAATGGTGCAGCACTAGTAACTGTTGAGAAAAAAAGAATATTCATAAATTCTACTGCGCAAACGTAAGCCATTTTAAAATATTTAAGAAAGAAATCCCATCAAAAATATATTGTATATAACTGGAAATCTGAGGGCGGCATATATATTGATAATATTCAATAATATATGATGGTATGCTACACTCTTGGGTATGAAATATAAGCTCCAAGTTTCTATATAGTATAACTTCAATTTTAAATTCTAGAAATGGATTAATGACCGCGAAAATGAAGGTTGACTAACAACAACTCAGTTTTCTAAGTAATATATGAAATTTTTGTTTTATTACACTTATGGGGGTCCCTTTTGTATATACGCCATGAGAAAGAAATCTTATTTCATTTATCGTAAATATATTCTTGTAGTTTTCATTATGAGTTAAGTAATCGAAAAGTTTGAATACATAAAAATTGTTTAACTATTTTCATGTGATTGATTGATCCGTTGGGACAAAAACGAGATTTCAAATTTACTATACTATACTAAGGCTTGTACTAAAGAAAAGTGAATGTGTAAATTTTTCGTTGAAATATTGTATTTCGAAAACAAAAACAAAAAAAATTGGAATTTATAAAAATTTTTCTTTTTCGAAAGTTTAAAACGAATATTTGAAAGCAGTTTTTCTTTGTAAACCTATAAAGATTTTCAATATTGGAAATCCAGTATCAATAATAATTATCCTGTATTTATATCAGAATTTATATATACATATATATTTATTCCAGTCGTTGTAGGTCTCATATTTTATATGATCTTATGACATATAACATTATTAAGAAGTTAATGAGGTGCTTCAATTTTCTAAATTACTTTTGAATATATGGAAAAGTTAAGAGGAGATTAAAAGAAGCGATCATAGATTGCAATTTTATGCTGCTGACAAAAAAAAAGAAATAATAATAATTGTAAACAATATTTATATTATTAAATGAATTAATAATTTATGTACAATAGTTGTAACATGAAAATCTATTTTGAATTAAAATTACCATCTTAAATGGCAATTAAGATTATAGCAGTAGAAAAAAAAACAGTATTTATTACGCTTGAGAACAAGTTTTATGCTATTCCGTACTTGTTTAATTAGCCACCAACTGAATATCGATCTTATTAAAAAGTATACACTAATTGGATACTAAATTATCTAAATGTGAAGAAACAGAACAAATCAAATGTAGAAAGGAGAGTTATTTCAATTTTTTTAAAAATATGTTATTAATGTTTGTTTCATTATTATTGCAAACATTTTTATTTAAATGTTGAGAAATAAAGCTTTAAATAATTTTCCATGGATTAGAAAAAATGGGAATGTGATTTATGATTTATAGTTATAAGTCTTTCCCAGCATACAATAACTAGAGTCCCCAAATTGCATTCGCTTTGACACCATGGTAGATCTGCAAGCAAATATATCTCGTTATTAAATATGGTAGAACATTTCTACATCACGCAGAGTCTTTTGTTAACGGCGAAAAAAATAAGAACAGTCGAAAGCCCTGACTGTAGTAAATGTAGACGCTTCTGCTTTAAGGCAGCTCACCGTCGACGTTGGATACACTTGGTGATCAGGTAACACAGAAACTGGTTAGTTCAGTGTATCCTTTGCGCTTGCGAGTTAGTCGTTCGGTAATCGTCGAAGGGTGTAGTCGCGCGCAATGCGGTATACAAGCTGTTCGGGCAAGTGTGTTAGGCTCGAGAAAGACCATGTGAAATTCTACGTGGAGCTCGGCGGTGAGTTGGCCACCAACCATAAGGTAGAAGCATAGTAGTGAATTATTAAGTAGGTAAACTGATATAAACTAGTGTCGTTAACATACGGATGTCAACACATTTTTACAAATACTAATAACAAGATATCTTGTTTGCAGACTTTATAATCTTATGTTATACGAGTTTGTTTGGGAAAGCTTTTTAACTGAAGATGGAAACAAAATATTTTCAAGTCTATATAATTTATTTAATAATTCTTTAAAATTTTCCCAATAAATAATGGATGCGTTCGTCTGAATTAAGCGATTTATGATCATTTGTGGTAAACGCCAAATGAATTAAAAATATAATTTTGTTAAACGAAATAAGTGTCGAGAGTAAATAAATATTTAAAAAAAAAAAATAAACAGACGTAAACATTTGGTACGAAAATTTAAAAGTTTAATTAAACTCATTTTATCAAATTGAATAATCCAGAAACATTTTTCGAAAGTACTTATAAGTTTATCTGTTCCATTAATCACTTTTTAGTGTAAACAACAATCATAAATCGCTTAAAATTAGCACATACTGCCGTACTGCTAGATTGCAGCAGTATCGCTCGATTCATACTTCAGCTGTGGAAATGCCTAAAATACATGAATTAATAAGTCCATCCAGGAGTATTAAGCCGCTGTAAGACTTCTGCTCCATATGTCGTAATATAATGTATATTTAAACCGTTTCCGGAAGATATGAGGCATTTTATTATTTTTAATATGCCTCACTGGAACCACCTATTTTTTTCAGGTTAAAAATGTAACATTTATCTTTCATATTAAAGATACATATGTAGATAAGTATAAAAATTAATTACATTAAATTAATAACTTTCAGATTTAAAATTTCACTTAATTACCATTTCCGTGAAATACATTTATTTTTCTTAATTAAAAACCGGAAGTTACAATTACCAAAGGTACATTTAAAACGCAGCTCCCCAAAAAAAAGAAAGCGAAATTTAAACAGTTATACCTTCACGCCTTGTTCTAACATAATACTGTTAAATTTTCTTGATTCTTGATCTTCCATATCATAAATACACTTCCAAAGGTGAATGCTTATTTACATGTTATACTTGTTAACTCTCGACTTACTAACTTCCTGCCTTTTCGATTTTAACATCTTTGTTTTTTTTTTTTACTTCGTATTCAATTTACATTTGCATGGCATGTATAACTTCACACAATTAATTAAGCCTTTCTCAAAATTGCGTTCTTTTTTTTTTCTTTCAATAGTTAGTTTATATACCGTTGATCTTTCTCTTGTAAGACTTTGATTAAAACAAAATGATCAACACAACATAGAACAACGGCAAAACAACCAGAGTGACAACATAGTCGAACAAAATTCGATCTCGTAACTTAAAGTGAAAAATCGTATAGAATACAAAATACTAGACTTTATAGTACAAGTAAGTAAATCCACCTATTGGCCAGGCCAAGTATATATAGTATCTTTATACCATGTTAAACAAATGGATATCAGACGTTTAGATCAATGTTGTCGCTTGTTGTTTTGTCGTTGTCTACTTTTTTTTTTTACAGATTGGTTATTTTACTCATTTTAGTAAAATCTTTGTTTTAGTTATATTAAAAGAAAAAAAAAACAAAACAGTATATCAGAAAAACATATTGATCTGAACTGATCGATCGAAATTACACGGACATTTAAAATAATAATCAAAACAACTGGAAAAAAGCCCGCATTATTTTGTTCCTTTTATTTCATTGATCTCATTGTTTAGAGTTAATTCCATTTAGTTCAAATACTATAACTCGATTTCTTTATAGTATATTTTACTATTACTAACTAACCACCATGTTTCTACAATGTCATCTTGTTAGTTCGCTTAAAATTTTGCTCGGTTAATGGATTCTTTCCCACGATAATAATGGCTGATCATGCTAATGATCTCGATGATCATGCCAATAGAAAAAGTTTTCCTGAAACTAAAGATTCCCCTTCAACCCAATTTCTAATAATTTTATGAAGCTACATGCAAATCACTTCAATATGAATAGATGTGAATAAGATCTCATCGGCATTCAAGTCAAATTTTATTTTCAAATAGGAGAAACTAGGTCTTAATTAAGTCACTATTATTAATGACTTTTCTTCTTTGGAACTTTGGAACTTTATAGAAACAACAATTACAATTACACACTTTACTAAAACCGTACATCAAGGGACTGTGAAAGGATATTCAACACGATGTAGAACCAATAAGTTATACATATCGAGTCCGGGTATGCAAGTGAATTTTTCGAATAAAAGAATTATAAGTTCATCGAAAGCTTATTATTTGCATAGTCTTCTTGGATATTAAAATTCTGGTACAACAAAATTAATTTTTTGATAATCAAAAATTCGTACAATAGCGAAATCTACCGTCGATTCTAAAATACCTATCAGGTCAACTGTTAAATACCGTGAAATTTTTTTGATCATGAATTTATGTTATCCCATAGAAATGTATTACAGTAAAACCTGCATAAGGCGGAATCGCACGGGACCAGGAATTTTGTCCGGCTTAGACAGGTTTCCGGCTTGTGCAGATTCATTGTGTATGTATTGAAATTCAGGGGACTTTGAAGAATGTTCGGCTTAGGCAGGTTTCCGGCTTATACAAGGTCCGGTTTAGACAGGTTTCATTGTATTACTATGTATAAATAATACCTGTGAAAGGTGGACTGAGACAGTGTGAATCTTTTAGCTTTGAGGAATATTGTTTTAATTAGTAGAATTGACTAATGAATTTTATGCTTTAGGTGGTAATTTTTTTCCTTCATTATTATTTTAACTAGTTCTAGTCATCAAAGATGATCAATTCATATTTCTTCTTTTTTACCTTATAGATAATTTTTGGGTGGTCACATATCAAATATGATGTGATCTTTATATAATATAAAAACTAAAGTAAAAATGTGAACATACTAAATCCAATTACTATCATTATGATCAAACTTACGATTATTGATTTACTTTGAATTATTATTTGGAATTTCGAAAATTTATCGAGTAATTTTATTCAATTATAAATCCATAGATTTTCTAAACCATCTAATTATGTTGTCAATATAATTTTCAAACATCAACTCCAACTAGTTTAGTAGACATGAACACATAAAATCATATTATAGGTAACTATATTGATTACACAATAATTTGTCATTAAGATTAAGAATTGTCTTCTTTAATACGAGTATTAAAGATCATCCACCTTATTGCTTACAAGCATTTATTTTTATAAGTTATTGGAACAAGGTAAAAAAACGATTGAAATGATCGCGTGCTAGAAATACTATATGGTATGCTGTCCTATATGAAAAACATACATATATAGTTTATACGTCTATCCTTCATCAAATTTTAAAGCATATGTAAAATATGATATTTTCGATATTGATGATCATAACGATCATGACAAACCAAACACGTTTTTTTGGGGGCATTATTATAGTTACTCAAAAAATAAACATTATCCGTTTTTTCTCATAATTTCTATAAAAGTTTATATATTAAAATATACATAAAGAATAATAAATAACCAGAAAGATCAAATGATCGTTGGACTGGTAAGATCAATTTTATAAGTGATTGTAAATCACTACATGCTAAATTAATGCTAATAATCTTATACCATTTTACATCATGTAATCGTCGTTTAAGACACAGGACATATCCTACTTATAAATTAATAGGTAAATAAGGTCTAGGAAAAAATGAAACGACGTCCAACTTTCGGTAGATATCATAATTACCAATAGATCGTCCAATAGATCCCATTTATGTTGGAACCATCCAGTGCAGAATATTAGTAAAACATACCATATATCCTAAAAGTCAAGGCATATAAGATCAATCAACAATCTCAGGAACTGACAATGGAACAAATACTTGATTATCATCATCATTGCTTTTCGTATGTAACACATATTTGCACCTATAGTAACTTTTCCGGCTTTGATAGCTGGTTTGTTCTGTCATAGATAACGGCAACTGGAAACGTGTCAGGTAACTTAAAAAGTGTTTTTCTACGATTACGAAAAATGTACTTGGATTCTTTTCAAACTATATAATAATCTATCTTGATTTTCTTAAGTTTAACACGCATATTCACATTTCATTTTGAATATGTTGGACTAAAGAGAACCCCTTAAGATATAAAATAGTTGATTTTAAAACGATATAAAATGGGTTTCGGTAAATTTAATTATACTGATTGATTCCATTTGATATGGGAATAAGTTATTATGTGTACAAGATGAAATATTTATCTTTTTAGAAAGTGGTAAAAGTTCTTTCTCTCTAGACATAGATATACCTGAATTTATATTTTGTTAATTTGATCATGAATAGTCTCAATTAATTAGATAGATTTAAGTTCTTTAACAATTTCAAATTGCAGTAATCAACTATTCTAAACATGTCTAAAATAAAACTTGATTAGAAATTATATATTACAGTCTGTTAACATCCTTTTCGACAAACGTTTAAGTACACGCACGCAATTTAAAACTGAAACTTCTATCTCTAATAATAAAGTTTACTTTTTTGCTAAACTAATTAAACCCGTCAAAGAGTCTTACGATCCGCACGAAACCAACTTTTTTATTTTATGTGACTTTTTATTTTGATATACAAGAAAAACTTAGGAAAGCTATTAGAAGACCGTTGAACATTGTATACTTTTTCATAGGTCTTGTCGTAAACAACGATATAATCGTCAGGTTGACTACACTTTATAGGCATTTGTGTATTTAGACAAAGTTTCATTGATCTTTTGTATAAACGAAATACTTCCATGACTTAATGTGTACGATAGAAATGTGGAAAAGGCACGCAATTTTGGTGTCAATTAATAAATTCACTGAAACAAGACTTACATTAACGAAGGTACTCAATTCACACTATCATCATAATAACATATATTCTATATAAATGATGGAACTAACTCTTGTTCGTGTCTCTAAATCATCAAATATCAATAACATTAGTTTTATTCAGCATAATTTATATTGATATAGGGTGGGTCAATATAGTTTATAATATGTACGAAAAATACAAAAATAATAACACTATCTAATTTCTTGAACAAATGAAAATGCGTCGAAAGTGATTAACATTAAAGAAGTATTTCTTTCTTTTGACTATTCGTTTCGTACAGATTGAATATTTTCCTTATATAGATAGCAATTTTACCACAAAAGGTTCTAATACTCTTTCGTTGACGGAACAACAAAAAGCTTGATACTAGATTAATCAACTATACTCAAATAATTCGTATTGAATCGAGGATATTCCAACAGTTCTACAATGTTCGGATGTGGAATATACAACTCTTACTGATGGTTTGTAGGTTCATATAATAGAAAATCTTCAAGTTCCAAAAAGAGGTTGAATGTTGTATATTTCAATAGGCTGGTAAAAAATTCTATAGTAGTTGGCAATGCTAAACCACAAGTCGAATTACCAGGTCTCAGGATCGAGATCCATCCTTAAAATTTCACTAAAGTTAAAACTGGTAGTTCTGCCAATGAATTCTGATCAGTTGACGCTCATATTATATAAAAGATCTTGTTACCCACCTTTTATAATATTTATTTGTAAAATTTATTAAAAATGAGTCACATAGAATACTCTTGTTTATACTCCTTTTACACTGCGCATGTGCAATCAACTAACTTTAAAGTGTTAATCAAGAAAATAAATCTTTAAAGTTCACCAAGTTAAGTATAATCAAATGCTCAATTAAAACGTGAAAAGTGTTTGACTGCAAATGATTTAAGTGACTAACTGATTTGTTTGTTAGGCTATTTTGTTTACTCTTGATTCATATAAAAGTAAAACAAGTAAAAGTATTATAACATTAGATGTACTAGAATTGACCAGATTCGTCCCAAAACACATTAAACACATAAAATACACAATTTCAAGAAGACAAACTGGTGAATCAAATGCGCGAGCATTCAAATGACATGCAATCGAGTGCACACGCATATGGTCTGGAAAAAATCCGTACATTATTAAAACGAGGACTCAATCATCTATATTGAAAGGCTGAGAACTGACAAAGTGATGTTGGATAGTGAAATTCAATTTTGATTGATTTGCATCGGTTAAGATTTTGGAAGAAATGTAAGAAATAGTGAGAATTTATGGAAATGTAAACCACGTCATTAAATTTTAACATACCATATAGTATAATTGAAGCGATGGTAATTGGTGTTATAGAATGAGACTGGACTGGTGACTGGCGAAATAGATGATATACACAGGATTAGACAACATTAATTAGTTCGTCTTGTTTGGGTACATTTTACTTTATTCTTTTCTTCAGAATTTTATTAGAAAATTTATATAGCCGCAGCAACTGACGGAACAAAATGTAAGGAACCACCCAAAAATAAAAGAAGAAATAAGGTCCGTTAAAATAAAATCGCGTCTTTCAATGCTTGCTCCTTTTGTCTTATTGATTGAAATTTTCAATTTAATGTTTAATTGGCTAAGTTTAAGGATAAGATACATTTCAAAAAGGGCGAAATGTGGTAAATATAGAATATTTTAAGCAAGGAATTCTTCTAGTGTATAGTTTGCTAGTTTACTTTGAAAACATATATTTACGGATTAATTTTCCGTTAAAACTATATTTTTTTATATAAAATAAAACCTGATTAATTTCGATAAATAAGATTTGAAATAAAAATTTTATTTAAAATAAAATATTTTGTTAAAATATCATTTTGTAGTATTATTTTGTTAAAACTGAAGACAACGTTCACAAATAAGATGGACTACAAATTCAGATTAATGTTATTAAATTTTATATGTTTATTTAGACGATCTAGATTGTTAGTTTTAAATTGCTATATACACGATTATCACAACTAATAATCTCGACGACATTAAACACGTCGTGCTAAAACACGATATAAACATAGTATCCCTAGTAAATGAAAGAAGAAAAAATTGGGTGGTGATTATATGATAAAAATCTGAATTTAGTAACTTAGAAAATCGACGCACATATTATCATCACGCATAGAAGTTACAAACAGCGGTACAACACTTTGAATTCAACCTGATTTACAAGAATACAGTGAATTATACCTGATTTACCTGAAAGATGTCTTTCGTGATTATTAATGTAAAGTTAAGAATATTTTTGTTTAATGACGTTGATAATTATATTTACTTCGGAATATATAAAAATGTTTCCATTTGTGATATTCCAACTCCTTTAGTAATAAATTATAATTATAAGCCGTCGTTCTCATGAAGATACTATTATTATCTCCCAATCGGACAAGTGGACATTAACACAAGTATAGTATTTGGTAATGATTTCGGGTAAGTGATATCACTCTAGTCATACGTTGCGATGTCCTACACGAAATAGCTATAATAGATACTTTACTAAGATGTGATTTAGGAATCAACGAACAAAATAAAGAGTCAATTCTAGATTACATATTCGTCATCTATATACTGACCTGATGAGATGTTAAGATGACCATGCAAAAGATGTAAGAAAACACAGCCATTTTGGCTTTTTTATTAAGCTTTTTTATTTATAAACTACAATTAAAATCATGTTAGGTGAAATTAATTTATTTGGGGTTTAACCACATAAGAGGAAAGGACATTAATGTTCCGTGAGGAAATTCTTCAAATTCAAACCGGAGGCAAATTTCAAAGAAACTGATGGACAATTCAGTGAAATATGAAGAAATTTACTATGTTTACATCGGTTACCTAAAACTAGCAGTATTTAGGTAGATAAAGTTAAGGTAAAAATTCGTATCAATTTACATCGTGTTACCCAAATTTGACGTTTGCTTTGAAAAACTTGTAACCATAATGTTTGACAGAATATTTTGATTTAGGAAAATTCAAAATGGCGCTAAATATTTAAGTAGGTTTTAGTTAGGGTGTCGTTTACATCGATGTTTTAGGTAAATGTCATCGCTTAGGTAGGTTTTAGGTAACCGATGTAAACATAGTAATTGATTATAGTAATAATATGTAGCAACCTGCTTATAGTAGTGAAGAGGCGCCATCATATAATTTTATCAAATATATTTAACAGTAAATTTATAACATAAAGAATAAAATACTATCAGCTAAATTTTAAAAAAGAAGTTATTGCTGCAATTTGAAAAAAAAGCTGCCTTTAAAACAGTATAATTTACATAAAAAAAAAAAAAATACCAAACATATTTTGATTGTTTCTTTAAATCATCAAAAAACTACACACCCTGAAGAACAAATATCTTTGGAGAAAAATTAAAAACAATTTAAAAAATTATTTTCAAATAAAAAGAAAAGAAAAGAGAATTGTTGCCCATCCCAAACAATAAAAATGACATACTTAAAAGCCAAGCCGACAAATTAACATTATTTTATTTTTCTTCTTAAAATCGATGAAGAACTTAACATGGTAAAGGAAAAAAAAAAACATAAAACAAGAAACGGTTGACATCTATCTAATCATAGTGTTTGTGCCCCACCTACTATAAAATCATCTCCTTGCGCATATATACTCATCAAATACCGCCTAATAATTATGCAAATGTCAGCCACTGCAATAAAACTTGAATTGACTAGATCAGAAAGTTAAATACGGTACAATAAAGCGAATGGAAATCCAGTTATATGAAGAATCATCATCTTGGGATCATGTTTAAATACAAGATCTTCCAAGCAACCAGTACCAGAAAAACTGAAATCTACAATAATAATTGGATATATAGAAAAGAAGATGCTCAGAAAATGCATTCTTATATTTTCAACTATAATAAATATCTGAATATAAAATTTACTATATAAGATCATGGATCTCATCATATTGGTGGTACTGCATGAAGGTCTCTTATGAATTGATATGCGCCTCCATTATTTAACGAAAGGGAGACAAAGTTTTTTGTTACTTCGAAATTAAATCAAAAAACTAAACCAAACTCGAGACAACGGGGCTCCATTTCTGGATATGTACATATATACATGTTAGATGTAGTTCGTCTATAGACAATCTCTTTTAACCGGTTGTGAAAATGAATGCATCTGAAAAAGAACAGAAAATATTGTGATGATAGCTCTCCTTCGTGTTGAATAGATTCACGAACTTGACCTTTCACATAACCTCAAAAAATATATATCCACAATAGCGTTTAAAATAGGAAGTTTTCTGTTGCCTAAGTATAGAGACTTTTCGTATTGTTTTATTTGATTTTCATTTTCTTAGAGATTTTCTTATTCTTAATCTCCTAACATTACCATACCAGATTTCGTATGAAAATGTACCCATCTTCATTTCTTATGCCAGTACATGTAGGTACATCTTTAAAATATGAAATAGAAACAAAATACGTAGTAGGAGTACATTTGACCTATCAAAGATTCGTTTCTATTCTTTCCTTTTTTGTTGATTTTTTCAAAATTCAAGGTATTTGCCCTATGTTGTGGCATTCCATTCGGATATTTCTTATGTTTATAAATGCCATGACCCCACCTGATTTGGTTATTCATTTTCTGTTATTTTTCTGGGAGTTTCCTATAAGATATCTTCAACTAAACGATATGAATGCTCTCTATCTCTTCGTCTGGATAGTATAAGTTCCTCTGTATTTCCCAGTCTACAATTTACCTGAACACGTTTTTCCTTGTGTTTTATGTTTATTCGAGTCAAATAATGACTTGAAGAAGATTCACAGCGTGATTGTGCCATTTTCATTATTTTAAGATATTTCGTTTATTTTCTTCTTCTTTTAAATGAAAATATAAATTCATCGCGGCCTAAAGATTTTTCGCATTCTATGATAAATACTTTGATAAATTTACTATTAAACAGCATGATCAAAATAATACATTTAATTTGTAGTTTTTAAGTAAAACGTTCATGACTATTTGTTTGATTTCTTGTCTTGTCTGTGAAGATGGGAGTGTTTCGATTGCTTGTAATGCGGTTACATCACGAATCTATAAAATGTTGGGACCGTTGAGAGCTAGAAGGTCGGAATTTATAATAAGCTTCAAAATTCCGGAAACGAATTTTATTGATATTAGACGCCTTTTTATTAGTTCAATATAATATGT
This sequence comes from Xylophagus ater, assembly GCA_963422695.1. Lineage (NCBI taxonomy): Eukaryota > Metazoa > Arthropoda > Insecta > Diptera > Xylophagidae > Xylophagus > Xylophagus ater. The sequence continues at coordinate 62,889,966 of OY730478.1, read as the reverse complement.
TTCATGAGAAAACTGTGGTCGAGAGATAACCAATAACAATTTGGACTCTGTCCGTATTCATTACCAGGATTAATTCACATAGTATATTTATGGAGAAAAAGAAAAAGGAATCTCGAATAGGATAGGCAGTGTAAATGTAATAATATTTCACGTTTGGCAGTGGAATTCATCACCTTATGGCCTTACATCTTATACGGTATACTTCAATCCAATGAGATACAACTTCTAATAGCAAATATTCAAGACTTTCAATTTAGAATTCTTTTAATCTATTGTTTAATATGTATGACCTTTAAAAATACCATCTAATTCCGAGGATATTTCATGAACCTAGAATAGAAAAGTTTTCCATAATAAAGTTAATTAAAAATTTTTAGATATTCGCACAAGTTCCAAATATAGAGATTCTTGTCTTGTGAAATATTATGAAACAAAATAAGTTTTATTTTATAATAAATATAAGGAACTAAAAATCGTATTCTTTAATAAGAATGTAAAATACAAAAAAAAAAATGAAAGTACATCACTGATCGATATTATAATAGTTATAGAGTCAACAAGTTCTATTCATTGTTTTCTTCTAATGTTTCCCATAATTTAATTTTATGTGATCTTCCCTTGAAAAACATAAGAAATAGTTAATAAAAAAAAAAACAGGTAATAAGACATAAAAAGAAAAAAGAAGGTGAACCTAAAAGCCTTAAAGATAAAAATGTAGAATATTATTGAAAAGTTTTCATAAAACAAGTATGGTAAGCATGATCAATATAATATATTGTTTAATTAGCTCATGGTACGTGATTAACTGGAGCAAACTTCAAAATATTGTTGTTTTCACCATTAAAGTGTTTTAGTACTTTTACGGTATTCAAGAAAGTACATATATGTTGGATTGAGTCGGAAATAATCGTGCATTTTAAAACGTATATGAAATCACAATCAGGTATATCCTAATTCGTTTAGTATCAATTTTGGCCCTGAATAGATTTGGATAGCTTCAACTTTGTTTTGTAAAATTATTTTGGTGGGTTCAGGCAAAGTTCATTTGAAAGTTCATTTTTTTTTTGGTCCGGTTCAGAAAGGTTGTAAATGAATCTGTATCGACAGGATACATATAGGAGGCCTCTAGTCCTGATGTCATAAACATGAGAATCCCGCAATTTTAGTTTAAAAAGTTTCTAAATAAAATTAAAGCTTGGAAGTTTAGCTGCCAATGAAATTAATGCATTACTCAATAGCAATACGAAAACCAAACAAATAAGTAACCAGCTAAGTATGATAACTAACTTAATGAACGTTTTTTGAATCAAAATAATTACTGGATAGTTCACGAATATTCAGGACTCAAGTAACTTTGAAATGTTTAGAAGCAACATTACTAAATAATAACTAAAATCACAGAATGATAACAGTTACTAACTTTTTAAGGCGATTATTTACTACTCAACCCCAATATATACATGTAAGCAAATAAAAATTAATGTTACATAAACTTTTGATATTAATTTCATTGCCGCAAAACAATATATCGCGGTCATAATAGCACCATTATTATTACATCTATCATTTTTTGAAGTTTTGCATCTTAAAATTGTTCTTGGACTTTATATTAGACTAGTTTTGCATTTCCCCATGTCATATTTCAGTTATTTATAAAAGTAAGAAATCTTAAAGATGCATTCACAATTGGGTACAAAATGTTTGGCCTTTCTAATTCTAGTCACCCATAACCATATAGTTACGATTGTACACATCCAATATGATATGGTGGGCATTAAAAAAAAGCCTATTGTAATTCGTTAATTATCATTCAATTTCAATATGTGTTAAGATACGTGTGTAGATTAATTGATGAATGTGAAATGAGCATATGTTAACGAATGCTATTTTGATCTCCTATGGTAGGTACTACCAGAGGATATATTAGTTTCGTCACTAGATTTGTAACATATAGAAATAATCATCGAAGATCTGTTTCAACGGTATAGATGTGTATAGAATCAAAAGTTATGTCGATTTATGCATGTCCGTCCGAGTCTGAGTACAAGATAACTCAAAGACGCGTTATACGATTTTGATGAAACTGACAATATGATTTGGTTATTACTTACCCCGACTTGGTATTTTAATTCTGGAAAATTGGCTAGTGGGGAGCAAAGTTATAAACCAAAAGCCAGGATGACCAAAAAGCTTTGACGTTTTTAAATGGTTTTTCGGATTGCACAGCAATTTTAATCAAAAATTTATTACATAGGTTGACTACATAAGTAGGCGATAATACGTTTAATTTCAATACAATCAGTACACGGATAGTGGAGAAAGAAATAGTCGTAGGGAAAATTTGTTTGATGTACTTTATAAACCAACATAGGGATATGAAAAAAACTTTGCACAATAGTTTTATACTATAAGGGCTTAGAGTACCTGAGAGTTAAAGTAAACTTGAAAAAAAAAAGAAACCAAGTTGTGGAAGAAAATCGGCTATAGTCCAATTTTCAGTTTCTATATGTTATGGTTTCTAAGTTTGGTATAGTTTTTTTCATAATTATAGCATAAATTATTTATTCGCATAACATCAGGTAAATAGCTATTAATTAGTTTTTTTTTTATGTTGTTCAAGAATTTTTGCACTACATTTTCACCAAAGTGTGTGGTCTTTTCTTTGAAAAAACTTTGTTTCTCATGAGATATTTTTTTGTTTTATAGAATTCTTTATAACACCTATGGGCTTTACAGCTTTACTGTATATATATTTTCTAAAAGTCTGAAGGTTGTGGGAACTTGGACTTGACATTTTTTTTTGTTGTTTACTTTTTAATTGGATGCGGCCGTTATTATTTCGTTTGAAATGGTATATGAACAGCGCCCTTTTAGAAGAGATTTATTATTATTAAATCTCATAAATCGCAACATAAAAATATATCTACGTACATATGACAATAATAAAAATGAATGTGCGTGATCATCAATTTACCCAATCGAAATAATTTACAATATCACATTTTAACTATCAAATTTGAACTAGTTTAAATGATCTATAGAAAATATAAAATGTCGAAACGATCACAATATGAAATAATGAAGAAATGAAAAATCACAATTAAATAAAAACATAAATGCGTGATTTTTAGAAAATCGATTAAAATCCAATAAGATTCAAAAATGTCACTTGTGAAATGGAAAACAAATAATAATAAGAATATTTTCGCGATCGTGTGACATCGCTTAACGAAATAAATGAAAATGCTTCAATGTTTGCTACTTTAAATTGCAAGTGCAATGTGTAATTTCGTAATTGTACCACTTCAGGTATAGACACGATTGTCATCGCGTTTAACATTCTTGTGGTAGCTCTAAGAAAGAAAAAAAATAAACGTGCGATGATTTTGTAAAAGATCAAATATAATAGAAAAGCCTTTATCCATTAGAATTCAATTTCATTAAAAAGTAAGCTATAGTGCAAAACTACTATTGAAACTTCTATACATATCATTTGTGACATTAATAGGGAAGGAAAGTTCGAAAATTACTTATTATCATAAAAAAAATCGAAAAATTGTTCAACAGGTCACCCAAATTGTATTCGGATTTAATTGATTTTCAGAAACAATTATCCTTTCATTGAAAAAGTATCCTGTACCAAATTTCATTGAAATCATCCATTAATTATGTTACCCCATAATTTATAAGTATAAAAAACCAAACTTTTGTTTGGCAGCTACCAAAAGTTCTAGGCCGATCATACCCAACTTCTGACAGAATAGTTTTCATGTGGAAGAAACTATTTTTACCAATTTTCGTTCAAATCGCTTTAAATATACAGCCGCAATTTTGCATACACACGGCCAGACAGACATTAAGTGGTTGGATCTTATAGAATCTTCTGAAACGTTAAGATTTTTCGATCATGATTCGAGTGACTTATATACTTTGTATAGAAGTTTAAAAAAAAAACTACAAAATTTTGCTAATTTTAAGTTTTATGTTTTTCACCTGTCTCTGAATTTAAACGAAAGACGAGTGATCTCGATTATGATCATGATTTTTGATAAAATTCACTCTTTGACTATTAAGTGCAACTTTACGCAAATTATGTTATGTACATGATGATGACAATTTTTGAGTTTATAAAAGGAAAACAAGCAATTATTTTCTAAATTACAATATTATTCGATATACGATGTTTTGGTTTACCATCAAATTTATAGTCACGATCATTTATTGTATACAATCGAATTGGGATTCATTTGAAATTCTCCGATATACTCTCGTACGACTGAAAATTGTAGTGAAGATCACTGATATTTTAATAATTTGGTAACATTTTCTATTTGAATTACGAAACATCTATTGGAAAACAACTTGCTAAAATAACTTTTAAGCTTGACGATCATATTTTACTACATATTAAAAAGAGTGTACTTCGTAGGCATAATATTAGTTCAAAAAAAGAAAAGTTGACAGATTTGACGATATAATGATGACAACTTTTGAAATTCTTGTGTATATTATAATTACGCAATAATCTTTTCAATTTGACTGATGGATCGTGTACAGCGGTAAGTTTTCTTTAATCTTCTATAATACGGCATTCACAGTTTCGATCGATCTATCGATTTTTAAGATCAATTCTGTTCGATGTATTTATACAATATATAAAAAGATCAGGCATGAATTTGAGTAATAAAAGGTATGAAAAGAATGCCAAACATATTTTCGATGTTAAGTCGATGTTAAGTAAATAAATAGCGGTACAATTTTTACATATTAAATTCTTTAAAAAAAAGAAAAACATTGAATGTGCACCAAACACAAAACGATTATTTTTAATGAATAAACACAAAATAAAAGAAAAACAAAATTGTAATTACACTTTAAAGTGCGATTAAGTTTAATTGCGATTTTAATGAGAACTATGAATAATGTAGTTGGATAACTGTTAGCGAATGTTAACAGTTCAATGTTAGTTACTACCGCAGAAAAAGAAATTTTTTTGCAAATTTAAAAAGAAAAGTTATTGTGTAAGCATTTTTTTGGGCTTTTTTTAATCGATAATTACTATTATTATAATAATTGCTAAAAAACAAATGTCCAGAATAGACATGCTTATATGATGAGAGTTGTACGAAATCTCTTAATTTCCTTCTTCATTTCTAAATACTTCAAAGAAAATATTTTTGGGTGCTTGAAATTTTAGTTAAAAGAAACAATTCTAAACATCCCAGACGTTGGATATCATTTAATATCCTGGATGAAATTTCTTAAATAATAAACAAACCAGAAAATATTTAAGACGATCGCATAATATCGGTCTACCATAGGGCTAACACGATTCAATCCATATCCTCATAGGATTTGGTATTTTGTTGATATCTGGTGTGAGGGGTAGGCGAACCTAAGGTACTATATCTTAAGATATCTCAAAGGACGTAGAAAATACAATTTCTTTTTACAATTTTCTTAAAAAAAGCATAAATTTTGTTCTTTCCTTAGTCCGCGAGTTGGGCCAGTCTCGCTTCTGATTACTACAAAAGGAATCATTGTATAATTGTATAGTTTTCTATAGAAAAACACCAAATTATACATCGGTACAATGATACATCGTGATTTACAACAGAATACCAATGGTATCATGAATACCACTACTATCATCTTACCATAATAGGCTTCTTCCTTTCACAATTGCCCGTGCAATATTGACTTGCAAAATTCAGTAACAGATATACTAGTTAAATTTAGTACAAAATAGAAACTCCATTTTTTGGCGGATTTAACCCTATCCCAAATCTACGACAATTGTTCCAAATTAATAAAATAAAAAGAATAATCACACATTTAATAATTTAATTACCGTGTTCAAGAAGCGTTATTTGTTTATCATTTTATTGATTGATATGTTTTTTCTTAATTCAAGTTTTTTTCTTATTACTTTGCGTCCACACTATTAAACCGTTTAAAATTGATTACGTTTAAACCGTTTCTAATTGATCAAACTTTTTTTTCCTATTAATTAAATCACTTTGTCTTCTAAACATTTTTTTTTATTTGACTGATCGCCATCGATCTGAAAAGATCTTTTATATAACAAAATTAGCTAGAGCAATAAATTTAATGAATTTCTTATTTATTTGTTAAGATAAAATGAATGACAGATCAGAATAGCTAAACGTGAAATAAAGCATATGATTTAAGTCAGGTGACTTAATGATCCGCAAGATCTGTTTTCAATCTAATTAAAGAAATATGACATTTAATTGATTTTTTATGATTTCTTTAGAAGGATGCCTTTTTATTGATGTAATATTTTTCTTTTATGAATTATTATTAATATTTTTTGTAGTAAGAAAATCTTAGACTTGAACACAACTGATCATGCATAAAAATACAGGTTACAATATAATTAAGTCATTATTTTATTTAATTAAGATCAATTTTTCTTCATAATTACATTATTTAAAAAGAAATTAATAGACATTTTTTTCATGTAGGTTTTTATGATATTGCTACTGCATGGCACGTGTAAAAGGCGTATACCCTTTTGTCGGTAAAATTCAATATAATTAAAGGGAAATATTTTTAATAAGAGATTTCACATTTAATTAACATACAATATGCATAAGTGGGAAGAAGTATAATTATCATATGCGACATACGACAACCTAAAAGGTGTAGTCTCTTTTTTATGACTTTTGAATTAATTAATTTGGTTTGTTAGAGAAACGTGTTTATCACTGCACTTTTCTATCAAAATTGGTAATGTAGGAGACAACGCCACAATATTATAGAAGACTATTAACATAACACAAATTTTAGACTATAAATTTGAAAAATTTATTACAATAAATATTTATGGCGCATAGAAAACGATTTTATAATAAGGTTAAAATAATATGCGTTTTTGTCATAGAAATAAATGTTGGCCGAGAAATTAAGCCGAAAAAGAGAAAATTTTTTCGATTACAATCTAGATTAGAAAATTACAATAGCGAGTTAATATTGATTAAAATGTTTTTATTGATACACGATTGTTGGTGTTCTAGTTTGGACTGAAATCATAAAACAACTTCTTAGAATCAATGTTTCAGACCAAACCACTTTTAGAAATTTTCATCAGGAAATTAAAAAATTTGCATATTCCAAGGCGCGTATAAAATTATTTGTAATTGTCTTAAATTTATGGTAGTTTCTCCTATTAACTGATCATGAATTTGTTCAGAATTTTATTAGAAATGAGTTATCACTAGAATAAAATTTGCAAAAGCAATGAAAAAAGTTAATAAACTTTAATTTTCAATTAATTATTTAAAATAAACGTATTAAGAAATAATTACTTAAAAATTATTTTACTCTAATGAATTTTTTTGCAAGTCAAAACATCATGAATTGAAATATTTTAACACTTATTATCTAACCCAAACTCGACTGTAATTTATGATCGTCATTTCTTTTTCGATAATTTATTTCAAAATCAATTTAAATATTCGATTGAATAACTTTCTAATTAGAAATTAAATTGAAGGGCCTTCGGGCAAAAATTATAATTTTGCAATAAAAATAGTAAATATTAAAATTATTCGATTTTTTTTTTCATCCAACCAAAATTCTGTTCAAAACAAAAACTTAAAAAAAATTATTACACAATTTTTACTTTTCCAATAATTTTTCAAAGAAAGTACGTTAAAAAAAGCATATACTTAAAAAGTACAAAAAAAAATTGCTAATAATTTAAGCGTTATATTACATGTTAAAAAATAATTCAGTTCGCTCAAGTAAGAGCGAAATAAACACTTGTACGATATTCAATAACAACAAAAAATCTACCAATTACAATCACTTTCAGTTCATAAGTAGGCCTAACTTCATAATATGCTAAAATTAAAACTGAAAAAATTATACAAAACTTTAAGAAGAATATAAAAAAAAAATGTTGGTTAACATTTTCTTCAAGTTATGAAAATTTTTCTGTTTTTGTTGATCATCTTTTTTTTTTTTCTTTAAAGCCGATCACGATCAACATCATTCCCACAATCTTTATTTTGATATTAGCACAATATACCTACGAGTACAAGTAATATTAAAACAACTTCTATATTGGAAAGCAGTATAATATTAAAGTCGCCATATAAAATCATGATCATCATTAAGATTTTCAGACAGGAGCAAATATTATAAAAGCGATCAAATTGATCGCGAATTGAAAAGCCTCCCAGACAAAAATCTATTCAAAACAGAGATTTTCTTTATGCAGAAATTCCATTCAAATTTCCAGTTTCTGTTTTTTTTGGTTTTTTTTATAATAAAACTAAGCAAATCAAATAAATTTTTTACTATTTAAAAAATTCACTTTCAAAATATATTTGTTTCACATCAAAAAATTAACTTCAACCTAAATTTTTAAGGTTTTATTTTTTCAAATATTAATACTGATCATATAAAAATACCCATTTCGATTTAGGTTTAAAGAGATCCTCTCGACACTTTCGAATATACCGATCAATATTTATATTAAAGTGATCGTTAATGATTAAAAAAAGTAATAGAAGCCTTTAACTATTGACAACTATGTACAATAATGATCACTAAAACATAAAGTATGAAATAAAAAAATTATATAAGTAGTCGAAACTAAATAGAAGAAGATAAAAAATAACATAATATGTTATTTTGAAAATAATTAATGTCATTACTTAAAGCGATCATACATGTAATTTTCTCACGATCATTCATTGCACATTATAAATGAGGTGTTTTATTTTTTGTGTTCCATTTTTTTATTGCTTGCTTTATTTACAGGGTGTGAATGAAATTGATTAATATTGTATCAATAAACTCAGAGTTAACATTGGAAAAATATTCTTTATAATTATTTAGCTCAACTATTGCCCTAGACAGATCCCCGATTTTAATTACAATAATTAGTTTGATACTTCTGGACATCTTCTTTTTTTCACAATGATCATTATTCCTGTAATTGCAAAAGGTTAATAAAATTACTATTTTGTTTATCATTTTCAGAATAGAATGTTTATTCATTTTGATACAGTAAAATTAATTTTTTTTAATTGTATTTTAGTAAATTTTAAGGAATTTTGAGAATAATAACCATTTTTCCTTCTTTTAAGTTTATGAGAAAGAAGAAAACATGTCAAAACCAGATGAAATTTTTAAAATATTCAAATGTTGATGGCCCTGTAAACAATGTGAGAGAAATATTTAGGACCTCCTCACAATGTCATCTGAAAATTAAAAAAATAATGATGCTTGAAATAGATATATCGAGCTTTAATGACCGATTGGGCAATAATGAACATTAAAATCGGAGATCTGTCTAGAATATAATTAATAGACATGATATAGTAATTGAACAGCACTACTTTTATTATAATTTTGTTCTCCCTGATTAATTAGACGATGATTAAGCCTTATTCCTTTAAACCTTTAAGATAAACCCTGTTAAAATATATTTAATCAACTTGTGCATATTATTTTAGTAAAATCTATAAAATAAGACAAGAAAGGTAAAATTCAATAAATTTTGATGTTATATAGTAATATGATTGCAAAGTCTATCAAATTGATCATAAATAACATCCAATGACCATAATTATGGTATTTAGAATGACGTGTTATCCCATATGTGTAGGCCTTGATGTGTTTTCTTGATTCATTATTATCATTTCATTATTTTATAATTTTCTTTCGTGTTAAGTTATTAAAAGTCAAGAAGGAGAAATCATTATTTTAGGGAAGGTAAAAACAAAAACAAAAATAAAAAAAATTATTATTACATTATAGAAATTACATACCTCTTGGTGATCGTAGACTAAGATCGACTGGCTCCACTTGAACTGGAGGGCCCTCTGCCTAAAAATGAGAAATGAAATATTTGTTAACATCATAAATGTTCATAATAGAAAGGAATACTATAAATTAATGTTTTATAGTTTAAACATAAATTCTCTGCAATATTTCTCATATATGAAAAGAAATTTTTTATATTTACTAGTTTTGGTTTATGTTTAAAAAAGATTTATTTGTTAATTTTGAAATCGATGCTCGATTTCTCTGAAAGTTCTACAAAATTATTGGAATTTTTAACCTATTTTTTGCACGGAATTTTTAATTACATCAATTCAAAAGTGTTACTAAAGTAGGTGCCACACCAATCAGCTTTCCATCAGTCGCAACTGATCGGTTTTCCATCAGTTTTCCATCATTTTTTTTAATCTAATTAGCGTTCACACCTATCAGTTGCGACTGACAGTTTTTTGTCAGAAGTTCCCATTCATTTTGATTGCAGAGTTCAGATAGTGATGATGGATAATAAAGAGAGAGCGTGTTTATGGATAATTATTGCATTAAATTCAAAAAATAAAATTAATAGAAAAATGTGGATGAAAGAAGGGTTTTTTCAAATGTTGCAGAAACTCTAAACTCTGGAACCACGATACTTTGGGCACATAAAGACTATCAGCTCCCGTACCAGAACTTTGAGAAGCTTTTATTTTTTTTAGTTCTTTTCTATAAGAACTTCGAAGTGTGTTAATTTTCTTTTTTACGTCCTCTTGTGTAGCATTTGGTTTCTCCTTTTTAAAGATATCAATCAATTCCATGTAGCCGTTAACTTTTTTTTCGTTTCTGGAGTAATCTACACTACTGATATCCCATAACGCCCTATGGGACTTATAACACTCTATAAATTCCAATAAAAATTGGTTTTTGTCCATATTTGCTTTACAAAATCAGTACATTAATATTCAAAACTATAAATATTTCATGACTGGAGTCTGTTCTCACACGATACGACTGACACGACTGACAACAACATGTTCACACCAATCAGTTTTGCATCATTTTTTTAAAAAACTGATGTGCCCATGAAATTTTTCGTGGTTGACTGTCAGTCGTTTGATTTTATGTTCACACCAATCAGTTTTCGATCAGTTTCCCAAAAACTGATGGAAAACTGATTGGTGTGGCCCCTACTTAAGCGATTAAAGTAAATTTCAACATAAAGATGAACTAATATTATAATTTGTTTCAAATAAAATTTCCCCAAAATGAATATATTCATATAAATTCGAAGTTGAAAGATTGATAGTTGAAATTTTTTTCAAGGACCAATGTCGAGCAATAGTAAAGCTAAGATAGAGTCTCAAAATTTGAAATAAAATCAACGATCAATTATTAATATTCATTTGATTTATTTCGAACTTCTGAAGTAAACTTTCATAAAACACTGCGAAAAAAATGAAAAAAAAGCAAGTTCATGTTATATAAGATTTAATAAATTTTACAATATTCAAACAACAAAATACCTAACAATATTTATTTTCAAGTTGATTTATTTAGAAAATCCAAGTGAACGTAACTCATAGGAAGCGTCTCTTTGAGGATCAAGTGTGCTACAGAAATTGGATATAAATGAATCGTAAATCACGATTTTTTTTTCTCAATTTTACTATCGCGGTAAAAACTATTTACTATATTTTATAATTTTTATAGATTTTTAAGATAAAAAAAAATATCGTTTCGTTTAATCAAAACGTGCTAACATAATCGAATATAATACTTTACCGATGCTGGGAACTTAAACATGAATATCTGTCGTCATCCTATTCAACATGATCCATATTATTTAAAATAATATGTTATATAGTATATGTACTATCGTTTCCGTTCATTTTTTCGCTATTCTTATTGGTAAAATCCATTCATAACTTTTGAATAATATATTTTTTCAAAATATTATTATATCTATGCTTTTTTTATTTAGCATATTTTACATTAACAGAAACAAAATTCATGACAGCTCCATAATTTGTTACAACATAACAGGGTGCAAAAGGTATACTTGCAGAATTATATACGAGGCATATGTAAAACTACGATATCTACATGAATATGTTCATGTCCGGCTGTGCAATACCGTATTATAATGCCGTGCTCATTGAGCATATATGTATATATAGGGACTTATGCAAAATTTATGTTAAATGAGATTTGTTTTTGGGATTGTACGATAGAGGAATGATCATAGATACCTGATCAGTGGTGATTTCATGTTTCGCTTTTTTTCTATAGTTAGTTAACAATATCACCTCGCTTCTTCGTCTTGTTTCCTGATTGAGTCAGCCTCCTTTTGCAATTTATCTATACGTCTTCTATTCAAATACTTATTTATTCTTTTTATTTATATTTTGTTTGTTATACAAAAATTGTTACTAACTTTATTATTAGTTAGTTTTATATTTATTATTTTATTTCTTCCTCTTTTGCTCTTCTGACAAAATATAGTAATAGCGAAATTGTTAAATGAAATATGTCAAATATATGTTTGGGTATATATATATTTTTTTTCATGTTTTTCCTTTAGTTATGTACATATAGTTAGATTTTTCTATTTTCCGCGGTTTCATGTTCTCGATCCTGTTACGGAAAGGTGAGCAAACAAATGTTTCACCTAAAATCGTGATATCATAGAAGATTTTGCAAGGTGAGAGATGCGGTCTTGTCTTGTCTACCATTTTGTTTGTCTTATTGTTTTACTAGTGTTGTGCTATATTGTATTGCTTGTTTTTCATAGATTTTTTGAATTCGTGAAGTTAATTCAGAATGCTGCTATTTTTTTTTTTGCTTTTCTTGTTAGGTACTTTGCAGTTTGGATTCAAAAATATTAAATGGGCCATAAAGTCATAGCGTTATGAATGGCAAACTAAAGGCATTTGATCGAATCTAATCTTCATTAAACGACACTATAGAGATTAGTCAGAATCCTAAGATGTGGAAATCGATCGCTGGAAACCATCAAAACATCCAACAGAAGCAGTCAGACTCGGTGTATCGGAAAATTGTTATTTTTCAATATGATACCGCTGGACAACATAAAAGTTTAATAGTTTAGTAAGTTTTAATGCATCCACCATATAAATCTGTTCTTAGATCATCAGTTTCGGTCTTTGCAGTACTTCTTTTATGCTGTGAACTTAAGTTCGCAAGAAGCAATTTCATCCAGAAAATCCAGAAGTCCTGACGAGATAATACCCGAGCCAAGAAAATGGCAAAAGTTCATTAACTAAAATGGCGAATATATTGCTTTATAAAGTTGTTAGTCCCCATGAAAAATTTGCCTTTTATAGGGAAAAAAATGCATCCACTTTTCAGCCCATCCAATAGTACTAAATAACCACCAAACAAACTCGATAACGATGTATCGAATATAAAAACATTTGTGGGAATAGTTTTCATATTTTGAATAGTATTTTCTTAGATAAAGATTTCATGACCCATTTCATTAAAACTATGTACGTATAAATATGAGACTATATGGAAAGAAAAGGAATATTTAATATTCTATGTGATAAATAACATCTGCAGTAAGGTTTGCAGAAAATTTGTTAGATAATCTCAAGATCATGATTCCGAAATCAAAACAGATCTACCAAATCGTTGTTTTACAAAAATTAGGAAATATCAAATTTAAAATAAAAAAGTGTCAACAATTTCAGAATCGAAAATTATTTCAAAGATAAAATCTTTTCAATTCTTCAAGGTTTTCATCGATCAAACAGTTTTCTTTAAGGGCTTTATTTTTAAATAGAGAATAAAGATGATATTGGGACTTTATTTTTTTCAAAGGACCAGAAATTATGAAATTAAGAAGTTAATAATTCAGCAGGTTAGGAGAAATATAATTAAGTATATATAGATTCAGTTTACTCTTTCATTTGAGGCATCCGAAGTTGAATCTTCAAACCATGATGCATTTAGTCAACTTTTTGTACTCTATTAAAAAGAAGTATTCGTAACTATTCATATATAAATATGACTACATTATTTCTATGTGACGAAACCGTTACTTCAAAGCGTGGGTTAAGATTATGAATGATTTTTGCCGGAATTATAGTGGAAAATGTGTCTAAAATTTTAGTATGTCTTCTACAACTTTCACTATTAACACATTTGTATTATTTTTGTGTATAAAAAAAGATTCATAAAGTTTATGAGACAATTGAACATGCATAATTGAGTATAATAAAGTTGAATAGCAATATAAACTTTCACATCCAGATCATCGTAAAATTGGTGTTAAAATGAAACCAAAATTCAATCATAATTGATATTTTTCATGTGAACTTAAATGAAAACCTATTAAATTGTCACACCCAACACCTAAGATCTCGTAAATTTTTTCGAAAATTTGGCAGAAGAAAAAAAAAATGATCTCTATTTAACACATAATAGTTAGATTTTCAATGCATTCACTCACCAATTTGGCCACCCGAAGCGATCATATTCTTTCATGCTGAGATTTAACTGAATTCGAAAGACTTCCTGACATTATATCGAACTGCGACTGTGATTATTAATTATCAATCACCAATTATACAATTGATCACCTTTAATAAATCAGCGGGAAATATGAATCACTTTTTAGTGAACCTCTCCCAATTTTTTTTCCATATTTAATATATTTCATTTAATTTTTTTTTTTTGCGTCCCTATAGTTTATTGGACGCGAATTATGCCCATAAAATACCTGCGGTGTAATTCAATTAATGAACCCAAGAAAATCTTTGGGCATATATAAGATTGTAGATTAATATTGTTTAAACATTTTTACAACAGAAATAACAATAAAAAAAGAAAAAAAAATAGATATACATATGTGAAGATCAGTTAACCACCTCAATGAGAAAGAATAGATCTATGAAATTTGACTGATGTACCAGATTTAAGGTTTTTTGCGTAACTATTTCAGGCGTAGGTCTTACCAATTTTTGACAAATGATTTTCAATTTTTACTAGACAATCTTTTTCACCAATCCTATGAATGTGTTTTCAAATACTTTACATGGTCATCGCGCGATTGATAGTCTAAATTCATAGAATTACTCATTTATCTAATTCGAATGTAATACACGTTTGAACAATACAAGCCACATGAGTAATAAGATATCTTTTTTTCCAAATTGATTTCGTAGGTGTTCCCTGGGCGCCAATATGTACGAAAAAAAAAAAACAAATGGATATGATTAGTTTTAATATTGAAATCGCACAATTATTGAAATAAATCTTAAGCCGGATCACTAAAAAAAATTTTTTTTTTGTCTATAATGGAATTCAAAAGAAATCTTTACCCCTGAACCAATTTGATTAAGTTCGAGTTCTAAATTTTAATAGTTTTTTACTATGATTAATTTCAATCATATTTTATTTAAAACATATATAGTAACTCAAAATCGGGTTATAACAGATTCTTTGATGTCCTATGGTAGTAATGGGACTCGTAGTTAACGAATCTATAGTTCAATGAATTAACTTGAGAAAAAACAATGAAAGCTAATAATATTTCAAGGTTTTTCTACATAACTTTGTTGCATCTTCTTCAAATTCACTCAAATTCATAGGCAGCCTGGGGCCTATTATAAATAACTTCGATAACTTCGATAAAACTTTATAACCAGGCTTTTGTTTTCTGTAACTATTTTTTTCACCATTATCCTTGGACTGATTTGACTGAAATTTAATATATTTTCGCCTATTTATGTCAACACATGTAAATAATTTTAAAAAATTGCTTCAGAATAAACATATACGTAGTCAATATCGTTGGAGAATAAGGGCCATAGCTAAAATCTTATTTTCCAAATGTAAGAATTCCGATCTAAATTTGGCAAACTTTTTCCTATTTCGCATTTGTATAATACATACAGTAAGTAGCCTACTTCCAGGTTTTTCTTTGATTGTACGAGTAGTTCGTAATTATTATTAAGGTCTTAACAAAATTAAATTTCTAAAATTTCCATTTCGCACTTCTCAAAACCAGTTCATTTTTTCTTTTAATTTAGAAAGCGTATAAAACTAGATCAAAAATTCCCATGCGTTACCAAAAGTTCAGAATTTAAGTCACATTTCTTAAAAAGGTGAAGGTTAAATGCGTGGCTTTAAAAAGTTCTCTTTTTCTTGACTTAACCCTGAAAATTTAATTAAATTTTTACTATTTTTGTTCAGAAAAATAAAAGATTTTCTAATTTATTTTCAAATACCTGCAAAAACCTTGTGGTGTGATGGAGAAATCTTCTATTCTTCATTATTTTTAGGGAGCACAGGGCTTTTAACTATTCCATATATAGATTGATTTTTATTCGTAATTTTAATTTTATGGGAAATTTTAAAAAGTTCGTTCTACACAAGTCTACGTTGAAGGTTTTTTGTTTCCCTTTCTCGTCGATAAAATGTTTTACTGTCATTGAATTCGATTTCTTTTCATCTTCTAATGCAACTTTTATTTTGAAAGTGTCAATAATATGTTTCTGTTTTTGATTATGCCTCGAAGTCTAATAAAACTTCCCAGGACCTTGAATTGTTATGCCTTTAATGCCGAACTTTTCTTTAGGTTTGTTTTTTTTTCTCTAATTTTTATAAAATGGGTATAAAATCATTACTATTATTTTTTTTTTTTTTGTGAGATATTTAACTTTAATCATAGTTACACCAAAAAATTAAAGCAATTAAAAGTACATCAAGAAGTCAGGAAGCGTGCAACAGTCTTCGTGAAAAAAAAAGAGAAAAAATTGAAAATCTTTATAAGTAACATAACCATGGGAATTCTATCTGAAAAATCAACAACATCAACGTCAACATGAACAAGATCCAAAATTTTAATCATTTAACGGTGAAGTAATTGGTAAATTGATCCCAAAAAACAAGAAGGTTGTTATTTTTTGTTTTCTTTATTAACATCATAAACAATGTTTTATGTTTCTTCTTTGGCAGCATTACCAAAGAAAAAAGAGCAAAAAAAAATCGCTTCCGTAATAATCAGTTGCTGATTGTTTTTCTGATAATTTTAGCGGTTCCAAATATAATTACATCTTTAACATGCATACTAAACTGTCTTTGATAATTTTACAGCATCCAAAAGTTGATGATAAGTTGCAATTTTGATACAGATTGGCATATGTAGTTTCAGTTTGTTTTTTGGAAAAACCCTTGGAATTTAATGACTCCATTATGTGATCAGTATAATTATCCTGAACATCCTTCAAATGTGCATTTTACTTGCAATTTATATTAGGTTGTTATGCACTTATGTGGTTTTATGTCAATGCAATTGAACCATCACGAGGTGTATTTATATTTTTCAGGCATGAAATGAAACACAAGCGTGTACAGGTGGTAATTTGACAGCCAATTTATGACATGTGTCAATTTATGATGGTGAATATATATCGCGTTTTGTTAATAAATTGGACACCGCCATACTTAGTTCGAATATGAAAGTGCTTTCGAAAATCCGAAATATAAAAACCATATTCAGGAAGTGATGGATGAGTTTCAAAGATTATTTTATGAAACGTGATCCGTTAATTTAATGACTAAAAAATTATTCGAGTTTTTGTACAATTTTTGAAATATTTAATTCAGAAATTTCACCTTTTTAAATTTACTTCCGTTTAAGTTGTTATAATGAAAAATTTTGTGTAGTTCTAAACACAAGTACGTATACTTGTGAAGAAGAGAATTGTACACAAATCAATTTAAAGACAAAATATTTAGACTAAAGAAAAGTCAACAAGGTAATAATTTAAATAAATACTTCTTTACTAAACGAGTATTATCATGACTACACTGTAACTGAAAGCAAAAGCTTGGAAATCGACTAAATCGACATAAAATAAGGTTCCATCATCTACAAAGTGCGATCTAGGGAACCGATACCATACTATAAAACCTTTGAACTAGATGGGCATTCTTAGAATTTCTAGTTAGTTTTATTGGAAAGATTTCCTACAATTTCTTGTTGGATTTATTCCTAAAAATCGAACGAAGTCATATTTGGGTTGTATTCTTTTCCTACCTCTTACTCTCAAATAGAATTTTGAGTTGTAAATGAAATGACTCAATTTGTCTTTGAGAAGAAAATTGGATAGATAGAAAATTCCAGCAAGATGAGAGTTATATAGAATGGTGAACTACTTGACGTTAGCACGAAACTATTCAAATGAAAATGTTCGATTTAAAAGAAAATATTAAATTGTTTATCGTGTTTACCTTCGTGGTTAAGAACTATTATAATCATTTATATTTCTAAAAACCCATAAGTATTGTACGTGCGCTTTTAATAACATCGAGTGGGATTGATGTAGCCGAATCTCCATTGCCGTAAATTATGAAAAAAATAATTACATATATAATAATGAAAATTTGGAAATCGGATCCAAATCAATGTCAAAAAAAATTTAACTGGTTTAGATTTAACCCTTTGGCTCATCTTAATCAAGAAGTAATTTGTATGCAACCAACAAAAGGCCTTTGAAACATGAAGATGCCTTGACCTATTCGGTAAAGCCCTTTCTAATTTTATATTTTAGATCATGTTACTGATTCAATACTAGTCTATCATTTCTAGTTAAGATTAGAATTAATACAATATTTAAGTGTTAAAATTATTCTAAAACAATCTTTCAGTATTTATGGATGGTCAAACATTTACCGTCATTCTTTCCATTTTTATTTAATCCTCACATATTAACACCTATAATTAGACTGAATTAATAAAGATTAATTAGATCTTCGAATATATTTTGTCAAAACAAAATAAATGTCTTACAAACGGATTAATTTCGACCAACATTTGCAAATTTTTTGCATAACTTTCCAAACAACTTGTAAATATGTTGTTTATGAAGGATACCACAAGAATATATGAATGATTGGTGTCGATAATTCTGTCTGCCACCACATTAAAATATTCGAACATTTTTAAGCCTATTAAAAAAAAAAGTCTTGCCGTATAATATAATCAATTTAATATATACCTATATTCTTGATTACTACCGCAATATTTAATCTGGTTGATGCTTATACCATAGTCGCCAAGAAAGTTTCATGTTTTAAATTCTGCAAGCAATTCTATCCAAGACCAAGAAAAGAAAGACATTTCTTAAAAAACTAAGTTCCTCATTATACTATATTGGGTAATTGAATAAAATCTCATCTCAGATAGAGTATGTTCATCATAAGCTTCCTTATTTAAAAGACATGCATCTGGTATTCACACTTCGGTGTGGATACTACTTGTATAGTATAGGTGATACCATTTCAATATCATGTTCATACTTTATTCTTGAAATGGTATAAACTGGCAAAAACGTGGTATACTACATGGTATTCTTAAATCATGATATCAACACCATATGTGTACCTCTAGTATAAGCAGACTGGAGTAATGACTTTCGGTAGCACTTTACTTTAGATAGATAGAAAAAGGTAAGACTTCCGCAAATACCATTTTGTTATTACAAAATTTGACATTTTCAATTGAATAAAGAAAAGTCTGTTTTTTACACCTTACCTAAATACTCTAAATATATATTAAAGCTTAGTGACAATAGATTAGATATACATTGAACAAAATATAAATAACTACTCTGAGAAAACACCGAGAATTAATTCAAAAACTTAATAATTGAGTTGACGAGGCTTCCGTCTTTTCAGAATCGTCGGTTTTAAAGCAAAAATTATATGTTATTATTAAACTCAAAAAAAAAAAATATGTATTATATGTGGTTCACACTTTATGTTCATAATTCCAGAAGGAATGGACACATTTTGAGTTAAGTGAAAAAGTCCAGTAAAAAAAGCTATATATAGTCTTTTAAGGCTTTTAGAAGAAACCTTATATGATAGTGTCATATTCTTTTTAATGTGACACTTTGTTGTCGACAAGACTAAGACTTGTTTCTTTTTGATTAATAAAATCATTTAACAAGATGTTTAATTTGGGTTTTATAAGTATTTCCAGAAATGTTCAATATTACAATATTTTAGTTTCTAAACTTATAGTTATATACTAGAAGTTCTGTGCCAGCAGCAATATTTGTAAAAGGCATTTTATTAAAAATAATATTTAAAAAATTATTTTCCACAGAATAAATTGACCGACACTAGTAATCAAGGTGTCGGTGTAGAACTAAACATCGTCCATTAAACAATTTCGAGATGGCTGGATACAAAAAAGAAACTCGATGTTTATGTGCCATACGGTTGAATAATGAAAACTTGAATGGATCAAATTTCCATCTGCAAATCCTTGCTAAAACAGAATGAAATCGAACGGTTTTTGCAAGAGATCATTTATGGGCGATGAAAAATGGATTACATACCAATAATGTACGAAAAAGATCGTAGCCAAAAGCAATGTAAAAAACCACAAAAAAAAGTCAATTTTCTTTTGCTTCCTTTAGGTCCTTTGGTTGGTTCTTTGCATTTGTACAAATATTACATACTCGGGAGTTCATTTATTTTACTAGGATCTAACAATAAAATCTCGACGAAACTAAAATAAGATTTCACTTTAAAATAACATATCCTAAATTACAGTTCAACTCAAGTTTTTATGTTTTCAAAAATCAAAACAAAACCAAATCGAAAGAAACAAGTTGCACAACTTTTTCATCCATACTAAAGCGTGTACTAATCTATATTCGATTATTCAGACAAATTAATCTCACTGGCCGATTACGCGGTGTTTTTTTTCATATATCGCGTAATACGATATCACATATTAAAAATCGTATTCAATATTATTTTATATCTTTTTTTCTGAAATCAACCACCAGAAAAGCGAAAAAAAAAGCCTTACTCTGGAACGTATATAATAATAAAATCAATTGCCTTAAATATTTTTGATATAAACATATATACGAGATGCTTGAAATTTTACTATTTTTTTTTTTTCTTTTTAGAAAATCCGCAATCACACATGTCAACAAGTTTTCAATCAATAAAATTAAATCAGTCAATAAATTCAATCGATTAAAATCTTTTCTTTTTCTTATGTACCTTATATATTAATTTGTATAATAAATTGAATAATTCCTAAGCTAGATAAATATTATCATATTTTTATAAAGTTTATGGCAAGAAGGTAAAAATTCCCAAGAAACCTGTATTTTATGTGTAATAATTAAAAAAAAAGAAAAAAAAAAGAAAATATGTAATAATCGATAAGAAATATAGAAGGAACTGATCTTCGCGGTTTAAACATGATCATTTCAAGTAGAAAAGAAAATTGCAACCCAACTTTTATTGTGAAAATTATAAAATCTGGAAATCAACAAGAAAACTATTTATTGATGAATTTCAGTGTTAATTTTAAATCAAACGTTTTGGAATTTTTTTATTATACAACATTGTTAGACGAAGTTATTAGGAACAGTGAAAGACATCGGTTTGGAGAAGAAGAAAATGCGATGCGAATCAATAAAAATAGTCGCACAAAAAAAAAGACTTTGTTTTTATCAATAAGACCATGACTATGTCATAGTCCATCTAGAAATCTGTAAATTTATCAAACAGAAATTTATACCATGCACAAGATTACGATGGTGTAGTGTTAAATTTTTTTTCTTAAACTTATAAATAATGCTGCAGCAACATAATTTATAACTTATTTTGTCATATCGCCATTTACAATATATATGTACCTAAGTCCAAACGTGCTTGCGTATCATCTTAAAAAAAGAGAGAAAATCCGTAACAACAAAAAAAAAAAATAGATGTCGAAGTAATATTATTTAATAGCAGCTTAAAATCTACAAATCGATTTGAAAATTGCATAAATGAATAATAATATTAATAAACCAACAAATATTAAGTATCTTACGAAACCACATACTTTGAAGATCAATAACTTAAGATATAAAAAAAAAAAATAAATAAATAAAATATGACGATGAAAGGTAAACAAGATAGAAGAAAAAAAAACAGTAGTCAAAAGAGTAGTAGCATTTGTTATGTGACGCGGCTGCAACGATATAGTTGCTGTAACTACATTACGTTTTCAAACTGTAACTGTACAAAACAAATTCATAGAAAAATAATAGCGAAAAATACGATCAAGATTACTTTAAAGGCGCCCATAATTCATATATATAGTATAAAAAAAAAGTTTGGCCGACAAAATCGGTAGTCATCATATATTGTTTGGTTACGGTGAGAAATAATTTAATTTATTCGGCTGCTGTTTTTTTTACTGATCATCGATCAATAGTTACCACCACACACCGTGCATCGAAATTTCTTACAATAAAAAAATCTTCATATTATAAAACTTCAAATTTCATATAAATAGACAGTAAGATCCAATGATCTTAAAACGATCGACAAATTCAATAGATCGATCTATCGATTATTGGGAACTAGCATCGTTTTTAGAGATATACAATATATAGTAAAATATTTGCAGAAAATAGTATTGGTATGAATCTATCAGATACTACATCACATTTACCTATCTCATATATAATAAGATCGATTGATCATTTGATCGTATAGAAATTATAATAGAACTGAAACAAATTCGCCTCTGGCTAATCAGATTTAAAATTCGATTGATCTGTAATAACTTCATTCGGCAAACAATCGATCGTGGAATTAATTGGATATGAACAAGATTTTTGTATGGAATTTTTTTTTTATTTAGCATGAAGAAATATTAAGATATGAATTGTAGGTAACAGTAAAACTATTACTAATCACTAAAGTCCAGGTTTGAACACGAGACCAGTATCTACCAGTCTGGTCAATCTTAGTTCTAAGAAACTGGAACCAACACGATCGCACTATTATTCCTAATTTTATTTTATTTAAAAAATTTCGAAATTAAGCTTAATTGTAATTTTAAACCATACAAAGCTAATTATTTGCATTCCAACTCCCACAAAATAAATTTAGATATAGAAATGCATATATTTAAAAAAAATTATATATTGTATAAATATTTTATTTTAAGTTATTATAAATAAACATTTTCGTATCGAAAAAAATTCATAATTTCACGGTTTAAAACGTCGAAAAATTTGTAAATCGGTGAACACTTTGAACTTTTCATAGCGGTGAATTCGTTAATTTTAGAATGGATCAATATGAAAGCTAAAAAAAAAGACTTTTTTTATGCTATTGCAATTATGAGAGCTTCCAAAATATAAAAGTTTAGTCCAATAAGAAAAGAAAAAAATTGTTTTCTGGGGCATTATTTAAAAAAAAAATCATAATTATTATATTTTAGAAAATTATTTTGTAATCAAAAATTAATAATTTATGAAAATTTATTATTAAAAATGTTTACTTTCGTTTTATAATAATTTACCTTTCTTTTTCCTTAAAAAAAAAAAGTGATCTCAATTAATCGATTGTATTTTGTTCGAAATTTTTTAATTATTTTTTAAAACCTAAAATCTAAATCGCAAGTGTCCTATTAAATCAGACCTTGTACAAATTAGAAGACAAAAAAAGTATAGGGGAGAAAGGAACAAATAAGATCTTGAAAATCAAATTTAAATAAGAATAATAATACACCTATGCCTCGCTATACGGCGGCTCTTTATACGGCAATTCGCTATAACGCTATAATTATGACATTTTTTCGATTTACGGCCCCCAATATTTCGTTATACGGCCAAAGAAAATGCTGTACATACTGTTAGAGGCCTTCTGTTTCTGTTTCCGCTTCTCGCTTTAGGTACGGTCCAAACGCTCAGTCTTTCTGCACAGTCGTAGTTTGCGCAGTTTTTCTGTGGGAAAGCCTGCGCAAATTTTGTGTCCACACGATACCGTCTTTTCCATATTTTTACACAGTTTTCTTTGGAACTTCTTAATGTCAAGATATTGTCCTTAGAACTTTTAATAATGAATAGTTAAAGCTTAACTCCTCTAAAAAGTCTCTTGAAGACATTTTCGTGCCTTTCGACTTTCGCAATTGCATGAAAACTGTGTAAAATAATGAGTTTGCGCAGGCAAAACTAAGTAAAAAACGGTGCGTTTGGACGCCTCTTTAGGCAGCACTACTACAAAAAATAATTGATTCGTTATACGGCTCTTCGCTTAACGGCCAACTTTTCCGGAACGTATCAAGGCCATAAAGCGAGGTATGGATGTAAATTATAAACATCTATTTGAAAGGACTTTGTATTCCGATTCGTCTTGTGTACCAGTATTCTTGTACATCTTCTTTTTGTTCCACATTAAATGTATTTAGTAACGACATATCCGGAAGAAAAATTTAGTAGTACATAGACTAAAAGAAATCGATTTTTTATATAACGTAAAATAGTATTAATTAATTAAATCTCTTGTTCTTCAATTTCAGCTACACTAGTTAAGGAGTCTATCAATTATAGCCGGTAGGTCAATGGTATTACAAACTACTTGTTCATCATTAAAGGGTACTAATGCATTAAATTGGCAATATGTTATGTCCCTTATAACATACTGATGGCATTTACTAAAAAGAAAACTATATTTCGCAAATAAAACCAAATTTCCATAGAGAGCATTATAACAGGTATGCTGTCAGACTATTTAATATTTTACGAAGGTAAATACCTAAATCTGTTATATCCAACACGCGGCCTACTATAGTTGAAATTTTCTGCGGCTACACGGTAAAAAATACGTCAATTTTAATGACTCTCAGGTTATGCCAGCGCAAACTTACCCTTAGTGATCTTAAAACACTAACTTCGAGGACCATTTCTTGTGTATTTAATCTAAATTGAAAATCATTAACTACCCAAACAATAACGAACCGGAAGGTAAAAACGTCCCATTTTTAACCCTATACTATATTAGTTTTTTTCTTAGTGCTATGAGTATGCAAAAAGTCTAATCTAATCTAAAATAGAATATTGTTATTAATTTTTTTTTTGCTCCATTTTCTCCTAACAATTTTTTAATTGAAATATTAAACAAATAAACCCGAAGGCAAAACTCAAGCTCATATATAAAGTAAATATTGACTACCGAAAAAAAATCCACGCCCAATAAAAACAAAATAACGATGAAATCAAAACTGTCATGACATTACATGACGGTATTTGTTGATATAAAAATATTGGTACATTAAGAACGATCGCCACCGCCGCCCTGTCCAAAACAACTGATCCCAGAGTAATTGAAATCAAACAGGCAATTACAGATCGTATCGATCATAGAATATATAACCAATCTAATATAGAAATCATGTATCTTTAAAAAGCCGTAGTTACACAGATACCACACACCGATGTAATCCATAAGGCTTGGATATATTTCTGTATTTAAAGAAACAAACAACGAAATAATAACCTCAATACTAATTAACAAGCTCCATAATTGCAATAGTTTACTATTCGATCGATCAACTAATGAGATCTTTTTTTTTTCTTTCTTCGATTTGATCGGAAGAAGGTAAATGAAATTAGATGAAAAACTTGAGGTATCAATGTATTCCGATTGGAGAAAAAAATGCGATCTATAAAAATGATATCGGCGGCATCTAATAAGATACAAGTTTGTTTTGATCAGTTTTATTTTAGTGTTTTTCATTTAGACTTTGGTTCTTGTTTTTTTTTTTGGATTGAAATTACCAGCCAGGTGGTTTCTTCTAATCATGCGGACTATACAGGTGAGTGATCGATATAAACAATGCCAATATATAAAAAAAAAAAACAAACAAACTTGAATTGAATTTAAAGACATAATTTAAACTCAATGAAAATAGTAGAAAAACAATTATATTAAATTAAAAATGTCTTTTAAAACAAAAAAGTACTTTAGTTAATAGAAGTATTAAATTGAGTAAAAAAATTAAAAATGGATTTAATTTGCTTTATTCTCATTCTTTAAATAATTCATACAAATGTTTTTGTTTGTGATTTTGCATTTGAATATATTGATTGCCACCAATTCAGGCGATTTGAAGACATTGAAGATGAACCGGGTGCCTATTCTCGAACTTAGTCGAATTCACAATTACAAAAGTCGATTTGTGTCCTTCTTATTCGTACTGATTTAATATGTCATATTCTGGTACCAGGAGTTTCGTATACGAAAGAGGTAAGTATAAAATAACGAAACTCGCCTCCGGTGAATATTTGACTATAACATTTTGCATTAGTGTATTTTAAATCCTTCAAGTTTTACAAACAGAAAGTGTTATCATTCTTCATATCCAACTTGTACGTATTTTCATCTCACTATCTGAGTTCCAGATTTGTGAAAATTTTGTTGTACTAAAAATTGTATGAGATGATATGGTTGACATCATCTCTACATAGTTAATAAGGCATGTAAAATTCAAATTCCCTTATTAAACCCATCTACAACATTTCAAAAATAGTTTCATTTCAAAAGCCGTGTTACACTTGGGGGCTTATGATACCTTATATTTTTTTTTATAGTCGTTAGTATGTCTGTCCAATAGCTTCTTGATATCAGGCCAATATATTGACGAACATGCCGTCGTTAACCCGAGTCCGAGAAATAACGATTAAATTAGAAAATTAAAAGAAAGAATTCGTCTTCCCCATTCTCAAATTCCTCTAAGATCTAGAAAATTTGTGTAAGTAAATCTCTCTTCTTCACTTTAAATAATAATCCAAATTTGATAGGTCTTTAAGGAATTGAGGTTAACCACGATTTCGATGGGAGATAGATAGCGAAGTGATGTCTTCGTGAGAAATTAACAAAAAAAAAAAAAATAGTTTTACTTAGCAAATATGAATAAAATATGAAAACTTGATTTTATAGATTAAACAAAAATTTAGCAGAACCGCAATTTTCGATTATCACCTCCAACCTACATGATTATAATGGATTTAAAGAGTTGAACTTTTTAATTGAAATAACAATATTTCAATTTAATAACAACAATTTTTTTTTTTGCGTTACAGAATTACTATGTTGAAACCGCAAAATTTTACGATCTTAAAATATTTAGTATTTTTACTGTTTATATTGTGATTAAATTCATAGATTTGAAACTGTATGGCTTTTATACCACGACCTTAATTACATCATATTTTTCTTTCGAAAAAATGAAAACAAGATTAATTAAAAACAATCATGAAAATGTCATCTTATTGTATTTCCAATCAAAAAAAAATATTGTTCCGAAATCGATCAAAAATGGTATTCATTTGTGCCTTAATTTGTATACCTACCTCTCCCAAAATATGTGCTCTATTGAACTTATCAGAGCACCTTTTCTTGTATTTTTTGTATCTAAAATAGATTTCTGGTGGAATAAAATATGCTTTTTTTTTTCTTTAAAGAGATATTTCATGACCTCGACCCACTCACATTGATTTCAATTGTTGAATTTGATTCTACAAAAAATTATCTGAATTCGAAGTCTTTAATAAGCCTGAGAAGAAATAGAAAAAAAAAATTTTTTTTTTTCCATTATTATTTAGGATAATTTCGTTTTTTTTTTTTAACTGACTATTTTAGACTTATTGCAAATTTTTATCTTGGATATAAATTGGGGAATTAATTTAGTATAACCACACCTCAATACCGAATTAAAGGAAGACCCTGAGTTAAAACAGAAAAATCGAGAGGTATTGAAAATATCCGAAAAATGTAACCTAAAAGAATTTAACAATTTAATCTCACGAATTAAATTTATATATCACTCGTCTATATCAACCCTGTTTCTATTGTGTCCAATGTTGTAGCTTAGGGCCAAATGTTTGCGAAATTTTAAAGAAAGTATTTTCATCTCATCTAGGTATGTACATCTATCTAAATACCTAGGTAACAATTTAAATCCTAAAAACATGGTGATTACTGTTGAAATAATATTTGAACTGTTAGTTTTGGATTTGAATTCCGAGCTATGGATTATATATAATCTGGCTTTCGACCCGTGCAATGGAAATAAAGTCTTGTGATGATAAAAATTAGGATCTCTAAATTTTGCTCGATTTTCACATTTTGAGGTCCCACGAATTCAAAACTTCACAATTAGAAAATAGCAAACAAATTTTAGCATCATTATTTTAGCATCATGTTGAAGCAAATGCAATTATTTAATAAGTTCCGGTGTTATTACTTCATGGAACATCGGAAGACGATAAATACAAAGTATTTAAATCTTAGCACGGTAATGTAACAAAATTTAGACACTTTTCAGAAGTGAAGGTTGAAATTTTGATTTTTTAATTCAAGGAAAATTCCTTCATTAAAAAAATTGCAGATTTATATTTTTAAGAATTTGAAATCCAAAGACACAGCCTTCTGCCGAAAATCGAGAATGTTTTTATCTATTAAAATCTTTTGATTCGACTTCATATAAATTATAGTCATTGAAATTTAATCATTGTTAGGAAAACGCTCGTTTTTTTTGTTGGATTGGGTTGGGTCCTAAATAGAAATATATATAATAAAAATATGAAAATTTTTTTCATATGCTTGACCAACCACAAACCGCAAGAACGTTAGTTTTTTATTTAATTTTGACCAAAAGCTTCAATTTTTTTTGGATGATAATTATTAAAAATTCTCGTGTTTTAAATTCCCGGAAATTAAATGAAAAATATATTTACGCGTTTTCATTTTTGCCTTTTACTTCATAACAATTGCGGTGAATTTAAACGATTATTTGTAAAAACAATTCATCAATTATTCATGGGAGAAGCACGGCATAAAAAATTATTTTGAAGGTAAATTTTGAGTGATTTCTTAATGGAGGAAGGGAATTCCGATATAAACTCAAGGAAGGTGTCACGTATGTAAATTGCAATTTTTTTTACATCTATAGAAGAGGAATTAGTAACAGCAATTAGTTTGTTTAGTTTAAACTAACAAATAATTATGTTTGATATTATATGCTTTTTTCAGTTTATATTAAAAAATTCTGCAACAAAAATTTAAATGATCCAAAATATCACGAATGGCCTTTTCGATTCCGGGCGCGTTATTACAGCAGTTTAAATGGGAATGGTTGAAGTGGAAAAGATCAGTGAAAATTAAATCAAGAAGCGTTACCTAAAACAGATCATTCACCATTATTAAATATATGGCAAGAATTCTAAGTGAGAGCGCTGTCATAAAAATTCAGAACCAATTAATTATCTTGTCATAACCCAAAAATGAAAAGAATGAGTCAAGCTTTTTACTGACTCCGCAGTAAATAATAATTTATTCGATAAGAATTAAAAACAAAAAGGTGTTAAAATTATAAACAACAGAAGCTATATAAAGAAATTTGATATTTGTCCATGGGTACGAGTCATTCACTAATAAATTCATTATCTTTTTTTTAGTGTATCTGAAAGCTGGAACACTCGCTATTCTGATGTCATGTCGTTATTTCATTAAAACGATCGGAAAACTCTATCAGACTGTCACCAGCAGCATGCGGTATTTTAATGTTTCAACGCGAAATTATATTAAAAATTGTGCACAATTTAATATTTACACAATTTTTTTAAAAAAAATATATTATTATGATGATGATGATTGCAAAATAAGACTACCAAGAAAAACATTATCATCTGACATGCAACATATATTCCCTTACAACATAAATATCTTAAAATGCACCTACGAAATATTGTACGACAATATTTATAACATTTAGGTGAAATTTTTGTGTTTTATGTACATTGTTTTTTTTTTTTAATTGCATTAACATAAATGACAATTTCTTACAAGATTTTACTTTTACGCGGACGGACTACACTTCAAACATTGTCAGAAGTTAATTAAATAAGAGAACGGCCCATTATCATTATCCATAAAATTTGAAATAATAATCTTTATGGAGATATATTTTTAATTAATACGAAAAAAAAAATGTCGTTATTTTATTTATGTTACATGGAAAAACTTTTTGAGCGAATTTTACATCCAGTTTAAGAGCCACACTCATCTTGAATAAGAAATGCTTCTTTTAAATAGCATTTTTTTTTCAATATACTTTTATATAAAGTGAAAATAATGGTTGACAATATTTACGATCAACTAAATACTCGTATAAGTGCCATTCATATTTTGTAATCGGTAGCGATTGGTTATTTAATGAGACTTTTACAAGAATGGTGAACTTGAAGTTTCAATATTTTAGCTTTATTTATTTAGTTTTTCTTTTCTTTTTTTGTTTTTCTTACAAATTCCAATATTCATTTTGTTATTTAATATATAATTGTTTTTCTATTAGAAACATTTATTCTATAGAGTGTTTCAAAATGTCCAAAACAACGTTATGAAAAGTTGAAAAAAAATATGTTATATGTTTAGAGATTAAAGGAGTCAAGGAAGGAAGGAAAATTTTAAAGCCTCTTTTTCTGAGTCAATTTTACTCTAATCCTTAATATTCATACATTACATGCTGAATTTTGCTACTAATTGACATTTATCGATCACTTCAGAGATGCTTATTACAAGCAATGCAAGATATCATTCAACATCACATCGAATAAACGATGAATCGAATGTATATGCAAACAAAGATATAAATGAGCACAAAGGCATGCAAAACTTCAAAGTCCGCACACAACATGAGCAACACGAGCAAACTACACTCGGTCCCATGGCAAGAGCTCCTAAAAGTTCCTTGCACAAGATCCAATGTAGCTCACTCATCCCACCCATGCTAGACGAAAGCCGTCTAGAACCCTACACATCCCTACACTCATCTATGTCTTTATTTATGATATTCATATGAAAAAAAGGACCTGAATGGAACTCAAAATTAAATTACAGCAAGTTCATGCGAATATCGACCAATTGTAGACTTATAAAATAGGTTTCTAATTCACACATAAATGAAGATTGTGTAGTGGTTCGCAACTTGATTGATATTGGTTCGATATGCGGAAAAACATGCTAATAGGCATAGTAGGCATATTCTTACAATCCATACAAAATAATAGATACTTGATACCAGATTCCTGCCAATTTTCGGAACAATCTGTCCATTTCTTATATTGAATTTAATATCCCGAAATTTTCTACTGTCTTTCGTTTAATTGAATTTCTATTGATGTGGGTCTAATTTTTCTTGGTTAATAAATATATTATAAATATTGCATATATGTAGTCTATTTGTCCATCAACTGGATCTTGTTGCAAGTCATTAAAAATGTTGCTTAGATTTTTCGAGTGGCAACTTTAATAGCACAATTTATATGGAGTTGAACCGTAACCAATGGACACAGGTTTTGTACTTATATAAAAATTGTTGATAATGTAAATAATATAAAAGAAATAAGAATTTTTATTAAGTCTACATATTGGACATTGGAAAAAGTGAACCTTGTAAATTCTTTCTCTTTTTTTTTCTTTATGTAATAAAATAGTAATAATCTAGCGTTTTAGTAAGATTTCAATTAGATCCTAGAAGTAGATTAAATAATTAAAAAAAAAAAAAGAAAGAAAATAAAGAAACAATTTTACTAACTGAATAATATCCATTATTTTCCGATATTTGTTTGCAAAGAGAATGGAGGTGGAGTAAGGTCACGGTATATAATCGATATTTTTGTACTTTTATAGAAGGAGGTGGTGGTTGGTAAGAATCGATAACAGACCAATTTAATATGGAGTATTTTTTTTTTGCGTTTATTGATTTTTTAAGGTCTTTAAAAATTTAATTTTTGGTAATTTTACTTATTAAAATTGTAGCAACTGATTTTTAAAAGTTAAAAACAACAACAACCTATTTATTAATAATAAAAAGAAACAACCAGTTCTTGAGTACAATATTTATCTTTATCTTAAATAAAGCTTAAGAAAAATGAATTAAAACTTAGTTTTACGATCGGAAATTTTATTGTTTGTATTATTTAATAAAATTGCTATTTTTTAGATGAAATTTGAACAATTGGATTAATTTTTTTTTTTAGAAAATTTCAATTAACTATTAAAATTATAAACTATAATAAAAATTTGGAAAAAAACCAAACGGTTTACGCAATAATAAACATAAGTGAACGTGCTATTTTTTATGATTTCAATTTTAAACTTAAAACCTAATTTCATGATCGTGTCAATTAATTAACATATTAAACAGGGTAGTCCATAATAGTGGTGACTGAATTGAATAAATCAATGCATATGACAATTATGTCAAGAGAAAGAACCCCGCCTTACAGACAAAACTTGAGTTGTCCGAAAAAAACATTTTTATTTTGAAAAAAGGATCAAACACCGATACTAACAGCTTTCATTTCAGCAATAAACGCAAGTATTCATCTAAAAATGTCCTAAACTGGTTGTTCTACCGAAAAGCTACTGAAGTTATCGAGAGCTCGTAGATGTCACTTATAAGAAACATTGATGATTTTGGCAACAGTTAATAGCTTCTTTCTTCTTTCGAGGGCAAAAACAGGGTCTGTAAATTTAAGTATATCAATTCTCAAACTAAGACCCGCCAACACTAGTGCGCTACATATTTTTCCAAGAGATTTTGTTGCTAGTAATTAATGAGGCTCGGGTTCGATTCCTAGCTTAGCGCCAGATCGTATTTAAAAAATTCTTTGCCTGAAATAATTCAAGTAAAAATAAAATATTTCTTTAACTATTGAGTCACCCTATAAAGACGCCTAAAATTTGAACAATATTTGTTATGGTTTTTGAGATTATAATTCACACTTATGTTATATATATAAAGTTGAAGAAAGCAATGTCGAAAATCATTAAAGCAAGATCATTTCAATTGTTTAAAATCATTTTTTGATTATATAAGTATTTACTTATAAGTTTATAACTTTCAATAAAATTTAGCATAACAATTGAATAATTGAATTTTACAAGACACTTGCGGTTTAAAGAAAATTGCCATAGCTATGTTTGTGGTCAATCATATTTTAGTACAAGACCTTGGCTATTCACGCAGTAGAGAAGAGAATAGAAATTATTCGTAGGTAAAGCCTTATTAAAATTTGGAGAGCATTATCTAAATGCAATAGGGTCTGCAATCCTGCAGAAATTTCTTACCTTTCTAAAGTCTGAAGACTCAGCTTAGGGTAACTGAAAAGAAACACACTTAATTTTTTTTCAACTTTAGTCCCGGGAAACAGGTAGGCATTCCCGTTTTTCGAACAGAATTGTACTTGACAAAATGATAGACGGGAATACCCTATTAAGCAGATATAACATGTTATTGAATTTACAGGAAAAGCTACGTAGGCACTAGTCGAAACCATTTCTCCATAAAACCTATTACATATTTGCCTTATTCGAATAATTGTCTGTCACAAAGTTATTCATATATTTTTACTCACATACTATTTAGTTCTGTAATAAATGATTGCAAATAAATAGTACAAAAGGTTCTCAAAGGACTCATTTTACAGAGACTGGACGATAAATATGAAAACAATCATTACAATCTACTATAATTTCAATATTTTTCTCTAATCATTACAAAATAACATAACATAATGAATTATATGTAAATTTTTATTGTACTCACCTCTTTAGCTGGCAGAGGGTCTGGTCCAAGTCCATTCTGTAAGATATAAAAAAAAGGCATTCTAAATGTTTTTTAAATAGAAAAAATATTCAATAACAGTAAAGAAAAATTATCTGATATTAAAACATAGAAATTAAATATGAATAAAATATACTTCTCGTATTTAATATAATCAAAATGTAAAATGCTGAAGATCACTTGATCAAAGACCATAAACAATGTCAACGTTTGACTTACGTTTGCTTGATTAGATCTACAAATTGATATTCAACCATATGTGATCATCAATAAGATCATGAAAATATATTAGGGGTATTCACTTTACGTTGTAAATCGAGATTTATTAGATGTATAAATATGTAGCATTATATTTAATACAACGATTCACCTCAATTTTCAACGAATAGGAAATATCCCCAACTTTATGTTATGTATCCCTACTTGTACTAAGAATAGAGAATTAGATTCCAGAAGACAATATTCACAGTTGTCACAAATGTATATCTACTTTTAATATAGGATATACAATTTATTCTTCATCTTTTTAAGCGATCATATATGGTGATCAGTTGTTAGTCTCTTCTATCGATTATTATTGAAATTCTAATTGGTCATCATAAATTCACTATTGGCCATGGTTTCATGTTTACATTTTATTTATTTATTTTATTCATATTATTCATATGTCTCTTGTACAAAAATATTGACCTCGTTATACACGGTCCACATTTATTTCTAACTATGAAGAGTTTTTTTTCATGATTCTTCCATTTACAATGCAGTTTTCGAGTACACTTGTTTCGATTTACGATATTTAATAGATTTTGTAATGTTTTCGAGATTATACTGTAATTTTTAAAGAATCTGAAATATCGTAACTTGGTCACTTGTTAATCGTAAAATAGTAGAAAGGTGATTTTAGAAGAAAAAAATCTTGAACAATTTGTTTACTTTAAGCGGAGGATTATTTGCCAAGAAAGGAAAAACAAATATGGAACCAACTTTGGTTTGAAGTTATTGATGATCGTGGTAAACAAAAAAATAAAATACGTTATTCATATATGATCGTCCACATAAGCGAATTTGATCGTGAAAATCGCAAATAATGTAAAATTATAAAATATATATATAGAAAAAGGTGCTGATGGTACATCGCCATATAAAAATCTACAAAAGCATGTATTACATAGGATTTTCATATTTATATTTATGCCAATATGATGGTGTCTCCCCGGTTGGACGGCAGCATTTTTTGTTTTGTCTTTTATACCGATCGCAAATATAAAATTATTGCATTTTACAATTTACATATAAGGTCAATTGTTTTATTGAACATAATTTCAAAAGATATGTGAACGTTTTTGAATTTATTTCTAGTTGTCCAGCTGTTTTATTGGTAGCCGATGACCATCATAAAAATAATCCAAAAAAATAAATAAATAAATAAACATTTCTTATGGTTATGATTTTATGTTGTGTAGAATAAATAAGAGCTGAACAAGTTACACGGTAAAAGAAATCATATCGAAGATTGCGATTTTGTCAAATAAAGACAATATAGTAGGATAAAGTTTTCCGGAAATGTAAATCAAATGTTGGCTTTTCTTTGAAAAAGAAAATAACATTTTAGAAACAAACAATAAATACACTTAATTGGATGTATTTTACTCATACATTAATTTATTCAGGAAAATTTGATAGCTGATAAAAATATTGCAGAAGAAAATTTATGATCGTGGTGAAAATTTGATCAAACATGAAATACGTAAAATTTGGGTGCTGTGCATCAGGATATGTATTAGAATGCGATTTTGAAGCTCTGAAATTCTTCAACTAATGCGAAGATAATGTTCGAAGTTAAGAGTTTCATTGTGGTACAATTAAATCAAAGATCATCAATGTCAACTGAAAAAGTTGAAAAAGTTAAGGAAAATGTATTAACTGATCCTCATTTAATTATTAGAAAGGAGATGTTAGGATATCTTTTGAATATGTTCAATAGATTTGTTATTTTGTACTTCAGACGTCTTATACTAAAGGCACACATAGGGTATTCATACCTTAGTATCGATACTACAGTAAAGCCTTATACCATGGTATAAAAAAAGGGGTTTGGCACACATCAATCATAAAAAAAGGGAATACCACGTACTTCTTCGAATTTAAATACCAGATTTATGCTACGTAGTTGAAATGGTATTCAGCTAGTATTCGACGACACACATATGGTATACCACATGGTATCCTAAAACTATGGTATGAATACCCTATGTGTGCCTTTAGTATTACAGAGAGACTCTAGATTTTTTAGCAGGAAACTCAATTAAACGCATTTCGCAGTAATCACTTGATCTAGCGTCTTACAAGTATACGTTTTTCCCTTTCGTAATATTGACGAGCGTTTAATTATCGATAAGTTTCCCGCGGAGATATATATTGTAAAGATATTAGAATTAATGCATTATAATTTTAAAACTACAATTTCCTTATTTTTTTATAATAAAATAAATTAAAAAAAAAGAAATCGAAAAACATAGACAATAACCACACCTCAATAATTCAAGATCATTTTCTTTTTATAGCAAAATTAAAATGATTTCCTTATAATCACAATTCACAAGCAACACTTTGAATTATAAATATTTTTGATTATTAATTATTACTTATTATAATATCTTATCGCGTTTTAATCGATATTTCAAATCCCAGTATCTTTGAATAAAACCAATTTTTTTATTTCATTCGAATAATTTAAAGGAATAAAATTTTCCCAATGAAAGAAATTACTGAAAAAATAAACTTTTATTGTAGTTAAAAACTAGGTAAAACGAAAAATGAGAAATTATTATAATCAGTCATTAATAACCCAGAAATAAAGTTAAATAAATGCGCATAAATCACTTAAATTCAATTAAAATCCCATTTTTATCGTCTACAAAAGTTAAGATTTGCAAAAGTACTTTAAATTTCCAATTTTTTGAATGAGAATGCATTCTAATCGTTTACTCA
The DNA here is from genome assembly GCA_963422695.1 of Xylophagus ater. Taxonomy (NCBI): domain Eukaryota; kingdom Metazoa; phylum Arthropoda; class Insecta; order Diptera; family Xylophagidae; genus Xylophagus; species Xylophagus ater. The sequence continues at coordinate 62,853,707 of OY730478.1, read as the reverse complement.
TATGAAAACCGTAAATGAAAATTGGACGGAAAAAATAATGATATATGGGGAAAACGCAATGCAACCAAGCTTAACAAATAAAAAACTATATAAGTAAACCGACAGCGTGTAAGCATGCGCCAGAAACTTAAAAATAAAACTTATTTAAAATTCGTTTCATTATAATGATCATATATGTAGACAGGGTAGGGAAAAATTCAATTGTGAACTCTTTTTGAATATGAATTGTTCTGTAACGGAAATGCAGAGACAATTGGCATAACTAGGTTGAAATAAAATAATTTTTAGATTGTTTACTTTCGGTGAATTAGTCATTAAGACATAATTAATTGCTTAAAATTTTCCTTTTTCTTGTGGAAATGCAGTGATATCATAAAATACTAGAAGTTTTGATGCAATGTTGTAAATACTTTATGCAGAAATACACCTCACAATACATCTCTATTTACAACAGTACGTAAATATCCCTATTGTAATTTCCACAACAAAGAATCTATGGCTTACCTTAAGCGCCTCGTAAACGGTCAAATTTGTTTGATAAATTTCTTTGTCAAACTTCAGGTTTTCATCAAACAACAGCGCAGACAATCAAACCGAAGATCAAACAAATTTATCAAACTTGCCCGTAATTTTGGTTTTCGGTTAAGTTCGTGTCTTACGATTTATCATGCTCAATGAGTAATACAAGCGACGACTGAGATCGTGTTTGACAAACACCGCCGCACACTATCAAGTCTGTTTGTCAAACACGCCGTCAATCAAAATTTCCATCAAACACGTCAAGCACAAAATTTGTTGGTCAAACACGTCGAATAAATCTGCAAACGATCAAATTGTTTGACAAATAAATTTGATCGTTTACTTGGTACTTAAGTCAGTTAATTGTAGAATTTAAACTAGGCTTATAATTTCATAAGTAAAACATGATAAATATACCAATTTTAATTTATTCAAAGAAGGCAAACGTATATATACTTCAAAAATTGGAAAATCTGTCGGAATTAAGCTCTCCCAATTCTTTGGTAGAAGCAACATGTATGAATAAAAAATTGCTATAAAAAGGTAACAAACAATTGGCTGACTTTATTTCTCTGTAAACATTTATGAAAATAATTTAAACTGTAAAATATTTTTGTCGTACCCTGTATATTAAAAATTGTTCATACTTCTATACGAGAGTAATTTTAGATATTTTTATGAGAAACTACTGTAATTTTTTTTATTTTTTTTATATAATACTACCACGCCTATTCCTTACCGTTAATTTACTGTAATTTACGAAATTATTTAATCTGCATTCTAAATTTAAGAAACAACAAAAAAAAAAAAACGCCAATAACCAAAACTGTCGATTCATTACGACCGGCAATTTTAAAGCCATACTTTCAGTTTACAGGCTTTAAAGATCTAATTTCACATAGTTGACTTTAATTTCATATGTTTTTAATCGGTTTATCTCAGTAGTCGCCGTCAACACAACCGCCATTGCCTTTGGTATTATTAACTTTAAAGTCTTCTAGTTTAAATAGGGTGTGTTTTGTTGATTTTTAAACTTTAGCGTGAATAATAGAAAATTTTTAGTCTTAAACATTAGGAAGGCCGAAATAATAATAATGAAGAAAAAAATGAAAATATGGTACACGGTCAAGATTTTGTTCGTATATACTCGTATATGGATTTGTTCACCCTTTCGTAATATCCATATTGTCTATGATAAAGTGAAATTTATGATATTCTGTAGAATGCAACCAGAGATAATGATTCTAATATGAAAAGTTCAATTTATAATAATGGTTAATGATGAACTTTTGTAAGCTTTAGTTATTGAATTGGGATTATTTGGACCTTCCTGTGAGGTGGAGGCATATTAAGTCAACGCGGTATTATAATGGATATAGTAAATTGTGATATACGGATGGAACTAATGGAAAATATTGAAAATATTTTCGAAATATGCATAAAGAATCTTCTTCTTCTGTTGCCCATCCACTACTGGATGTTAAGCGATCACTTTATACACATGTTATTGTAAGCTTGTAATGATATTGGCGTACTCTTCTCTGCTTCTTGCGCTGTGAACCAATTCTCCTACGGTTCTAATGCCCATCCAGTTCCGAATATTTCTAAGCCATGACATTTGTTTTCTTCCTATTTTCCTCTTTCCTTCGATTTTTCCTTCAATAATTAATTGGAGTAGCTCATATTTCCGGCCTTTTATTATGTGACCAAAATAGCTCACTTTTCTGCGCTTGACAGTTAGAAGTAATTCTCTATTTATGTTTAGTCTTCTGAGAACTTCTAGGTTTGTAACTCTGTCTGTGTATGGAATTTTTAGTATTCTCCGATAACACCACATTTCAAACGCTTCTAATTTGTTTAAAGCCGTCCTTTTCAGCGTCCATGCTTCTACTCCATATAATAGTACAGACCAAACAAAACACTTTAGGTACCTTAAACGGAATTTGATATTTATTTCTCGATTGCAAAGTACATTTTTATATTTCATGAAGGAGCTTATTGCCATTTCAATTCTAATTCTATATAAAGAATCATAAATTTGTAAATTTTTAAATTTATTCAGGCTGATTCAGGATGATCCTAATTTCCTAAATCTCCCGCAAATAAACCCTTGCGAAAACTTCAACGAAATAAACCGCCCCGACATCATGACTCAGTTGAACTACCAAAACTCAGTCCAGTCCAGTCAATTCAATTTGAATTCGAATTCTGCATACATGCATTATAATTCAGCTTAGATTGCGAAAGCTGGGTGGTGAGAATTCTTACATTATTATTAGCGAGTTATTCCTGAATGTCCTTGTTTAGAGAATTTCTAATTTTAGTGCATATTAAGCTTTAGTTTGGCGCATATAAAAATATTTATTTGGTTTAAATAAAACTCAATTAATAATTTAAAGACTAATTTAATATTAACTTGGAAAGCTCCGACAAAAGGAGCAAAATAAATATTGCCAAATAATTTTGAATGTGCTTTAATTTGATAATTTATTGTGAAAAACAACTTTTTAAATTAATAATTATAGTGATTTGTTTTTATTGGACACCATTTACACGGTCACGCGTATAAAAAGAAGAGGAGTCACACAATCAATTGGTAAATTTTAAACATAATAATTTTTACAGTCTGTAATAATTAAATTAATTATAATTGAAATTTTACTAAAGTACAGCTGTCGTTGATAATTAAACATTTATGTTAAATATTGAAACAATAAAAAATTAATATTTTTTCTTTTCAAAAAGGTCGATTTATATGACATCATAAAAATTCACTTTCACTATTATAATTCATTTTTTTTTGTTGTTTTTTCAATTATAATCCATTAAACACGGATAATCATAAAAAAATACTATGCTAAAAATTCATTACTAAAAAATTATGATATCTTAAACAAGTATGTTACTTTTTTATTTTTGGTTTTTATTAATCTAATACGATTTTTTATTGTGTTAATCGAAATTTTTTACAAGAATAATATTTGATAAAACTAAAATACGAAAATAACCCTTACGGCCATTATTAGACCGTATTTGGTAGAAATTTTTCCGAAGGACCATTCAAACGATTGCATATATAAGTAAAAAAAAAAAAATTGTTGATAATCGATCTTGCTTTGGTTTGTTAACAATTTTTATGAAACTTTTATAGTTGAACGTGAGAAAAAACTTATCATATAACACAAATTCATTTCATCGATAGAAGAAAAAAAAAATAATAGATAAAAATTCAATTGTACCACACAAAACCTTTTAAAAAAAAAAAAAAATACAAAAGAAAGGCGATATTCTCAAAGGTAACTTACCTACAAGGACATTTTAGAAAGAACACATTCATAAATAATATACCGAAAAAGATCAAATCAAAAAGTTCATATATTAAAACGTTTTTTTTTTTTTCTTATCCATATTGTATTACAATTAAATCTTGTTAACCAATATTGTTGAAAAGAAGAAAAAAAAAATGCAATTAAATAATAAGGTCTTTACGAGATATATACACTAGAAAAACACAATCTATTCCCAATAAGGAGAGAAACACAAATTCAAAGGTGTCAAAGTCACGTCAAAGAAATATAATAGCAAAAATCAGTGATCAGGTATAAAGCAAAATAAATAATGAAGAAAAAATTGTGAATTTACCAACAACAAAATATATGCGAAATAAACAAATCACAAGTCTGTCAATTGTATAAAAGAAAAAGGAACAGCTAAGACATCATAAATCATAAAATACATCAAATAATATGAGCAAATCTTAAGTTAGACAATTTCAATTATAACCGAAACAAACAAATCCGCATGAAAAATAATTGAAAAAAAAAATTATCATAGAATAAGATCACTTGCGAGCATTGAGATACGATATTCAAATCGCGAAAACACTCTTCTTGTTTGAATAAGCGATAAATAAAAAACAAAAATTAAACATTTGCAAGTTTATCGTAAAACATATGTTCGCGCAAAAGTAACATGCGGACTAAATATGTGACAGATTAGTTAACGGACAAAAAAGGCCAACAAATCATATGAGATGGAGGAACTATGAGATTATAGCCCATTAGACTTCAATCACATATAAGTATACGCGAATTCGACTTTAATCAAATCGATTGGGAAGATTTTATGATCGTGTTGGAAAAAGGACAAGTAAACTCAACTACCCAATAGTGAAATCTAAAATACGTGACAGACTAGGTACATTTAACTAGTTTAAAGGAAAACCAAACTTAAAGCTCTTATATCGCTAGTTTGATTCCACGGTTTGCCTTTCACAACGGTGAAAGAGCTGAAAACCGTCGTAATATTCTAGACAGATCTCGGATTTTAATGATCATTATTGCCCAATCGGTCATTAAAACGCGATAATGACCTTTATTTTCGTAATAATGATCAATTTTAAGTATCTATTTCAAGCATCATTATTTTTTCAATTTTCAAATGAAATTGTGTCCTAAATTTTTTCCTCACATTGTTTACAGGGCCATCTACATTTGAATATTTTAAAAATTTCATCTGGTTTTGACATGTTTTCTTCTGTCACATAAACTTAAAATGAGGAAAATTCCTTAAAATTTACTAAAACACAATTTAAAAAAATTAATTTTATTAAATCAAAATGAATAAACATTCTATTTTGAAAATTATAAACAAAATAGTAATTTTACGAACCTTTTGGAATGACAAGAATAATGATCATTGTTAAAAAAGAAGATATGTCATGGCCATGGGTTATCTAGAAGTATCTGTCTAGAGCAAACGGTTTCCAGCTATCTCTTTTTGGGGACAGTTATAACACGCAATGTATAAAAAAAATGGGCATTTATTCCTATCGATAATATCGATACGCGCAGAAGAAAACAGAATATTAAACATATTTGGTTATCCTATATGTAAAAAACATGTTTGAGGGATAGATGATGTATACCAGAATAATCTGATGGATAGAATTGATTACAAAATGTACATTTAGCAAGGGCGGCTATACTACAACATTTTCGATGTTGTGTTTGTTGTAATTCGAAAAGCCCACGTCGTGTTTTTTCTTTACTAACAACCATCAAAAGCTACAAATCAATTTGATTCGGCTTCTTGTAGAACACAACCAATGCATATTTTGTTTGTTCATCATTCTGGATGGAGTTGCCACTTTATTTTATGCATCTGAAACGATTGGACATTTGTATAAAACTTAGGAAGAATATCGAATTTTATATAAACAGTCATTATTTAGTACAATATGGAATGAATTACACTTCAAAGAAGGTGTGTAAAATGGATAACTTCTATTCATATAATATGACAATTTCATAAGATGCAATTTTCTGTAAAAATCTTTCTAAAAAAAAAAGAGTTACAAAAAAAAATGATAACATAAATGGTAAGCTCGTAAGCCAACAAGTAATCAAACGATATGATATACCAAGTTATATTGCTAAGAAGTAAAGGGGCATCGTCATTTTGGATCGGTTAGCAATTTATCATCTTGAATGTAACTGATTCCGTAAAACCAATAAATCTTTAAGATCTAATAAATCTTTTTCACTAGTTTTTTGAACGATATGACTACGACGACGACGATCACTTTTCGAACCGGAAAAAACAACCAAGAGAGATAGTACAAGAATATGTGAATGGTTTTTATATCAAAGGTGTGTAGCTGTTCTATAGTTTTCGTTGGTATCTTTTTGAATTACATTAAACTAGTGCTAGGAAATCTGTATCAGCCTAAGAAAACGATAAATAAAGTGCTTCTAGTGAGATAGTGTTTGTAGATACTTTTTTAGTGTTTGAGTCCAATACGGCAAGACCATAACTTAGTGAACATTAGGTCATTGCAATGTAAAGTATTGTACCCGAGGGCTTTACAGATTTCATGTAGGAATATAGTTCCTCGTTCTTAAGTTCTAGAGACTATACCCCTTCCCCAAATCGATTTGTTTTCTTAAAAAAGAGTTATAACACAACTCAGGTTCAGATTGATTAATCCCTCATTTATTAGAGTGCACTGCCAGACATAATCCATACAATGGACACTCTGCCATCCCAATTCTCTACATTCTTTTGATCATGGAACAATGTGCGGTTATGATGTCCACAATGCGAACAATATTTTAGAATAATTTTAGATAGTCTACACTGTTTCAGACCTGACTCACTCAGATGCTAAGATGTCTACTTTAGGCATGTTTAAAACTCGTCTGTTTATGACGTTAAAAATATGTAATTGGTATTACTAAACAACCGATGTATAACCCAATTACTCTCGATTCCATTCAATGAATTCGCGGCACAATATTTTTGCTACCACTGAACGAAATTAATAATTATAAAATATTGTGTTGTTGTCTATTCTTTCAACGTATCTAACTATATAACGCCGTTTATTGAATATATATATATATAGTAACGAGATGTCCATATTGATTATACAAGTATACTCTTCAACTCTTCTAATCGTAAGTTTGGTTCTTATGCCCGTAAATGGAAAACTCGAATTTTCCATATTTGGATGGTGGCAGTTTGACCAAAAAGAAAATTTTATTGCATTGCTTTTTACAAAAATCTATATAATAATTCCCGCGTTCTGTAAAATATACTTTGTATACTTTGGTAGCTTGTTTATCAAAGACCTAATGCTATTTGTTGTTGATTATTAACTACCATTTGTATTCTGAAAAATAGTGATTTTATTGATTATAATTTAATCTATACAAGTACACTATTTAAATTTTGTACAATGCAAAAAAGAAAATGATTATTTTTTTTTTTTTTTGTACTCAAAGTAATGTCGAAATTCATGTAATATTATTTTATAAACTAAGTATTTTATTGCAGTTATTAATTAACCTCTTAATCCCAAATATGTATAAAAAATCACTTAAAATTTTTTCAAATACTTTATTTTGAATATACGAATCCGTAAATTGATTTTCCATAAATGTATATAAAACTTTGTAAAGTGAAACTTTTTTGAATGCAAATCACATATGATAATAAATCGTGTTTGGATCAGAATACAAGGAGCCTTCCAAAGTAAACAGGACTTTCATGACATTTCATCTATTGAAAGTGAAGTTTTTGCGTTTTAAGTGTCAGTATGTTTGTGTCATCGGTGCGAAAATGAGCTTCGAACAAAGAGCCAACATTAAATTTTGTTTTAAAATTGGTAAAACTTTTACCGAAACGTTTCAATTGATGAAACAAGTTTATGACGATGATTGCCTATCCCGTAGCAGAGTGCACGAGTGGTTTCAACGTTTTCAAAGTGGTCGTGAGGACATAAATGACGATCAACATGTGGGCCAACCAAAATCCGTGATCACCGAAAATTCCATCGAAACTGTGCGTGAATTCATCAAAAATCAGCCGAAATCATCATTGAAATTCATGGAAATGGAATTGAACATCTCCAAAACATCGATTTATCGCATTTTGACCCAACATTTGGGTTTACAAAAGGTGTGTGCACGGTTTGTTCCGCACAAATTGACTGACGACCAAAAATTGCTCAGAATTCAATATTCGAAGGACATCATTAAAGAGGTCAAAAAGGACAAAAACTTCCTTTATAACATTGTGACTGGTGCCGAAACGTGGTGTTTTCAATATGATCCCGAAACGAAACGCCAGAGTGCTGAATGAAAGGCGCCGGACGAGCCGAAACCCAAAAAATCGCGCCTGGAGAAGTCAAAAGTGAAGGCAACGCTGATTTGTTTTTATGATTCCAAGAGTATTGTCCACAAAGAATTTGTTCCACCCGGTCAAAACGTTAATGCGGTATTCTACCTAGGAGTTTTGAAGCGTTTGGTGCGCCGTATTCGACGTGTTCGGCCCGAATATCGCGAAGATGGCAGTTGGCGTTTGTTGCACGATAATGCGCCGTCTCATCGATCGACGCTTGTGACCGATTATCTCACCAAAAATCCATCAACCACTCCCCGTATTCACCGGATATGGCACCGTGCGACTTCTACCTTTTCGGAAAAATGCATTTGCCGATGAAAGGAAAGCGTTATGCAGACGTAGAGGCCATTCAAAAGGCTTGCACCGGCATACTGGCGGCCATACAGGCCAACGAGCTAAAACACTCGTTCGACATGCTTTTGGACCGTGCAAAAAAGCTGTATTGAAGCAGAAGGAGACTATTTTGAATAAAATCAATTGATTTTGCCGAAAAAACCATTTGTTGTTTTTTTTTTTTAAGTCCTGTTTACTTTGGAAAGCTCCTTGTATAAATTGTTAAAATATTTGCAAATAACATTTAAGTTTTTGATTGATTAGTTACTTGGAGTGAGAACAATTTTAAAAAGATATTAACTTTAATTGGTGATTTTAGATTTTGTCTTAAAATATGTGAAATATTTCATATTTTAATATGATTTGTTGAAAATTTGATTGATATTATTGGAAATATCCTAATTTAATTATGTTCTTGATGTAAAAAATTGTTGGAAATAAATAACTACTATATGGGGTGATTTTTAAGACGTTTGGTTTTTAATTTAAAAAAAAACACGGAAAAATGTAAAAAATATATGAAATTTTTATTTAAATCCATAAATCAATTCTTGCTATTTACTTTTTACAGAATATTTCATATAAATGTTGACCTTTTTCGAGTATTTCGGCTGGTATTTCGCTAATAACATGAGTAATGTTGTCTTCCAAGGCTTCAGTTGAATTTGGTTTATCGGCATAGATGAGTAACTTCACGTAACCCAACAAAAAATAATCTAAGGGGGTTAAATCTTACGATCTAGGCGGACCAACTTACCGGACCGAAACGTGAGATAAATTGCTCATCGAACTCATCTTTCAATAGGTCCATTGTTTTCTGTGCTGTGTGGTATGTAGCGCCGTCCTGCTGAAACCACATCTTCGCAGAATCTATGTCATCCATATTTTCAAGCCAATATTCATTAATTATGGTCCGGTAATACTGTCATTGACCATAACAAGAGCTCTCGCCTTTTTTTTAAAGAAATACGGACCAACGATGCGTCCAGCATGTAAACCTCATTTTTTTTGGATGTATTGGGATCTCTAGAATCTCTTCTAAGATGGTTTCACTCCAGAAGTGACAATTTTGCTTATTAATAAATCCATTGAGCCAAAAATGAGCATCACTCTGAACACAAGTTTGCGAATTTGGATAATTCTTGATCGTTCCTCAATCGTAAGTTTATTCATGGTGAAATGGCAAACCAAACTGAGTATAAATGATCTATCTAGCTGTCAAATTGGCTACCGCTGGAAGAAGTCTGGCCAATTCGAAAACCAAACCTCTACAAAAATTAATCTTTATATCAGTTTTGTCATTTGAAAAATGATATTTCAAGTATAGTAATATTAGTTCAACCAAGTTTTCTATAAATTATGTTATATCACAGAGTATACTAAATAGAGTACTCAACTTGTATTAATTTTTGGTCACATTTACATAGTCTGCAAAGAATTGTACCTCATTTATAGTAGTCCTTCCACTCACATATTCTGAATCCATATCCGGATTTCAAGAAAAAAATGGTTACAGTTACACTTCCTTTTATCAGGTCTATCTTCCGTTTGTACAAACAGAAAACCTAAATCAAAACATCCACATTGCAATGATATATAATATTAGATAAGAGATTTCCCACCATTTATAATTGGGTAGAGATAACTACTCGCGATATTAGTTTACAATTTTATTAATAATATAATATTGATCAGCAACTGTCTCTCAAATTTAAATAACATAAAAATTGTTTCACTTTCCGATGATCATTGAATTATGGGAAAATCGAAATTATAATTGACGAGACCTGACAAACATTAGTATAAAGCCTGTCAATAAAATATGTGATCAAAATCGTGAAATATTTCAATAAAATGGAAATCAATATATCAAGTGTCAGCTCGATTTTCTCGTATACAAAAATTGCAGATTGTTGTAGCGACTGTGAAATGTAGCAAAAGTATTTATATTTATATAAAAACAAAATAAATAATAATAAATATTTACATATGGGCAATTGTTGATCACATTAATGAAGTTTATAATACAAGTGGTTCAAGCCAAGGAGATATAACATTATTCATACTTAGACCTATAAAATTTCCAATTTTGAGTTTAAAGTAGTTTAAAGCATAATTTAAAGTATACTATATTTTATGTTTTTATGAAAAACTTATTAAAATGCTAAAACAATAATGTTTGAAAGATATAGTCTGTTTTTTTTTTCTTTGTGAAGGATCATGAAGTTTCTAAAGTGCCCGGCGGAACATATTTTTCTATCATATTGAGTTCATAGTAAACCGTTTAAGAATCATATATTGGCATGTTAAAATCACATAAATTTATCATTTATATACACGACGAGATTTTGGATGGCGTAATTCGAAAGGTAAAACAAAAACAAGAAAGTAATTGATCCAAATCCAGAAATTAAATTGTTATGATTGTAATTAAATGTAAAAAATACAAAAAACAAGATATTATAAATCGATTATTATTAATGTCCCGATTCAAGTATAAATTATTGGCCTTTTACCAAAAATTTTCTTATTAATCTGAAATTATTATTGAGTAAGATTTTTGACCAATCACCAATTCCTGATCGGAACTGTAAAAAAGAACGTAACATCTATGTGATTGTTTCCCTTCAAGAAATTTTCTTAAAAATTTTGGAAAAGTTGTTGGTTTCATTCAAGCATTCAAAATACTCATATTTCAATATGCAGATCGAAGTCTTGAGGAGATCAGCAAGAAAATCTTTAACATTCTGAGTTTTCATATAAAGTCAGATCCAACAAGAAACAACTATTTAGGCTTTCAAATTTGACAAATGTTACTGAATTTCTTTTATCAAATTTAAGCCCTTTACTTTCTGTTAGACAGATAAAAAGTAGCGCACAATGCAATTAGTCAGCTCGTATTGGAGCACAAGCTGCTTTGTTGTTTCTATGAATTTGCTTTAGTTCGACACTCAACGTTGCATGACACAGAGTTTGAAATGCCAGACTGAAATTTCATGAAATCACAACCTAGCGACTAGAAACCATAATTTATAAACTACAACTAAATCCGCTATTTCATAATTCCTACACGAGTCCTTCACGAAACACTAAATAGTAAATACTTTATATATTTGAACCTGGCTTTTCCAATTTAAAATTTAAGTCTCTTTTTCGTATTTAAGTAGTTTCAAAAATAGTGGTTTTAGTCTCGCACTAAGATCACAAATTGATGCCAAAATGTTATCATTCTAAATATTCTTATTTCCATATTTTTATAAACTTTTCTAGTAGTAACTTATCACTGACGCTTTTTCAAATAATGTGATTTTAGAATAACTTAATTAAACAAAGTATGCATTTAGGGTGGGTGGTGGGTAGTACGGATTTCGCGTTTAACAACATAAATCTGTTCAACACAAACAATCGGTAGTTAGTTCTGTTCATTGCAAAAGCAATTGTTAGGAAAATTGACATACATTTAATATGTTCAAACTGCCACTAATCCTCTGTTCCGAAGTCGAAACATTCAATTTCTTTTAAGCTTAATATATTATTTTAATTAAATTTAATTAAAATAAGGGAATACATCCATTTATAATAGATTAAATGGTAATTTTTAGAAATGTTTGTATACAAAATGATGACATTCAATATTTACAATTTAATCAAATCAATATAGTATACAATTTTATGGTACCTATAATAGATGCCATACCAATTCTATGCAAAAAATTAATAAATTCCTGAAGTTACCCCGGTTCTTGTGAGTTGTGTCTCCGAAAAAGTAACCTGACATGGTCAAAATTTCATCGCAAATTCAAATTTTATACTTGCCACGATAGTACCTGGAGTCAGTCTAAATGTGAAGTTATAGTAAAACTTCAAAATCTAAGAATTCAATAGTTTTCGAAGAAATTTTTGAGAACAATGCATTTGACTTGTCAGAAAAAATACAGTCATCTGGAGCAGGTTTCAACATAATTTCTTGAAATTTTTTGCAAATTTTTAAATTTCTTAAAATATACAAAAGAAAATTCAAGTTTCTTTGAAAATACTACAGCCAGGAGCATCCTCTTCAAATCCATACATTTTCTTTATACTAAAATACTTTGACTATTTTCTAAATAAGAAATCGTTCCTCTCTGATTCCTTTTTTTTTCTAAACATTTTGAAACGCAACTTTCATCGCTTTTAATTATATTATTTATTTACTTTAAGGTTTTTAGGCAAAAACTATACGTAACGACAGGTATGGAAAATTGCAGTAAAACACGACATAACAAATTTAATTAGGTGCCATATCGGGTTTTTGATTCATTACTAACCTTTTTTTTTTTACTTTTTGTTTGAATAGCAACTTAAATGAATATAAGATAATAATTTAGTTTTTTACTTGAAATTAGACAACTTCAAAAGTCTATTCGGTCACGTTTAAACATTTCAAACTGTGAAGTTCCATATAAGAAAAGAAAAGAAAAGAAAAAAAAACATCCGAAAAACCTGAAACTAAATATATGTTTATATAGCCGGAAGGTAATTACCAATAATAATGTATAAGAATATCGTAAAAGTATAATTATTATAGAATTGCTTAAGAAAATTTGTAAAGGATCAAATTAAAATTTTTGAACCTTTTCAGCAAATTTAATATTTTTGTCGCATATCCTAAAGGCAATTCGCACCTTTCACTTCCACTGATTTTTCTCTTTTTTTGTCGTTAATAACAACCATTAAATTGAATAATAAAAAAATATATGTATATATTTATTAACACGTAAAACAATTCACTTGTTACACACTTCCATGTTATAAATTGTATACTTATTAAAAAGAATATATAGTAACTTAAAATCGGCCTATAGACGACTTTTTATTATAGGCGATGTTAGAAATTGGACTCGTAGTTAATGAATTTACGTTAAAATCAATTGATGTGTTTGTTAAGTGCGGCATTAACAGTTGATGTGATAATCAGTTGGTTAGTTTCCAGGTTAGTTTTTAAATCAAAAGGTCACTAAATCACTACATCAATAGTTTGGCGTGGTACTTACCTAAAACTATTCTGAAGTTTTAATCAAATCAATATATCAATTTTTGAAGTATGTACCTAATCGAACCTAAACTTAACCAACAAAATACCAAGACTGAATGGCGAGGCCAATTTTTCTTTACAACTATTACTTTGTGTACTATCCTGAAATCGTTTTGATGGAAGTTTAATATAGTATCATCTATTTATGCAATGAATGTACGTAATTAATTCAAATAAAATTGATGTACAAATGTTCCAATTAAATCTGAAAAGCGAGAAGAAAAAAACGACAAAACTTTGTGGTCACTCTGATTTATAACTTTGTTCTCTCTCAACCGATTTAGCTGAAATGCAATACCTAATCGAGTTAATTTCATTAAAATCAGACAATGCCATATTGAGTTATCCTGCACATGGACAGACAGACAGACAGACATACAAAAATTTATATAACTTACGGTTTCATACACATCATGAGACCGTTTTCCGTTCTATATCTCCGGTATAGTACCATAGGATATGAAAATAATAATGTTTCATAAATTCAATACAATATAAGTGAAATAAGCATGCGCAATGGAAAATAATAGATATTTAAGTGAAATAATTTAAAGTATTTTATATTAGATACAATATTGGTATGCATGTCTTGTTCATATTATTTTGTTGTTGGCTGTTTTAAGAAATATTGTCACATTATTGCCGCCGTAGTAATGCTAATGAAATCGACATAAAAATAAATGTTAAAATAGCGGCAAATTCGTACAGATTTTTATAAGACAAGATGAAAAAAAATATATACAATATAATGAAAAATATTGTCTAACTAATCAAATGAAACGAATGTGGAGAGAAAATATTCATTAGAATCTATTGTTCAAGACATTAATTAAGTTTATAGGCATTTTACTTAAGTGAACAAGAAACCCAACTCAACTCAAGCTACAGCATAAACAAATAGAGTTAGCAACTACAGCTACTGTAATAATTTTCAATAGATTACAATGTACTATTTTATAGTTTTATACTATATTTATTATGTACATATAGAAGCTTAGAAAATCTGGAAAATTTATAAGTATTTAATGGTGGTAGTGGCGGCAATAAATTATATAAAGAATTTTAAGAATTTAATTAGTTCGCAAGGTCGCTTATCACTATTACCATCGTGTACTGTTAATTCATTTCGGACAATACTAGGCACTATAAAACTCATCTATTTCATTATAGCTTCTCTAGGCTTTTGTTTCGCTTCTATTAACAAATTGTGATACTTCTACAAACGAGGTAAAGTTTCCAATTTGTGTCCACTTTTTGTATTTCCTTTTTATTTGGGACCGTGAATGTGAATGGAATATATTATAATAACAAATACATATCTTTTTTCTTTTGCCACAGAGTCTAGTGAAATTGTCTGATTAAACAACTTTTTTGTTTTCTGGGATTTACTAGCACCAGTTACATGAATTTGACATCTTTGATTAATTTATGGGGGCAAGACGTTAATTAAAATACCGCATCGAAAGTAATATCCTTTTTGAATAAAATGTTACTTGATTTCTATCGAAATTCCCAAAATTACGGATTTGAACAGCTCAAAAGAAAATGTTTAAGTTACAAAAATTTGAAAAATTGATGCCCATTATCAGTTTACTCATAGACATATTTGAAATTTTAAAAACTCGTAATTTTCAAAAATTCGTATCTGAAATACCATATTAGATAAAAATTTAAAAAATAAAATGCTAGGCTGATTACTCACAAATGCCCAAACCAAATCCAGTGGATTGATCAGTTTCTAAACTCTGCAATACTAGGAAACATCATGTAATAGTAAAATCATAAACTTGCTCTAATTTATTTGCAACTCATTGTTATAGAAAGTACAAAATATTTTAGCCATTTAACTGGCTACTCCCCTTAAATCGGATGTGGTGAATGTGATGCAGACAATTATGTAGACCGTGTAAATGTATGTAGCTGAAAATATGATTAATTCTGGTGTTATAATTCTTCATAGTATCCGGCCATAACTACAAGCCGGCATAATCATTCATGTTCGATAAAACTTTAAAGTACTATAGTTTAAGATTATTTCTATTCTAGGCCTTCACAATCATATAATTTCCTTTTACTTTATATTCAAGTAATGTACAAAGTCATACCACTGAAAAAAGAACTTTGTTTTGATTAATTATAAAAATGAAAATTATGAAAAATTAATATGACTTGGGATCTTGACAAATCTAATATGTACGATATATGTAAATATGTGGGGGGTCTTTTTAACTTGACACGCTTTTTAAAATGTTCATCAATATTACACGATGATATTTATAAGTAAATTGACAGCAAACCATATTTTTTTTAAATCATGAAAAAAAAACAGCAAAATGTATAATAATGTTTTATTTTAATAAAGTACTCATAAAAATGACCTCTATAAGTTGTTTGAAAATATTCACCTTCCCTTACTAAGCAACAGTATGTAATTCTGTCATTCAAATTATGGCTCAATTTAACCGCCAATCTTATGTACATATACTATATAGTGTCATAAGAGTTGCATTCTTAAGAAGGTAAAACGCAAGAACTAGAAAACCATTCAGTTGGGAAATAATATCGCAAAAAAGTGATCGTACACAATCTAAATATGAAAATTTTGTATTTAAATATAAATTTAATATTAATAGTTGCACGACAAAGATCAGGGATGTATTAAGGAAATTATACTGTTTAGATGGCATAAATGTTTCACGATTAACTTTCATATGATTTCGTAGCATACATCCTGTCAAATTCAGCCCTTACAACTTGTTAATTTAATAAACATAATTTTTTTAGTTGTCCACTCCATGCAGTATAGTTTATTTGTAGTAAATCGAAATCATTTGGTTACCAATAAATTGTAAATGTCCAAAAGAAAAAAAAGAAATATTCAAATGATCATGATCAATTCAAAATCAATCGACATAATCGATTTTTGAAAATCTAAAGTCCACTTGTGTGTGTCCAAGTAGTTTTATTTTTTACGGCTACTAGCAATATTCATCTATCTGAGATATAGTAAAGATGTTTCAAAGAACATTTATTTCTGAATTCGCGTGGCGGATACGTTTCGGAATTTGGCTAGAATAAGTATTTACGCGAGATATAGTAATCACAGACACATGTTTGCTTTGTTAGTTTAGAAATTTCAGCGTCTTTTGTAATTGTGAAAAATTTGTTGCATATAGTCTCATTATTTTTTGTCCATTGCAGTATATGGTTGAGATGTCGTTTTCGTACAGTTACTTCATTTACATCCGAACGTAAATCGATTTAAAATAATATCGAATCAAATTCAGGAAAATATAATGTTAACCTCAGTTTCATTTTAATCAATATCGAGCCGAGGACTAAAACGAGGTGAACCATGCAAGACCAAATTTTAATCTCATTTCAAATATCCAAGACAAGTTTTGATAAGCGACTTGGATTAATTCCGTCTGCCAGAAAAATTTTGATCTTAGAAAATAGTACTTCTACTTGTCTACTTGTACTTGAAAATCACCAGGAAAATAACTGATATTAAAAAACCATAATTTAAAAAAATGCATTCGTAACTTTTTATTTAACATACGAGTAAGTAATTGAATAAAACATAAAAAATAGTAATTCACTCATATGTAAATGGCATGTAAAATTGTGTGATATATGATTTGATACTGTTTGGATTCCAGAAAGTTGTTATTACAATCACCTGCGTTTTCTATTCTGATTTATTTCAACTATTTTTTTTTCAGCTTTTTTGTTTTTAGCGTTTACCATTTTAAATATCAATTGCAATTATTTATTGTCAAGTCGATTTATTTTTACATTTTTAATCATGCAAATAATCATGATAAGTTGTTTAATTTCCCAGATAATTTTTATACTATATTTAATTAAAACAACGAAAAGAAATACATTTTTTCTGAACGGAATTAATAGCGATTATTTTATCATTCAATTATTAATATTATTTTATAGTTACACTAGGGAGCTCCACCCCCTGCTCGCTACGCTCACCATCCCCCATCATTACTTAAACAAAAGCTAAAAATTAATATACTTTCAAAAAAAAAAAGAAAAAAAAAATAAAATAAAATATATTCCAACGTCCCAAAACTATTATATATAATAGAGAGATTTGTTTTTTAATTTTTTTTTATATGATAAGCGTTCCTTTTTTATTATGTTTGAGTTTAATTTATTATTATAAGAGGTAGTTAACCACTTTTGGTTGTTCCACACAAAGTTATAGTAAATATCATAGTATAAAGTATGTGTCCCAATTATCCACAACATAGTACGTATTATCGACATAATTGAAGTATAAATGAATATAATGAAACCATATTCCACAAAAGGACATATATGTTTCTAAACTAGATGAAAAAGCGCATCATGTAAATGAATATCTGTTTACTTTAGGTCTGTTCATATCCTTTTGGCATACAGCTTGCAGCTTTAATATTTTTACATGATTTACGACCTCTGAAAGGAAATATTCATTTCTACGAGCGCCAATAACTTCGTATTGATTTCAACGTTATTAGGGATGAGAATTTATTTTTAGTATATACTGTTTTTTTTTAATACTAGCTGAGTGAATTTTTAACCGTCTTAATTAACTTTAACTTTACTTTTTAAGAAAAAGACTCAAAAATCCGATTCAGCAATCACGAAAAGTGAGTGAGACTTGACTTCCTAAAAAAATTAGCCAAAATTTTAACTAAATGTAACTTAAGCTGTCGATAATTGGAACAACCGCCTCGATATTGCTAGCTTAAGCTCTACTTAAGCTCTGAATAATCCGCACTGTTAAATGCACTTTGTAACTTAAGTATTGCTTAAGCAATAAACTAGGCTTAAGCCACCACTGTGAAATCGGCCCTTAGTATAATTTTGTAAATGCTTTTGTTCAGTATTGTTCATGTATATAACTTTGTTAGTCTAGTAGCGTGATTTCCTATACCGAATTTCAAATAAATTGTAACTTTAGTTTCGCCTTATCAGTATTTATAATCGATTTATGGGTTCCGTCCGTGTACAGAACGTGAAAACTCCTAAAGTTTTATAATCTAGAATTGTCATTTTTTTCCAACTTGTTGCTGTTAACTTGTATTTATATACGAACGTCTAGTTAGTCATTTATAATGCAATTTTTTTTATGTTACTAATTTTATGGTAACTAAGTTCATTTACAAATTCAGTCATTTTTATAGAACGTAATATTGGTAGCTGATTGTAGCTAATTATTTTACGATGTTTAAATTTAATAGTACAGGCATTAAAAGATTTATTTTCTTTTCCTAAAAAAAGCTAATAAAATTCACACATTTTAGGCTATAGAAATTCGGGTTTGTTTGAAAATATTACAGCGGTATTCCCTTACTGTTGTAAAACGTAATGTATCGTACTCCATGATACGAGTAATTGTATAATGTTCTATAACAAAGTACTAAGATACTTGTATACAACAATACATCATGATTTACAATGGTAACGGGAAGTATCGATTTTCAATACAGATACACTAGTAAAGTATGGTGAAAATATTTTTACTTTCAGATCAACCAAGAGTTAAATCCGGAGCACTGTTTTGGGAAATACCGGCGTTTTGTGATCAATTTAATGAATATATTTTCTTACCAATTTTCTAATAAATATAAATAAAATTGAATTTAAAATATTTCTTCTCTTTTTTCACAAGCCGATAGTTCACAACCTCTTTTTAATAATTTTTTATTCACATCCAAAAAAAAACCGAACAACTTATTAATAAAAGTGTTAATTCAGCTTTTGATACAGTTAACCAGCACATCAGCCTCTTCAATGATATAATTGACATGTAAAGGAAAGGCAATCAAAAATACTAACATAAGCTTTACCGAAACCATATTGAACAAGAGCCCGTCTAAAATAAAATGCAGGCAAACACATTCAATTCTCCCATTTAGTAAAAGCTCATCATCACGATACGTCAATCATGGTCAGAATTTTCAAAACTGTCGGATATAATGGCCCCAATGTCTCTAAAAATAATAAGGCACGTATAGACAAATGGCCTTCGCTGCCATAACCCCAACAAGTGATGTACTCGTGAATACATACATACATATCTACTTTAATTTTGCATATGCAGTGACCAATTTTTCACAGGTCATAATCATAAAATCAACGAAATCACACCAATCAACTGCCCAATTCAATGTAGCTGTAGTCATATCAAGAATTATGGGAATGGGCAAATAAAAGACGAAAGAGAAATGGATCGAAAGACGACTCCATCAAAGTATCGTCGTCATCACATCCATCCATCTCCAATTCTGAATCACAATGCGCATGTTTTTAAGCGGCTTGTTGTTTGCTTGATTTTGTCTCATTTAAGGTGTCAGTCGGGTCATAACAATTTTCTTTCACGGGATTTATTGTTTCTTTTTATAGCTTATTTTTGTTGTTCCTTTTCTTACATTTAATATTATGATGATGAGATTTTTTTGGTCGTCTTATTCTTGTCTTGTTGTTTCTTGAAGAAAATCTCATAATACAAAACAATTTGCACGAAAAGATAACAGAGGCGTAACAGGAGAACATTAAGCTTTTGGTTATAATAATAACGATGATAGTGGATTTATTGTTTTATTATTATATTTATATTTTCTTTTAATTAATTTTTGTTGTTTTCATGAAGGTGCGTCCGCTTTGTCTTAATTTGGTGAATGGCCATGAAATTGATCCGCTATAAAATTAGTTGAGAACAGCTTCGTAAGATATCTTAATTCCCGGATAAAAAGAGAGATACTTCATCAGTATTTGGCATGTTTTTCTTTTTCTTTTTGAATATACTTTTGGGGTTTCCTACTTGTGTCAAAATTCGACATGGGGATTTCTAATTTCGTGTGATTCATGATCACTATAATTTTCTCTGATATGTTTTTGAAAGTAATAATTACTGTAGTCACACCGTTTTGTGTTTTTTTTTTTAAATTGAAAATTGCGTCGTTTCAAAAAAAAATATTCAATTAATGAAGATCGATCATTATTTTCGGATGATGTGATCGAGATCTTGTGACCTTCTTGTTTTATAAAATTAACCGGATTTAAGAAATTTGCATCCGGAATTATTAGTTTTTTGTTTGGAAAAAATTTCTGAAATGTTCAATTTTAAATAATGATCTAACAAAAAAAAAAAAAAATGATTAACACATTTCTCATTTGGATCAATTTGATTAGAATCGCACATTTAAATTTTGTAATTAGTAACGGACATATTTCGTGTGAGAACATCATAAGGTCTTTAAACT
The DNA here is from genome assembly GCA_963422695.1 of Xylophagus ater. NCBI lineage: Eukaryota > Metazoa > Arthropoda > Insecta > Diptera > Xylophagidae > Xylophagus > Xylophagus ater. Next base: position 62,832,824 of record OY730478.1, on the reverse strand, counting down.
AAATATTACGAATGTATTTAGTTCAGGTTTTTCGACATTGTATTCTCATGTGAGTCTTTTTTTTAACAAATTTTATTTAGCATTTTTTCTTTGCTAATTAAAAATATCAATAAAATAATTATTAAGTTCTCGATTTTTAATTATTATTTTTGTGGAACATTTTAAATTTTTATAAAATTTTATATCGTCCAATAACTCGACTGACTGAATTACGGATAGTTCTTGATATAAGAACAAAAAAAAATATTCCAGAACAATTGTCGTAAATCACAAAATCATTTATTATGTCCACATTGTAAATCAAAATGTGGAATCAAGTGAAATATATTCACTTCTCGAGTTGTATCAATTCCTTTCTATTTAGAATTTTAATTCAATTTTTCTATTAACACTAAAATGCATAAATATTATTTTGCATTATAAAATTAACAATATTAAGATTTATTCAATAATCTGAGGTGTGACTTATGATAATGAAAGGTTTGACCGTGCTTAAGTGGTTATTAATTGAATTTAATAAATCATGACATTTATGACAAAAAAAAACTAACATAATTGAAATAAGGAATCACTGATTAAAGGCCGTATACAATCTCTGATTAAATATTTAACTATCTAATTTATTAATGCAATTCTTAGAATAGTTCTTTACATTTACTTTTGCATTCTGCAATATTATAAAACTCAATTATGTACGCTGTCTGTTAGTAACTATTCCGTACTAGTCAGGTTAATTTCCTTTTCTTGAAGAATCGGGTTTTCTAGTTTATAAATTAAAACATAAGATCTGAAACTTATTCCTAAGAAAATGGTCATGATGACAGAATTTGATCTACTTAAATATATTTAATTAAATTTCTTCTAACATTATGTAAATTGTTCAACAAGTATTGCGACTAATATAGTCAGACCTAGACTTGCAATCGTCTTTACGATACAACTTCGACAATGACGCAAATCTAAATTTTGGTGTATATTTGTAGAGATTGAATTTTCCTAAGGGCATTACAGTTAAAACATAAAAACATATCTTCCAAAAAGAAAACACGTGAAAATATGTCAAAAACTGACCCAAAGAAAAACAAGGCCCATAACGTAAGTCACCATAAAATTCTGTAAACACCTATTGTAGTTTGTTTGTTCACGGGCGAGTGACAGTACAAAAATTATACCTATTCCGAATTTTTGTAAACAGCGAAATTATATTATAATTTTCCTAATTATTTTCACTGGGATTCCCCATTTAAGCACAAATATTTATTTCTGACTGAGATTGATCAAAGTTTTTTGTGAAAAAAACCAAAAGTAAAAAAGTATTTCCGAAAATTTAGCAAATATAACGTAATTAATTAAATCATTATATTTAGAGAATTTTATAGGGTGATCCACAATCTACATAATCTATGATAGTTCTAATTTATTAGTTCAATATATGACTCTACTCTTGTAGTTTTTGTACTTCTTGTTTCTTGTCATTTCAATTTTATTTATAAATTGTTAATGCATGAAATTCTTCCGAAACTTAGTAGTTTGGAAAAAACATTTTATACGTTCTATTTCAAGTAGATCTTCAAATAAATTTAATACCGCGTAGAATGTGGTTTATAACATAGTACCGTGTGATAATACCCTGCAAATCCCAATTTAAAAATGAAAACAATTTAAATCCAATTAGTTCAGTATTTTAAATATTTAGCACAATAGTTACTTACTTATTTGAAAAAGATAATATCTGTGGTCTCAAGGAAAACAAGCCTAAATTGCTTTTAATGAATTTCAGTAAAACGAATCATCGCCTCCAAAATTCCACATTATCGGTCAACATTTTGTAGAAAAGAATTAAACAATTTTGAGAAGGAATAAAGAAACTTTGGGAGTATCTCGAAAAAGGTTAGTTTTGCAACTATTTGTCACCTCCACTCACTGCATTCGACACTTTTGTACAATTTAGCAAGTTTTTACAATTCTTAATAATAACTTGTAAAAATATAAAAAGGAAAAAAAATTTCAAACTTACCATAAAAACCATTAAATAATAAAACAGCAAACGAATTATGATTCCTTTTTTTCAGTAAAATATCAAAAAAACATTACTCAATTAAAAACAAACATTACACCATAAACAATTCGTATTAATTCAAATATCTCACTTCTGCCACCAAAAAAAAGGCACGAAAAGCAATATAAATTTTTCTCTTTTTTCTTTGTGTTTTAAACAAATTTTTAAATATTTTATTTTTTAATAAATAACAACAAAATATATAATTTCTTTTTTTTATATATTTTTAACATGTCAAATGTTTTTAAACTTTTATTTTAAATAAAAAATCATAAAAACTACAACAAATTGAATTAATTAAGATTCAAAAAACTGCAAACACTGACACAAAATATAGAATTAACGGAAATAAAAACTTTTTTTTTGTTTTAATTTCTTCTTGGTTTTTAATTTTTTTAATTTTTCTTTTTTCTGTTACTAACTTCACAATGAAAATTAAAATTATTTATATGAAAGTTTAATAGAAATTCTTTTCGATAGAAACAAAAAAACACAATTTGAAGCGACAAAAACGTGAAATTTAAAAAAAGAAAAAGAAAATATTAAAAAATATACTTTGTTGATAATATTAAAACACTTAAAATTTAATTAAAATAATGCCCATTAACTTAAACTTTAATAATGCCCACACGAAACTTATACAGAAAAAATAGGGTGTCTAAAAATTAGTTCAAAATATTGCTTTTGTTTTTATTTAAATGATATTAAAATCTTGTTTTTTATATATTTTCTTAATTTTACATATTATTTGTTTTCTTCTCTTTCTTTTTTAATAATCAAAAATAAATAAATGTAATTTTAAAAATGCCCACACAATAATCAAAAATATTTTGTTTATAATTTAACTGCTATTAAGTTTTTTGTTTTCATTTTTTATTTACGGGTTTTCTTAGTTTTTTTCCTTTTTTAAATTTATTTAAATGTTATTTAGTTGTCCATAAAGTTGTTAGCGGTTTTCCGTTTTTCTTGTTTTTGTTTTAAGAAAATACCGAACATGATAAATTAAATTTAGTAAATTGTGTCCGGTCAAACTCGATTTAATTAACGGCAAATATTTTCAAACATTCATAAAGAACAAACGTTTTGACATTTATTGAACAGGTGGCGCTTGGTGCTTTAAAATAACTATTTTATTGTATGGAATAGTTGTTAGATGTCACGGCTTAGTTACTTAAAAGTTATTTGTTAGTCAATTTGTAGTTTTTATTTTTAATATATTTCAGTTTTAATTGTTTTAATATCCATTATTATAATAAATTAATGTCAATCATTTTTTCTTTTATATTGTATAATTAAGATATATTTTCATTTAGTTTTAAACTAGTTTTTTATTTTTTTAATATTGTTGTTTTACTGGCCATTAAAATAAGTTTAAAATAAAAAAAAAAACAAAAAAAATTTTTTTTCTTTTACTAGAAATCACATTTCTATTAATTTACAATAAAAACATATTAAAAATTGTTTAAAAATTAAATTAATTGTTAAAAAATAAAAAACATATTTCTCTCTCTCTTCAAAAGTTCTTATTTTAAACAAAAATGAAAAACCATTTCGATTTTGTTTATTACTAAAGTACGAGTATTATGCAAGAGCACTTTATTATTTATGGATTTATAAAGTATTTTTGTTGTTTAGTATTTAGTATTTAGTCGCGTATGTTATATTTGCCGTGTAATTATTCATAATCATGTTTAGTTTATTTATATATATATATATTTTGTTGGTTCATATGACTTACATAAATACACTATTATTAATCAAAATACGTGCAGAAAAAAAAGAAGCGAAATTACACATGAACATCATAAATTTTCTTCTTCTACATATTTTATTATTAATTATGATATATGTTTTTTTGAAAAAAAGTATTTTTATCGCTTTATATTTTTAAACTTCTTATGTAAAAAACAAACAACAAAACAATATCATATGTTTTAAAATTGACAATTTTCAATTTTGTAATATTTTGCACGCATGTCAAAAGTCTTGCGCGACAGAGCACGGTTTTTCACTAAAACCCCCCAAAAAAAAGAAAATTATATATTTTATTATTTAAAAAATCACAATTTAAAAACAAATAACAATAAATATTAAAAACAACCGAAATTAATTAAGCAACCAAAAAATATGTTCTTTACATAAAGTTTCGTTTTTTTGTTTTGTTGTACTTAATTTAGTATTTTTACATTTTTAAAAAATAGAAGATAAATACGCACTTTTTTATTGCACGGTCGCACGAGCAACACAACAAATATTTAATGAGACGTAACACACAATAAATAATAGAAGAATATTTAAAATGAAATATTTAGCAGGAACACTAAAACCATATTGATTACAGAGGCAGCCGAAAATAAAATGTACATACTGAATTTCATTAAAATTAGTACAAAATTATTATGTTTAATCCTTTCGCCTAATAGATGGAACTTTTTAATGATATCAATTTAAGCCGGAAAAAAATTATTATATTACACAAATTTTTGGAATTTTCGTTTGTAATTAATCTCTCTTTTTTTTAATGATATCCGATTTAATTATTTAAATAAAAACATAAATATTTATACATAAGAAAAAAATTAATAATGATTGTAAAAAAAAGAAAGAAAGAAAAAAAAAACACGATTTAAAATCAAGAAAAACAAATTAAACTAACACAAGAGACAAACAACACACGTTCTGCCGTCTCGCGGGACAGCTCAATACTGTTTCGAATCGGATAGTTTTCATTAGCTTTTTACTTAGATAAAGTTTACTTTTTTTTGTATTATTTTTTTTTTATGTTTTTAATATTTTGTTTTAACGAAACGTGCAGATAACAAAAAAAAAAACTTATATACCTAACTTAGTAAGAAAGCGTTAAGAAAAAACAAAACAAACCAAACTCCATATGAGAGAAAAGTTCTGTACAAAAGTACCCAACAGAGAAATAATGTAATATAATGTAAAGTTTCACACGATTTGATATATAATATATATATATATAAAAAGCTTTGATTTTCATTTCTCCAAGACTCCAATTCCCCAAGACTGAATGCAACAGAATTCAAACATGGGGAATAATTTGAATGCATTTTAATAATTTTTTTTTTTCTTTTAAAAGCTTTTCGATAGTCTCGAATTTGAAAGCTTTCTGCCCCCACCTGTAACGAGTTTCACGTATAAAAATTCACCTGTAATTTCTCTTGAAAATTTCAACTTGAATCGAGATTCTCTTCACCAACCATGAACCATGAAAGTTAAGCCAAAATTTATGGAAAATCTGAAGAAAACTATAAGCTTTAAAAATATCAATATTTGTTTTTTTCTTCGAATTTTCTCATAATAGAAATTTGAGAATTTTAAATTTACCGCTAGAAAATTTTTCTCAACTCACACAATTTTCCCATAAATACTTTCCTTTTACGGCAAAAAAAGAAAAACATATAGTAACTAAAAATCGGCCTAGAGCCTATTTTTTGATGCCCTATGGTAGAGATGGGACAGAAAAGCTGTCTAAACTAATATTATTTCAAGGTTTTTCTTCATAACTTTGTTTCCTCTTTTCAAAATTTCCTATAATTTGCAGGTAACCCAGACCCAGACCCTACTAGCATAAATCTAATGTGCAAATTTTATCTAAATCGGTGTATTAGTTTTTAAAGTACATCAAAAAACTTTATGGACAGATTTATTTTCTCTTAGGATTATTTCTTTCTTCACTATCCTTCAACCGATTTTGCTGAAATTTGACATGGTATCGTCTATTTATGTATTTAACGAATATAATTAATTTAAATGGATGCACAAACTTTAAAGTTAAATCCGAAAAACTATATAAAAAAAACGACAAAAACTTTCTGGTCACCGTGGTTTTTGCTTAATAAATTGCCTCGCCTTTAGTTGATTTTTCTGAAAGTTAATGAATATCCAACTCACATTCTAAATTTCAACAAAATCGGATAACGCGTTTTTGAGTGACCTTGTATACGGACGGACCGACGGACGGACGAACGGACATGCATAAATCGATACAACTTTTGATTCCCGACACAACCATACCCTTGAAACCTTTCTACGACGATTATTTCGATGTATTACAAATGGAGTGACAAAACTAATATACCCTCTGGTAGTACCTACCATAGTGCATAAAAGCATTACTATTTATAGTTATGTTAGTAACAGAAACGTTACTAAATGTTTTTACACCGCGCGAAACTTTTATGCAAAAATCTTGTATTTAGTGTTGTTGCATGTCGTTTATGCGTTTTATGTTCAAATATTTGAATGTGGCATCCAAATACAGTTCTTTTTATCCGTTCCATATTCTACTGTATTTGTTTTGTTTTTCTTACTTTCCCAGATTTGTGAGTGCATTTTAATTGCATTTAATATTTAAAACAAAACAAAAATAAAAATAAAAATAAATAAAAGGGAATGGCGTTAAAAATTGTATTTTTTTCTTTTAGCTGTTTACCTGTTTGTAATTTTAAATAAAATGAAAGGTAAGCAGTTTATACATACTCGTAAATAACAGAACAAACCAAAAAAGTAAAAGAATTTTAAAAACAATAACAAGTTGGGAAGTACTTGGCAATTGGAAATGGGACTAGCTGCGTGCCGCGTCTGAGTCTCTGGACAATTACTGTCAAATGACAGGTGACAAAAAAAAAATCCCATATATTTTATATCAATCTTACAGATAAGAAAAGTTAGACGCGATCCCACAGAAAATTTAATTTAATTTAAATAATTACATGAATACTCCAATTTTAATTTAGAACTCTTTTAAGAGGACCTAAATTAAGGTAGTACGAGTTTTTCCAGGTTCTTTTTTTATAAGGCTGGAAATCGAATTAGATGAAATCTATGTTTTAATGAATTTGGGTTTGGTTATAAATTCGAAAGTGTATTGAATTCGAGGGACTTTAACCGTGACGAATCTCATACGTTTAAATGAATATTCAACATTAAATGAGGAAAAAGAAAGGAATTGAATGATCCAAACCAAATACCATCAGAAGAATCCAAATAAGTGAAGTGAAGAAATTCGTAGAGAATGCTTGTAGCATAATTATAGAGGTAAATCGGGAATCCCAATTTTGCATTACAGGTTTGGAAATGAATGCAGAAGAAATGAAATTCCTAAACTACGATGCATTCATATTTTATGAATAAATGGTACAATCCTTGAAATAATTCTTCTTTTTATATACCATATAATAATTAAAGAGTATAAAAGTATAAGTACATATATAAGTCTAAGTCAAAATAATTAAAATGTCGAAATTTTGTAGCGTTGGTGATATGTCGTATAAAGGCCAATCTCCTCACAGCCAACTTCCTATTCTGACGAGAAAAATCAGAAAACTAGATAGAGATGGACTTTTACAATTTTCGTTAGGATTGACCGAATAAAAACATCTGAGTCTCCCCACACAATTTAGAAAAATTGGTAGTGTGCGACGGTATCGTGTGTGATTCTTGTGAGAGTATGCAAACGCAGATGAAGAGCCATAAATCAGATAAACACGTTCTTCTGCTTTTGAGGGGAATTGTCTAGCAGATCAAGAATCAGATGGGGAAATGAGAAATGCAGAAACCGACAAAATTAGTAGGATGATTGTTTCTCCCTTTCTGTTTAACCAAACTTTGCATAAGTGTATCCCATACTTTCATCAGAATAGGGTGTCGGCTGTGTGGAGATTGGCCTTTAAGGCCAGATAGTTCCAGAAGACAGATTTCTTCAAATATGTTTACTTCATGATTCATTGTCGATTACTATTATCGAAGAAAATTTACTATATTAAAAATTTTCAAATTTCCACAAAATGTGTAAATTCTTAAATGGTTTTGTTTTACTAATTGGATATCATGTATACACTGTAAGTATAGTATAGTATAACACGTTTCTAATTAACACACCTTGAGTTTTACATGAGATGTGTGAAGGACGTAATGATCCACGGAAGTATAAGAAATTATTTCTATAATTATGTAATTGCAATTATATTTTCCAAGGCGTTCATAATGTCGAGGAATTTCTTCAAATACGGAACCGGGTTAAATTCAAGGTATTAAGATTGTGTTAATCATTTTCATTTTGCGTCCTCACCAAAATCTTGTCATGACTTCATGATAATTATGTTCTCTAAATTTTTTAATGAGAGTCATATATTGAAGTCTATTTATAGCGATCAATATTTCGTAACGCATTGTAATTTGAAACTAAATTCAACTATACTGTCTGCTTCTGTTTTAACATTGAAATAAAAAATTGGATCCACTAAATAAGATCAGAGGGTCTAAAAACATTAGAGACTCTAATGTCTTTATAAATAATTAAGCTCGAAATATATCTATCAAACTAGTTAATTATCCACTGTTGTTACCAGAACTGGTGTATTCTTTATCTGGAGAGAACAGCGCATACCAACTGGATGGCTATTAACACAAATTGCTACACTTTGAATCAATTTAATTAAATTGGTTATGCAATATAATTTAAATAAAATTAAAAAAGAAAAACTCCTACTAAATATTGGCACATGTTTGCAAAATCTTCATCACTTTAAATATTGAACTAATTTTTTTTGTTTTTTTTTCGCGATTTTGTACTTATACAATGATCGTCATCAGAAAATATCGTGCATAAAATAGAAAATCGATTCACATCACCCACGATCGACAGTTTCCATGAAATATATTTCCAAGTCTCGGCTAATAACTTTATTACTTAACAACAAACTTAGTGTTTTTTTTTTTCGTCTCTGATTCTGATCCGTGGGAATAAATTCCCGAAAAAAAAAAACAATATCATACGAATTTTTTTTGCATCTATATAGTTGTTCTTTATTTGATTATTATTATGGAATAAAAATCTGTAACAAAAACTCTCATAGCTGCCATTCGCATTCGTTATAAACTAAAATCAAACCCACGATTAACAATTGAATAAGCTTAAATCTTGTTTTAAATTGAGTGACTACCGCCTTTTTCATAGACATTTATAGGTATTTAGTTGAATTCGTTTGATTGTAGTTTAGTCAATATATATGTATATTTGAATTAACTTTAATTTTCTATTTATTAACGAGATCTGAAAAAGGGTGTTGTATGAAGATCACTTGATTCAATGAAACAAAAAAAATATATCTGTTCTGAGTATTTTCTATATACCATGTGAAATATTTTCAAATCAAATAAAAATAAACGATTTTGTGACGACAGAACGAGATCTAAAAAAACAAGATTTAAATATTATAGTTTGGAAAATTGGCAGACCCACCACCATAAGGTGACATTATCAATCAATTAAATCTACGGCGAAATGTTTAGTTCAAAGCCCACTAATAGAAAAATAATGAAGACGAATAGGCAACAGAAAAACTCGATTGAAAATGGGTTATGGGAATTGTACTTGATTGGAGAGTTTATGTCTATGCGTTCTTAGAAACGTAAGTCACTTGGATATTTTGAACGAAAATAACACAATATTGTATTATATTTTAACTGCCACTTAATTTTTGTAATTTTTTATGTAAACGCTTTTTTTTTTGATTTTTCAAAAGCTCTCAAAATCTTTTACAATTGTGGAAACTTAGTCAATTTTCAGAATCATATTGAAACCCTTGAAAGGCGTATAAGATCTGTAGAATCGATTTTTTTGGCTTGTTGATTTTGTTATCATTTTGTGGTGCCGAAGACACTTCAAAATACTGATAAGAAAAAAACCATATTCACTAAACGCGGTAGCCACTGCCATTGAGGATCTGTTCTTGAATATACATAATAGGAATTATAATATATTAAATTTCTTAAAATCGATGAAAATTGCTAAGAATTCAAAAAATTGGTGTACAAAGATATTGATATGGGAGCAAGAAAGGAATTACAAAGAATCGAAAATTTAGTCGAATCGAAATACGCGATTCCACTCTTGATAGTATCTTAAGAAAGGATGTATATTCCCCAAACCAGCCCATCATAAAAGTTTGAAATGTGCACAAATTTATGTAACAATTGTTAACATCCGTATGTTAAAGTCACTAGTTTATATCAGTTTACCCACTTAATAATTCACTACTATGCTTCTACCTTATGGTTGGCGGCCAACTCACAGCCGGGCCCCATGTAGAATTTCACATGGTCTTTCTCGAGCCTAACGCACTTGCCGGAACAGCTTGTATACCGCATTGCGCGCGACTACACCCTTCGACGATTACCGAACGACTAACTCGCAGGCGCAAAGGATACACTGAACTAACCAGTTTCTGTGTTAGCTGATCACCAAGTGTATCCTACCTCGACGGTGAGCTGTTTTAAAGCAGAAGTGTCTACATTTACTACAGTCAGGGCTTTCGCCTGTTCTTATTTTTTTCGCCGTTAACACAATATTTTACTTTAAAAAAAAAATATGGAATGTTATGAACAACCAAAAGTACTTGAAGGTAATTCATAATTGCAAATATAAATAGTTGTTCGACACCAGAAATATTCCATGTACAATCAGTAATTACGCTAAAAATTTGGAATTTTAGCAACACGCTGTACTTAGTACAGGCATGAATCAAAGAGAGACATCTCTTTGTGAATGAGTAAAATGAAAGCTTTTAAAGCTTTTGTATTATCAAAGGATATGTATGCATATGAATGGATTAAATTCATTATTCTTATGGGATTATTTTTTTTAAATACTGAATTTCAAATAGGAAAAAGAATTTTCACACAAGAAATTTAATTAAAAAGAAAGAAAATTCGCTTCATCAAAATTAGAAAATTTTGCTGAGATTTCATAATTTTAATCATATTTTGTTTTAAATGAATAAAAATTGTACAAATTTTTGCTTTTATTACCAAAAAAAAGGGATATCATAACTTTCCGCATGCATGCGTAAAATGATTTTCAACCTAGGTATATCTTATCAATATTTTCATGTATGCAAAACCTCCAGACGACTATGTTAGCTTCTAGCTAAAAGTTCACTTACTATATCATAGATGCAAAATATAAGGTTTTCCATTTGATTACCAAACAAAAACAAGAACAGCAACGGAAGATGGACTATTTTTACATGCCCAAAATATATAAAATATTTGCACGTAGCAAAATGAAAATAGGAACAAAAATGTTGGCAATTTTCACATGATGAATTAGCGGAAGTGAATATTCATGGTTGAGCTCCTTTTTTCCTTTTCGTGTTTTTTTTCTTTTCTTTTTCCTATTCTGATAGAATTAAAAGGAATAATATTTCTTGGAATGAAATTTAATATATGTAAGGTTAAGTTAAAAGGTTCCATACGTGAATTCCAGAATAGTTTATCTTATTAAACTTGTTCGCCATATGTCACAATAAGGTTCAATTTTTTTACCTAGGAGTACACTTTCTTTCCTATTTTGTGAAATTCTTCATTTCAAGTGATACATTTTCTAATTTTAATTTATTTGAACGATTTTCAAATAGAAAATGTCTCAAAAATTATTATTTTTTATATGTCCACCGCCGTAGACGCTTCAACAACAGCAAAGAATGTCGATGATTCCATAATAACGTTTCTTTATTTCTTTATAATTCTATGGTGCTTTATTTTGAAATAATTAAGAGGCCAAAACTAGGACCAGTATTGAATTAGCATTAAATGAAGTACTTGTATGTTTCGAGTGTTTACAATTATACCGCAGCTACCTTAACAATTGCTAATGAAATTCACATTTAGCTTGAAAACTGTTGATCTATGTTAAATTCCTGTGACTCCAGTCCAGATAAATATGTGGGCGCAATAAAGAGAATCCTTATACCCAACATAGGTACTCTAAGAAAAAAGAATATTAAACGATTTTTTCATAGAAACTTTTATTTTATATGAAAATTACGCTAAATAATTCAAAATCAAATATTCTACAAAAATATCCTTTTATTTTCTTTCCTTCGAAGATTTTTTTTTTCTTTTTTTGTAAATAAAGTCTTTTGAACGATGAATGCAAAATCTATAAAATGGAAAATATATGCAAAACATGAATCAAATTTCTTAAAATCAATTTCAAAATATGTTGCCACGTGAGTTAGTATGGTTTCTTGTTTTTGTTTTTTATTTCTTCGTTTTGCATTCTGAATGTTACTTTTGGAATCCTCTTCATATTCCATTAGAACATCGAATCTGACAACTAATATTAACAAATATACCTCAACATAGAACAATTGTATATCAAGAATCCGATTATTTTAGAATCTTTATTCTGGAAACGATATAATTTTTTTCTTTTTGCTCCTTTGTAGGAAAAAAGAAAATATTCAACAGGGATGAAGTAATTGAAGTCAACACACAAGTACTTTGTGGGTTATGTTCCAGTCGATCGAAAGACGAGATTTTCTTTTCTCATTTTCAATTCCAAACACATTAGCAACGTGTTTGTGGAATTTTTTTTTTCTTTCTTCAATTTTTATACGAAAGCTTTAAAATAGATTTGGTTACTTTTGTCTATTCTCATCGCTTGAAATATTTCTAATATAACCCTTCCTTTTTCCATTTTCCTTTCCTTTTAAATTTGAAGAAAAGGAAAATTTTATAAAACGATTGAATGAGTTATACTCGAATTGGAACTTGAATTTAAATGCATTCCGAATTGATTTAAAAATAGAGAATTTGTTCATGTTGCTTCCAATTCGTACAAAAATTTTTGGTGGCAGAAGTGGGATTGTTATTGTTTTTGTTGTTATTCTCGTTTTTATAAGGCGTGCAGGTTTTTTGGATTTAATGTAATGTGAAATTGTACACCAATATTATTTAGAGCTAAAAATAAAATGCAATTTTTTTCATGAAATATTAATAAAACTCCATTTGAAAATGATAATTTCGTTTTTATGATTTATAATTTTTAAGATACAAAATTATTTATGATAAAAATAAAGGAAAATGGTTTATACAAATAATTATCGGCGCGTTTTTTTAATAAATAACAAGATATTTACTTTTATCATTATTAAAATACAGAAATGTATTCCACCCACTCCTTCGCTACTCACAATAACAAAATGGTATTATTTGAAATTTCAAACGATAAGTAATTATTAAAATAAAAAATATTTGTAATTATAATAATTACAAAAGTATCTTAATTATTCGTTCACCTTAACTCATGTACTCCGAAAATAATTACATGGCAATTATTAGGAAAAAGGCAAACGAAAAAAAAAAAATGGAAATTATGAAATTACTTTTGTCCTGTATTTTATATTGTCCAAATAGGAAGTAAAATATTTATGTTCAGATAAAAAGCAATTTTCCACCGAAGACAAGAAAGCCAAAAAAAAAAACAATCATTATTTTTGGTGCAGAGATAAAAAGAAGAAAATTATACTAGAAAACTGAATGAAAATACTTAATTTAGGTTCATGAAATAGTAGTAATTTGTGTTCTTTATTTATGAGGACATTTTGGTTAAAAAAGAAAAGAAAACATATAAGTATATTGTGTTTCTAAGAAGAAAAGTCCTAAGCACCAAAAGTTTATTTTTGAAATATTACAATTAGTTGAAGTGGAAAAAAATCTTTCATCTTCTTCCCTAAAAAAGAATTCACATTTATAGCTCATTTCTTCACAAATCATAAATTTATAGGCAGATCTTCCATATATCTCCATATAAAAGCTAAAAACAATATTCCAATTTTCTCAAAACTATGAAAATTGAAATAGGACTATTTTCCTTAGGGCGACAGTACTATATTGGTATATATAATTTCTTTTAAGATTCCCAAAAAAAAATATATATATTAACAGACTCGGAGGACCATAATTTGGGATAAAAAAAAAAACGGTTGAACGGTTTCTTCATGATTCTCTGTACTACCATTTAAGAAGCAACACACAAAACCTAAACAGTGTGGTAATATATAACAATGCAAAATGACATTATTCTTTAAGAAAATTTGTCTTTTTCATCGTCTATATAATTTTTTCTCGTAAAAGACTTTTTTGTTCTTTATTCTTAAAGGAATTGAAGTCGACCGGAACTATACCGCTATACTACAAAAAAAAAAACATTATATTTCTTCTGTTAATAATTTTCTTGTTTTCCAAGATTCTATTTAGAAGAAAAAATGTTCGTTAGTTTGATTCTTATAGAAAAGTACAATGCTGGAAAAAGTTTTTTTTTCTCGACAATATTGCTTAGAGAGAAACGTTTCTAGAAAAGAAGTTAAAGGCGCAATTTTAGAGTTATAACATATATAAAATATATATATCTAGTTAGGACGGTAAATACAGGACGTTTTTATAACTTTATATAATTTTCTAGGATACTCGAAAAAATGAATATATATTTTCTATGGAAAAATTTGTCCATAACTAGATAAATAGACATCTTAAAGCATCATCCAATTTCTTTTCGTAACCATTTTTCATTCTCCATTTTAAATACAAAATATTATAGATATTTTATATCGTCCTTTTTTCTCATTATTTAAAGTTTTGTTTTTGTCTGAATTATAAATCCGTCCTCTTGGGTATTTCTATCTTAATTAGACAATGTCCAACTAAAGTACTCTTTACTTGATTTAATCTTTTATTTGTTTTAATCCTTAGACATTAAATTCTGTATATTTTTATGGAATTTTTACACGAGAATCAAATTGGATCGAAAAAAAATTCCCAATTCCTATGGAAAGGATAAATGCAATCCCAGAAATTACTTACGTAAATTTTTAGTATATATACGCCACATTTGTACTTGTTTGTCGATAGTAATACACAGTGAATGTAATAGCTAATATTTTTAATGGTAATAACTGAAAATCATTGAAATACTTTCTTGTTTTATTAATTAGGCCCCAAACTCATCATAAATTCACATACGTTCAAGTAGCTTATATTTCCGCAATGCAATTACATATTTTACAAAAGATTATTGATAACCTGAAAATAGATGTAGTCCCTAATCCTTAATGTCTTTAACAGTATCAAAAATCTACTCTACTCTAATCGACATATTTAGAACTTTAATCAACATTTTCATATATTTTTATGAATTTGTAGATAAAATATTTCTTATTCATAAAAAATGTATCCTTTAATTATTTCCGACATTTTGTAGGTTTTATCACAACATTGTGACAACCATAAACTGTAATAAAACTAAAATAAAAAATAATATTCTACATTATTTACCATTTCATATTAGCAATTATTTCCTATTCCGAAGCTTTAGAAAGAAAATCTTACGAAAAGTAAAAATTTCCATTTCTTTATACTGCTATCATATATTGCAAAAGTCATTTAATAGCCATTAATATACAGAATCCTAAAACCCAGAAACAAACAAAAAAAATAGCTAATATACATAAAGTGGTTTGTTGCTAATTCAAAACTCCCAAACAAGTATATTCTTTTAGGCTTTGGTAATATTTTCTCAACTCCCAGAACTACAAAACACCCCTTTTAATTTTTATCCACCTAAGAAATTATTTCTGTTGATATAACCCACATAAACATAAAACTGACCAAGTTTTATTTGACTTTTTTGTCTCTAATTTGATGCTAAGCTTTCATTTCAACTTTTTTCTTGTGGTTTCTTCTAAATCTGAAATTCTTAGGCAATTTTGTTTAAGATAATTTTTTTCGGTTTCATAATTGCCTGAACCAAATGTTCTTATAATGGTATTGTTGCCTATTTGTAAAAACATAAAATGTGAGGATTTTGAGAGAATTTACTTTATTTGTAGTCCAAAAAGAAAAACACAGGCCATCCCATATTAATAAGTTTTTTCTAGAAAATAGTCAACAGGGTTGGTAGTACCTTTTCGGTATGTTCTTTAAGTTCTACAATTTCCTAAGATTACATCAGACAACTGTAAAATAAAGTCGCCATAAAATCTGGTTGAAAGAAATTAATTTTTTTTGTGTGTTACTTTTGTTCTTTTTTAAAGAAAAAGAAAAATAATAAAATTGGTTTGAGTCAAGAAGTAATAATAAATTTCATTGAATTGTCTCGACTTCTCGCTTTCAAGCAAAATTAAGCGATAAAATACTTAGGTACACCTACATCAGCAACCACCACCATCGTAAGAGACCCAGACATATTCATTACAGTTAGTTCTGAAGAAATAAGAACAGAAGAAAATACCATTGAAACATAGAATAGAACTCCCTGAGTATTTGAAAAGTTGAACTACCATTCATACAAAAACAAAAAAGTAACACCACCACCACCCATTGTTTAGATTCCCTTTAAAAAGGCCGGTAATTGTTGAAATTTATGCGTTTCCCATTTCATAGTATATATAGGATATGCTTCCGTTTGCCAGAAGGTGAAGAATTTTTCTTCATTTCCCACCTTAATCGGAGAATTTCCTATGTTCACTGTTCCGCACTGTACATCCTTATTTTCGTTCATTTTTAACAGCATTACCACACTCAAAATAATAATTAATATACATATAAAAACTCGGGGAAAAAAAACCCAGCATTCTTAATAACATCATGAGCCTGGAGTAGATGGGATGATATCTGAGCTTATCCATAGTTGCTTTTTTCAGAACCTTTAGACTAGAGTCGAAATTTAGATCTTCCTCATTTTCCTAATGATTAAGTTTCATCCTCATTATCTGAAAGCGGGTAAGATTGTATGGAATAACATTTTTTTTTAAAAGTAGAATGGGACTTTTATCCTAAAGCAAACCGAAAAATAAAATCCATAAAAAATACCACTGAACCAAAAACAAACGAAAAAAATCCTAGATTTTATATGGTTCAATCTTTTGTGGATATAAAAGAAAAAAAAAATAGCCTAGATTTATGGGACATATTCGTGCTGCCCATTGGGAATATCAGGACAGATGTGACCGTCTGGAGGTTGTATATAAACGCCTTTTTTGCAGAATAATACGAAAGCCCCAAAGTTAAAAGTTTTAATGGAAGCCGGTATTTTATTTTGGTTCCAGAATTTTTTTCTCAATATTTTCTTAACTTTTTATTTTGTTTTATTCAAGAATTTGCAGCTTTACTTAGTTTTTTTTAAGAATTTTGAGAAGATTTTGAATATTTGCTTTCTAAAATTCAAAAAATTCAATCTCGTTTCCCTAAAGTTTAAGATAGAAACACAAAAATCAATGAGAATTCGTGAAAATAACTTTATAACAACTTATTTGATTTTATGACATTCTACTTCTTTCGATTTTAGGTTGCAGTACCAAAATAAAAGCATTAGAGTGACAATTTTTATTTCTGTAATATTTCCAATCAAATATAATATTTAATCAAATCAACTTCATCTGAAAATATTTCTAAATATTTTGAGTCAAAATCGCAGTTTATTTCAAAACTTTTAACATAGAAATAAACTTAAGAAACAATTTGCATCTTTAAGTTAGAAGAATAAAATTGGCTCCGTCAATAATATGAAAGGTTTTAGGGCGCGTCCGAATACTCTTCCTAACTAAAATGATTCTTCAAAATTGACTTTATCAAGCTTATGCCTTCTAAATTACAGATACTATTTATTTTATTTATTGACAAGCTTTTTATGTGGCGATCAATACTAGACAATGAGTCTAACTTTTCGTGCGAGAACTGTTTTAAATTACCTGCTTAACAATCACCTTAGTCATTATTCGCACACGCCCTTAGTATATACTTCTATAGCATTAATGTGATTTTGATAACAACCCAAAATGAAATTCCTAAGGAGAATCTGTTTATTAGTTAATTAGGTTAATGTATCCACAATTCTAATGTACGTATATCTTATCGGTTTCTTCCTTTTTTTTTTCTTGCCTTTGTATCATCCTCATCATCAAATTATAGAGAAAATCTTTTTCAATCTAGTATAGTCCTTAGAATTTATTCCAAAGACCAAACCAACCAACAACACCACTTTGTGGCATCATCGAGAAGTCACTGTCAACATTTGCTTATAATTTACCTTGACCCACACAATCCTTTTTCATCCTCTTTCATATTACCATCAACAGAACAACTCATTATAAATACCTATAGATATGTATCTATAGATAGGTATATGATATAATATTGTATATAGTACTGAATATTGTTCAAGAAACCATATAATACCTTCATTTCCATTCACAATGTAGTATTCACATTATACATGGTGTATCCGAATGAATAAAGTTGATTATTGTCATGTAATATGTTCATTATGTGTATTTACTTACTATTATCTGAAATATTATGATGTCTTCGGTACGTTACTCAGTACTCTTGTAGAATTTCAGATTGTATATAGCCAAAGCTATCGCCAACGAAACACCAGAAAAAAAATACCTAAAATCCTATATGATCAGACATTTTGATCTCTTGCAGATCTTATTATGTCTATCAAGAGTATTGCTGGCCACATTAACTCCTGATCTTTAAAAATCGAAATTTCATGGAATCAAAGCAAATAAGATGTCAAATAATTCAAAATAATTCGCAGATTCTACTAAAACGGTTTGTCTTAATATTTAATTGTTCATAAAAAGAAACGAGTTAAAATTATTGACTAGGCAACCTTAAAACGGGCTCGACGACTATCTTGCCATTGAAGATAATAGAGATGAAATATACGGATTTGATATACAAATATTTTGAAGGTAACACGATCGAACCATATTTGGCAAACATTTTTAAAGACTTGATAAGATCAATAAAAAGATGAAAAAGTCTGGTTATGGGACTATTATGCTATCTGGCATAGGATTTTGACAAGATCGTTTAGTAGAATCAGCAATAAAAATATCTCTAAAACATCTTGTAGTACTTCGATCTAAACCTCTTCTAACTTATTTTCCTTTTTTGGTCTATTCCTTGTCATCATTCCCTGGATACCGATGCGTCTCTATACTCAACTCTATTTCTATATAAAATCTTCAATTCAACAGGTGGCTGTGATTACAAAGAAGGTCTACATCAAAAATACCTTTGGGTCACAAATACACAACACACGTTGATATATCTATAAACATAGAGATATGCTTGCATAAATATATAAGTACTCTCTAAAGGCTCATTCGTAAACATTTTGATATAAAGCCTATATTCGCCGTCTATTAAAGTTGATGTTCTCCTATATTCAACCCAAAAATTTTCCATCGACCAACAATTTTCTGTGGTTGAGATTATATTTTTCATTTTCGTTATAAGAACTTATTTTAATATTCTGTTAAAAGCTTAGATTTATTTTTGGTTATTCTTAAATTTTGTGTTATTTCATTTTTAAATGGCCTAACAATAAAAAGGAGATTTCTCAAAATATGTTTACACATGCAAATATTTCCTATTTTTAGAATATTGTTTAACAAACCATATTAAATTTAGGAAAAACTAGAAAAAAACACACCAAAAAATTTGTTTTTAACTTTTTTCTTCATTTTTTTTTTCTATATCAAAATTTTAGTTAGTTGCTTATTATTCTGTTTTAAAAGGATTTAATTTTCTCGTTAATCAGTACCAAAAATGGCTGTTAGTTTCGGTCACTTAATTAGGTTATTCCCATGAGTCTCTTTCTATATATATAAAAAATGGATATAACCGAAAAATGTATAAAACAAAAATATCCTTCATAAAGTTTCAGTTTATTATATCCTTAAAAATATTTGAATGGATGTGCGTGTGTGTCTCTATGTATGTATATCTCCAGCTCTCCTTTCATCTTTATTACGCCTCTAACTATCACTTTGAAGAAGAAATTTAAATTTAAATTCAATTTACCATCGTCCTAAAAGACAAGATCTGTACACTAGAGTTATATATTTCGTATTTGATGAATTTTAAGGATCTAATAAGTTTTATATGGATGATACTTGGGACTTTCAAAAGTGGGATACATTATTGTAAAACTATTCAATTTTCATCATGTTTTACTGTTTTTGTTGTTTCTAAATAATCATTTTATTATATAAATTAAAAAGGGCCTACACATATATATTTAAATACGGTCAGGGAAACCGAAACAAAAAAAAATCCAAAGACGTAAAGTTTTTGATAAATAATCAGTTAAGTTTAATTGCTTGAACTATTCAAAGTGAATTTAAATTATTTATATTATTTTTTAGTGAATAATAAATGAAGAAGAATTACTAAGGAGAAAAGGACAACGACAAAAACCATATAAAATCTTGATGTAATGCTCCAAGGATATTATAAATTTTTTTGAAAAAGGATTTTCTTTTTCTTTTATTTTTAAATTAGTTAAAACTTAATTAAATATACCAAGATTTTTTTGCAGGCTAACAAGAGGAATTTATTGTTCTGCTATGATTAATTTAATTTCCTAATTTGATTCTTTCTTTTAAAATGGAAGGCAATTATATCAAATCAAATTCTTGAAAAGGTTTGTAAAAAGTTATCTTTGGGTTCATTTCAAATAAAATGTTTAAATCAGCCAATCTTGGCATTGACTGGACAAAGTTTGGTCCAAATATTGCCATTTGTGCTGTTAGGCCTAAGTTATACGACGATCATTGTAATGAAGGAAATTGTGGAACTAGTGAAAACCGAACGTTTTTCTTTGATTTTCAATGAAAGGTGGTTATACCTCTTTTTACGAATGTCAGAGAAACTTTCAGTCAGATTTTCGTTCATAGCTAAGTCGTGTAATGGTTTTTTTCACCAAATCCAATTAGATTATTTATTCCCTTTCCTTTTTTTACCGATGAGACACAAATTTTCTCCATTTTTTTTATATATTATTATTTTCTTATTGGGACGCTAAAGTTTGAGGTTAGAATGTCGGCGAAAAATTCCTAATGAAGGAATCAACTTGGCAGTTCTCCAGTGGAATCAAATGAAATTGAAACGCAATCCACAAAACAGCTGATCGGTTAAAACATATTTCGTCATTGAAATTATAAAAATAATTATAAAAAACAAATTACGTGATAATCTTAAAATTTTTTATTTAAAATCTATTTACTAAACTATTTCCCATGTTTTGCATTATTTGTTTTTAAAGAAATAATCTTTGTAATAGGTTAATTTTCCATTCTAAAATTATTTCCTTCATTACAATGATCGTCGTATAACTTAGGCCTTACATGAGCATCTATTGCAATAAATTTCAATAAGATCAGACCAACTAGTTATCATATACTATACAATGTACATTGTTCGGTTGGATGGAAGGACGGATATGCATCGAAATAACTTTTGATTCTAGGCAAATCTACTGCATTAAAATCGTTCTCTGATGACGACTATAAACTTGAACTTGGTACACTACCGTAAGGAAAATTCATATTCAAAACATAAACCACAATAGGACCGTATTGAAATTTACCATTTCCGAATATTAAAAAGTTATTAAAACTTAAGAAAAAAAAAACTCCACAAATTTAAGTTCTTAATTAATTATCGAAAGCATTTTATCCTTTAAACATTTTAGTGTAGTTTTCTAAATACGTATTATTACTCGTATATTTAATTAATATATTTTAATAACTTTTATGATGATTAAAAACTTTATTTATTAATATTGTCGAATTAAATATGATATTAATTCAAAAATGAATAACATTAAAAATTTCTTCGTTTCCACAGTCTCTTCAAATCCACAAAAACACACGAGAAAAGATGGAACAATTTAAGGATGCCCTTAAGGCTCAACTAATTAATTGCTGAAAATATTTCATTTATTCATTTTTGAGAAATTTTAATAAACGAACACCTTGAATAAGAGAAATTTCCATTTTCCGAACAACGTGAAAATCTTTTCTTTCATATTATTTTGAAATTCTATCATAGTCGTTTTTCTAGAAAAATGATAAAAAAAAAAAATTTTTCTATTTGCATACTTATGTATCTTTTCTTTTTTTTAAGTGGTTTTTCATGACAAACGTTAATTTGACGGAATATGTGGTAAAATATGTGACAATAAATGTCGTTTTAGTTCAAATTCGAAGAAATATTGTTCTTGAAGATTTCAATAAACTTGAAATTTGAAATTCTTATCTACAACTTCTTTTTCATCTCAATGCCGAAGATGTCATTTAAACTAAATTAGATATATATTAGGTGTGTTAAAAAACTCGAAGCTTTTTTAGTGAAATTCAAGTTTATCTAAAAATTATTTAAAACAACTCTAATCAATGGAAGAATCATCGAAATTATCTATGATCTTCTGCTATTTATCAGATAACTTGTGGATTCCTTCGTGATCAAAAAAGTGGCGGTTTCAAAATAATCTTTGAGCTATTTTTAGACGTCTTCAATTTTGGAAAACTGCTCTCCTGCCAGTTGATTCCTACAAAAGTAATCTTAATAGCCATGCCTGGAGAATAGGTGAAAGCAAAAAAACTAGGTATATCAAACTGTAAGGAATATTAATTGAAAGAAGGAAGGCTCCGAGTAAGCACATCTCTAATTACCAAGAAAGTCGCAGCTGAAAGTACTATAAAGTTGCATAAAACCAGTTTTAATTATGACAAGTTGTTACAACTAAAATTCAGTTGTCGCAACTAGGCAATAACTTTACAATTTTTCTGTGTGGATTTATCTATGATATATGTACCTTTGAGATCCAATGAACTGTTTTAACAGATTCTGAATTCCCTTTGCACATTATATTTTGAATATTTCATGACATTAAGGAAAACTCAAAAGGAAACCTTTAATAATATGTGACAAAATTATAAAAATCAACAAAACATTTCATTTTATGAAAAGAAAATGCTTTTTTCTATTAAAAAAAAAAAAACTTTGCACCAGAAATTTTTCATAAGTGAATAAAATTTAAAAGAAACTTCATCATATCCTTGCTTCAAGGATTAGTGTAGTTCATTATTTTTTTGTAGTTTGTGTTCGTTTATTTTTTTGGTCTTAACCTTGGTTTCTGGTTCTGTGTTTTTTTTTTTTTTGCTTCAATATTTATATGATGTTGGTTGCCTTTTCACAAAAGACTATTTTGGAACAGGTTCACTCTATTTTCTTTATATACTTGTAGAAGAGAATTTTTTCGTGTTTTTCATCTTTTCAAAATAAGACTAGTACAGATTGTGTAAATAGAATTTTTTTTCACTATGATTTTACCACCCACAACAGAAACCCACTCATTCAATGTTTTCAAGTGTTCTCGCTTGAATAATTTCCTTTTTTTTTCTTCACTTCTTTTTTAGTTTTGATGTTTTTCTTCAAGTACCTAGTTTTCTTTTTTCCTATTTTTTTTTCTTTTTTTTTTTGAAATTTTGTTTCTTTTTTTTTCTCTTAATCTTGATGCACGTAATATAAACAGCCTGAAACGATGGTATTTTTTTTTTTTTTTAAAGAAAAACTAGAAATAAAATGAAAATCCTGAAAATGCTCCCAAGAAATCATTTTCATGTTTTTTCTGTTTTTTTTTTTTTTTTTGACGGAATTATTATAACCGCCAGCAGGAGCAGGTTGATTCGCCCGCATTAAAACTAGCATTATATGTATGTACTATTCAAGCATACATTTGTATTCACCTTTAGGCGTTAAGGCTTATTTGAAAATGAAAATAAAGAACGTGTACCAATGAATCTTATACAACATCTTTTACTAGGATTTTTTTTTCTTTTTTATTATATCCAATCTAAAATGAAAAATTTCTAGAAAGGATATGAAGCCAGTTTTGTTACTTTTTTTTATACAAAAGGAATTCATATATATATGACATATGTATGTATGTAAACAAAAACTGTTTTAAAGTGAAATGCACGCCTATGCAAGGCCTGTGAGAAAAAAAAATATAGGTATACAAAATTAGGCTAGCGAAATCCTTCAAAAGGTTCAATTTGTCATTCATCAAAATAAGACTTCTGCTTTGTCATGAGACCACCACGTTTCATTCTTTAATATCCTTTTAAACTTCAACCCATACCAAATTCGTAGTTTTTTTTTCATTTTCACAGGAAATCAAGCCTTTTTACCATCCTTTAAAAAATATCATCTGAATCACCAACTCGTTTCAAATTTTTATTTTTATTTTTTTTTTTCATTTGGCTTCTTCTTGTTTGCTTTTTATGAATTTTAAATCTCTCACAGGGATCTCATAGTGGGTGTACGTACATCAAACCTACACCATATAGAAGTTATGCTGTAGCTTTTAGGTCTTACTAGTAATAAAAGAGCATTTTTATTTATTGAACGAAATTGAATATAAAAGGTTTTATACTCTATAATCTAGGATGAAATGTTGGTCAATGAATGGTTTAATGTATAAAATCTACTTCAACAGTAATAACCATTCAGTTCTGTTTTTATATACAGAGAACACATATTGTACTCTAAATTGAAAGTGCAGCGATTAAGAATTTTTTATTGCACTTTTATCAGTTCTTAGTTTAATTTATATTAAATGATTTTATGTATTTTCGAATCAAATTCAAAAGACCCTCTTATTGTGAGAACTTTAATCCTTTTTAAAATATTTTCCTTACGACAAGAATGATACAGTATATAAAATCAAATGTAATTAAAATGATTTTAATGCTATAAATCTTTTAGGTTCTTATAACTGATTTTTTCTGAATGCCATATAGAACATGCTCTCTATATTAATATTTCATTAATAGTGTGCACAGAATGTTCTAACTACAAAAAACAAACATATTAAAAAGCAAAGATTTTATGATTTTTGAAAGTCATAACAATTTTGTATTAAATTTTGTCAATTTTTAATGTATACCCCCCACTAGAAGAACCCAACTTTTCAGTCACAAATAAATTTCTATACTATATAGAATTAATCAGACCATTTTATTTATAGTTTTCTGATACTTATAGACTACAAATTTCTAGGCAATCAGGTTTTACCTCTGAAATTTTATCATAAAATTGAATGGGAATTTGCATATGCAATGTGAAAAGTTGGACAAAATAACAACCACTTCCTTTAAGTTCGCAAAACTATTCTATCTACGAAAATCTCAAAAAAATCTTCTATCCCAAACATATCACATTCTACAAATTTCAAGAATAATACTGAAAATGTAAGAAAATTGTTGGTTAGTATCTTTTAGGCGAATTTAAAAATAAAACGTTATGGAATTGAAACATAACACTCAGAGAAAGAAAAAATATGTAATCAAAAATGAGTGCGCATGAAATTTTTTCTCTTAAATAACACCACGTGGACTTTTCAAAATACATAACGTCTGATAAGAATATGTTTATTATGTCTGATAAGATTTTCTTTTGGCGGGAAAAAAATTTTTTTTTTCTTTATATGTCATACAAATATTAAATTAAATGATTAAGAAATAAATTATAAATAAATATTATTTAAAATATTGACCAAATATCGAACCATTTCTTATCTTTCCTCTTGATTTCTTCTTGAATACCTAGTTTTTCCTTTAATAGCATAAAAAAAGAAAAGTAGATTTTTCGTAACCTAGGTTAGTTTTATGTTGTTTGGAGTACATTTACCGGTTTTTTTTTTTGCTCAGGAATGTTAAAAGAGTATGCGCATAAAAAGCTATAAGAACACATTAAAATGTTATGTTTACAATATGCTGTAGGTAAAAAGTTGTGTTGTGTCAAACAAAACAGAAACATCTCAAAAAGACACTTGTTTTGTTTTCTTGCAGCCAACATAACAGCATATATATAGTTAAATATATATTCGAGCTAGTATTAGTTACTACCTACTAAAATAATAACGTTCATAATCATTATTATTATCTACATTATTTGTTGTTCAGTATGTGTACAATTTTATATTATAAAAAGCTCTCATGTTTTCCTCTGCTGTTTTCCTCGTTTGAAATGCTATAATGTTGATTCGGTTGACATTGCCGTAGCAGATTTTAGTATATAACATATCACTACATACTATATGTACACAAGTAGCAGCATCATCAAAAACTACATAGCATAATATCATGAAAATAGCATAGAAATCCGGTGCTATAGACTTAGGTATCATATACTGTGTGGAAACATTATTTTTGTCGTCATTATCGTGGTTGTAGCCATCGTGGACAGTTGTTTCGATGTTTGTTACTCAATAAAATAAAAATAAAAACTTTTGTACGATTTCGCTTATGTTGGTTTGTATATAAACGAACAACAGAAAAGTGCTTTTTTTTGTTTTTCACTAAAATATATTTTATATGAATGCTAAGAAAGATACTCAGTTCACGTTTAGCTGTTGTGCGAGTTGAGTGGGAAATTAGTGCTTTTCCGAAAATATTTCTGAAGAAAAAAAAATTTATATTTTTCAAATATTTACGCATAAATAATTTTGGCTTTGATATTTTTCGCGAATCTTAAAATTATTTAAATTATTAAAAAAAAAAAAATAAAAATATTTTAAATAAAAACGAAAAACGAAAAAAAAGGTTAAAATAATATTAAAAATAGTGAAATTTTTTTGTTGTGATTTATTTAGAAAATAAAATATTGTTTTTTTTGAATGTTTAAAAGAATGAAATAAAATAAAATAAAATAAAATAAAATAAAATAAAATAAAATAAAATGAAATAAAATAAAATAAAATAAAATAAAATAAAATAAAAGACAATAAAATATTTTATGTGAGGTAATATTTTTGAGAAGAAAGAAAATAGAATTTTCTTTTTCATTTTTAAAAAAACGTAATAAAGTTTTGTGTAATTTTTGGAAAAGTATTTTAAGAATATTTGACTTTCGTATACATTTGAAATCTTAGTTTTTTCTTTTCCTTATTATCCTTAAATAAGAAAATACAAGAAAACAAATCAATATGCCTAGCTTTATAACTATATACTTTCTTTTTGGATATATAATGATAATGATGAGCTACTATCGAGATTCATATTAATGAGATTCTATTGGTTGTTGATGTTCATATACCAAATAATAGGGAAATCTAAAAAGGAAAACATAGCACTTCTTTTTTTTTGGTTTTCTTTCAGTTTTAGGATATATTTTCTTATCCGTATTTCAAAGAAACAACAACAATAAACTTAGAAATCTTAGAATCTATATTCACTAATGGGTAATCTTGTTAACGTCCTAACAAACGTGCCCATTGAGACTAATTTCTTATTTTCTGCTGGACTAAAACTTCATCTCTCTTTTTCAAAATTTGTTATTTGATTTTAGGATTCTAGAATTTATTTTTAGATAGATCAATTTTTTTTTTCTATATACAAAAGCTGATAAAATGATCCTTTCTCTGGTTATTAGGATCAATTATAGTATCTATAAAGTTTTCCTAATTAATATGATTTCAATATGTTCTACACTTTTGAATAGTCTTTTTAATATTTTTTAGTATCACGTGTTTGATCGGTGGTGAAATTGAAGTGAAAATTGAATTCCATTGATAGGGAGAAATATACCAAATTGCAGTGGGTAACTAAATTACTGGGCACTCTATCAAAAAAATTCTTATAATTTTTGGTATTCAAATATAACAGTTTGACACAGTTAAAAATATCATCATTATATTACAAGGACTTTTTCAATAGACTTGTATTAGGTGACCGACTGCTAATTGATACTTTTAACCTATATAAGTTTAAATTGCATTGGGTCCTTTTTTGACCCTGGAGCGAGCACGTGGTGGTACTCTAAGCGCAGCCCTAATACATTTTCTAATATACTTCCTGCATTAAAAGGAATTTTTTTTTTTTTAAGTACATATTTCATTAAATGCAATTACTCAGTATCTAACGGGCTCACTAATCTAAGTGTAAAACGTGGGCCCGCTTCAAAGTTAACAATTTAAAACCCAGAGGAACTGTAGAATCCATATTTATAGAATAATTACATTTTTCGGAAAATCTATTTGATGTAGCTGAAATCGAATGCGAAAATATTATCCATCCTGATGGATTTTGTCTAATAATCTCACTGAAACAGATAACACTAATCCGAATTATTTGTGAAACTTTTGATTAGAACATAAATTATGGGGTGTTGTGAATCTCTAAACTAAGCAAAAAATAATCAGTTGGATTCTTAATTTAAATCCTTCGAAGATTCTATGTTATTTTCTTTGTATAGTATCAAGCATAGCTCTAGTAAGAATCATATAATCAGAAGGATAGAAATTACCTGTCTGTAAAACCAGTACAGTAATAGTTTTTACACTAGCAGTGTAAGTTATTGCAAATATACATCACTATGACATGTAAATGTTCCATTACCAACCCTTCTTGGTTACTTGTAGGATCACAATGGGCACACTTGATGCCTGTTATTGTATGCAAGTATCTACTCTACCTACTCTACCCAAGCTACAGGATCGATCAAATTTAGCTTTCATAAAAATAATAAACAATTATCTACGAAAATGAAATCAAAAAAGTTTTTGTTTTTAGAAATTTCTTCTTTAAAAAAAAAAACTAGTTTTTTCATTTTTTGAAAATATACTCAAATTATAGAAAATTGCTTATTCTCGAACTTTTCAGAAGTAAAGTCTCGAATAAGTTTCTGAAATAGTTTTCAAAGTTTTGGTTCTTGACCGCTAGAAGAAGGATATATTGTATATATTTACTATTTTTCTTGCACCAAAAATGTTACCACACCTTATTTTCAGTGCATTCATAACTTTTTTCTTTTTTTTTTCATAAAAACGCGAATACGTTTAACAAATGTAAATAGTTTTAAGTTTAACATCCTTAAGAATCTCAAAATTTATCGAACAATTTTAATAGAAATTTATTTGTCAAAGTAATAAATTATATCAAATTAATGCTAATTAATTTTTCATTTTGTAAAGCCTATATGGTTTTTAATACAGCAACAATTCTAGAGACTTTTTTGTTGTGGGGGGTTTTCATTTTGATTGTATTTCCGATCATAATTCGTGACAAAACTGTTTACAATCTAATTAAAAAAGTTCGATAGAAATACACCCTTTCAAAAGGTTTTTCTATAAAACAAAATTAAGTATATATATATATATGTTATCTTTAATACTTTGCCTTTCTTGTTTCCTTCATTAAATTTAATTCAGTATAACACCCTTTTTAACTTTTCATTTTACTCGTATTTCCAAACACCCCCAAAAACCAAGAAGGTTATCTTGGGTACATTTCATTCCACATTACGTTTTTTTTTTCTTTTTATATATATTTTACTTTCAATTTAAAGAAAAGTACACACATTGGGATTTTTGTCGTTCAATTCATGTAATCCGCTAAGTTTTCATATAATTTTCCTCGTTCCAAAAAGAAAATACCCTACAAAAAAGAAACGACTAAACTTGTGAGGAGGATTTTTGTATAAAGTAAGAGTATTGTATCTCAAACACCGCATCTACACTATGTATATGGTCCTTACTACAGGGATATTCTTACAGAAGACATTATGTTCCCTTTTTTTTTTGAAGAAAAAAATTGAAATAGAACAGAACTTTCGATGAGTATATACAAAAAGGAATGAGGTCCTTCGGAATGTGTTGATATACCCCGTTTTTTTTTCTTTTTTTTTGAAATGTTACATTTTTTATACATAATTTGTTTTTTTTTTTCGTTTCTTCTTCTTTTAAGGAAAAGGCGGAAAACATTGCAACACGTGACCGAAATTTTTGATCCTTTGCTTAACGTTTTTTGTTTTTTCAAAAAAAGAAAAAATCATAAAAATGAGAGGAAAATCGTTGTATATCTTAAAGAGAAAGCGCCGAGAAAGCAAGCACGTAGAAAATTGTACCAAAAAAAAAATATTGAATGAATGAAATGTCTTAGAATCAAAAGAAAAAAAAAAATAATAATAATAAAAGAAATATAATAGAAAAAAAGGACATTAACCGTAAAAAAAAAAAAACGAAAATCGAAAAAAGAAAGACAATACTTTATCCCTTTCAACGAGAGTAAGAAATGAGATAAAATAAGGATCTCCCGTTTGCCTGAACTGAACTTATTTTCGATATTTCTCGACATTGACATTTAATGGAGAATAATTTGATTAGATATTGGGTCACATTATCCTGTTAGTAATTCGATGTTCGCTTTTTCTTTTCTCGTCTTTTTTTTTTTTTATATAGAATTCGTTCATTCTTATAATACCACCGTCAATCATTCAATCAGCTACAACCTAATACCGTAATTTATCCAACCCAAAACCCACCCACTCTCATCCGATATATACGACATATTGGAAATATTGTGTATACTGTCATTATATTTTCCGTAAAGGAATGTGTAAATCCTTTTTATATGATAGCATAAAGTATTGGAATACCTTCTTAATATAAATTTCATATTCAGTACTAGAAAGGGAAACATAAACGATGGAAATCCAGGAGTAAAAATGGTCGATTATTTACGAAACTGAAATTAATACTTATAAAATTAGTATACAATAATATATCCCGTCTTAGGACGAATGAGAAGATTGAAACCTTAAAACAATGATGAAGAAAACTTCTGGCAATCAGATGCCCTTCATTTAAAAAGTAGATTTGAAAGAATTAATTTCCTAGGATCGTGGTTTCGGACCAAAAAAAAAACTTCAAGAAATTTTAGTATGTTTCCATAAATTTGCATCAGGAAATTAAAAAATTGCATATTTTCAGGCGCATATTAAATTTTTAATTATGACAGACACTGAGATATTATGTTTATATAATTTTTTGTTTGTTTTTTTGTTCTTTTAGTTCAACATAATTAAAAACAAGGTTTTCTAGAAAAATATAAAAAAGAGTAAAAGTTGTTTCTTAAATAAAAAAAAATAGCTTTTTGTATAAAAATAAAACGATATTTTGAGATAAATTTTAAAAATACAATTTCTAAAAAAAAGTGCATAAAATTACAAATTCGTTCAATTAATATAAAATAAATAAACATGAGGAATTGTTCCAGTCTTCCGGGTTTTGCTGTTTTTATTGCAGGTAAATTTTTTATTTAAATAAATACAATATTTTAAATTTAGTTTTTTCTATTTTTTTTTTTTTTGAAGATATTTTTAAACCTTGGAAAATTAAAATTTTTCGAATTTATTCAAATACCTTCATTAAGATGTGAAGGAATTTCATTAAAGTTATAAAAAAAACAGTAGAATAAGTTTGAATTAATTATATTTTACACTAATCATATTTTAAACTTCACTAGTTTCTTTGAAAAACTTGGAAAGTACATTAATTGATAAAAACTAGAAGCCAGCTTCTGTAGAAGTGCAACGACCATTACTTAGAATCTAATTTTTCATTTCCACCTCATTTATAAGGTTGGAATTTTCATGCATTTTTTGTTTAGAGTCATATAATTTTTAACCCCGTTTGAATAATTTAAAAAATATATATTTTAAAATTCGTCTCACTCTTCCTGGGGCCTCTCCACAAAAACTCCAACAAATTTCATCTACGTTTTCTACTCCATTCGGAGTTGTATTCAAGTCTTTTTGCTTATGTTGTCATTCGGCCACCCTAACCAATTGTAATTATTATTTTTAATTCTTATTCCGGTATATAACATGCTTCTAAGGACTGATTTCCCGCATGCATGAAATATTACGAGTTTAGTGTTTCTTGTTATAAAAGTCGATTGTCAGACCGGTTTCAAATTACTAAATGCTTCTCTGGCCTTACTTATATTTTAAACTAATTATACAAATTATACTACTTTTCACCGCAGTTCTGTTCGCTTCTAGAAAATGTTGACCGAGAATGTAGAATTTTCTGTATCTTTCTTTGGGGCGATACCAGAAATTCGGATCTTAAAATCACAATCTTAAACGCCAGTAGTACAAACACGATACAACATTAGAGATTTAAATTGTTCCATTCGATTCTACTTTGAAAAAAAGTCAGAATTCAACAAAAAAGCATTGACATACAACAAAAACAAAAAAAAGCCCAAAATTTTTTTTGTGGCTAGTTACTAAAAAGAATAGAGTTTCACAAGTGTGGGCGTATAAATCATATTTTAAATTAATTATTTTCCCTCCAATTAATAAAATCATTTAAATCAATAAATTGCACTCACTCACCTAAACCATTTTTTAATTAGATCGTAATTAACTCAAACAATTCTCATATTCGATTTTTATGTGACGTGCAATTTATTTCATTTTTTATTTGTTTGCTTTTTTTCTTTGGCATTTTGAAATTCCACTCAATGAGATGTGAAATTTAAATAAATCGAAATAAATAAAATTGATGGACGCAAAAAAAACAGCATAAACATCAAGCCATCCGCCACCTATCAGCTACGATCGCGAATTATTGGAATAATTTCAATTTGTGTTTTCTTTATTTAAATAATTGAATAAGGTCCTTAAAAAAAAATTCCAAAATGAATAAAACTGCAAATGCAACAGAAAAAAAGCCAATTCGTAAAATACAAATTTATTAAAAGAATATATTTTTGTTTTTTTATCCATATCTGTCTTTTTTTGCATTTAAATATTTATTTTTCCTTTTGATTTTATGTATTGAACTGTCAGAATCTCACTCCGGATTCCACCCGTCATTAATTTTTTATCAATAAATTTAAAGGAGGCATTTCCAATATGTTTTAATTTTTTCATAACAT
Source organism: Xylophagus ater (assembly GCA_963422695.1). NCBI lineage: Eukaryota > Metazoa > Arthropoda > Insecta > Diptera > Xylophagidae > Xylophagus > Xylophagus ater. The sequence goes on along the minus strand of OY730478.1, from coordinate 62,800,364 downwards.
ACGAGTAAGTACATACATAATGGCACTCAATTAGAACTGATTGCATTGCATCCCGTAAGTCGAAAATAAATATTGTATTCAATAATTTCTTGAAATAAAATCACATTGTAGTCCCAAATGTTCGTACATACAACTGGGACATGTAAAAAAGACGTATTCAAATATATGTGTTAGATCAGAAAATTACAATTTAGCACTTTAAAGTTAATTCAGTGAAATGATATAATTTATTCCCATTTCGTCATTAACTATCGTTTAGAGCCATTTATACGTAGTGCAGCGTAATTCTACATCGCTTGTTTCACTTATTCTGCATTGTTTTGTAATCTGAATACAATCTTAAATTTTTTTATAATTTCTTGTAAACCAAATTTACATCACCAAGGCACGAAAAACGTCACTGTTAAAAGTTTGGATAGATTTAATACATTTTTGGTTGTACACTAACGTAACGTGTGCTCACTGAAATTCTTAACAAACCTCAACTTTTGTAAATTATTTTAACACTTATAAGTTTAATTTATTAAATACAACTTTGCAGTAGGTTTTGATTCCTATTTTAAAAATTTATTCGTCTTTTTAGGTCTGTTTTATTTGCCATACCCTACAGCGGAGCAGGGTAAGTGGCAAATAAAACGAGCAGGAGTAGGAAAAAGCTTTAATTCAAATGTTTGTAGCGCTGCTTAGCAACCATATTGTAATTAAATGAGAAACTTTTAGCTAATACACTTTTTATGGTAGAAAACTGAACTAATTTCGGTGTGAGAGCTGACCCTGGTCTGAAAATAGTGTAGGATTTGCACTTTTGTTGTTTTTGTTTTCAATGTTAAAATTTGCTCTGCCCCAGAGCAAGTGGCAAATAAAACAGACCTTTTATGTTAATAAAACGTTTTCCTGACAAGATTATAAGTATCGTGCTGAACTTCGGTGCAAGAAACTGAAGCGACCCTGATTTAACTCCAGCTACAGGTTATTTACACTTTTTCGAATAGTTTTGGTAATCGACGAGTGGTAATATTTACACACAGAAAACTTATATTTTTTTATACCACAAAAATGTTAAAAATAAGTTTTAAAAGTGTAACGATTAAATTGACACTTACACTTATACATTTTATACTTTTTTGAGGACTTAAATACACACTAAAAAAGTGTTAGATCTATTCAAAATTTATAATCGTGTAGGAGTAAATTTACTGTTCTTACTTATGTATTCCCTTTTGCTATCTTTTTAGAGTGTATTACGGTATATGAGAACGACTTAAAACAGCCACGGTTTGATAAATTGATAAATCAAGTTAAGATTTGCAAATGTCACTAGTACCAGGCCTATAGAGAAACTATATAGTGTAAATCAAGGTTTTTCACATTTTAAATTAATAAGTTGACGCCTTTAACGCGAGACTTCACAAATAAGCTTTCTTATAATCGATTTGATCTAAAAAAAAAAAAATTTATTTCAATAATCTACAACCAATAAATTCAATAATTGAAATTACATGAAAGGAAAGATGATTTCATGGAAAAAGGATATTCCATGTGATCTGGACGTAATAAATGAAATTCTGTTAACTTATTTACAAATATGTGATTTTATTTATTTATTTTGGTACATTTTCAATTCAAAGCTCATTCGTTATGTACACGAAATTCATTCAAATTGAATATCAAGGCCCTTTTATTTGAGCAAACAAAAAGGCCTGAATCTTAAGAAATACAAAGTATCTTCGTATTGTACCTCAATTTTATATATTGGTACTTTCTTAGCATTTAACTAAAGTATAAGAGAGTATTGTAATCATTAAAAAATTCAACCTCTGTACCTCTTCTAAAGTCTTCTAAATACAAAACGACTATTAATCATGTCTGTATGTATGTATAATTAACGTCTGGATGCTGTCACTTCATTTGAAAATTACCAACCCAATTTTGTTAAAATTTGCTAGTAAAATACTTTATAGGGAGAGTTTTTAACCAGAAGAACTTCATTTTGAGTGCAAATATAACTGTATCCTAACCACAAGTCTGATTGTAATGAAGTTTAATACACAAGATAGGTGTTACGAGTATGATAGGAACAATTGATTGATTTTTGAGCAAGAAATTCTAAAATGGAAATATGTAATTTTAGATTTGTATTGTCACTTTATTTTATATACGTGATAACTAGAAAACGACTAGCCCAATTTTCTTAAAATTTGGTGCACAGAAATGCTATAGTAAGTGAATGAACTGTTTAGTTTTTGACCGGAAATGGTTCCTATAATTTATTAGGGATTAAACTTGCAATTTTTCGTCTACGAAAGTTGGATGGTGCTCCATACCAGATTTTATTTCAATTTTTCTTTTATCATATTAACACCCGCGATTCAATGATGTGCGTGAAGAACGTATGTTTTTTTTTTTTTTATATAAAACATTCAAAACAAAATGTTTATTTTTTTTGCAAGTAATACGATGTGCATACATATCGATAGATTATATCAAATTACGTACACACATTGGACTTCAATTTATGTTACAATTGGTACTTCAAAAAAACACATAACAATTTGAAGCGCCGGGAATAAACATTTCACTTGCATGAATCAAATAGTATATAGTAAATTTAAAAGCGGCATGTAACTCGGAAACGTTGTAGGGCAAACCGGAGCACATTGAAACGGACTTTTGCGTTTGTAATTATTTCTAAACTGAAAATAAAAGATGTAAAATTAGTTCTAACTGTACGAATAGCATACTATGGTCGATTATCTGTGACAAACACAGGTTGCAATCAAAATGGTTATGTCGTTAAAAATACGTGACGAGTAGTAATTGTGTTAACGTATCCGTAAATAGAATGGATTTAACTCGTATACTGTGCAATTTATGGTGTAAAGGATTTTCAAGTCTGACCTAGGCCAGACTAATGTATACCGCGGGTCACACTGAATACAAAAATTATTTATAGTATTGAAAATAGGTAATAAGAAGATAATGTTAAAACGTTGAAATTTGTTAAATTTCCTATTTCAAAAGAAATTGATAATATTTCAACCAATCCAGTGTTCCAACATGCCCTAGTCTCCCCTAGGATACTTGAGTATTCGCATCAAAAAATGTACTTCGTTGAGTAGTAAAAAGAAATTCTTCTACCTCGAAAATGTTTGATTTTCTATACTTTTGGGTTTTATCAATTTTAGATTTCGACCACATTTTGTATTTTATTTATTATCAGTTATTGTTCCAGGCCTGTGGATGAATACGAATAATATTATTGAAATATTGAAAGAGGGTCATTTATGTTGATACAAGGATTTTGGTATGTTCATGTGAGGTCTATATGTATAAAAAAAAGTAAAGTAAAGTAACACCATTAGACCATATCGTGCAAAAATATTGAATCACACATAAAAAAAAAACCGTACAAGATTTGCTATGCTGTGATATAAAATATTTAGTGGAAGCTTTCACTTTTATAGACAAGTTTTTGATTATTTTTTTTGGTTATCATTTTTGAATATTTTTGCAAGATCACTTTTTTAGTATAATTCCATAATTTATTGATTTCTATTTCAATATATCTATTTTGGGTTTTATTTGCAATTCAATTAGAATATTTGATTCGTCTTTATATTAAAACTAGCCCAAAAATTGGCATTTAAATGAAATACAATAGAAAACTTTTAGATGTGAAACCACCTCATTCATATTTACAATATTTATTTAGGAATTTAATATGTCTCATACTTGAAAAAGAATTTCACGAGTCTAAAGTGTTAATTAAACGTAATAAAATAAAATCTAAAAAAAACGCGTGTTAATAATATCTGCTAATTCGAATATATTTTCGCTATTAAATTCATGTAAAACGTAATTTAATTGCTTAACAATGATTAAAGAATTTTAGTATCTGTCAATTATCTCTGGGTTAAATGACGTTAAAAATGTAGCCTTGTATCGCATATATCTGTATATCTGGCTGTTCCGAATTGATTGCCATTTAACCAGGGAACGCTTCAATAGAATAAGAACGTATCGAAATATTTAAAGTCCCTTGTATTCCAAAAAAGGAATCATTATATGGTGTTAATTTCTGGTCTGACAGGCTGAATGGATCTTATTTCTTTCCAAATCAGAAAGGAGCTGTAATTATCATCAACAACGAGGACAATCAAAAGGTGATAATCAATTTTTGATGTAAGGAATTTAATTACTTCGAAATCTGGCATTCAAAAGTTGATAAACAAACGAAAACATAAATAAGCAATAACACCTTTGTCAGTTTCTATAAAGAGTTCATTGGATATCATGATAAAGTATCAAAAACATTTTGTTGTTAAATACAATATAATAAAAAGCATTATAGCTTCACGAAATCAACAGAAAACTTTAACCATTAACCATTAAAACTTGATATTAAAGCTCTTTTTTTTTTTTGTATCTAAAGCCTTGATGAACATATTCCCTTTCTTCTCTTCTATATATATATAAAAGAAAAAACTAATACCTTATGGAAAATATAAGAGTGCTATCAAAGTTTGTTTAGCTTCTTTTTATTAACATTATTCTTGCAAAGTAATGTTCAATTCCTTTGGGAATTTCTTGCTTGTTGCGTTTATACCAATATCTCCAACCCTAAAAGAAACAGGGAGAAAAAAAAGTCGGTTTTATACGTGTTTCATGCAACAAATAAATTCCATATTATATCAAAAATGAATTAGAAAACAAAAAGCGTAAAAAATATATGTAAAAATGTAGTAAGTACGTACTAAGGCGAAAAAAGAAAACGACATTAACATTGTCAGTACGAATCTTATATGCTTTCATAATGTCTTATAATATCATTGAAATTCAGTTTTGTATTTCAATATTTAAAATCAAATCTCGTATTTCTCATCCTCAAGATAAATGAAAAATTCTCCTACATTCATTTTCATCCATATCGAAAAATTATCATATTATTTTGAATACGTTCTTCACATATCCTCACACACTCCACATCCTATACACCTTCGACATGGGAATCATTTTTGAATAGCATATCCTATCATCCATTATACTAATTTTTGTTCTTTATTTAATACATATATTATGTTTTACCTATGAGCCATGGTGGTTATCCCATAGAACAGAAGTTCAGGACAAATTAGTTAGGAAAATTAAAATCATAAAACACCTAAAAATGGTAATAACAAATATGGCACTGTATATAATAAGAACTGAGATAATTTTCATTAATATTTGTTGGTTGAAAAAGAAGATACCAAAAAAAATATTATAATTTAATCAGGTTAACTATTAATTAAGTAATTTATATTAAAACTAGTAATTAAAATTATATGTTAAGTATTTGGTATATATGAAAATCGTATTCATGAGTCTGTTCAAAATTTTGAATATTTTTAGTATTTATAGCAAATGATCTAGACCTACTTTAGCAAATGAAATTAGTAACAATTGGATTTTAACAATCTTACTTTTAGGCATTTCAAGTAATTAAAAGTAGCTTTTGTTTGATAGTGGGTGGATTACAGTGCAGTTTAAAATAAAAACACAATTATTAAATAGTCTGAGAAATAAAATTGAAATAGTAGAATATTCTGTTAGTATTATTTCCGATTATTTAAGGCGTGAAAATATTTAAATAGAATTTTAAATTGAAAAATTAGTAAGAAAGAATTAATTATTAGGTTTCAGTTCAATGAAAAAAACACAGTATTTGACAATTAGTATGTATTAGAGATGCCAAGTCAAATCCGATTATTAAAATAAATATAGTCATAATTTTAAAAGATGTTTTATACTTTCATTAGCAATTATTCTTTAAAATATATTTGAAAAGAAAATTAGATTGATATCAATGGTTTCTTTACTATCTTTCTAGTTAACTGGACGGCTAAGTTAAGAAAAATACATAATATAAACTTGTAACAACAGCTAAACCGATACAACTATATCACTAATACAATATTTTTGTATTCAAAATTTCGAAAGCACTAGCATAAATTGAAGAAAGCTTAAAAATTTCTTATTTGTTAAATCATAACTAATGATATAGTAGCTGTGTTTTTTTGAGAATGGTATCGACGCTTACCATACATTTTATACCCGCTTATTTAGCGCCGGATAATATCGAGTGCTAAATTAGCCGTGAATAGTAGACATGTATTAAGTACTATCTTCCATATGGTATATGGCGCAAATCAAAACTACGATTTCTTTTGTTCCGTCAGTTAATATCAATAGTACCAACATCCGAAATTAAATGTTATAAGCACATTGATTTAAAAAAATCGTTTTTTTTTTTCAGAAAGTGAAATAGCGCCCGTCTTTTTTAACAAATACTATTAATAAGTTTGCATTTTCATATTTCCCCAAATCAAAATCCAAGTTGGAAACTCTACTTTATTATATATTTTTTGATAGTTGATACAAACCTTGAACAGACTCTATATTAAATTATTTATACAAAAGATAACATTAGGTATATATTATATCACCCACAACTGTTTCAAAACATATTCTTTTTGTTATCACCAAAAACAAAAAAATATTAGCAGAAAAAGTCAACATATAATGTAATTAAATGCGCATAATAAAAAAGTTTTTCATTCTCACATAAAATAATAGATGGAGACACAATTAACGTAAAATTGCCTTCATTATTTATGCAAGAAATTAGTTCTCTATGAAGCATTAATCATTCCGCCACATATATATATTATTTTGTTATTTATATTATTTCTAACTAGAACTTTATGTAGTCTCTTCTACTCGTCCTGCCATAAAAATTATAGTAAGAAAAATGTCCAACAAAAAAAAAAAAGGGAATAATACAAATGGTAACATGAAAAACGAAAGAATTACATATAAAAAAAAAATAAGATGGCATTGTGATATGGTTGATTTTTCCTGGATTATTTCAAATTGTGTACAATTTTCTTTTCGCACATATCCAAGATGAATGAATAGAAAAAAGGAGGAAAATCCATTAAAGGAAAAAGGTATAAATGTTTAGTACTCCGTAAATGTTAATGAATTGTGTCAAGAGCTTTTATTTCATATATCCTTCTATGCTTGTTCAATTTCGAGTATTTTTCTATAAGAAAAATCTATTATTTTTTTCTATTTTCTTTATATTCTTTCAAACAATTTTCACCGAATTTCATTTCAAATTTTATTCTTCGACATTTTCTCAATTAATATAAAGAAAGAATAATGTTAGATTGTTGGTTAAAACAAATTAGTATCCTATATTAACATTATTTCTTTCCTTTTTTTTTATATATCTAAAGTAAAGAAAAAAAAATAGAAAGTCAATGTTCTTCTAATAACATTATCGAGATTGATTTAACTGATTTAGATAAAAAGAAATAAAAAATATGTTACATAAAGTATTGTTCAACTCTGGTTCTTGTTTTTGAGAGTATTATAATCGAAACTCAATTATTCTACATATACTATATATAGTTAAACATCATTAAGCTTTTAATTTCATTATGTTTTATTGTAATACTCGATGAAAATTAATTCTGGAAAAGTATACAAGTAATGACATTAACGCGATCTAAAGTATGTTAGCTTTAAAAATCATAAAATATGGAAGCATTTACACAAAAGGATTTTCCACACAATAAGATGGAATATAAATAAAGAATTTTGTGGTGCCTTGTTCTTTAAGTTAATTTACTATATATTTTATTATGTAATGCTTTAGACAGATTTCTGATTTTAATTACAATAATTATTTTTTAATGATACTTCTGGATGACCCATGACACATCTTCTTTTTTTCACAATGATCATTATTCTTGTCATTTCAAAAGGTTCAAAAAGTTACTATTTTGTTTATAGTTTTCAAAATAGAATGTTTATTCATTTTGATTCAATAAAATTAATTTTTTTAAATTGTTTTTAATACATTTTAAGGAATTTTTAGAATAATAAACATTTTTCCTCCTTTTAAGTTTATGTGAAAGAAGAAAACATATCAAAATCACATGAAATTTTTAAAATTTTAAAATGTAGATGGACCTGTAAACAGGGTGAAGCAACAATTTGGAACCTCTTCACAATTTCATTTGATAATTAAAACAATAATGATAGTTGAAATAGATACTTAAAATTGATCATTATTATATAAATAAAGGACATTATCGAGTTTTAATGACCGATTGGGAAATAATGATCATTAAAATCGGAGATCTGTCTAGGATATAAGTTAATTTAAGAATTTGGCAAGACGTCCATATTATATGGAAATTTGGAAATAATATAATTTGCTTGCCTTTTTTAAATATTACGTGCGGTTATTTTGGAATGCTTTTTAAACGACCGAAAAATAAACAGAAAGTAATATCTATCGAAATCCTTGTCTCTCCATTTGTTTCTTACTAATTCTAATTAAATGTGGAACCATCCCAGCAGCATATTTAATATAGATCTTAATTACTCCTATCGTCGTTAAATCTTCAATATGTCAAATGTGTTTCTATGTACACCAATAAATTTTTTCTTAACTTTAAACTTGATTTAAAAAATCAGCTCATACAGTTAGCTTTATTCCAATTTATCGAGGTTATAAAAATAACAATAAATACAATTATGTTCCGAACCCAACCTAATAACTTAAGATTGTAACGTGTGATTCAAACCTTACTTTTTTTTTCAATAGGGTTTTTTTGACAGATCATTCGTGACTTGTGTCATTCTGATTTGCCATTTTTGTTCAGTATTGTATGGCAATTCATCATGTCAAGACTTACATCTGAGCAACGTTTGCTGAATGGGCGCTTGAACGCATCGAAGAAAATCCGGAATTTTCAAGCCAAATTTTGTTCAGTGATGAGGCTCATTTCTGGCTTAATGGCTACGTTAATAAGCAAAATTGCCGTATTTGGGATGATGAGCATCCACAAGAGTTTCAAGTGCTACCATTACATCCATTGAAAACAACAGTTTGGTGTGGTTTATGGGCCGGGGGCATCATCGGTCCGTATTTCTTCAAAAATGGGGCCGGCGGCCACGTTACCGTCAATGGTGAGCGCTATCGTGCCACAATAACGGACTTTTTGGTACCTGAAATTGAAGCCCGTGGTCTCGACAATATTTGGTTTCAACAAAACGGTTGCTACGAGCCATACAGCCCGTGTTACAATGGATTTATTGCAAAATCATTTCGGTGAGCAATTAATTTCACGTTTTGGCCCAGTGAATTGGCCACCAAGATCGTGTGATATCACAACTTTGGACTTTTTTCTTTGGGGCTATGTAAAGTCAAAAGTCTTTGCCGATAAACCAGTGACAATTGAAGCATTGGAAGCGAACATTACACGTGTCATTCATGAGATTCCGGTCGAAATGCTTGAGAGAGTGATCGAAAATTGGACCGCCAGACTGGCCGAGCTGAAACGTATTGCCGGCCAACATTTGAAGGAAATTATTTTCAAACATTAAGGTTTTAAGTTATACACAATGATTTTTCTGAGTGTACATACTATCAATGATCGCAATTTACAAACTGACTTTTCCTCTGTTGAATCTTTGCTACGTAATGTTCACTTTCAATTTGAACATTTAAAAATTCCGTACTGTCCTCGCGTTTTACTGTCACAATTTTTAAATTAAACGAAAACAAAAACTAAAATAAAGTTTTTGTTACGTCAAAATGGTTAATTACCTTGAACTTACATACATAGACAATTTATTTGTCGTAAACTTTGTTAAATATTTGGAAAATTACCAAAAAGAAATTTTCGAAAATAAATTCTCGAAATGATCGATGATCGTTCTATTTTGAGGATCGAATAAGAAAATTAAATTCTCGTATTTTAATTCATTGGAATTTCTTTTTAATTAATTTAAATTGGAAATTATACGAAAATTAATGACATCTTAATTGTATTAAAGATATCTTTCGTTTATTGGATCTTCAAACTAATCAAATGTATTTCCCAAACAAAAAAAGAAAAAGAACTTCTTTAATTAATGGAGGCGTATTGTACTATAATCTTTAATTTGATAAAAATAAAATGTGCAATTTTAAGACGAATTTTTTTTTTTCCATACGAAAATAGCAACTTTTCACATGCAAACCACCCACATATGACGTAATAACAATTTCAATAATAATAATTCATACTCAATATTTTCTTTGGACGTTTAGTCTGATATCTATTTCTATTATTAAAAGAAAAGAATTTTCTTTCAAATTTAAACGACAATCAAATATTTGTTCCACGAATTTTTCTTTTCTTGACGCAAGATCTTTGCTGTAAAGAGAAAATTATGAACTAAAATATTTAAATTTTATAAAATATATGAATAACAAAATAAATACTTAGTTGTATATTTTGTTTTTGGTTTTTTTTTTTTGTCTTTCGTCAATTTTTTATTGGCCCACTCGTCGACCTCAACCTCTTTGAATCTCATATATGAAAATTTAATATTTACGATACTTTTTGCGTTTGAATACAATTTCTTTTCGCCTTTTATTTAGATACATGAAAAGCTAAAAACAAAATATATACAATATATATATTTATATGAATTAAAATCGGTCCATAACCAATTTTTTGGTAGAAATGGCAGTCGTAGAAATGGAAACTTTCTCCAAACTGGTGGCCTAAAAAACAACACAAAACTAGACGAAACTTTTAGCCGGTCATTTTCTCTTTCCATTATTATATTTAGGTATTCATGATCTTTCGTATACCTTATTTCTGCGTATCTCCTATTTTAATATTACGAGACATCATGAACGTACCCATTTAAATTTTTCGTAAGTTTTTCATGTGTTAGTCAATTTGACGTTTGTCACATTTGTCAAACTTGAAATTTTGTTCCACACATTCCTTTTTTTTCTAATTTATTTTCCTAAAATTAAACACAAATTTAACATATTTAATTAAAATTTAAAAAGAAAATAACATAACACATTTTTACCTCCATATTTTTTCACTTGTCAAAATCAAATTTTGAAAAATTACGAGACTGAAAAAACATGCTTCAAAGTCGCGTATCTCGCATCGAAGTCGTATTTAAATTTTCCATACAAAAATTTTATAAAACTTTACGAGACTTATCAGAATACGAACTTTACGCCGTTTACTCCGTTTACGAGTAATACGAGGGTTTTACGAAAGATCATGAATACCCTAAGTATCTTTAGAACGATTTTATAGAAATTCAACGCGTTATCGTATAATTGGTATAAACAACATACCAAAACAATATAAATTAAACTTTAAATTAAAAATTGTAATTTCAAAACATTGTCATTGAACTTCATAATATTTAGGTTATGTGAAAAAATTAATTTTTTTCTGACTTGCTGACAATCTAAAATCTTATTTGAAGGTAAAGACTAAGGTTTTAACTTTATCGGCCTACGAAATCGAATACGAAAGATATATTTATGCCCTAACGCACTTTATGTGTAGATAATCAAAAATTATATCGATTTATTCATCCCCGTGCGTTTATCAGAAACACGTTACTTGATTTTAATAAAATTTGGAATGTAAGTGGACCATTCCTTAACTCGATATGGTATTTCGTATTTCAAAAAAATTAGCCATACGGAAGGAAATTATAAAGCAAAAATCATCATAAATTAATTACGTATATTGACTACATAAATATTATAAAAGATACTATGCTGAATTTCGATAAAATTGAACCAAGGATAGTGCAGAAACAAATGTGTGGCAGAAACAAGGTTATTGTTTCCAATAAAAATGCAAATAAAAATCATAATAGGACCCAAGTAGCAAAATAATCTTAATTGAAATGAATTAGTAATTTGCAACGAGTGTAAAACGAATTAATTTGTAATATTTTTCGGTATTTCACTGACAAGCTTTTTAGCAACTGTAAGTTGTATTCTAACTTGTATGAAACTGCAACGAATTAGTTTCGTTTCCATCAATTTCACACTTGTCACTGTGTGCTAAATTGGTAATGATTGCTTTACTTGCATATCAAATAAATAAAATAATAGGCAAAGTTAAAATGTTTATTTTTAATTAGATCGTAACGTTTATTTAATGATTTCTAATCCCTAAAATACAACGTGTCATAATCAGTGTCCATCACGTTCGTTTTCGATTATAGTATTGCAACTAAATATGAAATATGAAAACGTTGCGTGCTCAACATATTACAATGGAATAAATTCTTCTTTCCCATATGTGTCTTCATCGTTGCAATGACGTTTTAAGAACATCAACAAAATTGTTGCTCCGGTGTAGATAGATCGTCAGAGTTACAACAAGCTGTAGCTGTTGACACTAACTCAGAACGGATTAATTTGAAACTTCGTGATTCATGTAACCTTTTTGACACTCAATTCTGCAATTTGGGTATTGCTTTTGTATGTAAGCAAAATTGGCAAGGATTAGTAAAAAAAAATCAAGCCCATATGGTTCACCAAAAAACGTGTTTGAATTAGCTTTGATGAATCGTGATATAAGAAAGAAATTCTTATTTACCTTATCATAGCTTTGAGAAAATGCCAAATTCTAAACATTATTGAGTGGTGTTGTATCGTCAGGTAACTATTTTAGATATCAAACTTTTTTACGCGCATTTGAATTGATCCAAATCAAATATTATTCAGAAATATACGAGTATATTAATTTTATACAAAAATAAATACAAATTCGACTATGTTTTCGCAAAACAAATATTTACAAGTATTTTATTTGACAAAAGAAACATCGAAAATAACTTTATTTTATGGCAAATCATTAAATCCTTTTCTTTGTACCCAAAAATGAAGTTAATTTTCTCATATTTCGGAATTTTTAGGAATTCCTTCAGCATAACTACATTAATTCCAGATTTTTTTTTCATTTTTACAATATAACTAATCAACCTAAACGTGTTTCTAATAAATTTTCGAAGCGATTACCTTATATCAGTTACACACCATAAAAAAGAATGGTATTTCGAAAATATGAACAACCAAAAATCGAAAAGTAAGATAACATATGAAAAGTATTTCCGGACACGCAATATTCGAATCAAGAAATTCATTATATGAAGCCATCACCCTAATTTCCCAGCACTTTATGTCAAACACGTAGAAGAAATAGACGGTATTTTTTGCACTATAAGTAAATGAAAAGCTGTGCTTAAACATGTTATTATGAATGGTAATCATTCAAGTAAGGTGTTCATATCAAAAGAGTTAAACATGAATACTTTTGTAACATTTATTATTCCCTAACGGAAGTAGTTGGCGAATGAAGGTATCCGTATGACTTTTCCATCAAACGTATATATATACGATCTTTTGTTAATATTTATTTGATACTTTGTTGTACATCATTTGATATTATACCTAGTTGAAAACTTATTGTACTCAAGTACCATATGGTTAATACAAGAGTAGGTAATGAAAAAATACATTTTACAGTCAACCCTCATACAACACGGTAAACCCACGTAAAATACGGCAACCTATAAAACGTTTTCGCTCTTCGCAGGAACCTATTTACCTACGGTGTTGTAGATGGGTTACCAATATTTTTTTTATAACTTTTGCAAAACTTTAGTGATTAATGATGTTATAGGGAAAATTGTAATTTTGGAATGTTTGAAATTTAGATACTTTTGAAGTATAGAGAGTTATGTGAAGCTTGTATAATTTTGAAGTGATTTCTCTGTTTTCAAGAGTATGAGTCGATTGTTCTTTCCAATGGCATTAAAGTTCAAATCAGGAGGATGACAGCAAAATGATTGTGTAGGGATACCATATTAATTGTTTTAAAAGGCTAATTTCATTCATTTTGCGATCGGGTAGCGGTTGATCGTTAAAAACATTAAAATATCTTACACGTGTGTACCCAAAGACTGTACTGCAGAATACGATTTTTACATACTATCGTTGCATAGAACTTAACAAAATTTTCAATGACATCGTGTAGAATAAGAGTAATAAAAAAATTCATAATTCAGCTTTTCATTTAAATAAAACCAACTTAGTTTAGAAAATTTCAAATTCTCGAAACAAATTCTCTAAAATCGATATCAAATTGGATTAATTAACATTTAAAACAGGATTTTTCCACAACATTTAACAACAAATAAACATTCAAAAACAATTTTAGTTGTGATAATACTTTTACAGAGAAATTGTTAGAAACTTTTTTTACACTATATAATCGCCTATATTTTCATAAATCATTAAAGTTTAATCGATATGTTATGAGTATATAAAAATAAATGTATTTTTATGAAAAAGGATATTTCCAAATTTTTCCTTTTTCACAATTTTTTCTTTGATATCATAAAATTGCCAAAATTGTGTCATAAAAAATTACATATTATTATTAAATAAAAAATTATAAATAAAGGAAAACTTTGAACATTATAAGGACTATGAATGATACTTAAATTTACATCCAATTAAAGTAATATTCAAGCAACTATTTCAACCCTATTCTACATATTTACACTGAGGAAAATTATGGTTTCTTTAAACAAAATGATGTGAGCACAAGAAATGAAGCTATACAGACATGAAATTCCTAACAATCCTTTTTTTATTTTGAAATTTTCTTTTAAATATGATAATTTTAATAATAATTTTATAAACTTTTTTGGAAAAAACTGGAAAAAGCTGAAGAGTCATCGTCGTGGTTCGAACTTAGCATATTCGGTTACTGAACTTTCCAACTATTTTATATCGACTCCTCTATTACAGATTCGTCGCTAAATTTTGTACTTAAAGTCTAATAATGAAAATAGAACAATAGTGGCAATGAAACTGAATTGGTTGAATTGGTTGAATTGAAAACGCTGTGTCAGTGGATACTAGTATAATCACGGTATCACATTTTTTCACTTGTTTAATTTCTCCAGTCTTTTATACATTCTAATTATAAATATAGGTGTAACAATTCAAATATATGTTAAAAGCAAATACATTTCAGAGCAACTATTAAAATATCTGTGAAAACACTATAATTTATTGAACCATTATTAGAAAGAATAAAATGTGTAATACTTCCAATGATCATAAAATAGTTTGTCATATCTTGAGTTTTCAGTGTAGGGATTCTATTAAGAAGCACACAAAATCCTACCACGTTTTCATAAATTTAATACACGTACAACTTTAATACTCGGAGTTACAACGTAATAGATTCCTTGAAACCTTCATTCTGATTCGAAATACACTAATACTATTTTGTTGTTGATTTTTTCTAGTATAAAACTTCATAAATGGTAACAATTCAGGTTTTGTCGTAAGTTGAAATATTTTTCTAATTTAGGACGGTCGTAATTTAAGGAATTTACTACTACCACATTTTAAATCAATAAAATTACCGGTATACCGCATACATAGTGTGACCTTAACTTTTTTCATATATTGCTATTATGTGAAGTGAACTTATTTTGAGTGAAAGTATTCACATACTCCTAGATTCGTGTACACAAATAAATTACTTCACTGAAGTAGAACGAAAAGTAATTATTTTTAAACAAGGATCTGAAAGTAGAGAGAAAAAAAATAAAAATAAAGTGCATTTTTTTGGATAGGGCAAAGAATACTATATTTTGTACATGTGAAAAACTTAGCATATAATTTGTACCAAACTTAAAAAACCCATAAAAAAAATAAAATTCTGCAACATAATAAAAAAAGAAAATTATTTTTTTCAACAACGAAACAAATATTGTACTAAATTCGTTCCTTTTTTTTATTGTTTCCTTGATTGTTGTTGATATGCGAAAAAGGAACCTTCGCCTTAAGGAACGCATAGTCAACAAAATTTCCAAATAGAATCCACGGAAGAATTTCTGGCTCTAGCCTCAGAGAATTTGTTAGTTTAATTCGTGATATCCAACAAAATACGAAGTAAAAACGCAGTCGAAATTGGAATATTTTTTTTCCTTTTTTTGGCTCTTTAGATTCATAAATTATGTTTCAGCTTTTGAAGGATTTCTTTTTTTTGTGTATTTTTCCAAATAGTAATATCCTTGTATGTACGTAATTAGTTTTTAGTACACTTTAAAAATATACCAGAAAAACGGAGCATACGAACAATTGAAATGAGAAAACAAGAATTGCTTTTATTCGAGAACTCCTTGAAATTTCAGCAAATTCGACCATCCTATAATATTTTCTTTATCTTATTGAGTACAAATTTCACTCGTCTCCAAAAGCAGAATGGATAGCCGTTCTTTTAGAAAATAAATTGAGAAAATTATGAAATCTCCAAATCTGTGAGATGAACGACAGAATCCTTACTACTC
Organism: Xylophagus ater; assembly: GCA_963422695.1. Taxonomy (NCBI): domain Eukaryota; kingdom Metazoa; phylum Arthropoda; class Insecta; order Diptera; family Xylophagidae; genus Xylophagus; species Xylophagus ater. The sequence continues at coordinate 62,784,113 of OY730478.1, read as the reverse complement.
GGAAATATAGTTCTAAATTACTTGAACCAGCGAGATTGTAACTAAACAATACAAATTGTAATTATTTGCACAAAATTTTAAACTCCTACCAAATGTAATAAATTTTTATGACTGACAAAACATGGACCAGTGATAACCCATTAGGTCTTAAATTACGGCAGAAATATTTTTTTCTCATTCTATCTATTGTAATATTGTATTACAATATTTTAAGTTGGGTTCCAATCTTACCCCAGACACAGCATCACTTTTTTTATGTCAATCCTGGTTTTCCTACCCTTTATATAGCTTGATCTTGCTTTAACCACGATCTTTTCCATACATTATTGTAGACCACATACAAGTTTTGTCACTTGACAAAAATTGAGAGTTTGACTGGAAACTTTTTATGCTTCTACCGTATATAGTAAGTCCTAATCTTTCACCATCAGATTACTATTTTGCTTCGGTCTCTGCCGAACTTCTGTAATTATGTAAAATTGAGATTCAAAATCAAATGACTTATCTCGGTTTTTCATCTAGAAAATCGAGAAATTTTCCAGTGTCAGGAAAATGTTATATTGTTTAATAAAGCTGTTATTTCCTGTGAAAATTCACTTTTCATTTACATAGAAAATAAACAGCATGACTTTTTGGCCTATCCAATACAAATGGAAGAAATAATGGAAGAAAATGATTCTATTTATTATTATGTTCTCTTGTATCCAATGTTTAAATTTTATTCAAGCATTTACCAGTTTTTCAAAGTTATTTTAAATAGCAAGATTTAAAAAAAACTAAACTTAATCAAAAATTCCTGTTTCATTGAATTCTTTAGTTTTTAAATAAATTAAAAATCTGTTTAAAAAACTTAAATTAGCATAAAATATAAAGATTGTTTAAGAAAATGCATCTGAGAAGTAAAATTTAATTTAAATTTCAAATAAAAACCAAACAAAAAAAATGTTATTCAGAAAAATTCTTATAAAGTTCCCGGAGAATACTAAAAGCAAATAAATATCGTTTTCAAAAAAATCAAGGAAACGCATTGAATAAAAAAAGCTTCACAAATGCAATCCATCATTAAAAACTTTTATTTAAAAAGTTTTCGTTGAAAGAATAAAAAAGTGCGGGAGGATCTGTCGCTACATACATATGTTTGGGTTCTCCATAGTACACCAATATATATGCTAGTAATGTTGGCAATGGTAAATGCAATTGAGATATATGGTATTATATGCAATCTCGAAAAAGCAAAAAAAAAAAAGAAACAATATGACGAAAAAAAGCTACTAACAGAATTAAAACAGTTGGAGGAGAGAACTAAACCAGAACGCTGAAGGAACATGAAAACACCGAAAAAAATGTTTCCAAATTGAAGTAGAAGTTAAGTATTGTATTATACGGAAAATTTGGAAATCCTTATTTTACTTAATGAGGTGCAGAAAATATAATATAAAGTTTGGAACTTTATTTTATTGCTTCAACGGATAATAATAAAACATTTTTTTCTCTCACTGCTGCCACCATTTTTGTTCATTTCGTCGTGTTTTTTTTTTTTGAAACAAAATATTTCATATAATATAGTTTTCTTTGGAAAATTTTAATTTTAAATTTGTAATTGTATCAGATTTGCAGTTAACCACAATTTGGGTTAGGAAAATATATTATACTGATTTTCTGCATAAAAATTAAAATCAAAGACCAAAATACACATGGTATTTTCTAGAGAGTACACAGACTGGCGTGTAGCTCAGAACTGCCTTCGACTTGTTTTGCATCCCAAGTAACTCTTTCTTATTTGGTATTAAATGCTACATTATAATATCTTTCAGTGTTCTGTGAATTAGCAATTATTTAGCATTAATGGTTCCATAAAATCAAGATGATAAATGAAACATACAAAATATGATTTCCAAATAAAAATTACCATAAATCTGTCGATTTTTCTTAATTTGTGGGTGCTGCGGTTTGATTATGTAAGTCGACAAGTGTTAATCGATTGTCGCTCCTCCTACATACTATATTGTCAAAGAATTTGTCATTTAAAAGTTATAAATTTGAGCTCTCAGTTTTTGATGTTTAAGTAATATCCTTATTTTGGAACGATCGCTTTTCAAATTAACAAAGTAATAATTGTTGTCACCTGTCCAGTACTGAACTCTTTTAGCTTGAGACCTTTTCCAAAACATCTTGCAGCTGCGATTCTTCATACAATAGTCCGAAGATGATACGTTGCTAACGATTCATTTTTACTATATTCCTAATAGCTCTGTATTAATGACACTTAAAAATGCATTAAATTTTATTAATAGAATTTCTGATATCATTTGATTTAAAATCAAAAATCGCGTGATATTTTCCAATTGACCCGTGATCATAAATTATATTATAGAATAATTGCTTATTACCAAGTATAATCGAAAGACAATATTTAGAAATGGAATATATATTCGCGTGCATAGTAGCTGAATGGGAAAAGTTTATTTAACAAAATTCACATTTGACTTAAGTGATCTTTTCCATTAAATTTTGATAACAAAAAGATTTATAAGCGAATTTTATTTTGGATTTTATTATTTGTTTTTTTTTGTGTATTAAATTCAAGAAATAATATGAGATGATTTTCTTATTTTGTTGTCTAGGTCTAAACTCAATAAATTTGAAGTACTATATATGAAAGTTAACAGATTGACGTGGAAAATTGCACATACATGCACTTAAATCCAGTTCCCAGTTCCCATTACTCAAAAATTTTATAATATTAGATAAGAAACTAAAGTTATTCGATAATTTAATTATGTTTAAATTAAATTACTAACAAAATTACCAAAATGTTATTAAATATCGTGTTACCAAATAGCGTCATTAAATATCATCGATCACAAATTGAAGTTTGATTATTTTAGACAGGATAAGTCACGTCAATTAGTCATTAATTAAGAAATTCCAGAAAGTCAGATTTTAGGAAAGGGAATTGAATTCTTATCAGAGCTTTGATTTTGGTTTCTAAATTATGAAAATATAAAATCAATCACTACCCTTTTTCTATTCATCGTTTTTTTTTTTGTCTATAAGTTGAGATTTTCATTTTTAAATACCCTTTAGAGACGAATTAAAAAATTTTTTATAGTAAAAGTATATAAAAAATGAATATCTTATTCCCAATTTCATAGTCAAAATTTAAGTTAAAATACATTTTGGATTGGGAAGTTATTGAAAAATCGGTTATGGTTAATATTTTTATAATAATCATTTATTGAAAAACTTCAGAAAGTTATAAATTTAAAAAACCAATTTATTAACTAATTATTCAAAGAGCGGAAATCGAAATCAATAATTCCAAAATATGATTTTAATAAATCGATTGCCTCAAAATAATGTGTAAAATTATTGATTTCATACAGAAATATTATGTAATTTGGCAGCTAAATGTGACTAACTGGATTTTAGTTATGACCACAGAAAATTCAGTTGTCACAACTAAAATTCATGCGTCACAATTATTATACAGCTGTCAAAACTAGTCAGTAACTTCACAATTTTACTGTGTGTTGGTATATGAAAATTGAAAACTCAATAGCATTTTTTGCTAGGTGTATTTATCTAAGAAACAAGAGCCTTATTTAGATGGTAGAGGTTTAAACGTTTCTGTGATCAAAGATATTCCCACAAAGGGCTTTCTTTTAACATTCTTCTAGTAGTTTGGTTTCAAAAGTGATAAAGCAACTCGTCTCTATTTCAATTTTTTAAGTTTCTTGTCATAATTCGCATACAACGTTTAAATACATTCTAAATCATTGAATCACAATATTTTATTCTATATAGTTAAAACCTTCACGTATTTACTTACTTTTTAGATTAAGACTGGATGAGTTAGTATATTTGATACGATATGAAAGTTTTTCTTTTTTATGAGTGTTTTTGATTTCAATTCGTGAAAATGATATTTTTCTATAGTCAAACGATTAACTCAATATTTCTTTTGATTTTTTATGAAATAAAAAGTTATTTATGTTTTATGACCCAAATTCAATTGATTGCACATCAACTATTTATCGAGAGATATCTCAAACAATATTCAAATAAGAATGAAAAAATAGTACTAAAAAGTAAACAGTTTTTGTTTCTTTTTTTAAATTGAAAATGTCAGAATAAAAATAATAATTTGAAAATATTTCGGGATCAAGTGTAAAATATTTTATATTTTCAATATTTTGTAAAATAATCTTCTGTCTAAACAAAAGTGCATTTATGCAACACAAAAAATTTCAAAATGCATAAAATCCAGCTTCGAAAGTGGAAACATACATTTTGTGGAGATTGATTCCGACATGTTTGATAATAATTCCAAACCTTCATTATTTTATTTTCCATATACTTTATTGTCAAACATATTGTTAACGGAAAAAATATCCATTTTGAATATTGGTAAATATTGGAAATCGGAAAATAGTACTCCAAAAGCCATAAATAAATGCTGACAAGTTTTTTTCTGGTTCATACATTTTAATACTGAAGCTGAGTATGGATTAAATTATTTTATCTTCTCTCATTTTTCATATTGCTGAAAACAGAAACCTTAGCAAAATTATGGCTACGTTTACACCGAGACTTAAAAAGAGACTTAAGTGCTTAGGTCGACCTAAATATGACGGTGTAAACACGCCCAAAGTAACTTAGGTTAGGTCACTTAAATTGCAGACTTACCTTAAATTTAAATTGACTTAAGAACTTTTGACAGATAACAGCTGATATCTTGATATCCAAGTTCTCTAAATGTTCACATATGACGTTGTTTTAGACTTAGGTCTAGTACGGTGTAAACACGTCTGACCCAAACCTAACTTTTAGTTAGGTAACCTAAAAATTTGTCGGTGTAAACGTAGCCAATAACGTGTAAACGTAAACGTAAACATAAACGTCAAACGTAAGAAAATTGTCACTTAACAGTTGCTACTAAAAGAAACATATTGTAAAATTGTGTTTCTAAATTTTATTTCGTATTAAATGAAAAAAAACTTAAATTAAATAGATTCAAGTAATGAAAAATATGGAAGAGCCAAACAATTTTTCTCCGAAGTTTGTACTTCCTAATTTACCATTTTCTATATTAATAACTTCACTCCCTTAATCCTTTTTTACTACTCGGTAAAAATCCATTTTTTAAGCATATTATTTCGCAAAATCCCAAAAGCACATAGAAATGGCAAGAACTTTGCACGAAATTAATGTTTCGAAGATTAAAATCATGAAGGAAATTTTTGGAGAATTTCTACACATCAACTTTATTTTAGCAGCTTAATCCTTAATCCTTTCGCTCGAATAATATACCGCAAAACGAAATAATAACCGGAATTTTCCGGTTCATATTTCGTCAATGTTTATTTTGTATGGAAAAGTATACTGCGCTTCAAGTTTAAACTTTGCTTTACTTATAAACTATTGTAAATCTTCCTTGCTTTTGGTGTTGTGTTAATACTTGATAGAATAAAATGTTGAACGAATAAAAGTACAAAAAATATATTTAAAATATTCAAATTTTAATATAGTCAAACTGCTAGACAACCAATTCAGATACTGTTTTGCTATAATAATATAATCTCTTTATTTCCAGTAGTTTTGTAGACTGAGGAAAAAAACGCAAAACTAAAAAAAAAGCCATATTCATATCAAGAAAAAAAAAGCTGCCACACCATATTCGATTTTATATCGAAAAAAAAAATCTTTTATTTGTTTGGTATTTTTATAAAAATATCAAAAAAACTGGTTTAAAATATCGAATATTTTATTATTTTGAAAAATTTTTGCTGATTTTCGTTTAAAAATTCAGGAGGAGGCCAAAAGACCCGTAATCTATCTTTTCAACATGGTTATTCATAAAAGTATCTCTAACAGGTTCTTGGCCGTTTTTTCCTAGTCTTAAATATTGTTGTTTTTTAATGAATTTATTTTGATACAAGCCTTTAGAAAAAAAAACTAGTTTCAATTGATTTTTGTTCTTTACTTTTTTATGCTTTTATTTTTTTTTTCCATTTCATCCTACAATATTTTATGAATATTAAATCAATTCAAAACCAATAAAAAAAAAAGAGAGAGTTATAAAAAAGTTCAAACAAAATCTCGAAATAGCTTTGTGTATGCCTAATTAATTGAAAACGAAGGCGTATAAATGTTCTTTGTAGAAAATAAAGGCAAGTTTATATCAACAAATCAATATCGAAACACTATCTTAATTTGGCAACACTATATTAGTTCTTGGCGTTTAATACAAATAATTTGCTTTGAATTGCTTAGAAAAATATAAATCGCAATTGTATTGTTTGAATAAACAATAGAAAGTTTTTATAGAACATAATTAAAAACAGGTATAACAGTGATAGATTGGTATACAAGTTACTCAAAACTAGTTGTCGCCACGTTACTATTACTATCAAATAAGTACCAGCTACTTAACAACGACTAAAAATGTTAGCTGGTAGATATTGTTAGTCTCGAATTCCAATCCATAAATGTAAGTACAAAGCGATTGTTCTGGCTCTACTATAATAGTAGAGGCAGACATAGGGTATTCATACCTTAGTATCGATACTACAGTATAGCCTTGTACCATGGTATAAAAAGGGGTTGGCACACAACAAACATAGTATTTGTCTGACATTTGAAATTCTGCCATTTCAGCGAGAATATGGGAATTTCTTTTCGCTCCTCTTAAATCCTCTATATGATTCCTCCAAATATCTATAAATTTTGAGGTTTCATCCACCGATAAAATTTTGCGTTTTTTCTTTACTTTTTCCATTTTTTTAAAATAAAATTTTCAAAAAAAAAGTGTAAAACATATGTCAATTGCTCAGCTTACCTACAAAATTCCATTCGCTATTTTCCGCTTCAATAAAAAGGCGCGACAATCACTAAAGAATAGATTACAGTGGCCGAAAAAATTAAGTAAAAAAGGGAATACCACGTACTTTTTCGAATTTAAATACCAGATTTATGCTCCGTAGTTGAAATGGTATTCGGCTAGTATTCGACGACACACATATGGTATATGATATGGTATCCTCAAACTATGATATGAATACCCTATGTGTGCCTCTAGTATTAGGCATATTACCAGAGTTACAAGGAGCTGTATAACAAACACACTGCTTCACGTGCCCTCAACTAATTTAAAACTACGTTAAATTTTAACTTTAAGTACTTACAAGTACTTGAAGTTTGTGAGTAGGTAATAGATTTAAGGTGATAGATTTAAATTTAATTTTAATAATGAGCTAAAAAAAAGAAATGAAAGAAATATAATACTTAAACTAAGCCAAACAAATTACAAATATGGCTGTAATTTAGTGTCAAGAAAGGAAGAAGCTGAAAAGATGACTTTCAGTGGTTAGTGGTTTATAAACATATATTTTTCATTCACTCAAAACAAAATAACCATAAGTATGATATAAGTATTATAACATCAAGTTAAATAAATGCCAAATAAATGATGAATGTGCCAATAAGTCAGAGCTAATCTTTTCGCGACCACGCGACGGTATTACATGATCTGCATTTGGAACATATCGGAAATAGCAAACATTATATTATTCTATTACTGGTTTCTTTCCATAGAATGATGCTAAAGCTTTGAGATGGTAAAAAAATGTATGTCCGATGAATTCAAAAAATATATTTTTAGAAAATGTTCGTTCACTTGTTTGCCAGTTTGTGTCAAAATTTGGTTTTACACGATATCTTTCGAACATGTTCTTGAAAATAATTGAAATTTAGAAGATCAATTTCTTAGATAACTCACAAAGTTCATTTGGTGAGGATAGGGGAAAAAGACACCCTAAAAAAAGTATGAAAACGTTCATGTAAAGAAGGTAAATTACTGGTTTTTACATGCTTTTCAGTATAACTTTAGTGCATTTTGGCATTTTTTTTTTACGCTCTTACATTTATTTATAACAATTTTCTTACTTACTTATTTCTTAAGTTCTTACTTTTCTCTTACCGTAGTTATAAATCAAGAGTAAATGAATGATCACACCCACTTGGCAATGTCGATCCGTGCTTCACCTTACAAGGTGAGATAAAACATGTTTTTCTTGTGTTTTTTATTTACAAAGTGGGTAATTGCTTTCCAATTTTAGTGTATCTTCTAATTACGCACTATAAATTTTTTCACATGCGCAATTAGATAAGAATTGAAATTGTTTACAATGCTCAGCGAAATAAAATTTAATAAAAAGAACCCAGAAATATAATTACTAATATTGATAATGGAATGGAAAATTTGTTTAGATATAGTACTTCAATTTATGAATGACTGCGAATAATAAAATCGAATGTTTCCAATGTCAATTCAATTTTAAATTAATGTTTACCAATGATCAATTTAATATTTGATTGAAATTCATTGTTTTTTTCTTTGCCAAATGATTATTGGTCATTTAATAAATTCATTTAAAAACAATTTCTTTTCTTCATGTCAAACCGATCACCTCTATATGGAAAAAAAAGTACTTGCAAATAACCTCTTCTCATTAAACTCTTTCATTATAATTCCACTTTTTTGTAATTACGACTAGACATGGAAAAATGCACAATCGTTGCATGAAATATGTATGTACATCTGGGTGTTTCGTTTAAGGCGTTTCGTAGAAAACCGCATAAAAATAATCGCATAAAAAAATTGTTCAACCGCGTAAAACCAAAGCAACTAAAGTTGAAGCTACTCAAAAATTTGCATAAAAAAATCAGGAAATAAAAAATGTTTAAAGAGACGTCCAAACGCACAGTTCTTTACTCAGTTTTACATGCGCAAAGCAGATTTGCGCAGGCAAAACTGAGCATCTGGACAAGTCACAGGTCGTTTGCGCAGGCAAAAGTGCGGCCTGAGCGATTTCAGATCGTGTCTGAAAAATAACTGTGGTACGTGCATGCAAAACGTAGTTGCAAAGAAAACTATATAAAAAACATGGAAAAGACGGTACCGTGTGGACACAAAATTTGCGCAGGCTTTCCCACAGAAAAACTGCGCAAACTACGACTGAGCAAAAAGACTGAGCGTAAAATATCAACTATCTGAAAAAACTTAATACATAAGTTTTACGATGATCATTAGAATGAAGAAAATTATAGAATAAGTTAAAACTGATCGTTTTTCTGATTTTGCCTGAAATTTAATACTAATTCTTAACTTTGAGGTTAAAAATGAACGAAAAAAAGTTCAATGAAAGCAACAAATAGACAGCTCTTCATTGGAATGTATGGAAATTGAAACATCATTATAAAATCAGCTGATCAAGTATTTTTCATAATTGAAATTATAAAAGCAATTATAAAAACAAGATACGTGATATACATAACTTTAAAATCACATAAAAACAAACTTTGAAGATCAGCATAACTTCAAAATCGTATTAAAAAATCCGCACAAAAAAAGACCCAGGTGTGTATATAAAGAAAATGCTAGATATACCTCGTGAAATACTCCCCGATTCAATAATTCTAAACGGCAATGATCGCGTTAAATAGAAATAATAATAAACTTACAAGATCTTTTTTTTTTTTAGTTAATAAAACGAGTCGAGCCTCTAAAAATACATTCGCCACGATCAGTGTATGTAAATATTCCACAAATACAATTAAATGATCTTCAAACGCGATCGTTTCCAATACTTTCTTAGTAAATAATGAATTTATTCAAGAAAATATCTTCGCTCGTGTATTTTTTATGTTACGGCAAAATTGTTTGTTATCAAAATAAAATAATATTCAGTAATCGTACGATCTTTTTTAACCAATCAAAATACAATATTCGGATGACGTCACACATATATGTTCATAACATTTAGAAAACCGGTATTAAAACGCAGGTGATCATATCGAGTATGTGAAATTTTGAAGGTACAAGAAGAAGAAAAAAAGGTAAGGTATTCAATGTAAAAATAAGTATATGTAACGAAAGGTGAAAAGGACAGGGTCGGTCATTGGACCGATTTATTCACAAAAATTAGTTTAAAGAAAGAGAAAGAACAATCAAAAAATTATCAATATCAAACATTTTTTGTATTTTTATATGAAAGTAAACAGTGTAAACAGGTGTAACTGAAAACAAATGAGTATTCTTATATCACGTGAGATTAATTCAAAATATCCGCGGGCCAAAAAAACGACACATGCCATATACGTTTTTTTTTTTTTTGTTGATGTGGAGGAGTGTTTTTCTGAATATCGTTGAGAATTTATTTAACAAAAAAACAGGTTGGTACAATAAAAATAGCATAAAAATAAAAACGAAAGAAATAAGAGAAAAATTAAGAAGTGGAAGAGAAAGATGGCCTGAGATTATGTATAAATTATGAACGAGAAAGCAAACGGAACATATTGATAACTGAAATATTATTTTATGTAGTGCCTAATTTTATGCAAAAATATTTTCTTCTTTGTGAACAGGATTATTTTCCCGCTCTTTTGCTATTATGCTTGGATCAATTTTACAGATTACGACAAAATTTGCTGTTCACCCTGGTTTTTGCTTTATAAGTTAGCTTTCTTTCGGTCGATTTTGTTGCTATACTAAATCGTGTTAAGGAATTACCAACTCACATTTTAAATTTCATCAAAATTGAGTTATACACACAGGCCGATGGACGGACGGACGGACATGTATAAATCGATATAATTTTTGATTCTCTGAACATCTATCATCATCATTCTATGTGTTTCAAATGTAGTGACAAAACTGATATACCCTTTTAGTAACACCTACCATAATAAAGCTGCACTATTAGTAGTTCTTTTTTGCTGGAATCAATTACAAAGTAGATTTACTTAAAAATAATTCAGTAATTCCATATCTTGTTCTTACCTTCAATACTCTACCTAGGGTATTATAAATATTCCAGTTTCACATGCAGCTATCCTTCCATCTGTTAATACCAGTAAAGTTAATTTCGCCTGTTGAGGATACTTCCTATAGAAGGATTGTTGGCGATGGTTGACATTTCACTTTTGCGTTTGGCTTTGTATCAAAATAGTTATCTTCAGATTATACTTGTAAGTATGTACTTATATCATATCATTCCAATTCCAAATCTTTCTTAACATTGAATGTACTTAAAAATAATCATTCTCTATTATAAAATCATTCATATTATCCGGGTTTTATTATTCTTTTATTTGATGATATACTCAATTATAATCAATTAATTGTCATTGCCATCAGATTTACAAATCGTATATAATACTCGTATTTTTGTTCATCATTCGTCATGATGACATGACCTCATATATAAATATATTTAGAATAGTATTACTTGAACAATTAATAAAGATTTGTCCCAATTTTATTGTTAATAAATTGATGAGAAACATGTTTCCTCGTTCGATCTACGATATTTTTCGGATTCACATTTTCTGGATTACAAAATATATCTACTGACGGGATTGTAACATTAATGAACATAAATTTATATTCCACATATAGTTTGCTTACGAACTACATTTTTATGGTTTCATATCATATTCGAATCTCTTCATTACTGAACGTGTCAATATTCATATTGTTCTAAACACACACTATAGATTGGATCAAAATTAAACTCAGTTTCATTAACAGACCAAAAAACTTGAATGACACATCATCGAAATTGTCACTCATCAAAATGTGACGAAATTTCTCTAGCTTCCAACCTATACTTGTTGGATGACAATTAAATGATGAATGAGTTGCCGATTCATTCAACCCAGATCCAATTATACAAGATAATTCTTTGAAAGAACAAAACAAATTTTGGACACAACACAATAGAATGGAATCTAGCTGGGCTAGATGACTAAAGTTATTGGATTTTCGTTTATCCGCCTTTTTCCTACACACATCATCCATATAAAATGTCTCACAATAATTTGGTCACTATACAACAATAGCAAGGAAATAACGTGTATATGTGGAAAGAAATAATCATGAAACTAATATGTCAATTAATTTTAATAAAAAAAGGTGTTAAATAGCATCTAATCCAATAAAGTAGACATTACGACCAGATATCCTGATTAATATTCAATTATGTTATTTTATTAAGCTCTATTGGTCATTTTGTGTCCTAAATTGATCCTTAAAGTTTCATAAAAATTTAGAGAATTTAATTTCGATGTGGACAGAATTTGTCAGAAAAATAAAAATAATATGAAATGATTCGATTTAAATAAAAAAATTCGAATCTGATGGTGCTTGTTTGTGTCAAGTTTTTTCCAGAATCATCAATTTGAAATGTTTTCTTATATGGTGTTTATGCCTTCATACATATATGTATTTATCACAAACCAGAAAGCTTTTATCATAATTTTGTCCTTTCCTTTTCAAAAAAAATTTGTGCTTTACTGTTCCTTTGAAAAGTTCAATAATTTCTGAGAGATTTTCTTGTTTGGTTAAAACATTTCAATTGAATCTTTCGTAATTGAATTCTTTGTCAAGGAGAGAGACTGGGGCATGTTGGAAATTTTAATGGATTAACGATCAGGTGGATACAAAAATATCTGGAAATACATTCCGAGAAACCGAATTTTCCGGATAATAATATTAATAGAAATATATAAGAGGTTCGACTGTGTGCTATTTCGAAATGTTCATCAGTACACTACTACCTTTTAATTTGAATTTGAATACATATTTTCCATTGTCATGGATAGATTTAATTAAATTATGAAAACAGCATACTATACTATAAAGTACTTGACTTACACGATTTAAGTTTAGGTCAAGTAACCATTTTTAATTGTTGTTTTGTACAGAATTTTAACTTACGATTAAAAGTAATTTTATGGATAGTATTTTCAAGTCAATGTAGAATGATTTGGCGAAAATAAATAATAAACATAATTCCGTGACTTTAAGATCAACAAATTTAATCTTGACAAGGTTCTTGGGAATAACAGTGTTATGTAGAGGCCTATTATAACGTATTTTAAATGTAAAAATTATACAAAAATTCCGTGTCAATAAATAAATTTATCAAATGTAAATATATACCATAACTATTGTATAATTACGTACAAAAACGCATAGAAATTTAAGTTCGCTAGAAAATTAACAAATTAACAAACGCAATAAACGTAAAAATAACAACATTTCAATGTTTTTCTTCGTAACTTTAGAGATAACTTGTGGTCCTGTAGCGTAAATCAATTCTTCAAATTATATTCAAATCGGTATATCTATTAGTTTTTAAAGTCTAACTGAAAAACTAAAAAAACGGCAAAGCTTTTTGACCAGGCCAATCTATATATCTCTACAACTACATGAATATTGCTTGACATATTATCTGTCAGTAGTAAAAATTATTTGTTGGTAAAAAGACGCGTACAATGGACTTTAAACGAAATTCAATTGTTGCGCTTCATTTAATGGAAAGTCAAACATCGAAATTCACTGTATTCACCTGAATCCGTTGGATTATTCCATTTTAGGGAATTTTAACAAGCAGCGGCTTGCATAAAAAATACACAACTTTGGCCGGTTTAGAAAAAGATTTGATTCGTGGATGGAACTATTTAAACCAAGACATTGTGCGAGCATCGTGTGCAACGTTTAAAAAAAGATTGAAGCTGTTGGTTAAGGCAAAAGGCGGTTATATACCATTCGAATAATTATAAGATTAACTATATATTATAAACTATCATTTCCATAAATTTTAACAAAACCGACCACTAAACAAAAAAATTACAGCGTTTTTAAATCACTACAATTGCCGGACCCGATATTTCTTTCTCCCCTATCGTTCGATTTTGCAAAAATTCAATTCAATATGGGTATTCATGAAAACGCGTAAAACCCTCGTAAATCGTGTAAACTGCATAATTTTCCCACCTCGTAAATGAACTGTCAAAATTCCTATGGAAAGTCCAATACACAAACCTGGGAAATTTCCGCGACGATTTTGGTGCGTAAATAACCTCGTAAACTTATACAAATCTAACTGACAATTGTAGTAGGAGAACTAAAGAAATACTACTTATTTTTTGTTAAAAATATCGGAGGTAAGACGAAACTAATCAAATTTAACAATTAAATTGACAAAATTATATTTATAAGACAAGATTTACACAGTTTATACACGAGGTGCGTTCATGAAACACTCCTCGGAAAAGTATACATTTACGCGATCGGTAAAATTCCCAGATTTCATGAATACCCTTATTATCATGTAATAATGTAAGGAATATATGTAATTAATTTAAATTGATACACAAATTTTCCAATTAAATCTAAAAACCAAAAGAAAGAAGACTGTCGAACTTTGTGGTCACCCTGATTTTTAGTGAAATTCTATACCAAATTTTGGTAGCATCTACCATAGAGTTGTTGTAACTATGTATTTAAAATAAAAAAATTGTAACTTTAATAAATACATACGTAATAAAAAAATTCATATTGTTCACAAATAATGAATATTCAAATACAAAATTTTAATTGATTAATGCAAATGAATGGAATTGCTGCATCGATAATTTTTGTGTTTTATTAACAATTAACAATTTCGTAAGCCTAATGTGTTTGTTATTTTTTTTTTACTCTTGTAGCATATTTGCTATAGTGTACTAAAAATACTTGTAAATAATTTGATATTACATTTAAAACATGTAATTATTATTCACATAATATATTTTGGTATTCAAATATTGGAAAATACACTTTTTTGTTTTTTCATGAAATTCGATAAACCATTAAACATAAATATTCACTTCACAACATTTCATTGTGAAATGATTTTATTCTTGTTAAGTTTTTCTTTTATTGTATAGTTTTCATTTTTATTGCACAATATATACTTTTGCCTATCAATTATTGGTACTTCACATGGTTTCCATTTGGTTGACATTCACACTTCGTTATTATTTCGGTTTTATACAATTTTTTACTACTGTAATTTAATTCATTCTATATGAAATTAGCCATTTGAGAATAATATATTTATTACTAATTGAAGAAATTAATTAAAACACATTCGACTGAATGTTAATCATTTATTAATTAATATTAAAAGTAGAATTTAAAACCCATTTTAATTGATTTAAAATTTAAAATATTAATTATTTTAAATTTTAATAATATAATGGTACTATCGGGTTATCAAATAAGAGCTAAATATTTTTAAAATATCATGCGTCCATGTGTGTAAATATATATTATTCATTCCATGCCCAAGTGAAAAGCTGAAAAGCATTTATCATAATACTAGCTATTAATCTACTAACAGCTTATACTAGGGACACACATATGGTATAGATACCATGATTTAAGAATACCATGCGGTATATCATATGTGTGCCCCTTTATACCAATTCAAGAATGAAGTATAAGTATGATCTTGAAATGGTAGCTATACTATAGTATCAATACCACAGTATGAATACTATATGTGTGTCTTTCATACTAGGGTGATAGTAGGGGTTTAACAGGGATCGAAACTTTTACTTGGCTGGTCGTGATTTAAGACAATTAAAATCATGCGGCTATAACTAGGACAGGGTTGATTAATTGGTTTCCGAGGTAAGTAATTAATTGATTTTAAACTGATTAATTAGGCGCAAGCGTCAAAATTTTTGTTGTAAAAATAACAATTTAGGAAGAAAAGTAAATTTTTATATAAAAGAAAAAGAGAAAGCGTAATAAAGGCAAAAGAAGGAATATTCTCTTCAAAATATGTATGTTAACATTTCACATTTAATTTAAAAGTTATTCAAAATTTATTCATACTCTAATAGGATTTCTTTCTTCAAATTTATTTTGTTTTGTTTCTCTTAAATGAAACAATTTATCAGTTTTCGGTTGAATAATCAAAATATTGAACAAATTTTGATTATTCAATCAATTAATCAAACTATGACCTATCTATAACTAAACAGAATTATCAAAACTAACTAATCATGTGTTACAATACTTAAAACTTTTTCATCACGGTATACAACCGTCCATTTTAGATACAAGCGTGGGAAACAGATAGCAGCGCATCATTGATAATTTTTATAATTCTTTCAAAATAATTAAATATATTGATTTTATTAAAAAAATATTTATTAATAACAAATTTTCGGGTATTAATTATTTTTCCTTAATAAATGTTGAATGAAAACAAAAAAAGCACTTAATGTTATTAAATTCGTTTAAATTTCATTTTATTTCATAATTTTAATAAGCTTTGTTAAATTCAACTTTTTCTTTTTTTTAATTACCAACAAAAGTATTATATTTTATTAATATTTTCATTTGTCATAAATAATTTTGCAATAAAATATTCCAATGGAATATAATGAAAATTTAATTGAATTTTGAATCAGAGTTTCAATTTGAATCATTTTTTCCTGAATTTAAAAAACTATTAAATTAGCTTTTTTATTACCAGACTCGGAACTTTAGATGAAGCCCATCATTTCAACTTGTTCCCCAATCATAAATTTTCTGCCCTATGACAATTTTCAAAGTTTCTTACCAGATAATATCTTTTTGACTAACTAAAACCTGCAGATTTAGGTTTTTATTTGTGTTTTTGCCTGTGTTTTTAAGGTGTTTAGTATATCAATTCCGGTCTCTATATGAACTATTATAACATTAGACTCTCAGTGCTAGTTAATATATGAGAATCAAGTTCAATTCTTGATCACCGTCTCTTCACAATCATTTATTTATCTTTGCTTACTATTATTAATACAATTTGTAATTTAATTTTTTTTGTGATTACATTTAAAGTAATAAGAAACTACTGCAATTCTTCATCTTTAAAATGTAACAAATTTTTTGCTCATCACATTTTTATATTTCTTTTTTTTTTAACTATATAATCATTTGAAGAACTAAAGGATTCGTTTTGATTCCAATTAAGAACACGATGAACTTCAATTTACTGAAGTTATTCTATTCTTAGAACGGAATCTTCATCACAAAGAATGTCATCATGTCTTATGTTGTTCACAGAATCCTGTTAAGTGTGTTAAACCAAAAGAAAAAGAAAAATGAAGAAAAAACGATAAAATCGCGAGATGAAAAAACCAAGCACCATCTAGACGACCATCATGATGCCATACAAAAATTGTCTAAAGAAAAGAAGAAAATTTGTCTCTCAAGTATCATTTGGTTGGATTATTAAAAAGAATAATACTAAAAAAAAGTAATAGAAATATATGTACTTTCAATTGTCCGCGTTTTATGGAAAATTAAACTGGATTTTTAATTCCGACAATTGTCATTTACTTAAGTGCATATTTGTTTTTTGCAAAATAATAAGAAAACACACAAAATTAGTTAACGTTTTTAATAATAAACGCTAATTTTCTATTTTCCAATATTAAAGATACGTAAAGAAATTCTACAATTTCCGTTTTTCTGTAAGCAATTTGTACTATATCCTATGGTAGATATTTAGTATCAGAGGGTATTATTAGTTTTGTCACTAGATTTGTAACGTATAGAGATAACTATTGGAGAACGATTTCACGGCATCAGATGTGTAGAGTCATCTCGATTTAGGCATATCCGTGTTATCCGATTTTAATGAAATTTACAATGTTGATTTACAAGCAACAAAATCAGCTCAGGGGATATATAAGTAATTACCCCTGAATTGGAACTAATTCAAAGAAGAAGATTAACTTTAAATTAATTGAACTATGTAGTAGATTGATTACCTACGAGTCCAATTTCGGCTACGGACCAATTTTAAGTTTCTACATGTTTTGGACTATTTACCTCCTTTTCCTCCTTTTTCCCATTTCCTATAATTTTTATTGGACTATTTCTGGTTACCACATCGACGAAAAAAAAAATTTCATATTCTATTTTTGTCGTTCTCGATGGTGAAAAGTAAATTTTTTAGTAATCGTGTCCTTTGAAAACTCATGTAAATATAAACAGGACTTACATTACGTTTCAAAATTCTTCTTAACGCCTAAAGTTTTTGTGTGTTTTTTTGTTTCGATGTCCCAATCCAAAAAAAACGCACTTGGTCATGACTAAATCGTAAAAAGAAAACATTCAAAATATACAAAAGATACGTGATAAAATTGTTAAAAGATGAAACAAAAGAATACAAACAAAATGTTTTTCCATTCCTTTAAATTTTCAATTTGATCAGGTGAAAAGCCAAAAGGATGAGAATGTCTATCTTTTTGAAAAGTACATAATGTCACAATGTAAATTTTCAACTATTTCCTTAAGGCATTTTCGTTCGGAAAACATTTAACACCATTCATTCCAAACGAATACGATGATGATGATGATGGAGGATTAAGGGCAAGAAATCGATGAAAATTGTTCATGGTATACAAACAATGTTTCTGTTTTGCATATATATTGTATGAATATGTGGTTCTTCTGCCTGTTCGAAGACAAGAGTCTGAAAAACTACTTTAGTTAAATGAAATTGAGTTTTTCCTACATTCCAATCCGGTATTCATGGGATGTGTGGCCCCAAAACTCATGTTGTTCTGAGGTTAAGTTGGAAAACTATGGTTTTGGCTTCTCTCATTCAAATCGTTCTACCCAGTTCAGTTGATTGAATATTTATATGTGGTAAAATGGAAATGTTGAACAAATATGATTTCTTAATACAAAAGTTGATATTTTAGTTGATGAGATTGGAAGAAATTTCTATATATACAAATATAATCTACCTTCTTCAAGTATAGACTTCAACAATTTGGCCTACGTAAATGTTTTAAAATCAAAAAAATTTTTGTATTTATTAAATATTCATTTTGAAAAGAATTTTCGTATTCTTGTCTGAAATGAAAACAATTATTTAAAATTTATTTTAATTTACAAAAAGATATTATATCTTTCATATTTTGCCTCTTAAGAGTTTGTAGAACGATATTGTTTCTCAAAACTATGTACAAACTTGATGACAAATGCGTTCTCGACTGTTCATCAAAACAAAAAGTGTTTCTGAAAGGATAATTTTGAAATTCAATCGATTAAATGGAATATTTTGTATTGAAATCCTATTTGAATCCTAAATAATTAATTTATATAAGAGCTTTATTTTGTGTGCCTGTCACACCAAAATTAACTTGTTTAAACTTATTGTAGTTTTCTAATTCCATCACAGAAATAATATATTTTGTGGCTTGAAGTTCTCCAATAACTATTATAGAATAGAATCGTGCAATTCGATGGGGACTAAATCTTATCGAAATAACATTACTAGTCCTATGCTTTTTTTTGATACTATTTGGTTCAAATCTAGAGATTAGAAGATTGTACTCGTTTGTAGTGTGCCTTGTAATGATGATGTTTTGTCCAATAAAATATCATTGTAAATATACAATGAAGGCTTTCTAAAAACTTTTCCGTATCAATCCGTACGCGTTCATAGTGCCAAAAACGTTATTATAGTTAAGTTAACTTCAAATTTCCGTTTTTTGAAATCCAATTTTTTTATTTTGAGCATGGACTATTTGAAATAGCCTAAAAGCTTTGCGAATTGAATGTAATTAATATCAATTGGTAATTTATCGTACATACAACATTATTTCAGTGCATTACGAAATATTCGTAATATTGTTCTAGGAAATTTTATTTATCTGGAATTTGCTTCATTTTAGTTAGTAATGATGCAAATTTTAGATAAAACTTGCAAGTTCTTAACAAATACACATTAAAAGATTTTATTCTCAAATGTAATATTTTTTTTTTTGTTTTTAAATAAAAAGAAGTTCTTTTTAAAACGTTTTTCAAATAAAATGAATAAATTTTTATTATTCAAGAAACTGAAAGCATTATTAAGCAATCCGTCAAATTGATGTCATTTTCTAAGAAAAAAAAAACGTGTAGATTTTATTTCTATCCAAACAACATTGTAAATGTAATACAATGTAATATGTGTGTTTTCTTTTTCATAAATTTCCTTTTATTGTATTTAAATAAAATTTCCTCATTCATAATTTATATTTTTCCTGCATTGTTTTTCTAATACTAAATGTATGATGTTCTTTTTTTTCTTTTTTAACAAAAAAGGTCGGAAAATCCTGAAATAAAACGATTTCATCAAATACATCATCCAACAATATAGAAAAGGCATCGTATGACCTTTATAACTTTATAACTTTCTCTACACATATTACTTACATTGACGGAATTAAGTAGAATTCAAACGAAACACATGGAATTAAATTAATTGATTCTACGATTGTAAAGCAAGTTCCAAAACAAGCCCTCTTTAGCACCTGGCTTTTCCTTATGCCAACTATCAACTATCATACAAGACGATCATCTTTTAGAACAAGATTAACTTGCCTTGATAAGAACAACCAAAAGAGCGAAATAAGCCTATGTTTAAGAATTGTATACTAAATATGTTTTTATACTCAAGTTTTATACAAGTATAACCAGAAATCTTTGCTTTTTTAACATTAGAAATGTATACAAATAACGTAAAATCTTCAGCAACCATATATTGGAAGTTTAAACTGATCATTTGACTTTAAAAGGTTAAACATCCCTGCAATAAACTACAACGTTTATCGTATCGTTACTATTCTTCTGTTATTACAATAGTATACTATGTAGATATCGACTCTTATGATTTCTATCAAGTTTTTTAGTTATACTAAATATTGTATAATAGATTGTATCTATGAAAACACACCAAACCAATAAAATTAGAGCTTTTAATTCAAAAACATTTAATATGCGCCTAATGTCACAAGTACAGTTTAGCATTTTTGATATCTGGTTAAAAATATTAAAACCAATGACAATTCTATTTTATACGTATTAGATGGCTTGAAATCTTCTTTGAAAACACCTTTCAAAAAGTTGTCAGGAAAACTTCTCTAATTTCCATCTATATATTTCTTTTATCTTTGGTTCTACAAATAATACGCGCACGTTCTGATCGATGAACATTATAATGTCCTTAAACAAAATTTACCCAGGCCACATTAAATTAAGAAAATAAAAAATTATAGAAATTTCTTTGCATTCATATTCATAGAGAAAGCAATGGAAAATTTTTTTAAAAATTTCTTTGACGTCATCAGGATAATTGCACTGATGGAGCAACATTTTTATATCCTATAGTATAGTAGTAGGACCTATCAGGAAATTTTGTGCAGCATTTTTATTTAAATTTGTTATATACGTTGATTACATTAATAGGCTGAATTGAATTTCGAGCAGCAGGAAGAAATAGTTGTAGAGACAATTTGTCTGGCCATACAGTTTTTTGTCGCTTTTTTTTGGTTTACATGAAAAACCGATATATCCAATATAACCGATATATGAATAAAATTTGTCGATTAGATTTAAACTATTAGGGCCCAGGCTATTAATTAGAGCAAAGTCGAAGAAGAGTGAATAAAGTTATGATCAAAAACATTAAAATGTTATTTATTTTCTTTGACTATGAGCCCAACTCGACTGTGAGCCGATTTTAAGATGCTATATTTTTAAAATAATAATATGTACAAATCCTATAGTAATATATATTTTTATTTTTTTGTTTTTGTTTTTTCATGTAACATATATTATCACGCATTCTTGACTTTCCATCTTTTGACATATTTATATCAGAAAATAATGTAGCTTTTGTTTTTTTTATGTACAAACAAACATGGAAGGATGATGATGTTTCCTTAAACACTCTCATCAAGTGCCATATAAGTGACAACTGTAATGTGCTGTTTGTTATTTATTTATATATCCTCGTTATTTGTTTATATTTAACAAGAAAAAAAAGCTACAAAATAACAATTGGAGGACAATGTTATTTTTCTTCCTTTTTTTTTTTTGATTCAACTAATTTGTCTCATCCCATTTATTTACTTAGATAAATATGTTTTCTTTTTTATTTAAAACAGGATTTTTTGACAAATATTTAAAATTCAAAAATACACAAATCTTTTTTTTTCTTAATGTCATTTTACTGTGTCAATTTCTTATTATTTTTTTCACGTTTATTGTTTAACAAACAAACAAACAAACAAAATACTTGACACAGATTTAGTTTCGCGCTCCTTTTTCTTGCCTTTAATTTGAGAACAAATAATATTTTTAAAAAAATATACATTTTACAAATAAAAACCAAATTAAAAATAAACAAAAAAAAAAATCAAGGCAATATATAAACAAAAAGAATAAAAAGGGTTTATTCTTGTTAAGTTGTCAAGATTGTGTCCTTATCAAAATATTTACAATCTTAACACTTTTCACACATTAAATTTTCATGAAAAATAACTCCGTTTTTTTTTTCTCAACAGGCTATGTCAAAGAATAAGTTTTTTCTCCAAATTTTTTTCTTCTTCGTCACCTTTGCAAAATCCTTTCTTTTGATGGCGATGATGTTAATGCCATCTTCAAAATTCATAACTTTTCGTCCAATTAAGCTAGTTAAAACCTTGAAGATTAAATTCTGCCCCATTTTTTACAATTCTATATGTCCATGCTATGAATGATATAAGAGCTCCAGGCACACAAAAATATATGTGTTGAGTGTGGTGACGATACGGTAACAGAATGCACATTCCAAAATTTGTTCGGAAAATGTTCTCAGCCCAAAATGCACACTGCCCTCGTAGGGAAATTGAGATTGATGAAGACCAATTAAATGCTTTGATTGAACCTGATCAACATGGGTCGTGAAATTGCATAGAAGTTAAATTCATCCAAAACAACTGTTGATGACCACTTGAGAACGCAGAAAATCTTGATGATTTGATTCCACATGAACTTCAAGAAATTCATTTAACTCAACGTGTTCTAACCAAAGCGACTTATTTTTGAAGGAACTGATAAACAACGATGAGAAATGAATTGTATACAGTAATGTTCAAAGTAAAAGATTATGGCCCAAGCCCGGTGAGCCATCTCAAGCAACATCAAAAGCTCATATGCCTATCAATATGCTGGGATTTCAAGAGAACTGTGTACCACCATTTAATAGAACAATCGAGTCTAGTGTGTACTGTCAACAACTAACCAAATCAAACTATTCCTTACATTGTAAATCGTAGAAATATTGTACTCCATCATGGCAACGCTCCATCATACGTCTTGGGGAATTCGACAAAAATTGTACAATTTTTTTTATATAATTTGTAAATATATCGTAGATCGATATATCTGGAATTTTCAAATGTTTACCATTAAAAACCTTATTGAAAGGAAGCAAGACTAGTTTTATTAATGTATACAAACTGTCAAAGAAAAACATAAAACTAACTAAAATAATCGTAAAACAACTTTATATTTTACGAAATCAAAAGTTGAGGGATGTCGAAATAGTACATTGTATTTGTAATTTGAAAATAAAATTTAACTTTAAGTTCAGATTGGATTTATAGAATTTATAGAAAAATAGTGAAACGATTCGATGGCAGTAAGAATGCACAATCAAAAGTGTAACTACCGTGAGAATATATAAACTTAAAACTTTCATCTACATTTGTATACCTTTGGTTATCACTTTTTTTTTATATACAGTAGAACCTGTTAAATAATGTCCTGTACATTCTTATATCGATAGATCAAATCGCTCCAAAAATACTTTTGAAATAAAGCACCAGATCCTTTATTATCAAACCATTTGCTAATCGAATGATATAACCCAAATAACCGAGACTAATCTGGTCCAATTAATAGGTTTAACTGTACAACATAAATAGTCAACGGACCATAATATTAAAGTCAGTATACAATAATAAATTCCACTTTTGGAAATGGATCACATATTCACTTTTCCTGATTCTATAGAAATAGTTTTTCCGAGAAAATTCAAGTTCTTCATTTTTTTTGTTGTTGTATATATTTCAATATTATAAAATTTTTTTTTTTTTTTTTTCAAAAGGATTATATACATATGAGTACTTATATGTATTTTAGAAGTATTGTGCCAAGTGCATGTTATGAAAAGAGGAAATCTTTCAACAAAAAGCAAATTTTGTTTGAATGGTTTTTGATATTGGGTTGAAAAGGTGGAATCAAAATAAAACAAAAACTTTAACTTCGACGTGTCACTTGAATAAAACAAACTTTTCTCTTCGACTTTTTACTTTTGGTACTTACATTTTGTTGGACAATTTAAATTTCTAAAATGGAAATTGTTTCTCTCCATATATATGTATATATTTTCTTTTCCTTATAGTTTGTCCATATAGGACAGTCTGTTCATCCTGAATTTTGGTTTGGGATCAATGCCAAATTGAATTTGGATCATATTTCAAAGATATAACAGCAAACCAAAATTAAAAAAGTCATACAATTCAGTCAGTAAAAGATATATATGAATTGTTGGATGGATGATTATTTGGCGAAAGGATATTTGGATAGTGTTCACTACATTTTTTTTTTGTATTCAAACTCGATCAATCGCGTTACGGTCAAGGGAGATCGTTATCATGATCAATGACTATTGATGGCATTGATCCTGGCGACACAATCCATCGATTTTCTTTTAGTCAATAAATTTTATAATAAAATCAATTTTAAATTACATAAAAATGGTTTCTTGATCTAATTTTGACTTCCTTTTAAATTCATTTAGTTTTCAAAATATTAGTTTAATAAATTAAAACAAGTTTCGGTCAATTTGAAATCGTTAAACTTTTCAACATACGAAGATATAAAGTTTATTAGAAAAATTCGAGATTCTCTTCTAACTTCTTCAAAATGTTCATTACATTATCCGTAAAAGGGAAACTTCGTAATTATTTAATTTTTAAACAAGTTTTCACAACTTTTCGTGGAACATAAAATAATTTAGTTTAAATTAAAAAGAGAGAATTATCAAGATTAAAAAATGTCCCCTGGAAGATTTTTGTTTAACGCCTTTGTGTTTTTTTTTTGGCCGTCCACAAAAGGAAAACTTTTCAAATAGCTATTAGCATATTTCACCCAAAAACAAAATGAGTAAAACATGAAAATTTTGACTATATCGTGTCTAAGACTTAGCTCTATCCTTTTTTTTAAAGGAAAAATGAAAACCAGAAAATATCGCGATATTTCTGCAACCATTAGATATAGTTTCATCTGTGACAGGAAATAATAAAAAGATGAAAATCCTTATGACCAGAAGATAAATGAAAACTTTCCTGATATATTAAAATTCGAAATTTTCTTTTCTTTTTTTTGGAAAGAAAAGTTTGTGTTTTTTGTCACATTTTTTTTTTTATTTTATTTTAGTGAAAGTTTCCTTTTTCTGTAAGACGCGTTCATGTCGGAAAGTTTGAAGTTTTCTTCATTTCTCTATTAGAAGACTTCCAGAAGGTTACCAAAAAGTTAGTAAAATAACTTGTATAGGAAAAGGATAGACATTTTTTGTCAAATGGAAAAAAAATTTAAAAGAAAAATAAATTCAATGAAATGCTTCCTTAATTTTTTTTTTTAAAACAACTTTTCGTTGCATATTGCACAAAGTCTTATACAAATTATTTGGTGTAGAAAACTATCAAACTTTCTTATACATAACATTTCAAATTGAAGTTTTTTGTTGAAAGTACACTTTACTCGATTCTTTTGACTTCCGCTGTCCAAGTACAGCTGACCATATTTAAGAAATTCATTTTTATAATTAAAGATTCCTATCCGCGATTGTAACTATTATTGCTTCCGCTATGATTGTATAGTCTCCTTCTTTACTGGGATAATGGACTTCATGGAATTCCTAAGTAGTACGTTTGACGTATATATATTGTGACGTGCTACCCGTTCGGTTCGATGTTATGAAAATGATAACACTTTTTATTTATAATTATTTCTGCGTTACCAATTAGTCTTAAAAATATTTGTCTATCAATAATTTAATTATTACAAATTATTTATCACAGTTTATAAAAATACACAATCACTATTTCAATAATTGATCACAATTTCACTTTTGTATTCAAAGTCACTCTCCTAATTGCTTCCCACCAATAATCACGTTTTAAATCTCGGACGAAGCTTAGACTTCAACTGTCTGATTAAAACTGACCATTTTTCTTCCGTATTATAAATACGTATTATAAAAATGGCTCATCCTGCACCTGCTAGAAACTTCTCGTTTGAACGTTGTTCTTTCTTACATACTCATTGTTCTAAACTCGAGAAATTTCCTGCATGTAAACGTGTTTTCTATTATTTGACAAGAAGCTTATTCTTGACGTTTCTAAAAGTTATAATTTGTTTGTGATTTTTTTTTGAAAGTGTTTTTGCAGGAAAATTCTAGACTCTTCTTTTATCAAGAAAAGTTGTGGAATATTTCCTGAAAATACACAATACAATATCTTAACGACTCTTATACGACTATATACTAAGTTTGCTGGTTGATTTATATAATTTTTTATGATGTTCGACATATCCATTGCCACTTTTGTCTATTAGTCATTCTATCTAATTGGTCTTTATCGATTCTGCGGAATAACTCTTCATTAGATTTGTATAGTATATTTTACATAGGCGAAAAAGTCGAGGAAAATTTCTAAAAATTGAAATTCCCATTGAAAAATGTAAGTATACCTAAATTTTCGGTGGTCACAATTTTTGTAAATTAGTAAGTTATAAGAAAGCTCAAATGTCGTCATAGTGTGAACAGACTTTTCTTGTTTTTTAGAAGAAAATTATGTCACAATTTACTAGAACTATTTTTAAAGTTTATTTTTCTAGAAAGTAGAAACAAAAAGTAGACTAAATATTTAATAAAATAACTTTTCTTTTCAGTTTTTTCAATTCTCATCTGTTATTCAATTGCTGAAGAATGTGGACAAGAAGAACTTGCAAGCTGCGCACGGCGACTCCAAATTTTACAGCCAAATTCTGATTTATCAATTGCTGCAAAAAAAGAAGATCTTGATCAAATTTGTCCGTAAGTTTTCTTACAGTTTCTTGTTGTTTTTCTTCTTTTTTTTTATCATACAAATAATATAGAATTTTCTTTTATCGAGTGTTTTTTTTTTAGAAATTTTCTTGTCGGAAAATTCAATTCATGAGTTTTTTTTTTAAATTTTTTTTTGAAAAGAGTTTTTTTGAGGATACCCGTGCCTTTGTGTTGGTACAAAAATACTAACAGCAGATATTTTAGTGTCTATAAGAAAAAATCTATAACACAAAGTCATATAAAAATTTAGACATTATAAAATAAAAATTTTCTTTCGGTCCAAGTTGGTTATTTTTAAAGAAAAGTTATCACATATATTTTTCCTTTTTATATTTTACAAGCAAAAGGAAAATACAGTTTTTCTTTTGTAAAAGAAACAATAATAAAAGACTATTTTTTGTTGGGAAAAATTGATTTTATGAGACAAGTTTTTGAAATACCTTTCTTTGCCGGTTTTTTTTTGATTTTAATTGTATTTTATTTTGCCGCCGTTTAAATATTAGTTTTTATTGACTTTTTTTTATTTATGTTATTTTTTCAAATTCCAAACTGATAAAATAGATAAAATTCGATTTATTAGCGATAGTAAATTTAGTTTGAATTATTTAAGATTTCACAAACGCAGAGAGGTATTCAATGATTATAAATATACTTAGCAGAGTTGACCCATTAATGTAATTTTGAATATACGTTCCAAATTTCATGAAAATGCGACATCATTCAATAGCCTTACGAACAATTAGCTCGCAACGCTTCTACCAAGTATTCTGTCTTTAAAATTAGCATGTCTAGGATGTACATTCTAAGTCTACTCGGCAGGATCAAACAAAGATTTTTAAAATTTTAATAATAAACCAAGTATGAATTGTGGTTTTCTGATATTTGGGATTAAAGAGATTTATGGAACTTTGAAAATGATAATTTCAAAAGTAAGAAGCCAAAAACGTCTTTTTGTTTATTCTTATAGAGTCGTTATATAAATTTTGTAACATTTACCTCCTAATGCCCACTTTGTACAAATATTTTGAAATCTGCCTCTGAAGATTCAACAAATACTTTAGGTAAAATATTCGTTTCGTCAAAATTTGCTTAGAAATAAAATAAATTCCCAGATAACCAGAATTTTTGCTTAAATATTTATTTGTATCTGGAACAACATTCCTTTTATTTTGGATACTAAATAATTTTCTTCCATAACAATTTCTGAAGCAAGTCCGAAAAAGAAACTAAAAAATTGATTAAATAATCAAAACCAAATTGTTCCACTATTTAAATATAAAGAAATATTCAGAGGACCGCAAAGGATTCTATGAAATTTTCATATAATAAATAATTTAAAAACTAAACGTACTGGCTCTAGAGTCAGAAATTGAGAAAATTGCATATATTTTCTTTTTTTAGTTTTGCTATTACATTTGTCACACTTCTATAAAACAAATCGGATACTATTTCGACATAAAGCATACAACTTTTCGATGTTTGCGAACACAACAACCGAAAACTTTCAATTTATATTTGTACTAAATTTATCTGCCAGCAAGATAGGAGAAATTAGTATATGTGTTATCTACAATATCTAAATTTAAATTTTATATCACAATTTCTTATTTTTTATATCTGGAAACTGACAAAATATTCAACATAGTAAGTTTAGAATTATACACATAAATTTCAATGAAATTAGTTTTAATATTTAATATTTTATTAGTGACAATGAGCGAAGCAAGCAAAGTGGCGTAGCCCCTCATATTATAAATTTTTAAAATCAAATTATACACAACCTAGTTACTTTTCTCTCACACCCTGTATAATTAATAATAATATTAAAAAGTAATTAATTTTAATCCCATATTATAGAGCAGGTATATTTCAAAAATTTCAAATGAAAATAAATTAGAATAAATCAACGAATGTAATTCATATAAATCCTATTTAAATAAACATAATATTTTTCGTGAAAAGTTAACCCCATCCACATGGCTGCAAAAGAATCTATATGTATATACTTTATGCCAAAAAAGGTTATGAATACTAATGTGGATAGAGTCGGAGGTTTATATTATGAACAATTTCATATTATTATTATCATCATCATCATCATCATCATTCATATTTAGGTTTTTTTTTTTTTTTTCATTCAAAGTTTAATTATAATTTCATTTCATAAACTTAGAGCATATCTAATAATTCATATTTTTTCTTCTTGATTCGGTGTCCAAAGAATAAAACAAATTACGACTTTTACGTGGTAATTCCCATGAAATAAATGCCCCCGAAACAAAAATGAAAAAAAAAAAAAAAATCCGTCATCAAGCTTCTTAATAATCTCTTAATCTTTTCTTATACTCATAATATTAAAGTTCACATAAATATAAATAAAGTGCGGCCTATACGAACCGCATGACCAATCCATCAAAAAAGGAAAAAAAATTACCTTCTCCCAAAAATGGCAACATAAAATTAATTCCTATGTAATCTTTCTTGCCGCCAAAAATTTTACCATTCATTCATTACCCAACACCCAAAAGTCACACCAACATTGACTTTTTTTTTCGTCCTGTCTAACTCTCAGAAATTAACTACCTAATCCTCATAATTCATATACCTTTCGTTTTATGTTCTGGCAGATTTTTATGTTGTTTCCAACAAAAGAAAACGAACCTCAAAAAAAAGCACAACAATTACCAACAAAAAGAAAAGGAAAAAGAAAATGTCCCAACTGAAGAAAAGGACACGTTGAGAGCTTTTCAACAACATGTCATTAAATCAATTTCCCACCATTTTTCCAGCAATCATTCACCTTTCATCTACCTTTCAAAATACTTTATTCAACCATTTAAATATGACGACAACTTATAAGGACAGGAATTTATTTTTGAAGTTGTAATGGTTTAGAAGACTTTTAGAGGTTTTATTTTGCCGGAATAAGGTGTAATAAAACATTTCGACGCAAGTCATCGTTTTTAAAATATTTACCTTAATATGGAACTAGAACATTATACTAATGCCTGGATTATTGCTAGACAGCTGTCGCAACAGTTTAAAAAATCTAAATGTCATTTAGTGATGGTCTATGATTATCATGATAGGCTTTGCACATGATATGTTATGGATGATGACAGTTGTTCAAAGTAAGAAGTTTTCAAAGGAAAAAGATGTTTTGAACTTCCAGATTTGGATATACTATATAAGGAAACTGTAAATCTGAAAAGTTTTTCTTACCAATCGCTCTTCTGTCTTGCGAGGGAAAGATAGAATTGTCGGATAAGTTTCTAACTTTATAAGGGGGTTCGCCTTTTGCTTCCTTCGCTCACCTATCATGACATTTTGATGGAAACATAATTTTTTGATAATTTCTATTATTGTTACACACAACTTTTAAATATAATGAAATAATTTGTTGGAATAAAGCATTACAATACATAAAATTATGGAAGGATTTCAATGACTCAACAATAAGATTTTGTTGAACAGTCTAAACTGGAGAGCAGCAAGATGTATGAAGAAAGGAAAAATGATATCATAATTTCAATTGGATGGGTTATGATGGTATTTCAATGTTTGAAAAATGTTGTTTCGTAGACAAACAGAATAATTTATAGTGGAAATACAATTAAATTACATCTTCTTCAATGCGGCACATTACGCCAAATTGACTACCTTGACCTCCTATCTAAGCTGATTAATTATATTATAAATTTTCACGATTTTCCAATATCAAAATTACTAGTTTTTCATCATTCTCGTATGTTTTCATATATTCATTTTTACCTTATAATTTATTTTTATAATCTCGTCTTTTCTCAGCTAATAATCATAAAAATTTTAATCAATCAAAAAATAAATCAACATTTAGATACAATATTAAATCCTTAAGATATAATTAAAATGAAATAGATAAAGACAATCTTTGTGATTATTGATTTCACGTCTTTTATATCTTATAAAATCCCATTTCCTCTTGTCTTCTATCACATTTTATCGCCTTTTCATATAAATTCATTATTCCTTTTCATATTCACAATATAATACTTAAATTCATATTTCATCGTAGATTGTCCAAAAATGATAAAATGTCAACGAAATAATTAATTTTAACGTTTGTACCGCTTTAACTGATTAAAATCGTGCCTGTTCTCACCCATAAATACAAATTACATATATATACAGATATACATAGATATAAACGAAGGATTTGGAAAATTGTGAACTTTTAATTTCCTCGTCCATTTCTTCCAATTAGGGTCACCATCATTAATTGTAATAGAGTTACTAAATGTAGAAATATATGTCATACAGTAAATGTAGACGTAAAGGATATAGTGTCAAAATGTTCGAAATAAAAAAGGATATGAGAATTTTGCCGGGGGGGGTTTTTTTTTTATATTTTCTTCTATTACAACTGAAAAATTTTCCTCTTCTTAATTTTCACTCGTTTATGGTCATTACATTTATGACCCGAAACTCATAAATAGTGTTTTTGGTGAAAAGAAAAAAAAAAATTAGTTAGTTGGAAAAGTAAAAAGAAAACGTACCCACACGTTCATACATACTATATATATTCATTCATTCACTAATTACTATCCCTTCGTCTTCTATTTTACTTAATTTTCAACTGGTAATTGCAGTCTTTTAATCTAAAAAAAAAAAAAAAACTATTCTTTTTAATTTCATTTTATTCTGGTGCACCATAATGATGACTCCATACCTTGGTTGTTTGCTGTGGAACTTTTCGTCTGGCACTTATACACTATCATCATTAATATCAGTGAACTAAATAACGGTCTACATTGCATTCGAAGTTATACTCGACGTTGTATGACATTACAACAACGAAATCAATTTAATAAAATGTACCACGGGACTAATCAAGTTATTCGAGATTTATGCAAAGAAGGACAATATCAAGATGGTAAGAAATGAATTTTTTTGTTTTTAAACTATTGAGAATTATCAATATCATTGGATAACGATGTTTTTCGTTAGTTATATAAGTTTGTATGAGTTTAAAAAAAACTGTCTATGACGAAAGTCCTGCACACAGTACCATGTAATAGCAAAGCAAATTATGTTGTTTATATTTTATATTACACTAGTATTTTAGATACGCTGGCAATTTTAATGATCACTATGAGTCTATTGACAAGCGACCTCTGTAATGATCCTTCATAACTTCATTCCCTCAAATGAAATTATAAGGCTTTGTTCCTTCGAAGATAATCATCACAAGTTTTTAAGATGTGTATATCTTCTATAATGTCAGTATGAACAACATAGTTGATACATACAGAATAATTATGAATAAATGAAAACAAGAATGTGGCGGCCATATTGAAATTTTATTTTCATGACGTAGCGAGTGACTTCTTGTCAAGAAATATTATGTTAAATTTATATTCATGTCTTTATTTTTTAAAGATAAGATAGATTGTCTTTTAAAGCCCCATCTGATGTTAACATTGAATATATTCAAATTCGGTATTGTATAAAATGCTATACCAAAAAACAATTCTCGTTAATGGAGGTTTTAAGTTGATATAGGATATTCTTGTATTCGTACAACCCTCCACAAAAGGTGTACATAAGTAATAAATTTATTATCCTTTCATCAATAATAATTTCTTTTTTTGTTCATTAATTTTCTTTTTTTAATATACTTTTGTTTTGTCATTAAAATAATAATATTCCTTTTTTCTTATAATAATAATAATAATAATTTTTCATGTGTTAATAGAATTCTTAAAGCATGCACCATGCTTAAGATTAGTCCAAGCGGAATATAAAGTGTGTTCGGAACGTTATGAGGGCACATTGAAATTAATTAATCAAGCCAAGACACGGGAAAATGTGACACTAACTGAAGATGATAGTATCAAAATGGTTTGTTGGTGAGTTGATTTTCTTTTTTTGTTTTTCATATATAATATTTCTTAATTTTCTTTTCATTTTATTGTTTTCGCGTGGCGTTTGGGTTTTGGGTGTAATAATAATGATAAAGAAATCTCATTTAATATTAACGAACCTAATAATGAAAATGGAAGACAATTTATAATAAATAATAATGTAATTTTTTTCTACTTTTATTGTTAAAAATAGTTCCTTCAGTGAATATCTTGATTGTTCAGAACAAGCGGCTAGAAAAACTTGTGGTACAGAAACTGGTCAATTTACACGGGAATTTCTGGATAAAATGTCAACAACATTGATAAATGTAATTAAAGAAAAGTTTTTTTGTTTTTCTAAAATATATTATTTTAATTTCATTTTTTCTTTTTTCTTACTATTAACAATTGAAATAAATTACTTTAGGGTTGATTAGAATACTACATGTTTAATTATTTATATGGAATTAATGTAGTTGAAGGATTCTACCATTTAGTATTAATAATATATTTGCCTTGAATGACGTATCAGTTAAAAGCATTTTACTTCTATAAATTAAATTAAATTTACAATACTACTAACTTAGGACATTAGGGAAAAGGACACTGAATATAGAAACCCTTGATATTTGTATTCAATTTTGAATATATTTCGGCGTTAGGCAGGAAGCTTTCAAATTAAGTATGATAATGTAGTATAATGAATGGATAACTTAATAATTACATATTGTTTGTTAAATACGAACATTTTTAAATTTCAAAAGATTTTTAATACGAACATTTAATTAAACTAAATTATTTCTGTATTTAAAGTAGGTTGACTATAAATTATTGCTTTAGTTTCTTGTATATCTGAAATAATCGATAACTTTATCAGCACATTGCTTACAGGCAAATATGGTAGACGCTTTTTATTTTGGATTTCGAACTATCCACATCAGTATTGATCTTTCCATCTACTTTAGGTCACTTAAAGATACTATAAATCTCAACATGTCCAAGTTGTATCTGAACTCATTCGTTTTCTGCACTCATTACAATTATTAGGCGACTAAATATAACATTTTCGATGAGCATTATTTATGCACAACATGTTAATTATGTTTATGAAAAACGTTCATTTCAATTATTCTTTGTACTATTTTTAAATTTTAAAGGTGTATTATTTCAACTAAGTAGGAAAAGGGAGAATCTTATACGCATCTTTCATATATCCCATCATTGCCTTTTAATATTATGTCATTGGCATCATTTATGCTTTCTTTTTGATATTATCTATTATAGAATGTATCCTTAGGAAAGGTTAAGGAATACATTTTAGAACCTTATAATTTTTGATAGACCTATTTTTTATGTTTAATTCTTTGAAGTACCATTTAAAGAGAATCAAACAAAGCATAAGATATTCCTATGTTTGTTATACATGTATGCAAACGTTTAAAAAGTATAACAAAGTGATCAAGATAGTTCAATGATCAGTTGGACTGAGCTTTATGATATAAATAGTCCCAAAAGTTAACATTGGTAGAACTTGGTATAGGTTTTCGATAAATTTAAATCCCTTTTTATTGGACAAAGTAAATATTTCGCAAAAATATATTTATCAAATTTTAAACCTTCTTTTATACCTTCCTAAAGAATCGATTCAAAAATTTACCGCTGGGAATTCGTGTATATTTGTTGTTATCAGTAAAATAATTTAATAATTTTATATTTGTATTTAATAGAATGAACGAAAAGTTCAGTTGGCTGACTCTCTACACTTAATATGGTTTAAATTGCTATTTCTTGACCTTATTTAAATAGTTTTATCCTAGTTTGTTAGGATTATGAGATACACTATGGTATATTTAAAAGTTTCATTTAAATTTTTTTCATTTTTTAAAATTATAACATTTTTAAACTAGTATGTTTTAAGTGCCTATATTTCACACAGCAATTTTATTTAATTAAAAATTTTAAGAAGGCTTTTTCAAATAAAAATGTATATGAAAATTGAAAGAACTTTTACAATAAAAAAAATTATGTATCACTAAATCAGTGACGGAGTGTCAGTTTTTGATGAACGAAAGCAGTTTTGACTGATATTATAAAGAAATAGTAAAGTCTAGCGTTCTAGGATGGATGAGAAGTTAAAGATCTGGTAACGGAGTTTAAGAAAATCGATCATAGTTTTTTTTTTTAATTAGAAACGAAAGAATTACAAAATTTTGTAGGACCGACCACCGTTTCGAACCAAAAAAACTTTTAGAAATTCTTGTAGTTCCGTAAATATGTTAAAAATTGCATATCTGCAGGCGTATTCAAATAATTTTGTTCACATCAATATAATGGTTTCGCAACACTCGCATTAATGTCAATAGTTCATTTCAATAGAAAACACATGAAATTCTATTTTTCAATAAGAAATGAAGTTCGATTTCTGTAGTTGTGATAAAAAATTTACTTTTTTGTGAAATGAAGTATTTGAATTCTCCTCATTCATATTCTCAATTTATATGGGAGAGAATGGATCCTTTTTTAAACTTTTTTTTGATTTATTTTCAATCTGTTAATAATTCCTAATATTTTAATTCATATTTTTCGTTTTTTTTATTCTTTCTATCAATTTATAGACATATTGCGATAGTTACTCCAAAGGATCAAATCGTTGCCAAGAATACGGATCATCATCAAACATGCTAATACCAGAAATACCTATGGTAACATTTCTAATATCAATTCTAGTCATAAGTTTAATAAGAAGATAGATGATAAAATTTTCAAATTAGTAATATTTATGAATTGAATTATTTTGTTTTATTTTTTTTTAAAATATTTTTAAATATATTTTTTATTTTTAAATCAAAAGTATACACCCATAAGAAAAATATTTAGTGAAAAAAATTACTTAATATAAGAAATTTCATTAAAAACAAAATAATATGATTAACGCATTGTAATCACATGCTCCTATTGCCCCCCAGTCTCTTGTTTGATATTAAATAATTTATTTTTTTATGTAATAATTTTTAATTTTAATATTTAATAGAAAAAAACCTTTTTTTTAAATTTACTTAAATCAAATTTAAGGCACATTTCTTTAAAGAATTTAATTCAAAATGAAAATATTAGGCCATTCGGAAAATAA
Source organism: Xylophagus ater (assembly GCA_963422695.1). Lineage (NCBI taxonomy): Eukaryota > Metazoa > Arthropoda > Insecta > Diptera > Xylophagidae > Xylophagus > Xylophagus ater. Next base: position 62,748,279 of record OY730478.1, on the reverse strand, counting down.
CCTGCTGCTTCCCATTTTTTGTAATAAAAACAATATTGTATTCATTAAAACAGTTTCTCTCAGCACTCTATAAAACTCCTTCACAGTAAATCACAGTAAATCGACAGCACAGAGTTCTTAATTAAAAAATTCAAATGAAAATGATTTCTAATATTCTTAATTATTAAGAAAACCGGGTTTATTATCAAGTTTTATTTAAGAATAGAGACATAATGGGTATTAGTTGGAATAAAGTAAAATCTTCTAGCACATCTCGGTTAACTTTTACTATGAGTCGTTTTTAGCTTTACCTTAGTTTTTTAATGAATTTTAGACTAACTTGCAGCTGGATAACATAAATACTTGTTGTGATTGGTGTTTGGTTCACTCCTAGGAAGGTTTTGAGGTTTACTTTTTTTTAAAGAAACAAAACAAGTTAACAAAACAGCAGCTTACTTTCCGAATAACCTGATATAATAAACATAATATATCACAATTTTTAAAAAAAAATAAAAAAATGGAAACCAATGAGGGAAATATTATTAATTAATTATAAAATTATATAATATTAATTATTAATAAATATTAAAATAAAAAAAAAAAAAAGAATAAAAATTATTTTAAATCAATGCAATTAGTTAGATAGCGAGTGTAATTTTAGGAGTTCACAATATTAAATCGAAATTTAATAGAACTTTTTTTTTATTTTTTTAATACTTAAAATTACTTTCACTATTGTAAATAATTTCTTTTCGTTATATAAGATGTCTAAGAATGTGATATTAATGGTGAAATTAGTACATTCACTAAAGGCGAATAATTAAGATAATGTATTAAATTACCAAGAAACGATCAATTAGGTTCAAAATTAAGCAATGATATCTAAAAGTCTCGTTACACGATCTAACATTTCTCGAATAATAACTAAAATCCTATCCTTCTAAATAAAATTAACAAAATGGAATTTTACTAAAGAATGTGTAAATTTAAATAAACAACTACTTTCAATGTAGAAATGAACAAAGCTTTTTTTGTTGCCTGTTTATATGTCATACCTAGAATATTGAAAGATCGATTTCATCAATCCTTTTGGCTATAAATATGTAATACTTGAACTTGTTTCCACTAGACTCTATAAAATGAAACTAGGAAATGATTATTTCGTATATAAAGGGAGAGCCAAGCGAAGTGATAATTTTTATAAATCACATTAAATTTTTATCTAAAAAACAATCTATAGTGCGCAAACCACTATGGGAACTTCTATACATATCGAACAAATTATTTCATACAACAATTTATGATTTATTTTGTACAAAAATTTCGAAGTTTTGTCCGAGCACCCAAAGTTATGATCCAAATTTCATAGAAAAAAAAAATCAGAATTTTGTTTGGTAGCTACCCGAAGTTGTAATCGGATTCAATTGATTTTTGGACACAATTGTTCTTTCATTGAAAAAGTATCTCATGCCAAATTTCATTGAAATCGGTTCATAAATAACGTTACAATACCCTGTAATATAAAAAACACAAAAAACCGAACTTTTGTTCGGCGGCTACCCGAAGTTTTAGTCCGATCAAGCCCAACTTCTGATAGAATGGTTCTCATGAGGAAAAAACTGCTTTTACCAATTTTTATGGAAATTGCTTCAAAAATACGGCCGTAATCTTGTACAGGACAGACAAACATTGGATAAAAATGATTGCAAACAATTTAGAATCTTATAAAACGTGGAGATTTGCATCGACATTTGCATTCGATCATGATTCCAGTAACTTATACACTTCGTATAGAAGTTAAAAATGCGTACTTGATTTTCGCGAGTGCGCAGATTATTTGTGACTAGAGCTTTTCACGATGTGACTGTAACAATCTTGTTTATTTTGGTTATTACTATATACCCTGTGCCCTTTTTCTGCTAAATTAAAAGGATATGACTGGTATTTTGCTACTTAATTTCTGGATGCATTTTATCGCTGTTACTATCAGTCGTAGTAGCATACATTTCTATTCTCATTCTATGATTTAGTCGAACTCAATGAAAACGAGTGGTGAAGACTATACTGATTTACGCAATGCCAACTTTGTAAAAAGTTACTAATCGAAAATTATAAAATAAATTTATTTAGATTTAAATTAGTTTCCGTGTTATGGGTCTGTTTTATTTGCCACTTGCTCTGGGGTAGAGCAAATTTTTACATTGAAAACAAAAACAACAAAAATGCATATCCTACACTACTTTCAGACCAGGGGCAGCTCTCACACCGAAATTAGTTCAGTTTTCTACCATAAAAAGTGCATTAGCTAAAAGTTTCTCATTTAATTACAATATGGTTGCTAAGCAGCGCTACAAATATTTGGATTAAAACTTTTTCCTACTCCTGATCGTTTTATTTGCCACTTACCCTGCTCCGGTGTAGGGTATGGCAAATAAAACAGACCTATTAGGTTCTAAAACAACTTTCATTGTCAATTGTCTACGCCTAGACAATAATCTAGCCTATATCCAATAGTCTACTTCGGCACAATACTGGCTATTAAAAAACATGCATTCTTAGACATCTTATCTAATATTTTTTTTAATATAACATTTTCTACTTTTTTTTAAATCGTTTTGTAAATATTAAAAATTTAATTAAATAAAAATTACGATAATTTAAATAGTTTTGAAAAAATTATTCTAAAATTTATGTAAATATATGATTTTGTTAAGTTTTTATTCATAAATAAAAAAATTTAAAATATTAACACAAAAAAATTTATTATATTTAATATTTTTGAGAAACGGTTTCTTTAAAAAAAAAAAAAGAAAATAAGACAAAATAATAAGCAAAAGACCAAAACTTATTTATATAAAAATGAAAAATCGAATTATATAAAAAAATATATAATTAATTTTTAATCGCAAAATTGTAAAAAAAACAAAAAAAAAATACAAATATTAAAAAAAAAAAATTAGTAACGAAATAGAATTCTAGATTTAAGATGAAACAAAAACATATTCAAAAAAAAGAAAAAAAAAATTATATAAAAAAGAGATTTAATTCAAACTTAATTTATATTCAATAATAATTAAAATGAAAATTATTTTGCAATTATTTTAGTCAAACGTTCAAACGAAAAACACTTTAATTTTTTGAATATTAATTGCACAGAAAATCTAAAATCGTAGCTCAACAATCAGTCAAAAACCAGCAAAAACAAATCAAAGTAGTCAACTTTAAATTTCAATTTAAATTAATTAATTAAGAGAATTTTAAATTCTTTATTTTTAAGAAATACAAAAAAAAAGAAATTTCTTCTAAAATATTAATTTACAAATTATTTCATATTAATTTTAATAATTTTCTTAATGAAAACAAAAACGATTGAGCAAAATCTCTAACAAAAAAAAAGAAAAAACGAAACAAAGTCATGTTAAAAATATTTTTTAATATTATTTATTTTTAATACAATTTATTATAATTATGAATTTTTGTAATTTAAAATTTGTTTACTTTTATTTTCTAAAAGGAAAATTAAAAAACCCAAACTGTTATACATATTTTCTAATAAAAATTTAAAATAAATATTTAAAAAAAAAATTAATTGTTTTAATTTGTATTAATTTGTTTTTTAATTATTGGATTTTCTGATGCCCCGTGGCAGAAATTGGAACAGAAAAACTAACAAAACTATATTTCATTTAATTTTTCTTCATAACTTTTTTTCCTCTTTTCAAAATTTAATTTGCAAATTGTATTCAAATCGGTGCATTAGTTTTTAAAGTACATCAAAAAAAAACTTTATGCACAGGCTTATTTTCTCCACTGTCCTTAGACCAATTTTACTGAAATTTAACAACGTATCTTCTATTTATGTAGCTAATCAACATAATTGATTTAAACAAAATTTATTCTCAAATTTTCCAATTAAATCCAAAAAAAAAAAACAATATAAAAAAATCGACAAAAATTTCCGGTCGCCCTGGTTTTTGCTTAATAACTTCGCTTCGATTTCGCCGAAATGCAATACCAAACAATTAAGCAATAACCAAATCACACTCTAAATTTCAAAAAAATCGAATAACGCGGTTTTGAGTTCTCTTGTCGGACAGACGGACGGACGGACGGCGGACATGCATAAATCGAGAAAACTTTTGATTCTCTACACAATCGTACCTATACAATCTTTCTGCAATGATTATTCCTATGTGTTACAAAATGGAGTGACAAAACTAATATATCCCTATTTTTCCCTAATCTAAGGACGAGACTAATATATCCTCATGTAGTACCTACCATAGGGCATAAACATTAGGACCTTGACGATGAATCACTGAAACAAATGTGCAAAAATGTATTTTTCAGTTCCATTCAACAGCCTCCGTATATTTTATTTGATACCACAAAATTGTGAAACCCGATCAATTGGTGTAAAAATGATCGATGTGTTTTTCTTTAAAAAAAAAAAGTTCTTTTCTTAAAAAAAAAAAAAAAACAAAAATTGTCTTCCTTAAAAAAAAAAAAAAAAAAGACACCGTGGCCCATGGGGGGATCGAACCCACGACCTTCGCGTTATTAGCACGACGCTCTAACCAACTGAGCTAATGGGCCCACATGAATATCTGCTGCCAAAAGTGGTAAATGACAATCAATTCTTTTCAATCGTTTTATTTTTAAATTTCATATATGTTTTTTTTCGATATAAATAACGTGTTTTTTTTAACGAACGGAATTTATAGGTGATTAGAAATGTTGGCATAATAGGTCTGTTTTATTTGCCATACCCTACACCGGAGCAGGGTAAGTGACAAATAAAACGAGCAGGAGTAAGAAAAAGGTTTAATTCAAATGTTTGTAGCGCTGCTTAGCAACCATATTGTAATTAAATGATAAACTTTTAGCTAATACACTTTTTATGATAGAAAACTAAACCAATGTCGGTGTGAGAGCTACCCCTGCTCAGAAAGTAGTGTAGGATTTGCACTTTTGTTGTTTTTGTTTTCAATGTAAAAATTTGCTCTACTCCAGAGCAAGTGGCAAATAAAACACACCCAAAGTCAGATGAAACAAAAGTACTCTTTGAAGAACGAAATTTTCGAGCACACATAACCCGAAAATTCCGTGTTTCGTGTCGCGTTTAGAAGACGTCGAGATAATAATAAGTGTGTTAGGGGAAGAAGTGGTAAAGAAATCGACACGCAATTACATTTTTGACATTTTTTAATAGTTTAATAGTTTAGTTTAAAAGTTGGTGCAGAAAAATCTAAAAAAAAATTGTATTTGCTTGTGATTATCAAGCGCGAATGTTGACATTTTGTTTCCATATTGGAATTTCAACCTTTGTTGGGCGCATGATAGCCAGTTGTCGGAATGTTTAAGACTTTTAGTTGGTGATTATAGTGTTTTTGTTAAAAAAAAAAAGTTCCGAATTTTTCCATCACAATTAATATATAGTGTGTGCCGTCATATTGTTAACAATTCCATATTTCTTTTGTAAATTATTTCAAGTGTCAAAAACAAAAAGAAAAACAGTTGTGAAAAAAGAAAAAAGAAGACACACACAATAGCAAAATACCAGAAAAGTAATGAGATAGATAATCAATTTCAATAAAAGAACGAGATAGATGATCAAAATTTCAAATAAAAGAACGAGATAGTGGTACTTTTTGCATGCGCGAGAAAAATGAAATTATAAACGCAAAGACCAAGTCCAAAATATTACAAAATTTTTCTTTCATTGTGTGTGTGTTTTTTTTTTTTTTAAAGTAAAAGAAAGAAAATTACAAACGGAATCTTTTTATATTTCTTATTTATTAAAAAAAAAAACAAAAAACGCAAGAAAGTGGAAGAAATCATTTAAAGCAGAAATTCAGAAAAAAAAAGAAAAATTTGTGTATAAACAAAAATCCGTTATATTTTATATAATCATGTCTTCAACAAATAATCAAGCTTCACAACAGCAAAATCCAATAATGGCCCAGCAGCAACAGGAGGCACAGAATCAGCAAGAATCTCAGCCGCAATCTCAACTAAAAAATCAAAATTCACAAAAGAAAACATCAACAACAGATCGTGTTATTGACAGTGTCCTCTTCCCACCAAGTCATAAATTGACAGTATCGGAAGTATTTGACTCACGTAGTGGTAAACCTCATCCAGATATATTAAAACAACATTTCATATTGGAAGGACGCATTGAAGATACAGCTGCACTGCGTATTATACAAGAAGGAGCTGCATTATTAAAATCTGAAAAAACAATGATTGATATTGAAGCTCCAGTAACAGTTTGTGGTGATATTCACGGGCAATTTTATGATTTAATGAAATTATTTGAGGTCGGTGGACCGCCATCAACAACAAAATATTTATTTCTTGGTGATTATGTTGATCGAGGTTATTTTAGTATTGAATGTGTTTTATATTTATGGGCATTAAAATTATGTTATCCAACAACATTATTTTTACTACGCGGCAATCATGAATGTCGACATTTAACAGAATATTTTACATTTAAACAAGAATGTAAAATTAAATATTCAGAAAAAGTTTATGATGCATGTATGGAAGCATTCGATTGTTTACCATTAGCTGCACTCATGAATCAACAATTTCTATGCGTTCATGGTGGTTTATCACCTGAAATTCATGAATTGGATGATATACGTCGGCTTGATCGTTTTAAAGAGCCACCAGCATTTGGGCCAATGTGTGATTTACTATGGTCTGATCCATTAGAAGATTTTGGTAATGAAAAAAATTCTGATTTTTATTCACATAATTCAGTTAGAGGATGCTCATATTTTTATAGTTATGCAGCATGTTGTGACTTTTTGCAAAATAATAATTTACTATCAATTATTCGAGCACATGAAGCGCAAGACGCAGGATATCGAATGTATAGAAAAAGTCAAACAACCGGATTCCCTTCACTTATAACAATATTTTCAGCACCAAACTATTTGGATGTTTATAATAATAAAGCAGCTGTTTTAAAATATGAAAATAATGTGATGAATATAAGGCAATTCAATTCTTCACCACATCCATATTGGCTTCCGAATTTTATGGATGTTTTTACTTGGTCGTTGCCATTCGTCGGTGAAAAGGTTACAGAAATGCTTGTTAATGTCTTAAATATTTGTTCTGATGATGAATTAATGACCGAAGGCGATGATACATTAGAAGAAGCTAATCTGCGGAAAGAGGTTATTCGGAATAAAATTCGTGCCATCGGTAAAATGGCTCGAGTTTTCTCTGTCCTAAGAGAAGAATCTGAATCGGTATTTCAATTGAAAGGTTTAACACCCACTGGATCACTTCCGCTTGGAGCATTATCCGGTGGTAAAACTTCAATTAAGAATGCGTTACAAGGATTCTCTCCAAATCATGAAATAACATCATTTGCTGAAGCAAAAGGTTTGGATGCAATTAATGAAAGAATGCCGCCAAGAAATGATGCCCCGCCAACACCAAGCGAAGATCCGAAAACAAACTAATTTAACAGCAATCAATGATAATTCGAAATAATCACTCATCATGAATTTAAAACAAATAAAAACACATAAAATAAAATTATGTAGTTTTAAAATTAAATTTAATAAAAATTAATTCAGCAAATATATTTAAAAAGAAATCAAAAAAAAAAAAACAAGTAAATTAAAAAAAAACATTTAAAAAAGTAAAAAAAAAAAATTAATTTTTAAAACTTCTTTAAAACTTCTTTAAAACTTCTTTAAAACTTTAAAAACAATTAAAACTATATTCTTAAGAAGAAAAAAAATTTATTTCTTTATTTATTTAGTTATTTTATGGGAAATACAATTTTCCATCGGATATGAAAAAATGTCTGAAAAATTATTAATAATTTTTGAAAAGTTTTATTATTTATTTAGAAATTCCAAACAAAACCAGAATAAAAACTGAGCAATTTTTCAAAAACCAAAAAATAAAAAAACAAGGTAAAAATTTATTTATGCATTTCTATTTTAGAACTATTACCAACTTGATATCAGCTCATAAATTGGAATCTCAACCGATTACTTCTGACAGTGTAATTCTTTGTTTGGATAATAAATGGGTCCTTAAAAAAATATAGGAAAATAACCAGGAGAAAAAAAACAACTGTAAAAACAAATAATTTGAATAATAAACCAAACAGGAACAGCCAAAAACCGTACAACAACAGCATAGTTTTTATAGGACTCCAACAAACGACCAAAAATTGCAAAACCATTGTAAAATATGAAACTAAAATTTTCCTTTTTACACATATTACCGAATAGAATTTCCTTTCACGAATCTATGTTGTGTTTCAAGATTTAAAGGATTTTTCCTATAGCGCAACCCCCACAACCACCACCACCACCAACTTCTCATCGGATACGAGAAAGTTAACCAGCTATATTTATAGTGTTAGACTTTTTCTCATAAATTCTTGCATGGAATCCCTTCGAGATGAAATATTGTTGGCAATTTCCAATCTTAAAGTGTACACACACATACAAATATATTCGTGAAATCGGTTACCTCGACTATTCGTGAGATTTCTCGAAACTTTTGAATATCGTTTTGTTACAACAACAAGACGTAAGGAAAGATTTTTCTTTTTTTTGGTTACCATATTTTTATTCTGTAGACAACAGAGAGACGTCGTAGAAGCGTTTTTATATAGTAAAATATATATATTTAAGGATATAGTCTTATATAGCTTTGGGATTTAAACGGAAGATGTATAATAGGACAAAAAAAGACGTGTAAATAGTCTTACCATCGAACATGACAGTAAATGTTTATAAAATGCAGTAAAATACTTTAAATGCTGTGCAAATTCAATAGATGAAGAATTTTAGTTAAGTTAAATTTAAAAGGACATAATAATGGAGTTATGGTGAAAATCTTTAAAATATTCAAAGTTTAACTTTAATTTTTGTATACAGTTTGTGTACATGAGGAAACTTATAAAGAACAATAAAATTAATAGAAAAAAATATTACGTATATCTGATAAAGAAAACCTCTTTGGCTTCCTAAATTTCCGGTGCACGTTATCACTTTATCAAACTGCTCCCTAAGTACAATTATAGTAAACTCTGTACACTTCTTGATAAATGCCGGATAACAAAAATTCAAAATTCGTAGAAACAAACTTCTTTATAATATTAAATTATATTTATTAATGTCCAAAAATATCAAACAAATAAATGACACTAAATTTGAGAGTCTTATTGTTTTAATTCATGACATACTTTGTTACATAATAATAATCCTATTCAACAGTTACTAGATCCATTCTGATTTGATTTTGTAAATTTGGATCCCGTTCCTATCAGGTAAAGTATATTACATTCGAACAAAAACCTAACTTCTTGTCTAGAAGGGATAGAAAGATGAGAATAAGTTCAAAATCTGAAAAATAATTAGCTTCTTTCTTGTCCGTTGTCCTGACGAGTTTTATAAAAAGAAAAATTCCCGTGTTTTATGATATGTCTGAAGTATTGTACGAGTATCAGTTGCTGCAATCAATTTCTGCATAAAAGAAACCATAATTTTTTTTTTTTAATTTACCCCGCATTATATTACATGAAAAATTGAAGTGAAACTTTTCTCGAATCTGTCGGAAAACTTTTATCTACTCTAAAGTCTAAGAGTTATGGATTATTCTTATTCCAATTATCCTTTTATAAAGATGATTATATGGTAACTAGTACTATCAGAATAGGCTATGGGCAGAGAAAGTTCATTATAAAAAAAACAATATTTTAATATGCTTTTAAAGTCCTGCATTACAGTTTCCAAAGTGAATTCTCCTGGTCTTTTATTTTCATCCAAATATTTGCTGGAAATATTCCATGACTTTGAAATAAATTTATTAGTTCTTTTTTTTTCTAATAAAATTTACTTTTTAAGTTTTTCTACAATTAAGAAAAATACCGATTTAAAATTTAATTAATTTTGTTTAGAAAAATGTATACTAGGTTCTGGTTGGAATCATCCATAAAAAAATTTTTATTTTAAAGAAATTAAGAGCTTTTAAACTTACATTTTTCTATGCTAAATAAACTTACTGTGATGTTAATGGATTTAAATCTTTACTCAAACGAAACTAAAAAGAAAAATCCCTTAAAAATACTTCATAATTGAATAGAACTCTGGTGTGATATTTTAATTATAAAGAGTATTAAAACAAAAAAAAGGGTAGTCCTTTCCTATGCCGTCTAATCTCATCCAAAACTTTCCCATATTCAGATTGTCATGATATTACCAATATTTTGTCTCAGATTATTTAGCAGAAAGGTTCTTCTCCTTGTCAAATTTAAATCGACACTTTTACTCCAACTCAAATTACTATGATTATGACCGAAGGGTCCAAGAATTGATGGCAACATAATAATATTTTCCCATATTTAGATCACTCAGAAACCAAACAGATAAAACTAAACTGATGAATATAAAAAGCTGAGAAAATTCATGCTTTTAAAAAAATATTTTTTGAAATTAGTTGAAAATGAAATCCTGTCCTCATAAAATATTCTATTATTTCTTAGTGACAGTTGTTGATTAATTGCAGTGGCGATTTCTGGTCAAAAATATATGTGGACAAAAAGCCCAAGACCGCACATTTGATGCATATAGATCTTAAATACTGCTCCGCGACTGTATGTTATGCTAAAGAGATAGGTACCCTGGGTCCTAATACCATAAATCTGTTCTACAAATTCTATACACATCAATGTATCAGTTTTTAAAGTATATCGAAAAAACATCCATATAGTTTTAGGTTTGTTTTTCCCAAATTTTCTTGAATAACTTTGAATCGATTTTACTAGAACTTAACTAATTCAAACAAACTAAACGCAAAAAATGAAACGGCGAACTAGTAGAGAACCCGAAGAAAACGCCACTAATTAATTGCTTTCATTAGACTAAAGACCCATCATTCGCTTGAAGTTCAAAACTATACTTTAAAAATTAATTAAATAAGGAAGTTGATCAGTATGGCTTTGAAGTTGTCCAGTTGCTCCTTGTATCATATAATTAAAAGAGATGATTGTATTTCCCGATTATTGTTAGTCCAATATGCAGAAATAAGTCTATTCTCATTAGGACGTCAAAATCTTTTAAAAAATATTCTATTGAAAAAGGAAATGATTATAATTTTAACACGATTTGCATTAAAAAACAAGCTATACTGCAAAAGTATTATTTAAACTTCTGTATATATGGATTCTACTGAACAACTGATTTCATAAAAATTTGGCTAAAATGACAGAATTTACTATGAACGTCAAAACCTCGAGTCGCGATTGGGATGAAATTTGGATCCGTGTATACGGCTTGAAGTTTCCTATTGAAATATACGAGTAGTATATAGTCGAGAATACAAAAAGTTTTAGCTTTTCACAACTCTTCACAAATGTAGGTGCTTCCAAATAGAGCTGACTTGGTTAAAGCATGATTTTGAAGAGATGGAAATTTTTCCCCGGGAATATGTAACTTTATTTAAGTTGCAATTTCATAAAATTTGTAAGTTTATGATTTTCTGTTGGATCACATTGATAGCCGACCTGGTCCGGTTAGACAAGGCTGTGTTAAACTTCCAGTACGTGAAGTCAGCTTCATTTTAACAGCGACTGTATTGATTCAAGTAGATGGATAGACAGTAAATAACTACAATTTACTCGTGACAACTTAATAAATATTTTCTTGACTCTTTCATGTTAACCGACGACTTTAATTTGGAAAGTTCTGTGCTTATCCGTATCGTAGTAAAATCCGATTTTAACAATTTTTATTCAAATCACTTCAGTAAATACAAAAAACAGTATAGAAGTTAAAGATTAAAGAATTCAACAGAAAAGAATCTTTTTAATAAAAATTTTCTTCTGCTTTATTTTTTATTTGTTTTTCTAAATGATTTTCACTTGAAATTCTGATTTCACACAAAATAGAAATTATCATCAGTTTTCTCAGTAATTTTCTTGCTTTTCATATTTTTGATTTGAAATCTCAACAAGATAACATTTCATCGTTAATTCTTATCATTTGTTAAACAACAACAACAGAAAATACGATTTTTCCAAGCATATCCTTCAAGTTTTTTTTCAAGCTTTGATTTACAAATAAAAACACAGAATACTCTTAAAATACTTTGTAAAAGTCATAAAGAAAAATTGATTATGTAAATTTATACGAGGTGCTACCAGAAATTTCATTAACAATGTAATACTAGAGACATACATAATACATAATCTTTACTACAAGCACTCCTTCATATATAAATCTCTATGTTTAAAGCTTCTTTACGGCTAAATTAATTCGATTGTCATATTGGAAAACTAGTGGCTCATTTGGGCAAAATCTTTTCATCGCTATTAATTCCTGGATCGTGTAAAATTTTCTTGTTGTCTTCATTATAAAATTGTAGACCGTTACAAGATCCTATTAAACACACCACCAGGTTCAACCACACGCCTTACATACGATTTTAGCTATTTTACGGCGGCATTTTGATACCTAATTCCTTTACTTAATCATTTGAGTCAGTGGCCCACTGGTGTACACTTTATTTGATAAGTCTTTTAAAGACTTCGTTTTTTCAGCAGTGCTCCTTAGTGTGATTTTCCAAAATTGCTGTCACTTGTATTAGTTTTTTTAAAATTTTTGCTTTCATCAAGAAACTTATTTGTAGTTCTTAAGATTATCTATGGAATCATTTTGGCTTCCTTCCTAATTTATATGGCTATTCGTTATTTTTCGTATAAAAATGGAAGATGTTTCTTGCACTTTTTACTTTGTGTAGTCATGACTGGTACTGAGCGGGATAAATTATTAAAATGTCTAGAAACTAGATAAATTCCTAACGATTTATTTTAAGTAATTAGTTAGTACATGATCGTAGGGACAAATCAACAAAAAAGGAGCAGGCAAAACTTTTTATACTACATTTAATGTGTGTTAAGGCATTTTTATACCATGCTATACTTTGATATCGGGTATGCATAACATATGTGTGCCTCTAGTATAATTCGACCAGTTGCAATAGTTAATTATCGTTTAATTTTTAGTATAACCTTTGTAATTCGCAAAAAATTCCTAAACCTCACTAAGCGATTGAAAGAACAAAACTTTTTGAATCAACCTCGTATTTGACAATTTCCTCTCCAATAGTATTAGTACATAATTTAAAATTTTCAAATTCAATAATTTCATGGTGTTAGTTATAACGACAATGATATTCATGACAAGGATAATGATGAGTACCCATTTTAAGATCCATTAAAAGGAAAAAAATAGACTGAAATAGGATTTATAAATTTGATTTTAATCACGCGCATAACCACCATCAATGTCAACACGTTATACCCATTGTCACCTTTAAATATTTTCACTAAACCGGAAAATTATGCACAGTGATCCCCGAAAGAAAAGAGTCAGAGATTTAATGGAGTATTTTTGTTTTAAATAAAATATTGTTTTTCCTAAATTTTTTTTTTTTATTTTTTAGACGTTATTGATTTTCAGTTAATTAAAGCCAAATATAGGAAAATCGATTAGATGAAATTTTTGGACGTATATTTGCAATATCAGACAAAATTCTTTTAGAAAAGTTCTAAAAATGATCAAATTATGTGAATATATGAAAAAGATAAAAAAAACCCGGATAGAGAAATATGAAGTCCCTACGGGTTTTACCCTTTTAACCGTATGTAATCTATACAAAGGAATATATTTGGTTCATTTTTTTGTTTTAAATGGATTACGTGGTCATTATTCGGTATAATTCTCTTTCAAGCATTTTTTTTTCCATTTTTTTTTTGATACTTCCGATTCTTTTCCGTATGCAGATTTCGATACTATATTTATATATCCCAAAAACATACCATTTATATGGCATTCATTTGTGCTACGTTGAACAGGATTAGCGCGGTTACTAAATGCGATTAATTTTAATTAATATCCTCAAAAAGTGCTGTACCCTTTATAATACTTATATACTTTATACACTTTATACACTTTAACATGTTATGTTTTTTTTTCGGATACATGTTACTAATGGGTATGCAGGTTGTACTATGTTGGTAATAAATGAGTTTTGTTGGAATTTCTTTTTTGTGTTACTTACTAGGGATGCCTTTGAAATTTCCAAATAAAACTGCGAAAAAAAATTTTCCGAATTCATTTTTAGAGAATATTTAGTAACAAAATTTTTATTTGACTTTGTTTCGTTATAAAAAATAGTTATAAAATGTGTCATTAGTTTTTAATCCTCTTTATGTAATGTAATTATATGATATTGTAGAAAAGAATAATCAATATAAATATAAAAATAAATAATATTTAAAAAAAATTGTATTTCTTTTAAAATAACACAATAACGGCCGAAATCTATGAAAATTTGATATTAAACCTGAATAAAAACAAAATGTTACACTAAGTCAATGTCCTATGAGTGATTAATTATTTATGTCTTTTACTATTGGTTCAAAATCTTTGCTTAAAATTACTCAAATATATCACGTAATTACGAGTAATATTAATTATAAATGACAAGGAACAGTTTTAGTTAGTTTACTGTGGCCCTACATATAAATGTCAATACATAACAAAATAGTTAAATATTAATTCAAATTGCATTATGATCTAACTATTGACCAAATATTCCTTCAATTCTAGAAATTGCATTAATAAATATATTTATATTATCCCATATAACGTTAATACAAGTTGGTACAAGTGAATAACTGCGAAAGTCGAGTTCGGACGTATTTCCAAGTTTTAAAAAACGTCTATTTGATTGTCCCTCAGAATTTCGGTAGTATAATAATCAAACGCATAATTTGAAATAGATGATTTTTTGTCGTTATTTAGTTGAAACCAAGAATAACCCTGATAGAATGGAAGGTAGTACTCCTTGAAGTACGTAGTGAATTATAGAAGAGTATTAATACTTTCCTCTATCAAAATAATATAAGCTTTTGGGAAAATCAAATTCCAATCTTTCAACACTAAATAAATAGAGATTGCATGTGTAATTTTACATGCAAGTTCTGACGCCATCAAATATAGTAAATTACCATTTCGTGTAGAAAATTTGATGCAGAAAAAATGTCATTACAATGTATGTATGTGAATGTAATTTTTGCTTTTTCTAAAATTTTGAAAAATTATAGAAATTAGAATTTCATTTCATTTTCATCTAAATCTTTCGCGAAAATTTATACACTAATCTAGAAAACTACATCATAATAATCATCAAGAGTCGTTATTTACTATTAATGACCATAAAATTGTGAACACCATCGTCATTTTTCTCGTCCG
Organism: Xylophagus ater; assembly: GCA_963422695.1. Taxonomy (NCBI): domain Eukaryota; kingdom Metazoa; phylum Arthropoda; class Insecta; order Diptera; family Xylophagidae; genus Xylophagus; species Xylophagus ater. Next base: position 62,732,995 of record OY730478.1, on the reverse strand, counting down.
TGATGATTGATAATAATGAAGTACACTCGTACATATGACTTATTATCACAATTTTCTGAAAACTCCATTGCATGTAAAATGAAATATATCAAACTCTAAAATCTAAAAATCGAAAATCAACTAGGAAGAATGCTGAGCAATTGTTGGAATCAAATAAGTAACCACTTTAACATAAATATTATTGCACTTTCCTTTTTTATTAAAAAGGCTCTTCCTTTTTTTACTGACTAATGAAGAAGAAATTTAGGACAAATATGAAGTTATAGTTTTTTTGTAGGAAAAGAAAGCAATTTTCAGATCATTGAACTTTTAGCTTTCAGTAAATTTTTATTTTGTTTATATTTTCATTTCATTAATCAAAAGTTTTTGAAATAAGGACATACTTAATTGGTCTTGCTAGTAACATGAACTGTAACTCATTTTATAATTATATTAAAGGCTTATTTGATTTATGCATGCACTCACATCAATAATTAGAATAAAATGTTGAGCAATGTTACACAAGAAGTTTCTTTTAAGATAGTCGAACGAACACATGTCAAATAGGACACAAGTATTCCATTAAGTGCTGGAAAATTACTGATTATTTAAAAAATTATTTTTTATTCTACGCTTTGAACTAATAATTTACTCGGTCACTAGCGTGTCGTTGTTAGGATTGTAAGGATTGGTACCGCCCAGTGAAATTGCAATGTAAAAATCATCAAAATTGTTGGCTAGAAAGTCGCTGGTTTTGTCGGATTTGTCGCTGGTATGTATTGCGAAAACCAAGCCATGAATTGTATTCCAAAATAAACGTTTTCGTAGTGGTAAAATATCATTTATTATTATTTCATTTTACTTTTGAATTATAGAATTACATTAAAAAATGGCATACTTCAATTATTAAATACAAAATAATATTGTACGAAATGATTTCATTAAATCCCTTCATTAATTGCGATCCAATTATAAAATTAAAAAAAAAAGCAATTAATAGAAAATTAAATACAGAAACTATTTGCATGTCATTTAATCCATATATATATTTTTTTAAATACTGAAATTGAAATCTAAACGTTACCAAATTGATAATTTCCTTTAAATCCATTACTGTAAAAAGTTTCTATGGTATATCGAATAATTTCAATGGACTATAAATACCATATATTATTATTTGATTGGATTTTTCCAATTGAGATTACATCCAGATATAGAATGAAATTCTGAATAGATTCATCATCGAATCGAAAATACCATTTTAATATATATTTTATATATTGGATAGTTATCGAAAACCATAGGAAAGAGAGATAACCACGAAAAGGATTGCTTATAACACCGTTTACCCATTTTAACAATTTGTATATACAAAACTTTATACTCTTTCCAAAAATAATTATCACAAAATATATTAGTTTTCCCATAAATGTGCAAATATTTTATCCCTGTTTTGGATATATTATCAAAATTTTCGAAATTCCAATTAAATTAAGCTTTTCATAGAAAATCGACTTGTCCAAAACATCCCAGCGAACAATACGAATTCGCTACGATTTCGCTAAGATTTCGCTACGATTTCGCTACGATTTCTAGGAATTTACAGAATTCTTCGACGACGAACTGTCATGCTTATTTTTAATTATGCACATTATAATTGGTTGAAAGAATTTGACGTATATAAGCGAGAATTCGTTCAGTTTCTTGTCCTTTCGTAAGCTAGGCTCTGCTAATTATAATTTTGGCTTAAACTAGCTCTGCATTAGTGGAATTTGAAAGAAGAGGAAACAAAGTTATTCAAAAAATACATTAAAATAGTATCAGTTTTGTTTATTTTTTCTTCCAGGGTTATTTCATTGGACTTTGTAAACTTTGTAGTTCGTAAATAATTAGACCCATTTGTTTTTTTTTGGTATAATATATTTCAAATAACTATTTTAAGTAGAATAATGTCAACATAGATGATTTTAATGAGGATAAATTTGTATATCATTAAAATTGTCCGTAAAGCGATAGCTTAATAAAATACTAAGCAATTATTATTAAGTTTAAAATAAGAAATAATATTTTCATAACAAGCATAAGTCAAAGTACATATATCCTATATAAACTGAATATTATATATAATTATTGTCCTTATTTTTATGTTAATTAGCTTATAAAAACATCTTTTTTTTTCTTCTTCATATACGAGTATGCATCTTCATTTGATATTAATACAGAAATTCTAATAAAGCACATGCAATTTTAATAAATAAAGTTCTCATAAAACTTTCCATTTTCGTTACATTTGAAGTATCCTTCAAGGAATTATAATTTACGAAAAACTTTAAATTAATTTATGAATTTTTAAAAGATATGTTTGATATGCGTAACGACTTAGATTACGTCTGCTTAACTAATAAAAGCCATATCATAAAGTTTTCATATTAAACTCATAAATAGAACTTTTGAATGGGCCAAAAACTCGTTGAGTTATATAGCATGTGTTACTGAAATGTTCATTTTGCATAAGAAGGAAGCACTTTATTAAAGCACATATCGCAAATCATATGTTAACGATAGTTGGTCATTCCAAAGATGGATGCGAGATTTGATCGTAAGTTGGAGCTTCTTCAACGCTCGATTTCGATATATTAGAATTCTGAGCAAATATGTATATCTTGTAACTAAACTCAAATTAAATTCAATCCATAGATTTTTCTTCCATCATCAACAATACTTTTTGGTTCATTCATAGAAACTGATTTCCTACGATTTTTTTTTTTTGGTTTATTTTCTTTTGTTTTTCACAAGGAAAAACCTAATCCCAAAGGTTAAACAAAATCCATTTCCCGTTAATTATAAAATATCAAAATATTAAGCAAAATAATTCATATTTTAGATAATCATAATTTCCCATATAGTTTATAAATGATATGAATTTTCATCATTTTCATAATTTTCTTCGAATAATTTATGATGATATGAAATTATATGAAAAATTATATGATATATATTTAGATTAAAATACAATATTAAAACTATAATTTCAAATTATTATTTAGATAAATTTTGTTTTTTTTTTTTCCATATAACAACACAATTGGGGACAATATTTTGCCATCATATACACGTGTTGTGGAACCCACTTAAAAATTCTTGCGTATAAAAAGGTATGACTTTAAATTCGTACGTGCGTTGTACGTATTCTAGAAGATCATATTTCATTCAAGAAAAAAAGTGACGAATAATTTGCGAAAATAAAGATGTTTCTAGACAAGATTTATTCATTATTTAAAAAAGGAAAGCTAAACAATACGATGTACAAACACAAAAATTAATATCATATCTAAAGGTATGGCCACATTGTTCAGTTCTTTATAAAGTCTCTATTTCTTTTAGCATAAAGTTGAACTCGAGATCTCTAAAATTCTAGGAATATCTAGTACTGAAATTACTAAACAAATTTACCGATATTCTTGTTTTGATTTTTTGCCATAAACCTACTATGGTTACTCATATTTTGCATTTTGTGTTTAAATTCTTCAAACGTAATTATTTGTATAAGCTATTAAACAAATACCTTAAAAAAAGTTGCTGACTTAAGATTCTTTTCTGATTTTATAAGGCACCATGCCAAAGTCAGTTTCTATAACATATTATTTACCCTTTACTCGACTATATACTTTCAACTTCATAGACCTAATCTAACTAATCTATTTAGATATAGATATTTGAAATTAAATCTAAATAAGACTCATGAAATGGTTTTTCGATAATTCACTTTTAAAAATCTAAATTAGCTTTATGAAAATTAGAAGAAACTAAGGTCCTTAGTTAGCATGAATTTATACTTCAGCAAGTCGGTGATTCAAGGCTTACGTTCAAACTTTGTAAAAACGAACAAAAATTAGGAGATCATCTGAGATTTTTCCATTGAGCTTTTATAGGATTAGGCCGATAGAAAAGTTTACATCTGGAAGATATTACTAATATACTTTTGGCGGTTTCATAGTCAAATATACTTTTCCAAAATTCCAATAAAATAATCCGAATTGAAATTTTCTCTAGATCGAACCGAAAGTTATAACTTAAATGTGAACCGTCCCTAAGCATGAAACCACCCGCAATCAAATTTTCATTTTCATACTTATTTTATTAAAAACCTCCAAAAAAAAAAAAATTTTTTTTGTCATTTTAACTGACATATTTTATATAGAAGAGAAGGTGTATGGAAATAATGAATTTGGTTCATGGTTTTGTGGGTGATGTTAAAACGTAAATCGTATGACCTCTTAAACCATCTACTCGACGACCATTTGAACAATAACGTTGAGAAGCTATAGGTATGAAGCTACGTATATATATCTCTAATGATGACAACGATAATTTTGGGTAACAGTAGGTATAAAATGGAAAATGAAGTTGATGGTACTGTTATGTTTAGTTGACTGGTCCCATAGACTTAATCACGAGCAAATTTATATGATGAAGAGGCAACTTAAGTAAATGATCCCTAAAATGAGAAAGATTTCAAAAATGTCTTATGTCCTTATGTTAACTAATTCTGAATGGTTTTGTGATGTATAATTTGAAAGTTGAAACAATTTTTTTTTCTTTTTTTTTTGTGTTTCGAGGGGATAAAGGATGAGACCAATGGTAATAATGTTTTTTGCACAAGAAAACAAACTTGTGAAAATGCCTTTAACGTAATGACTTCTTAAATCCAAATTAAGCTCATTTAAGTTTTGGGTTTGAGAGAATTTCTATTTTATGTTCATATAGTTATATTCGTACATAATTTATATATGGAAAAATATGTTTTGGAGTTATCTAGAGTAGAATATAACGAAATGAATATTATCATCATTATAACCAAAAGAAGAAAAAAAATTGAATTGTTTTATGTGAAAATTCTGGTTTGATTTTAGTTTACCACCTTCACAATTTTATACCTCTTCTATTTGCATCGAGCTTACCCGTTTTTGAGTTTTTCCGTTTTTTTGTTATTTATAAAATATTACCGCAAAAAGAATTGTTAATTACATTCGTTGTGTTGAAGCGCCCAAAGTATTCTCAAGTTCAAGTTGTACTTATGAAAACCATTAAAATTTAAATTACTACCCCCAAGGCTATTAACTTTCAAGTATAAGGTTCTGAGGATTATATTATAGAAAATGGCGGTTCTGATCATTATGCCTCCGTATATAAGATTTTGCTTTTGTTTTAGAATTTTACACTCCTTCATTCTTGAGCATGGCATACATTTCTAACTTTTAATTTTTTCTTTTTATTATAGTTAATGACGTTAAATCTTTATATATATATATTTTTTTTCTTTTTAGATTTAATAAAAAGGCCGAATATAATACATAATTGGATCTAGAACTTAGGAAATATACCTAACCCTAAACCCTTTTTTTTTTTTTTTAAAGGAAAGAGTGATTTAAGTAGTGGGATTTTTTAAATAGTGAATTTTATCAACATTGTATATTTTTCCATCATCATTCAGTTTACTTTAAAAAGCATTTTAAGAAAAGTATTCTTTTTCTCCATTTTAGTAGCACTGCGGAAAATTCAGTTTGTGAAAAGATAATTTAATAAAAATGTATAATTTAAATTGCATAACTTACTTCATTCAAATCGATTTCAAATGTGTCATCCATTTTTGCTGTCATCACTCAGTACGTGTATCATCTATTTTTCATCTATCTGGATCTTTCCTTTTGGAAGTAAACGTACTAAGATTGCGTGAGGAGTTATCCCTAATTATCCAGTAAGACTGTCTTGAGCACGTGCGAAGTGTCCATCCAAAAACTGGAAAATCATGCACCTAGAACTTTGCTTTCACGTCTGAAATGCAGATCATATTAAAGATTAAAATCTGATTTTTAAACCTATGAATTTTAGATTCCAGAACTTTTTAAAATACCTAAATCTCGTTATTAGTATTTGTAAGATTAAGAAAATACATTCATCGACAAATTCCATCCTTGAGAAAGAGTACTAGACTTTAATAATATTTGCTCCAATAACTGCCACTATATTTATAATATCTTCTAGAAAAACATAGAAAAATTAAAAAAACAAAAACCATAAAATTAAAATACAGAATGAAGTAATTTGGAGTATATTGACGTACAAATTGTAATAGAAAATAGCGATACATATACAATAATTCTCCTTGAAAAATAAGATACAATCCCCATGGATAACCCCACGAAGTAAAGAATTCCAAAGGATTCTTACCAACTACTCAGACTCTAATTAACCATACCATCTATTAATGTAACGTCTTGCAAGTTTCTGTAACTCTAATAGAATTGGATGAGGATCATAAAAGATAAATGCATCTAAAGAATCATCCATTAAGAATATATGTACGACAACTGTTTTTTATAGTTTATAGTTTTTTTTTTCCAGTTATGGTCTCTGTTTCTTTAATACATCATATATATACTATGTTCAAAGGAACGATAGATGGTCAAGAAATCAAAACCATTAAAGTAAAAGCTATATTCTTTATAAAAACGTTCAAAATATAGTCGCGAATTTTATTTCTATAGTTCGTTTCTTGATACAACAAAAAGAAAATGCATTGGACTGAATATATTTTTACATTCATATCGTTTCTCTAGAATCATCCTTCGACTATCGACCATTAGAAAAGTCTAAAGAAATAATAAAAATAGAATAAAAGAAATTGTCGAACAAAATCCTTGAACTATATATAAAATCCGAATGTTTCACAATCCAAAAGAAAAATTTTTTCCTTTAATGTTTGTTTCTCCTGCTGTGCCATCATAGGAGGGTGGTCCACTCTGAGAAGTATGTAATTCCAGACGAAAGTGATATAGAAAAGAAGATCAATCCGATATAAAGTATAAACTAAACGGTAAATTGAAACGAAGAACTCTCAATGTATAGCAAAAGTATCCTTTTAAATCCCATGTGATATGTGTATTATATGACCGAATAAAGAACAAATCAAAACATAGAGTTTTATATTTCTCTAGACTTTTTATACTCCTACATAGTGATGTGTTTATTTTATTTCATTCTAGCTCCTAGTTTCTTTTTTTTTTTTGTGTTTTGTTTTAATATAATGTTAGTTTTTGATTTTATCTATTTACTGCTGCCCTCTTGAACCATAAAATTACCAATAAAAAAGCTTTCAACAGGACTAAAGCTAGCTTTTTTTTTTTTTGCAAAATATTAGACGAGAATGGAAATCTATCAAATAAGTACAATATTTAATAAAAAGCTGTATTAGAAATAATATCATGCATGACAGTGTTCTCTACAATATAATATGATTATGATTTCAAATAAAATTGTACTGTCATAAAGACTGGCTTATCCGAATCGAGTAAATGAATGCGAAAGGTGTTTGGACATATTTGGATAACTTCCAAATAATAATTTTGATTCAAAGTAATCAATAAAGTGAAGACGTGAAGTAAGAAATAGAAAAGTTCTTCAAGCGATGTCATTATAATCAAAGTATAGGTTGTAAACGATTTGTAACTGAATGGAAGAATCCTGCTGGTGATCTGTTATAACTGCCTACATGCTGCACTTATTGTTCAAACGAGAAGAAAGACAATGTTTTACTGTTTGATTAGGAATGTCAACCACTCGGACGAAGACCAATTAAATTAGATAGAGTAGATAAAATAGAGACTACTCATATTCAGATCGTTGTACTGGCTGGCAGCATAGCAGCACTTAGCATGAATGCAATGTTATAAAACTTTTTAAATTGATCGCAAATTTTGATATTGCTTTGAGTAATTAATACATTTTCCGAATATACTACCATACCAATGTATACCAATTATCGGCTATAGATCGATTTTAAATTTGTAGAATAAAAGATTCGACAACACTATTTCATTCCTAATCTTGATTCGATTATTGAACTTCAATAAAATTCAAACAAATATTATAAATTTTTCAGAGATTTTAAGAAAATTTGAAATTATTTTACTAAAAGAAAATTTTATTTTGTTTCTATTACAAGTAAAAGAATAATTTAAGAAGTCTCAAAAACTTTCTTTTTAATTAAATTACTTTGTAGATTATATCAAAAGTTTGTATTATTTTATGTAATCTAATTGAGCAAATATATTTATAATTTCATAGTTATGTAAAAATATATATATATGTATTTCACTTCATTCTCATAAATTCTTAATTAAGAAATAGATTCCAATAGCTTTATAACACAAAATATCCCCAATTGACATCAAGCACTAGAAAACAATTAGTACCAGGCTGTCTCTCAGAAGGTTATGCATACTAAAATTAGACATTGAATATACTAATATGTATAGTAGATATGAATATAGTCAAAACTAAATTCTAGACGTCTGTCCACCAATTTCTCTAACTCTTTAAGCATTTCATACAGACTATCTTAAACTTTTTAACATCAATTTAATACTATATACACTCGTACATGGATATATCATAGCCTTTTGGAGATTTTCCCAAAACTCCCAACTAACAAACTCATGGGATTTCTATTAAATGCTAACGGTTTGCATAATAAAGTTAAATTAATTCAGTTTAGTTAAGATGTACAAATGAATGGCTATGGTGGTAAAATCAAGTATGAGAAAATTATATAAATATACAGACTCATCATAAACAATTAAAAAGATCTTCCTTCGGGCATTTCTATAAATGCGCTTTTTTAAAAAAAAAGAAAATTCTAAATTAAAGTTAGTTATTTTCATTTCAGAGAAGAAAATTAAATATAGGCAGGTATTCTTCATTAGATTCTATGTCCTTTTTGTTTGAGGATTTTTGATCATATTGTTATATGGGAAAACATGGATTTGATATATTGAAACTTGAAAGATTTGGTTAGTTGATATATTAACGATTTTCTGTTAAAATTCCTTACATATAAATTAATGTTATTTGTTATTATTATTAACTGTTAAATGCAATTTATGATATTAGAATTTCATTAGAATAACAAATAGTCCTAGACAAATAATGAATCAATCTTTATGAAACGTGTTTTACTCTATCAAACGTGTTGATAAAGAACACGACTTTGAGTTTATTTATACTAATTTTTCTTAAGTCATTATAAACTGTAAATATACTTACTGAATATCATCTTGAAATCCCTTTTATCCAGTTAACAAAATAAACCAAAGCTTAAATCCCCCTGAATTGATTCTTTATATAACTTTAAATCATATTTTCATTTATAGATATAACTTTTTTTTCCCCGAAAAATTGGATATAATGAAAATTTCACCATCTTATCACCACGCCCCGATTTCAAAATTGATTCATGTATCATTTATCGCATGCATGAATAAAGTTTTTCAAAACTTTGACAGAATATAAATTTTCTTTAAGGCTACTTTATTATATATCGGATGAGAATTGAAAGCTTTGAACGTATAAGTATAACACCAACAAAATACAAAAAAAAAAGCCGAAGAGGACTTCGAATAGAGTTCATAATGCTGAAGGATAGATTTTACGAACTTCCGAATAAAAGTCTAAAACCAAAGGAGTATGGTAATATGTTTGCGGGTGAGAAAATTAAGAAGGATTTGAAAGAAGGTGAAGGAAAAAAAAAAGATGTATATATTAATATGAATTCAGTACAAAAGGACTTGTGATGAGGAGTATAAACCTAAACAGCATAGCCATGTATTATATCGCCGAAATATGATTTATGCAAAACATGTATTTTTATATGCGTATATACCGATCCAAGTTAGAAAATAGTTTTGAAAAAATCGGTCAAGCCGTTTTGAAGTTATTTGAAATTCTGATTTTTTTTTTTCTGATCCCATTATATACAAATCAGAAAATTCCATTTTCATTTCATTTTAATTTGCCAAGGAATCACAAACTTTGTCAATAGATACTGGCGGTATTAGACTCCGCTGATATCACTGCCATATAAAAACGGACAAAAAAACCGATAGTGTAATAGCAAAGATCGTATATATTTCACTATTATAGCATCTTTGGTAATAGTGTAGCTTAGGCATTTTACAAAGCATATAGCGGACAGCGCGGTTGGCTCTGTAGCCAATATCTCCGATTTTTATAGCTGCCAATATTACCTTCTAGTATTAGTTACTTTAACAATTTGGAAATATCTATCGTGTACATTCAGAATGTGTTGTAGATTACCGGAAACGTAACCTTAGTACATTTAATGATAGCATTAAAATCTCAGTAAATTATAAATAGACTATTTACAATGTCATATATTTCATAAACATCTACTTTTATCGAATCAAATCCAAAACGAAAATATTTTATACACAAAAATTTTAAATCTCCAACAATCTTACCTTGCTCCATTTTAGTTCTTCCTTTTTTTTTCCAGCCAAAGAAAAAAAGTGAAAACATTCAGGAAACTGGCATAAGGTATTCAAAGACAAATGTCAACATTTACCCCATAATCTTATCATTATTTTCTGCTTGTGATTTTTCCGTATTATGTGGAAGGAAGATTATTCTATACATAAAGTCAAGTTGCTATGGAATCTGACAAGATTGAGCCTATTCCACATACTATCTTTTTGTAAAGGATACACTTTATATATATGATTGTAGTAAGTTCCCACATCCACATGATACAGAAATGAGATATATCTTACGGCATTCTGTTTCTGTTTTGCCCGCGTGTGTTTTTGCCTACATATTTACATCTATTTTTTTTTTTTTTTTTTTTGGTAGTGACATAGCATACCTCATGATGTATAACAAAAAGATTTACAGGCAGCTTATTACGGATTGTAGTTGTCGTTTGTATCCTTTTTACCGTTTTCCTCATCCTTTATTATCTTCTATACCTCTACAAAATATGCTGAATGTGGTTGCTCTACTTTATCGTCCGCCTTTATATACATTTTGTTTCATGTTTATTTTTGGTTCTTTGTTGGTTTTACTATTAGTGTCGCTAGAATTTTTGTTTACTTAACGTCTTGTACTACTTTTTATCCCCCTTTTGTCATCTGTTGGGATTATTATTTAAAGCTCTCATGTACTTTCGAATATCTCAGCCCTTAAGATTCATTGTGAACTTTCAGTTTCAATCTAGAAAAAATTCTTTTGTAATTTTTTTTTTTTTTGTTGCCACTTTATCTTTTCCATCTCACACTGGAATAACAGAAAACTTAACTCGAATGTACAAAGTCGCTAAAAGTTTTTAAGCTTTCAATTTTTTCTTTTTTTTTCACTTTGTTAATGTTACACCCACGATCTTTTCCACCTTTAGTTTTTACTTTACCGGATCATAGCTTACGGGTTTCGGTTTTTGTAACCGGTTTGTTTCTTTTTTGTTTATATTTTCGGCTTTATTTTGACTGTGACTTTTGACTGTTTGTTACTTTAAAAAAAAACGGAAATAGGGAAGTTCCCAATTTTTTTTCTCTTCTTTCTGTCTGCTTTCATTTTGAGATAATAGTATCCGGGTACAGAGATCCGATTCTAAGTAGTGTACCCTAACAAAAAGAAGAAAAAAAAAAAGAAAATATCCGATTTAACTTGTAAGAATCTTCAGGCTAAAAAGAAAAGTTCTTTCGTGGTTCTTTTTTCAAGTTTTTTTTAAAGTGATTTTCGGGATTTTTTTCTGTTTTTTTTCCTCTTCTTGTTTTTTGAGCTTTGATTGTAAAAAGTTCTTGTTAAAATTCTTGTTGAAGGTTTTTTGCTCTTATTTTTTTTTGCTATGAAATGTATACTGGCTAGCTTTAGGTATCTTATTTACGTGTGAAAACTTTAAAAGGACAACAAACCAAATGGAAAAGGAAATAAAAGAAAACAACTTTGTTAATCATTACAAAAGGATTTTCAAAGTGTCACATTTTTTTTTATTTCACTCAAGTGAAAGTGAAAAATGTAAAATTGAAATAAAAACTGAAAGGATTTCATTAATTGAGATCAAATGAAGAAAGTTTTTGATTTGAGAAAAAGGTTTTCGAAAATCATATACGAATTTAAAATAATGATTCTAAATATTATGAGGTCATTTGAAGGTTTGAATGCAAATTCATCGCCTGAAGAAAGTAAAAATAAATATGCAATCTTCTAAACCCTACTTATCCGATTTCGTTTTTTTTAAACTCCTTTTCTTGCTATATGGTTTTGGTCACAAATCGCATAATGGCAGAAAAGAAAGAATCCACAAGATCTAAAACTGATAATTTGCACATCTTTGATACACCCATATTGAGTCAGTATACATGATGTACTTTCAGTACGAATATTGGGGACGAATACCCGATGACCATTCTTAGTTTAATTATAATTTAAAAATAAAAGTCATCTTATTGATCTCTCCCATGGATAGTCTGCTGTTCCTACTCCAAATTAAAAATCGATCCCTGTAAAAGCTTTTTGTTTTTTTTTTTTTTCAAAGAATTTAAATACATACTTTTATATTCTCCCTCCTTTTAGAGAAAAAGGGAATAACTAAAAATATGATAAGACTTACCCCATTTTCTTTTTCTCATCAAATATACATGCGGGCAGAGGATTTCCTTTCTGTTCGCCGAAATTTGGCACTTGACATTATATTTTAAGCAATTACTGGCGATGCACATTTAACTTGTTTTGATTGGTTTTGATTACAAAGTTCATAACGAACCAATTCCATCAGCAACCTTAATCTGAATACGTTTAGGAATTTAATCGGAATTCTTCAAAAGCCTTTTCAAAAAATATTCTTCTTTTCGATTAGCAAACGATTGGAACTTTATCCTGTCCTCATCTTTCAGCAAGCTGACAGAAACATATTGTTCGTATGAGTTATTCCAAAATGAGTCTACAAAAGTAACATAGCTTGTGATTTTATTTATCTATAAATTTGTTAAAATCTGTTTCATAATATTTTTTTACCAAGATGTATTATGAATCCTGTAATATAGGGGAAAATACTCTCAATCCAGTATCCAATATTCTCGTCAAATGTAAATCTGGTACAACTCTAAAGAAATTTAAAGTGCCCCTTTTTTAAATGAACTACAATCATTTCCGTAAACATAAATTATTTCAATAATTATAGCATAATGGAATTATTTCAATTTATTTCACTATAAATTAAATAAAAATTACGAAAATATAAAACGGCCGCACTTAAACACTTGAATAAGAGAAAGAAATAAATTTTTCTAAATATTCTATTAAAAATACATTTATAAGAAAATTATAATTCTCGAACGTAAAAAACATCTTCCATAATTATCAACATTAAAATTTAATTCGATGTTCTTTTTCATTTTTACGGCACACATCCATTTCGAGTAGGTTTATTTTTTACCCAAACATTTTTTGAAGTGAAACACTCTCATCTTCAATGTACCATCAACATTTTTACCGATCCTGTTCCATTAAACTCAAACCGAAATAGAAGGAAGTCAATTTCTATTTTATGAAATTTGCGACTCCCCAGTTTATTTTTTTTTTCTTTTAAATGTGCATTTTTATCTTCTAGTACACAATGACAACATTTTTGTTGGAAGATTATACAAGATAACAATGACGATGATCATAGTGGATATGTTGAGGGTATATTCACATACCCTCTGGATTAAATCTCCAAAAAATATAAATTTGTATAGATATACAACCTGATGATAGTTTTAGCCCCCATCGAACAAGTCTTATAAACATTTTGGTAGAAAACATTGAGTTGTCATGGGAGATTTCAACCATTGAGCCGAACATTGATGATGACACCATCATCATTGTCAACATCATGATCAAAAGCATCGTCTGGAATGAAATGAAATTTCAACAAATAACAATATCGTAAAAGTAAATTAAATTTACCTTTTGTTGAAGAAAATATACAAATACAAATTTTCCCGAAAAAAAAAGGAAAACAAATGACAAACAACTGAAAAAGGAGCTAATATTGAATGAGATAATTTTGTAGTATTCATTTCTGCTTATTTTTTTACGGAATTTTATTTTGTTTGTTTCAAAGAAAATGTAAATTGCATCATTTTCCGATGCATCCAACTTAATAAAAATACTAGCAAATTGAATTTTTTGAAATGAAAAATTGAGTAAAAGTATTTGCAACCAAAGAAAAAAAGAACAGCCCCACAGAAAGGTATTTCAAATTCAAACGATTTCGAGTTTCAATGCAGAAACTTCATTCAAGTTCCATAATATAGTTGCTGCTTAAAAGAAAAATGATCAGTCTTAAGTATTTGACACAGGATCAATATAATGTCAACCTTCTAGCACATCTACAACCTGATAACTATCTTCGTTCTTCTATCTATAGTAAATAAAAATGTTTTTTGTTCACCAAATAACTTTATTCCACATTGATGTGCACTTGAAATTGAATTGGTTTTCCATGAGCACACACGATGAATGGGATTCTCATAATACCTGTTTGTTTGACCATTTTATTTGCCAATACCTTTTTTAATTTTATTTATAGTAAGACGCCCTTTCTTCATTCCTGTGACTCCGCATGAAACAAATATATTCCGGTCATCCACGTAACTATGATCAGGTGTAATCTTGTACAGGGTGGATGCTGCGAATATTAACATTAAATAATAATTTACCGTAGAAAATATAAAAGGTCTGTTTTATTTGCCACTTGCTCTGGGGTAGAGCAAATTTTTGCATTGAAAACAAAAACAACAAAAGTGCAAACTCTACACTACTTTCAGAGCAGGTGTAAACTTTTGCACCCGAATTAGTTCAGTTTTCTACCATAAAAAGTGTATTAGCTAAAAGTTTCTCATTTAATTACAATATGGTTGCTAAGCAGCGCTACAAACATTAGAATTAAAGCTTTCTCCTACTCCTGCTCGTTTTATTTGCCATTTACCCCCTGCTCCGGGGTAGGGTATGGCAAATAAAACAGACCAAATATAGTTAAATTCTTTTTCAAATAAACACAATTATTTAAATTCTATTTCCATAAAAGAATTACCAACTGGTCTCTGAGAAAAATTTATAGAACTCTATCTTCGATAATATTGAATTTTTCATACCATTTCTCCACCTTGTATAATACATAAAAATTGGATCCATATATTTATAAAACATCCTTTCCAAATTTCAGCACAAAATTTTTGTTTTAGTTCTGTTTTTTATTCTTGGTATCCACTCATATGTCATCAATGCAACCCCATGTTCACTAGACATAATCCTTTCCTGTCAATCGGTAAAAACACAATTTTGTCTTTGGGCATTTTCTTTGTAGACTCGATATCCACAGTTCACTTAAAAATGCGACTTCATCGGCTTAAAAGATAAGACCCATACCAAAAAGATAAAGATAAACGAAAAAAGAAACACCATTGTAGTCTCCTTGGAAAAGGATAAGAATTTGGAAATGGATTTTGTTTTTTTTTCTGAAGGTGGGTTGAATGATGAAATCAAATACTATAAGATGAATGAAAACATAATGAAAAATAAAACCTGAGTTTTCAAAGGCAAAATATAATATATATATAGTATATATCTGGCTGAATTCGAAAGGAATCTCTAATACAGAACAATTGATTCCATTTATCTACCCTGACCCTTCGATTTGTCATGGACACATATATAACACGAAAACAGAAAAAAAAAAACATAAAATAAATGCTAGAAAAACGAGTATATTGGGATCATTTGACATTCCTCTTGGGAGATTTCCCGAACCATTTGGACACCATTAGGAAATGATATTATCCAGGGGAATCTTTCAAGAATTCAATTCATCGGATTGAGATTGAATATCTGGGTGAAATTTTCAAATTTCTCAAACTCTTGTGAAAAAGAATCCGTTCTACTCTGTTGGCCGATTGGGATCGGGTAAATGATTCTTCTTGTTGAAACTACATATCGTAGACTTTTTATAAATATTTTTGTGAACCGTTTAGTTTGATTTTCGATTCAATTTGATGATGTTTGGGTTCAATATTTTTTTTTTTTTTTCAGGCGACCGATAAGAATAAAGCAAATTATTGAAATTTAAAAATCATTCTTCAATTCTCATACCAAATTTTTGACCCTTATAAAGAAAACAATTCCGACATTATTCAACTGAATGTTACAACTTTGGATTTGAATTGAAATAATTATAATGAAATTTAGACATTTTTGTTATTCAATTTCATAAATTACTTTTGTTTTACACAAGATTGTTTTCTTTTTATGTTAGGCCTAAGTTATGGTAAAGCACCATCATTACAATGAAGGAAGTAATTTTACAAAGTAAACTTAACTTATTTCAAAGATTATTTCTTGAAGACTAAAATATGCAAAGCATGGGAGTTTAATAAATACATTTCAAATAAAAAATCTCACGTATTTTGTTCAATGATGGATATTATTTTCCGCGGGCAACTGTTTTTATAACAGTGTTTCAATTTCCATTCGTTCCAATGAAACGCTGTCCATTTGTTGCTTTCATTGAAAGTTTTTCATTCATTTTAACCGCTCAAAGTTGAGAATCAGTATTAAATTTTACTGACATTAGTATAATCTCCTTTCATGCAAAATCAGGAAAAAAACGGTCAGTTTTCATTTATTCTACAATTTCCTTCATTCCAATGATCATCATTTAACTTCTATTTTAATATAAAAGGCTTTTCTGTATTCCTTTCTAAAAAAAAAAAAAATCGCAATATACCCTCCACTACTTTAATTAGCTAGACCACGTCATCCATATAAACAGTATTAATACAAGAGTTACGTAGAAATAATTCTTTTTTTTAGCCACTACCAGTCGGTCATATTAACATAACAAATTGAAATTATGATAAATTAAAGTCCTTAAAATCTGACATGAGGTCAACGTAAAAATACATAGTATCGTACATAAACATTGTCCATAATGAACTCGTATGAATGAAAATCGTATATGATCACATTATTATACAATATAGGTATTCCCTTCCCATTGTTTCAATATTTTTCTATACAATGATACACCACGAATTACAGCGTAAAGGGAATACGGTTAATACGTACCTATATTTTGCATAGATATATGTATTTGTATATGTTTTCGCTACTTTTCCGACCAGTATCATAGATTTTAAATACGTTATGAATTTAATATTGAAACCCATATCCAACAGAGTAAATTTAATATAGGGTGAAGTTAGGAAATGTGGCTTAAGCTGCACTTAAACTTTTTGAATTTCACAGTAATATGAAGATTAAGTTGAAATATACATTGTGAATTTTTATACATAAATTAGTAATTGTGAATAATTTAATTAAAATATCAAAATACGAGATTTCTTTAAAAAAGACTGTCGATTACTTAAAGAAGCTAATGTAACTGTGATAAGAACACAGTTCTTAAAATCATTTGATGACTTGTTGCTGTTGCAGTGTCATTTACTAACTACACATGGAGAATAGAAGATCAAGCCGTTATAGAATCGAAATTTCGATATGCGTATATGAACTCAGTGACTTGAAAGATTAAGACCAAATCGAATCCAAATTTAGTTAGAGACATAAAATTTTTAACAAGAAAATGAAAGCCATAATACTACGCAAAACACAATAACTACTCAACTTTTCAATCTTCAAATACGACATTAACTGGAGCAACCAAAACACAATCGAGTCCAGTCAACCCAATTTGAATTTAGGCTCACCATGTATACATGATAATTATAAGCAACAAATGGTTTCATGAAAGATGCTCTATATGTGTAAAGTTTTTATATTTTATTTCCAAATTATAAAGATTTTAAAAAAATTTCTCAACCCTACCCTACGCTATGATATATACACACAAGCATATAAATAATAAAGATGGATCTATTTATTAAAAGGGATGATTATATGAGCAGAAAAAAAAAAGTTTTTCAATTCGTTGCCATTAGAAATTCATTTCATGTACCAGTTTTCTCCACAATCTATCATACCATATAGCTGGGGAGAGCTACAATAGATCCTACTATCTACATTAACGGAAGTTTCGCACGAAATCAACCAAAACGTATAAGGAACTTAATTTTACGAGACCAACATTTTGCTTTTGTAAATTCTCGTGTGGAGGATACAACTCTATATCGACCAGTTGGACAGAAAGTCAAGCTTGAAAACAAATCACCTACATTGAATAAAAACAACACCTCTCCTTATACTCTATATAAGTATACGGAGTACAATTGTTACTTGTTTTCCGAAACAGTCATAAAGTTCAAAACTGGATTTATATTATAAATATGAAAATCTGAGTATGGGAAAGGAGGGCAATAAGCCAGATACGATGGATAAATTTGATCTTATTGTTGATGTTGGTTGGATATAGGGATTTTGTTTTGTAAATATGGCATGATAGAGACTAGAATTAAACAAGATTAATTATTTATTTCATTCAGTGTTGTTGGCGTTTTTTGTTGACTTTTATAGATTATACAAATGAAATTTCCCAAAAAATATTATATTTTTGAATAGATATACATTTAAGGATGATAATGATTATGATTTAGCAATGGAAAAAGTCTCTACGCAAAAGCCAGAAAACACAAATTCGCTCTAATATACAACCACGTTGTGTTTGTCCCAGAATTCTATAAGGTTCGTTTATTCCTCCAAATGATGGCTATACATAACATAAACCAACCAAACAAAAAAAACAGAAAACAACGGAAAGCCAAAACATCTCTGCATCGATGGCAGGCTCTCATTCTTTCGGCAAGGTTTTATATGTACCTTTTTATGTGGTTCAGATAAAATGGGTGGTTTATACACATATATAATAAAAAATCTTGTATTTGTTTGTCTAGAATCATGATATCCATCATTCATCCAACCACCACCCACCAAGTTACAACAATAAACATTGTAATTAATTTTATGGTTCAGTTAAAATGAGTTTTGTCAAAAAATCACAAATACATATGTAAAGAACTGTACGAATTTATATGTATTGAAGCGAATTTTCTTAGGGAAATTTTTGTCTTATATAAAATATAGTATATTTTCACCTGAAATTCTCATGGACTGTATAAAAACAATATCAATTCATTCATATATGGACTAAAGTTATCTAATGTTATTAATAAAATCTAAGGAGGATGATTGAATTTTGCCTTATAAATTTCATTTCAAATCAAAGAAATATGGTTGGCAAAAGAACAAACTAAAAACCATATTCATGAAATATATTTTTCCATTTTTCTGGAATTTCATTTCGGTTATCCTTGAAATAAAGGAAAAAAAATAGCAAAAATCATCAAATTAAAACAGGATAAAGCTTAAGATTAATAACAAATAAATGACACCTATATAATATTCGCCCTAAAGGATATCTATTATTGGAACACAAAAAGACATACAATTAATTAAAGGACTTTTATTATTTCCTCATAATTTCATTTGGAAAACTATCATATCTAACATTCTTCAATAAATAGATGTTTATTGTCTAACTAAAAGATTCTTGGCTTCTCTGTGATTGAATTAAGCACGTTCCAATAAAAGAAAATAATTTTCTATTATATTGTTTTCGGAAATACAAATTTGCAAAATCAGAATGATAGATTCGCCCAAATTTCTAGTCGAAGACTGATTTTATGTAATATTTTTATATTTGAACTTTTGCAAAAGTATACATTTATAACATTTGTAATATGTCATTCAGTCACGTCTTGTACATTTACCTGTGATGACAATAATATCCGGGATTTTGTTTGTTTACATATTATCCGAAAATTATTGTCGAATGATTTTGTGCAATCAATATAAACATATATTCATACACCCACAATATATTAGGACTAAATTTAGACCAGATGCTAGATAGAAAAACAAATAGATATTCAGTGAAGGTATCCAACCTAACTTCCTACATATGTACAGTGACGCTGGTTTATTCTTTCTATATACCTAATTTATTAAGAATTTCATATAAAAATATACTCTTAAAATGATCATATCCAATTATTTTAATCGATTTAATGTATTGTATTTAAGCCTTTTACATATCGTAATGTTATGGAATAGATTTCCCAGTTATACATATGTGATATTTAGAATTTCCTAGGATACATCAAACAACTGAACCAAACCAAAAGAAAATGACAAAACAAAACGGTTGGCATTTTACCACAATTGTGGTAAATGTACAATATTCACTAAATTTGGGAATCTTCCAATTCTACCACAGACATGGAAATCTACCACAATTTTCTTATAATCAATTCTTACATACCAAAAAATATACAGCAAATGTCTCTACTCCAGGTTTATTTGTTATTGATTTACCATATTTTTTTAAATTGTTTTACAATTTAATTTCAATATATTTACAAGTCATAATTTAAACCTAGTATACTATACTATACTATGCTATACTATACTATACTATACTATACGCTGGTCGAGTCCAAATTGGAGAGACTGAACTCGATTCCTTTACTCTAAAATCATATTTTTATATTTTGTCACAATATTAACTTTACGATGTCAAGATTTTCAAACACAATTTCCGTGTCCAACAAAAAAAATTATTAAAATTGGTACCAAAAAATTGTACAACTTGAAACCAAGTCTACGACTTTAGATTTAGCGGTTATAACTCCTAAATCTATATCAAAATTTTCAGAGTCCCCTGCCAAAATAATTGCGAATTCACCCGTTACAGCTGATATTTTCGAGGTGGTCATATTTGCGTAATTTGAAACCAATGCTTGAGAATAATTCACAGGTTTGGAAAGGTGGATGATATAGAGATCCACAAAACTAGTTGTCCTTTAATAGACAGATATTGTGATATATCAAAATAAATGCCCAAAAAAAGGATTGACCAAATAGTTCCACACAATTGACTATGTACTCGTGTGTGTAGATTATTATAGTTGTAATATTGAAGGATGTAGAAAACAATTTTATGGAAATACCTCACGCTGTTCATAAATACGTCACAATATATCATTCAATAGTTTCTCACATGAGTTACGATTCATATAGCACATAATACCTTAGTACTTTTAGTATACAAAATATATAACATTCCCAAAGCCGAAACGATTTAATATTATCAAAACTGGAACGGTTAAGAATGAGTAACGGTTAAATAGTGAATATATATCAAGTGAAATGCATGTGATATAAACACCTTGGATAGGATACATAAATAGGAGATGAATTTTCAATATACAAATTTCTAGAATTGAATACTCTCATCTCTGTAGGCCATTATTTACGTACATATAAATATGCATATAAAAGAAATACTATAAGAAGCATGTGATACAAACAATTCGCCCATTACAGAAAAAGTTATAGACCATATTATCTATGTGATGGCATACTGGTCATTATTGGTCGATATACCTGGAATTCAACATGATGATACAATTATGTGGCTGATGAATGTACCCTCCGGAATCTGGTCATCATATGGGTGCAATGGGGGTATTTGTAGAACACACTATAATGGTTTTTATGTTGGGTCTAGACTCTGGCCTGAATATATTGAAAATATGGTTAAGCTCTATGGATACATAATGATTGTTACGCTATAAACTAAAATATATAAGTATGAATTGTAAAATGAATGGCTTTAGTCCAATAATAGACAACATAATATTGTTATTCAATTTGAAAATTGATCTGTCTATCGAAACGTTGGTATACCTTCCGTTTATTGCATTTTCCTTTGGATGAACATTTACATGTATAAAATTAAATGGAAAATTTCATACAATTTCATTTATTGAATTTTCATTAATTTCTATATTCAATAACTAAATTAAAATTAAACATAATTTCTTCAGAAATCCTATTAAGAATTAAAAAATACTCTAAAATCCTCACCGGTCACTTAAATCAAGTCGTGGTTTTTCTTTGAAATTTATATTAAGCCTAATTTACACAGTTAGGTTATTTTTTAGACCTCGCTAATGTAAATTAGGCTTTATGGAAAGGTTTTCAATCAATTAATTACATTCGTCTGAGAACTATAAAACATTCAAGACCTTCTTAAAAATACATTTTTAAAATCATCTTGAACAAAATTGGCCAGTAATTGTGGAGGCTTGCCGGAAACTAGAGAAGCTACCCTATATTTATTATTCAAACCAAAAATATACAAAATCAATTATATTTGAAAAGTATAGAAATAAACAAATCGATCGATCACAGGATAAAATCCGAAATATTTTCGATTATAATTTGTTGGTGGTGTTTTTAACCTAGCGGAAAACTGAATAGAGTTTAATGTGAAAAATATTTTGAATGGAAATGATTTTTAGCCTTCATTTAATATATATATTCAGATTGGAATTTTATTTTGATATTCTGGTTATCATTATTATATTTTCTCATGTTATGATATCATAAATTATAGAAATAGAATACAATATTTTGATTAGAAACATAAATAATCAGAAAAACGTTTAATGCGAATGATTATTTAAGGTCCACGTAGAATGTGGGCGTTTTACGAAAGCTTTCTCCTTTTTTTTGTGCAAACTTGCAAGTAGGTTGCCTTTTTGGTCGTGCATAAAGGTTAAATTTGAAAAATGGATAATTGAAACAAATTTATGATAAAATGAAAGAAGTTTTGTTTACATTCGGAATTAGTTTTTGAGTTTCAAAATTTTAATTTAGTCCCACGGGCTTTAGCATTCAGCATTGTAAAACTAGCTATAATTATTCCTGACATAAAGTACGCACATTTTTCGCCCTTTCTAGAAATTCAAAGCTGCTTAATACAATTTTTACATTTTCTCTGTTCATGTGATGCCTTGGCAGACTTGTGTAGGAGAATTTCATGAAACTATTATTGACTGATCCCTTACAGCCGAAATAAGAAATTAAGAATTACATTACTTGTTAAAACTGATTAACTAATTAACCCGGCATATACAAAATCACTCAAGTTTTTAAATCGAATTTTTCGAAGAATTATGTACGTTTGTGCCCAGCGCAAGTATGAAAACACAAAAGGCCTAAGTACAGGGTATTCTCGACAATCTCATAGTAAAAGAAAATAATAGTAAGGTATGTAGTATAAGAGAAATTCAGTGATAACGATATTTACAACGTTTTTATTTCTCATATAAAATGTCTGCCCTCTAAAAGGTAACATTTTAAATGTACTTGCTTGAAAATTTTAATTTTATGTATTTGCATTTTATAAAAATATTCAAATATGAATAAATGGTCATTAAAATGCATTTGCCTAAAACTCATTCGGCCAAATAACATATTCGCTGTACGGAAATGAGTTTTCATGGATTACTCTTTATTAAACCACCTACCTTTGCTATTATATTATTCATTTTGTGCTAACGCAATTATAGTCCTTTAAACAAAATTTTGTATAAATATATTGTATTTAAATTTTTATTACAATCTTTCCTTTTTTTTCCATATGATGATTGTGGTCAATAATTGTGTATGTTATGCATATTTAAAAACCACACAAAATCGTCAAAATAGTATTTTTCTACAAAAATAAATTTAATTTTAAAGGGAGTCGTTTTGCAAAATATGTTTTGTCTCCTTTCATCACATGAATGTTTCGTATCATATTCACTTTCAAAAAGTCAAAGCTAAGACAGTTCTAGATTTGAAAAAGTGTATTCGCATCTATTTTCCTTAACAGTGCTTTATTTTTGAGAATTTATATGAAAATAATTAATCTAGTTTAACGTACGTGTTTCGTATTTTGGATAAAATTCAAATTGATATTCAATAAACTTAAATAAAAAGTGTATCTTCTAATTTAATTCGATAAAAAAATGTCTAATTTCAAATAATATCTTCCATATTCTACTATTTTCTATGTTATTTTATGCTACGTTATTTTGATGTTATTTATAAAATTGTATTTAACATAACATAAAATGCGGATGCAGAATAGACCCAAACATATGCCTAAAAGGCGGTGGAATATAAAAACATTTTCACTTATTCCAGCTTTATTTAATTTACATTAAAAATTTTCAATTTATATTATTTATAATAAAAATATAATTAATTAAATAGTTAACAAAAATATTGCTTTTAAATTAATTTTTCAATTTAATTATTATTTTTTTGAACACAAATATAATCAAATGATTTCCATGATACTTTTAGGGGAATAACTAAAAATTAGCATTTCTGGACAAATATAGTAATTTCTATGTTCTAAAATTTATTATGTAAAATCTAATTATAATCGTATACGTTAAATAAAAATAAATAATTAATATATGAGAACCACCCATTTTGATTACAATTAATTTGTTATGTTGACTTTAGTGATGACTGATAATCCATATAAAATTAGTAGGTACTGAAATTATTCTAAAGGGGGTAGGGTAACCCATAATACTTTCGTATATATTTGTATCTCAATTAAATTTAATCCAATTGGTCCAATGGGCCAGAACGCCTTCCAGTGAAGGATGTCTACTCTCGAATTTACTAGTATACAAGTCGATTCGTATCATTGTTTACGAATAACAATGATACGAATCGACTTGTTTAAGATGTTGTATTCTCGTACCAAGAGTTTCGTATACGAAAGACGTAAATATAAAATCATTAAACTCGACTATGGTAAATATTTTACTGTAGATTTTTCCATTAGTGATTGTTAAATCGTTGAAGCTTTAAGTTTTTATGTGAGTATGTATGTAAACAAAAAGGATTATGGTTTTTAATACCTATATATGAAAAATTAATTAAAAAATATATAAATTTTGGACTTGTTATGTTCAAAAATATTGTAAGAAATACATTTCCGTAGCGAAGAATCTATTTTCGGCTGGTTAAATCCAATTGAGAGGTTTCCGTACTATAGGGTCACGAATTTACGTGCACACATATGACTAAGATACTGATTTTGTAGAACTCGAATCGCTTTACCATATTTACGTATGCCAGTAAACTCGATACAGTTTGATAATAGGTACCCAGATTATTGTGCTGTAACACTTATAATTTACAATGGATCAATATCGTTTTAATTTCTCGAAAAATATGCAAATTTCCATTTTTACTACTTTTTATGTATGAAAACTGCCAATAATAAGTTAAAAAAATTCCCAAGAAAGACCAACATTTCAACTGATTATATCTATCCTGATTATAACTGCAAGGTTTATTGTAATTTTCAACTTCCTTATTTAGAGTAATGAAATACCCTGTTTAAGTATATAAAATAAAATGTATTTATATAGTACATAATGCAATAATTTGATGAATATTTCATATTATCTTTTATAGATTCAATTTCTATGTCATAACAAAATTCATTTTCCTTATTAAATTTTCCATTAACATAATATAAAATTTAAAATTTCACAAGTGTTTTCAATGATCACAAAAATAATAACAATCTCGTTTAGATTTTAATCTTCTAAACTCAGATTAACGTTATAGTATATTTTCCAAAAGGAAAAAAAGAACAGTGATCATAATAAAAATTAATTTCAACTACTATCGTAAACATTTCCGAAATTCATTTTCCTTCATTTAAAAAAATAAAAAGTAAAGAGATGAAAAGTTACCAAAGGAAATGGAGTACTTTTATAGTGGATGTAACACTTGTGAAATGGACTTTCCCCAGAAGAAAGAATAGTTTTCTTGATAATGTTATAATTTTTTATAGAACATTAAAAACTAGAAACGTATATATAACAAAATACACATGAACTTCATTTGATACTAACTTATTCATGTAAAATGTTGAAAATATGATCCTTGAAAAACATATAAATGTTTCTTGAAAGAGTTTTATAGCAAGTATTGTAAAATAGGTAATACAATTGAATTAATATACAAAATCATAATTATAACAAAACTTTGTATTTATGTTTTGAAAAGGTCAAATAGAAATGAAAATTGTATACAACCAAAAGAAAACATTTAGACATGTTGTTCAAACAGCATACATTATAAGTAAAGTATATACTATAGCTCTTTATGTATTCCACTTATTTTTTTTTTTTAAATATTTCAGAATTTTCTACTTTGATATGTTCTACAATGACTTTTCTAAAAACCACTATCATGACAACAAATATATTGTAGTAGCAATAAAAATTATCCAAACTAATAGTCAAGCTTTAAATTTAAATCCTATAAGTTCAAAGTAGAAAAGAAAATAATTTCTTCCCTTATTTAGAAAAAGGAAAACTGAAGCCTTGTGAATCTCGAAATTTATTCATTTAAATAACTATCATGCTGTATGCAAAAAAAATTACAATCCAGTACATTAAGCTTTTATGGTAAAGTCAAAGTAAAATTTTCCTTTTCATTGGAATATTTTCCTATAGCCTTTTACGAATGATTTCGAATCGTATGTAAACACATATATGAAAAGGTAACAAACTACTAAAATACTAAAATATTCTCTATTCCAACATTATAAAACTGTATGGATTTTAATTTCAAATAAAATGTACATAGATAAATTCCTTGAAGACATAAATAACTGAAAAGAAAAATGTAGATACGAATATCTATTTTCGGACGAATAATATTAATTTCTATTTTATAAATCAACTTAATGGAGTTCTCTTTGACTTACTAACTTAAAGTTAATTGATTCGTGGTATTAACTTATTGAAGTATACTAAAGAATATATCATTTCATTCGTTTTATCAATCACTACTCGAAATATAAAGGATAGTTCTTCAATTGAACATAAAATTCATTGATAACTATTTATAGTTCGGAATTTATGGATTTTAAAACGGCTAAAGCTTTACTTTATTTGAAAACTATTTCTGAAAATCAACTTCAAACGAATTAAGTATTAGAAAATATATATTTTTTTAGTATCGGTCTAAAGTGAGATTATTCAGCAAGATTTTCAAATAGATTAATCTCATTTTGATACTTTAATAAAATGGGTTAATCGTGATTGATCATATATTCTTATGGATATTTTTCTATTCATAATAAAGTTGAATAAAGTGCAAATGCCAATCCATTGTACAGACTATTCCAAAACTTTCTTTTATATATTTTTATAAAATATCCTAACTAAATGTTCTGTAAAGATTAAAATTGAGTTTTCGATATGAAAAATTTTCTACGAAGTAATCATGTACTTTAAAGAGGTCATACAACATAATTCTATATGTATGAATTTTTCGAAAAAACCTTGCCTTTCTTTAAAAATATACTTCAATTCAAAATAAAAACTCTCTAACATAAACTCTGCTCTCCAAATAATAATCAATAACTTATTGACTTTAGTGAAATCATAGATTTTCCCGAATTTTCAATAATTGAAGTTAATTGGGGGTCGAGAAGGTTTCGTAGATAACAATGACAAAAGTTTACAAAGGATAGATTTTAGTAAGGAATTAATTATTTACTCTATTTCGTCTTGACCACTATGAAGCTTTCCGGAGAATGATAGAATAATTTCTAACACATAATGGCCGCTTAATAAATTATTACTTGACAAGAATTAATAATGATAAAGGGTCATTCATTGGTATTTTTTGGCTTACGTATATTCAAATTCGTTGTGGCTTACTGCCAGACAGACATTTCGGGAGAATCAAAACGTAAAGATCTATAAAAATCTGGAGAACTAAATTTTTACCATCACAAAGCTTTATTACTATGCTATGAGTAGAAAGGAATGATTTGTTTTATTAATATAAAATATAATCTTTTAAATTGGTTATGTAAAAGATTTTCAAATTTGAAATTTCCAGTAAATGAATTCTCCAAAAAGTTTAGTTACACAATATTGTTATTATTTGAATTAGAACAATGTAAAATCTTCACATCAATTATTACTAGTAAGTCTAGAAGGATTGGTCCTAGAAAATTGTTTTTTTTTTATGAATTAGAAAGTTCTTTGCAGTTTCAAATACATTGTAACTACTACTACGTAAACCTTTATATACAATTCAAAAACTCATTCCTAAATTATCTGACAAAAAAAATGGATTATCCATTAAACTTTTATACAATGGCAATTGACAACATTTTTGATCAAAATTACTTTCTACATAAATTGTTAACTTTTCCATTTGTTTCTCAAAACAATATTTGTCGGTTCACCATAAAATATAAGAATTGTTCTAGAAATATATAAATTTTTAATAAATAGTAGAAGTAAAACTTTGTGTGTGCCTTTCAATTAAACAAGTTCATGCAGAGGACTTTTGTATTACTTCTCTTATATTATAAAAACAAATCCTTTCCACCCACAAAAATATTTCGACTTTCATATTCATTCACTTATTACAAATATAGATTTTCCTTCTTAGTTTAAAATTTTATCATTTAATTAAGTCGAAGGATAATTTCATGTTTGTAAGTTCTATTCGAATTGATATAAAATGTGTCTCATACTTTTGGAATATTCGACATGCCAATATAGTTTATTAAAATATGGAAATGTTTGATGAAAGTATAGTCGATGTTGGTTCTCCAATCTATATCTACTACTTGGATTATATCTTCGTCATCGAATAAAAAAAACGTATTTTAAAACTTGGGGAAAATCTGCATCACCGAATTTTCGATGGTAATCACAATTACAATATCGTCTTAATAAATAGGAGTATTTAAAGGGTATTTCAATAAGAACTTTTTTTTTCAATAGGGCTGTATTTATTTATGATGACAGTTGTGGCGGTCTGTTTTTTGACATAATTTATGTAGAAGATCTACATTTTATTATAATGAATTCAATTTCGGTTGAAACTTGCAAAAAAATAATTCAAATCCATTAGGAAAATGGGTAATCTGTAAAAACCACATTTCGAAAACTCGAGGATATGTTCGGTCTTCGGTCGATATAAACTTCCATCAGAGCCTGCAATTAAGAATTATTATTCGACATTATTATAATGGAATTTCGACTCCAATCCATGTACACATACAGGTATACCATGTGTATGTATATTCGCATATGAATGATCGAATACAGAACGAAATAAGAGTGATTCGAAATTTTATAAGAGTGATGACGTCACTTGAACTTCAGATATTTAGTAAGTTATGAAATAAGTCTAAGAAAGATTTAATTCCCAGATATTTTCTTCCTTTTATCAATCTAAGCACAGCCTTGCAGATGAAATCCATTAAATTTTGAGTATATTTATTATAACTAATTGGCATAATTAATTCTATAAGTTAATATTATATTTTCTATATCTAATATATGGAATTTCATTATACGTATATACCTTTCAAACTTTTTCTATATATACGTAAATATATCCTTCTCCATGCAGCACACTCCGCAGTCAGTCGAACTATAATTTATACCCAATTTGTCCATATAAATTAATATAACAATACACAACTTGAGAACATTATTAAATATATATTTTCTGGAATATACGAAACGTAAAATTACTAAATTGTATAAAATAATACAAAATATATAGGAATAATGGTCAAACTCCACAAACATATGACCATTTTGGATTTATTTACAATATCTGGTGATATGCTGTTAGAGAAATCTAATTTACATATATCCTAGAATCATTTCATCATTTACAATGATTGATCTAATTAATTTCATTTCTTTTTCTATCTTGTGTGAATAATTTAATTAGTATTACTGTTTACAATTGGTAATTTTATGTAAATAAATTGTTCTAGATGAACATGTCGACAGGTGTAAATGATCTGTGTTGGGTGGAAATTTAATGACCAAATTGAAAATGCAATTTAGTTACAAATCATTCTGTTTATATGTGTAAATGAATGGAATTGACATTCAATAAATTTAATAAATTGTATTTAAAGTGAGAATATATTGATGTAAGTAAATTTTTGGCAAAAAATTCAAATTAAAGAAATTTTAAGGTATTTAAAAATGAAAATATAATATTTATTGTTTTAATTATACCAAACTTTCTACGTTCATCAAAAATGAAAATTTATTATGTATAATTTACAAATACAAAATTTCAAATTAATACATTTCAAAACTTACTTATGTTCAGGCTTTTGTATAGTACATCTTGTTATGTCGAAATCCGAAAGGTTTTGTCATACAATGAAAATGATATGGGTATTTTGATTACCAACAGAGATGAAACTCATGAACACTTGAATTTAATCTAGCTTTCGTCTTATCCTGTTTTAATTGTAAGTAAAGATATGAAAGGCAATAATATAGGTACTGTTTCGATATAGAATGATAGTATTGTACATATGATAGTATTACAATAATTTCAATGGTAAAAGGGTTAATCATTTTGATTGTAGTTTAACTTTTAAATTTTCAGCTTTATTGTTAATTGGGTTAGACTATATGACCCATTTAAAGTTGAATTCTCATGAATAAAAGTGAAAAGTTAAAAGAACAATAATAAATAATCCTTTATTGAGCAGTTTTACTATTTTATTTGTTACACTTTAAAAATATGTAATTCGTGAATCATCTAGTTGAAATTAAAGACTCAGTAAGGTTAGCCAAAAAAGCAAGGTGCTTCAATTCCACATTACTATTTTCTTCGTGTTCGACTCTACATCATTGTTTTAAATGCAAAAAGGACTGACCGTTTCCATCATTACATCAATACGAAAAAAAGGGTTCGAGAGTTTTGAAAGAAAAACAAGCCTTTTAATGTGATCGAAAGGTGTTGTCTGATTTATGCTAAGCTTGAATCCCACATATACGGAATTTAATGTGGGACTTATCGTCAACTTACTCCGTAGCACTTCCTCATTGATATCTGATGGACTTCTTGGATTCATCTTTCAAAGAAAAGTCATCGCAACTAAATTTTGTAAGCCATCTTTGCTATGTTCGAGCAGCTACTGTGGCCTCTCCAAACGACTCACACAAATTTGTTGTTTGTCCCTGCGCCATGTTACTTCCTTTTTGGAACTCATAAAGAGGATCTCTTCTTCAGTCATATTGACGGTTTCAAAGTTTCAAAAAAACTGACAAACATGCGAAAATATTGCCATAAATCTTCTACCATATGCTAATCTACCTACTCAAAGTGGTTTCAGTCTTACTTGCGATTGCGCATAAAAGTGCACACATTCATAAACGACAGAATTTTCACTTAAACCTAATATAGAATTTTCATTTTTTTAAGAATTCAATTTTTCTAAAATATTTTAGAATTTATTTCGCAAATATGTTTTTACTTTCTTCATCATCAAAAAAATCACATAAACAAATGTTTTCTTCCTTTTTTTTTACAATAATTTGTACATTTTTTTGTGTACAATTGTTTATAATAAATTTTATTTTCCCACCGCGGAAAATGACAAATATTTTCTTTTTTACAATTTCCTTTTGGTTGTTTTTTTTATTTTTTTTGTCTTTTTCGGGTTAAATGACACAAAATACAATTTCGGTATAAGAATTTTCCTCATTCTAAAATTTGATTTTATAAATGTGCTAACTTTTAGTGAACGAATTTTAACTATGGATGGATACGACTTTTAGGTTTCTAGGTTTCTTCCTGTTTCCTATTTCCTTCCTTTTTTTTGTGGTTAAAATGTGTAAAATATTAAAATTCTGAAAACATACGCGTGAATTTTATTATTTAGGAAATTTTCTTTTTAACCATTATATTATTCAGTTACAATATTAGTCACAGAAATACTCCAGGCCTAGAGGATAGAGTCGCGAACACTTCGTATTTCTACAACTTCTATGCTATTTAATTTATACTTCTATAATTCAAATTCCATTTTTAACATTTTATTCTATGCACATTTCTTTAATTTTCTCTATTGGGAAATCAAAAAGTTTTTCCATATATTTAAGTACATATATATATTTTTTTTTTGTTTCATATATTTTACAACCTCCCAAAACAGGAGTAAAGAAACCAAAAAAACCAACCAAAAAAACGAGAAAACTTTCATTTCCTTGTCATTCAACTTTTCGTGAGAAAAAGTTTCCGGTTAACCGCGAGAAAATTCAATTGGGAAAATTTATTTTTGTTGAACGCATTTTTGTTATATATTTTAACTTTTATAATACTTTTTTACTTACGTATCAACAAATTTATTCGGTTTTTTTTATTTTTATTGCATCTTAAGATGAAAAGTGTATATAAGAGAAAATATGAAAGCGTTTCTGGAAAAATTTGCTTAACCCGAAAAATGGCCTATGGTGAAAATTGGATTAAAAGAAAGTTTTATAATGTTGATAGAACTGGCGTTTAAAGATTATTCAAACAAAAAAAACTTTTTAAAATAAAAGTTAACGACTTTTTGTGGAACGAGAGTTTTAAAGGCAAATACGATATCATTTTTTTTTTTGAAAAATTTATGAATTGGGTGGTTGAATGTCCTCTCAAAAACGGGTACAATTTATACCAAACATATATAATAATAAATCATGGATCGTTACTTGAATTTATTGTTTTATGTTTCCTTTAAAAAGACAACAGGATCAAACTTTATATACAGAATATTTTCTATATCCTTGCAAACAGACTGAAATACAATTGAGTTAAAAAACGTGTATAGATATATGTGTTGGTGTGTGGTTAAAGGGCATAATAATATTCTTAGAAAGTAGATTTGTTACTAAGCCATACAAATTTTCTTCTATAAACTCTTCCGTTCCTTTTTGTTTTTTTTCTCTGTTCTTAAATGTATATGCTTTCTAAAGAAATGAAGAGATTTTAATGTTTCTAAGTTTTTTATATGATCTTGACATACATCCACATGCCATTGTGATTATCGCACCATCAAGACAAATCAACTCACTTCCTGCTATTATATTCAGTTTGTTGTTTATATAAAAAAAAAAGCAAAGAAAAAACGTGATTTTTAATATGCTCTTAAGATTCTTTCCACTAAGTATGTTACCATACCATACAGATATATGCATCCTTATACGAATAAATACCTAAAACGAATATATATGTATCTTATACGGTTTTCAACAACATATCAAAAACATAAGAATTGTATAAAAAGAAAAGTTTTGTTCTTCATAATAAAAAGAAAAAGAATTAAAGTACATTGAAACTTTTCCCATATATGAGTATTTAATGATATTTAATTCTAACAATATATGAAATTTAGTTGGTTTGGCTCTTGAATTGTTAAAAAAAAAAAAAAAAAAAACTTAGAATGAATATTATTAGAGTATTAGAGTACATAAAGTACAAGGAAAAGATAAAAACAAACGAAAAATCGTTATATTAAAGGTGCTTTATTCAATTTGTAAAAATTATGTGTACTTTACGAGGAAGAACTAAAATATTAACTTCGCATGTGAATAATTAGGAATGAATTTCAATTAATGGGAAATGAGATTCAGTTTAGACAGGATATTCAGGAATAACAATTATTATCAAAATGAACGTAAAAAAATACCTTGCTAAAAAAATGTTACAATATAATTAATATTTCTAGTTTCCTGCCTTGAAAATATTTATAATGAAAATTAGGTATTTTTCTTGTTTTTAAGGCAAATGATTCCATGTTTTTATTTCTTTTTGACACCAACCAAAAGAAATATGCTATAGGAATAGTACACGGTTGCAAATTTAGTATATATTTAACAATTTTTTAGTCTATAGCTATATGAAAGTGTTAATTTAATCGTTAAACATTTAAAACGTACGCCGGGTATGGACTCATTCTTTGGCAGCCATTCGACACTTTGACGTTCTGAGTTTCTGAGTCATATTGGAAGCATCATGTCTCATCATCAGCCACACACAATCGATTTCAGGAAGTTGGGATGATTTTCTATTTCACTGAAGCGTCCACATCATCTAAGCATTCGCAGAGAACGTACTTCGTCCCTGCTCGCTGGCTTAAACGTTTAAACAGTATTCCATATGCATAATTCATTTTTACGCAGTATTGAAGCAAACTGAATACAATAATTTTTTATCATCGATCTCTTCAAAGAACAACAGATGTGATTGTTACTCATGGAAAGTTTCGATAGTCCTTAAAATATTTTCCTATAATTTAACCTCAGTGAAATTTTGTTGAAACACTTTTCCTTTGTGTATGAAACAAACAAATTCAACTCTTTTTTAAATGATATTACCATTTATAAATAAAAAACAAATTTTAATAATTTCAACTAAAATCACTTTGCAAATATGAAACAATGGAAATTGTTATCAAAAAAGGACCGCACATTCGCTAACTGAAAAAGAACATGATGATGAATGGAAAAGGTGGTTGCGATCCAATTATGTGGTTAAATTAAACATAGATAGAGCTGGGCAAGAGATTGCTATTAAATTTCATGTACAAATACGTATATAGTATTTTTTTGAAAATGATCAACGTGCTTTTCATGGAGCAAACATTTAAAATGAAAATTGCTTAACATAGCAAATAATTAACACCACCAAAAACAATGAAAAGAACATGGAAAAATATAATATTGTATAACAGAAATCACTTCTTCTATGGTAAAATATTTATATAAATTTCAATTGTAAACAATTCGAAAAGTTAATTATTGAAAACATATTTTTGGAGAATAGAACAGAATATTTGATACTATAATTAAGGTTTATTGAGATATAGACACTGACACAAAGGTAACTCTTTACAGGAACTCAGAAGACAATAAATAAACAAAAGAGCTAAACTTATTAATTTTGCACGTAAATGGCATACATACAATAGTATTTCCATATTATTGGATCAGTCAAATGTCAGCAAAGTAACAACAATTGCATTGATTTAAGTAAGTGGAAACTACGTCATCACTCTTAAATTCTTTTTCAGTACTCATATTGCTTGGTATTCGTGTATTTAAATATGTATTATGAATATATTAATGTATGTATGCGTGGTTATATGTACATTTGATATGCATTATGCATGCAGATCTAAATATGCTTGAATTTAGGACGTTTGTCTATTTTTTTCAAGAAAATACTGATGGTAAAGTGCCCTCTAAAAGCAAACTACTAGAATGACAAAATAAACATACATAATGAAATGAAAAATTTAATAAATGACAAACGAAAGAATTTAATAAAATTTCATTTCCCAAAAGTCACTGAATTTCGCAATTGAATACATAAAAGAACATTTTACAATATAACAGCCAACAAAAAACCGAAAATGAGAAGTTATGTAAGTTAAGTAACTTAAAATTAAACGAAAAGAAAAAACAGATTATAATCAAAGAACAACTTTGTTATCTAGAAATGAATATATGGAGGCTGCAGAAACCCAAAAACTGATACCTTCCTCACATGAATGCATTTTAAACTCTTGCAGTTGGAAGTTATGCAATAAAACATTAAAATATGTTAAAACTTTGGCCAAGTCTATTAAAAACCTTGAAATCCACTGAGGCTACAACCACATAATAAAATTCATGTGAATAAATTTTATAATGTGTTTTATATACACATAATAATCTTCTAGAACTCTCCTATATCATCATCATCATCATTATCAACACCTATTTACCCATATTTACTCGATAATTCTAATTCTTACCATGTCCCATTCCATCAGCCGGATGGATATAGTACCATAACTTTTAGTTCTCTTTGTAGCATGCTTTTTGTTCAACAAGTTGGCCCTATATCGTCATTATCATCATTTATAGTACATACTATAATACTATCATTCACAACCACTGCCAGATTTGTTGTTCATATACTCTTTGGAGGTGTATTATTAACAGTTTTCCTATTCCACTTGCCTATACGTTTTTCTCAAAATGAAAACATTGAAAGTCAAAAATTTTGTTGCCAAACACCCACTTCATAGGTAATACACAAAAAGCGCTACAAAATTTCCTTTTACTACAAATTCTTCTTACAATTTCTAGTTTTTTAAATCGAAAAGTTTACCTTCTCTGTGACACACAGGAGGATGTTTACTTAACCATGATGATAAGAGAACATCACTATAGACAAGATACTAACAAAATCATCATATTTGCATATAGAGACGTGAAAAACTAGTATATATATGTATATTTATAACTTAATATAGGATCGTTGGCAAAAAAGCCAAACTTTGCACAAAACAAACCATTTCCCTTTTCCTTGGGTCGAGTAAACATTGTTCATCCTTTTTTTAAAAGAAAGAAAAACAAATGTCTTTTCTAATCTGGAATGATTTTTTTCTTAGTAGTTGTGCTTTAGGTAGTAACTTTTTAAGACATTATATAAAGTTACATGGAATGTGTTACCTTTGGTGTTACTTAACCTGTAACATGGAGTGAACTAAAAACTTTTTGAAATTCGCGATAAATTTTTTCCTTTCAAAGGTGTAAGAACTAAAAGGAAGGCAAACAAACATCTATAAAAGAAAGATACGGAAAGCATAAAGCGAATTCCATCTTTATTAGCTTATTTTGTTAGAAATACAACGTGAGGTTGCTAGATCGTTTTATTCTCTTCCTGACATATTATATAACGTATGGCTTTCTTTTTTTTTGGGGGGGGGGGGGAAATATGTTAGGAATCCCAATTTACTATATCAAATTTTATTTATATGAAGATAGTTTTCTTTTCCGATAGAGATCAATATGAATATTTGTTTTTATACCTTTCTAGATACGAGTATGGTCTTCATCATTTGAATGAAGTGAAAAGGTCGATTTTTATGACGATTTTATTAAAATTGTTTACTATTTGGTAAAAGCAAAAAGGTAAATTTAGAAGAAGAAAAATAAAAATTTGTATGATGTGAGCATTTTTCTTTTGAAAATTTCTCTAAGGCAGATTAACTTTAATTTAAATATTTCATAGATTTGTTCTATAACTTCGTTAAGATCTCTTCTATCAGTATCACACACAGTTTTATGCAGTCCTGCACTGAAAAAATTATTGATTTTCAGAATATAAGGGCTAAATTATTCTCCTGATTAGATATATTTCTATAAAACACCCAAAATACATTTCCTAGAAGTCCAATTTATCATTGCATTTCTTGGAGATATATTACACTTTTAGACCGTATAAGGATTTGCTACGGTAACAACAAGACATTGTAAGATTGTAATGAAGGTAGAAATTCAAACATACTAATTTCCAAATAAGTTTTTTGTTTTGGTTATTCGAAAAAATAATTCTTCTCAAATAATTTTTAAAAAGGACATCAAAAGATGAAACGGAAAGCAATATTACATATATTAAAACTGCAGCGTCCGGACCATAGATGACACTTCGATAACTAAATATACATTTTTTTCCAGGCAGCAGAAATTTAGACGGGTTTGAATATTAAATATATAAAATTTCACCTCGAAACAGGGTCTCCTTTTATTATTAATTAGTATTTAAAGATTATTTTTTAATTTGCTGTTTATTCAGAATAAATGCATTAATTTAAGAAATGTATTCCAAAATACTAAAGTTTTTGTTTAAATATCAAAATGTTACTTGTTGTTATTGTTAAGTAAGGAAAAAAGCTTACGAAAGCTTGAAGCTTGTACGAGTAAAACTTCATTTCACTTATTTATTTCCGTGCGAATTTTTTCTAAGATAATTGAACTTTTAAAAATTATTCAGTCAGCTTTTTTATTAGGAATATTTTTATGTGGACTTTTTAAAATTATTCAGTCAGACATTTTTGTGTCCAAAGCAGTTTGGACTGGTGTTTATTCTACGGAATATATATTTTAAAAAATATCCATATACTTTCTACTGGTTCCATCTATTGGAATTCAATTACAAATGGTTGTGATCTAAACTAAAAATGTGTATAAAGAATAATTTTTGGACGGATTTAAGGACGAAACTCCATGTAAAAATGATTTATAAAGTTTGAAATACCTGCACGGTAAATCCTCTAAACAGAATAATTTTTCCAATTTCGTTTAAGTTCTTCTTTATAACATTATAATATGATAAACTATTAAATTATTCAACAAAAAAAAAATTGACAAACGGGCTCTCCCCTTTAATTAATATGTTTCTTCAGAACATAATTGGTAGTTGGAAGGAGTTGTTATACTTCCCTAAACTCTCCAGAAAAGAAGAGTTTAAGATTAATGTTTTTAGTTGAATAATAAGAGAAGAAAATAATAAAACTAAAACTACATAAAAATATAAGAAATATTTTATTTAGGTTTTCTATTCTTATGATTTCAATTAATTTTCTTCCATTTTCACATATTTCTAAGTAATTAATTCAAATTTATTATTTTTCCTTTTTTTTTGGTTTTCTTATAATATGACTTGATTTCACTGTAATAAGTTTTGAGACCCTTAAAGAGTCATAGTTGGTAACAAATTTTGAAGTAAAAAAAAATTATAACCGAAAATTTCTCTGGGGCCACCCAGAAATATTTGGATTGCAATAAAAGTTCGGTCTTCTCAAAATAATGAAGACAAACAAATATTTCAATTTCAAATTACACATTTTAATAAATTTTTTTTCTTTAAATATGCAATCAAAAACTTCGCCTTCAGTATAATTGAAGTGTACGATGAAGCTTAAAAAAACATTGTTAAAATTCTAATTTGCTTTGGGCCAGGCCGTATATAGCCAAAAATTTGCATAATTGTGGGTCCCTCTAAACATGTGCTTCATCACAAATTACCATACAAAATACTAGGCGGTCATAAATAATTCAAAACAGAAGCCACTACTCTACAGCCTTCGAATTGCTACAATTTAATTTAGAAATTAAGGTGTCGATCATTGATCGGCTTTTTAAAAATTGATGTTTTTTTTTTTTTTTTTCTTTTGACTACATCCCCAAAACCAACTGACTGAAAAAGACTGCGCTCACAAACTAATGAATGGGGCACACGCGAAATGATCTTGCCCGTCACGATCAATTTCATTTAATTGGTGATTGCAGTATTTTGTAAGTTTTCGATAGTTTTTGGACCAAAAAAGGAATAAAGAAGAAAAAATATATGTATAACAAATTTCTTAATTCATATTAATTTAAGAAGCAATGAAGTGATGACAGCGTTTTCAGTTGGTGTGCAAACTTAATATTAAAGAAATTATTCATGGGGTGTGAACCGAAATTTATATGAAACACGTGCTCCTGGTTTTTAAAGATCAGCCGAAAAAATTACTAAGCAAAACTTTTATAAAAAATTTCGTTAAAAATAATTTTGAAAATATTTATGCTTATACTTTTTTTTGGCTTATTTAAAATACCCAAAACTAATATTATATATATTTTGGTATCAAAAGGATATAAGCGGCAAGGATTTTCCTTTTTTTTTTTTGTTTGTTCTGCAAATTAGATTTGCTCAAAAGTCAAAAATGTTGTCTAAATTCTGTTCGAAGTTGAGAGAAGGATAAAATCCGGATTATAACAGGATTAAGTTAAAATCCAATTACCACCCGCCTGCTGTTTTCATCTTCGTTTTGTTGACTTCACTGAAAATCTTGTCAATTCCATGTTCGATTTGAGTGGTAAAAACAAAAATAAACAAAAATCTATGATCTTTCAGGACTAAAAGGTAATCGAGTAAGATTCTACGAAAAAACTAGACCGTCGCAATACTATCGAATTGAAACAAATATTCAAAATTAATCAATTTTATATTATTTTATTAATTATAATCGATCATTTCTATTGCCTTGTTGTACATTTCGGAACGTTTGGATCTTTTGAGTCAGATGCATATGCGATAAAGACTTAACGACACATATGGCACAAGAAATTTGAATAAAATTCATTCACGGTTATTTGTCTTCTAATTTTTTTTTAGTTTTTGTTCAGTTGATGTGCTTTTCAATAAGTTAGTTAGCGCGGAGGCCCTTTTTATATAAATATAAGGTTTTTTTTAATTAATTTCAAATGGAAATTGATTTCAACGCAAGACAAACAATTACAATCTTTATTTATTGATAAACTTTTATAAACTATTGCGTGGGTGGAACTATTGGCGTCGGACGTTTTCAAAATATAATTTATTTTAACTGGAATAGACAAAAATTTATACAATTCCAAAGAGAGACCGAAAAATGTATTAAAAAATCATTTTATTTTAATAGAAATAAATAAAAAGCTTAAACTTGGAGATTAATTTAAAGAAAATACGCAATTTCCGCTAATATCAATGATTCAGAATTAATTAAAACAAAAAAATTAAGAAAATTTGTTTGCAACAAAAATTTGAGAAAATCTTCAGCAACTTTTTGTTCGTATAAGTATTTTCTATATTTCATAAATCATTTTTTGTTGTTATACCTATTTAAGTATGTGGGTGGTTTTGGTTATCCTCTTGTATATGTTGTGCAGTTCGTAATTTTCACCGAACAAACCTGGATAACATAACAACAACAAAAAAACCAAGATCCCGATCTCAATTGTCACTTAGTCGTTTCTATTCAGAAACCTGTCTTCACTTCTTTACTTCTATTTAATTGATGACATATATTATTTTTCGGGAACTTCAGGAGGTCTTTGATCAGTCCGAGGTAGTTACATGTTTGCTCCTCTAATTGTTTGGTCAAAAGAAAGATGGAACAAAAAAAAAAACGACAAAAATTATTGTCCTTTTTAGTAGTGATTGACTTTTGAATGCGATTTCTTGTTGTTCTCACTTTGTTGGGTGGTCCCCAAGGAAATGTTATTTATTTTCGATCAATATATATTCTCATAATTATAATTCGTGAATTATGATTAATCTTGTTCTAAATTAAATTTGATTAAAGGGCGTTCCATTTAACATCTTAATTATTTCAAATCATAATAAAAACAGACAAAAAAAAAAGAAAACATCATCAAAACTCGCGGGATATCCCTTTCTTTGAAGATCTTCTAAAAAATAAATAAAAATCCATGCCAAAATTGGGAACGAATTCTATAAGTTTCGGTAAAATATCCGTCAAGTAACGCAATTTAATAGATTATCATACCATACTGTGTTGTGCTTCATGTTGAAATCAGGTAAAATCATAACAGCGAGATCAATTATAAAACACAAATAATGATCACTATGAATTCTCCCTGAAGGAGGTATATATAC
Organism: Xylophagus ater; assembly: GCA_963422695.1. Classification (NCBI taxonomy): domain Eukaryota; kingdom Metazoa; phylum Arthropoda; class Insecta; order Diptera; family Xylophagidae; genus Xylophagus; species Xylophagus ater. The sequence continues at coordinate 62,692,207 of OY730478.1, read as the reverse complement.
TTCATATTGAACTGGATTTATTCCCATATATATATATAATATTCATATCAAACATCCCGGGTTTTTCCCTCCAACTCTCTCTATGCACCCGATCAAAATAGTAGAACGAAAATCCGCAACGGCACCATTCGCTATGACTAGTTACCACCTTTAATTTATGAGTCAAGTTTTTGATGATGATATATAATTGCGTCTGCGTGTGTGGTTTTTAAAATATACTATAGATGTATATTGGTCGTGGCCTTTTTCCCTTTCAATCCTATTTACCTAGAATATTTTAATATGAAAGAAAAGAAAATTCGATTTGTAACGGAAGTTTTTCACACCCGATCCGATCTGATTTTTATCTGGTCATGTTTTTCTTTCACCTCATTTTATAGCATAAATAGGCATATACTAATTTTGGAATATGATGTTGTAATAAATTGTTAATGAATGAACGCAAGAGGACGAGACCGTGTTCGTATATATCTAGTTTAGATTGAGAAAAGTTTTTTCTTTTTACAGAAGCTAACTGAAGATTTTTTTTTTTTTCAGGAAAATTATTCGAAACGAATTCTAATTTACATGATCGATTTGTATCGCCTAATTATTAGTCGATATTTTTTTCGTTGATCTTTTCAGCCCCATGGGAACTGTGCTTCGAATCATGAGTACAACTCTTTTGTGCTTGCGATCGATTATTATATAATATTAATAATGTAATTGAAGTGAAACAAATGTTTGTTAGTTATGAAAAACTTTTTGATTGCGTGGTCCAATTTGGAAATTTGAACGAGTAAAATAAATTATAACGAAAAAGTTGTGATATATTAGATGCCTTAAAAGAACGGACATACCTTTGACTTGATCGAAGTTTTGAGATTAGACAGTGTATAATAAACATATGGAAATATACAAATACAAATTTAAGGATACTAACCATTATTTATAGTACGGGCCCTACCCTTGATGTATCTTCACAGGAGAGCAATGTTTGCTAGCTATGCTACTGTCTGATAAGACTGCTATACTTAAGTCATGGTAATTATAATTGTTGTCTAAAACTTCTTCAGTTATAAATGGAAAATCACAAAACGCAGCCATTGAGAATGAAATTCCCTATTTTAGGCGGCCATAGTTAAAAACTTTTCATACAATTCTTAAATTTTTGCGCAAATAAAATATATCTAATAAAAAAATCTGCTTTATTATTTTCTTTTTATTCTGTCATTTCTAATTATAAATCAAAAGTTAAACATTGACACCCCATTAAAAGAAAAAAAAAGACATCGGTAGGTACTGAAAATCTCAGCTGCCACTTTAAAAATGGTTTTCTGATTCCGACCAATGATCATTTTCTATGGAACACATTGTATTTGAGAAACATCGATCAATAGGAAATCTGATTACCCTCTCTGTCTAAATTGTTTAATGAAAAAGACGCATTTGATTGAACCTCAAGACACGGAACTAATTTGTTCGATCATAAAAAAAAAAAAGAAGAAACTAAATCTATGAGCAAAAAAAAAATAAAACAGAATCTCTTTCGGTGGACAAAAATTAAAGATTCCAAGCATAGAATACCATAGATACTTATTTTTATTCAAAAATCCAATCCTTATATTTATATGGCATTCGAACAGTAGGCAAAAGGACACCAAGAAAATGGCGATTCGCCATGGCTTAAGAATATTTTGTTGATTATCACTTCGTTTGTCATACAGGGAAAAAAAAAAGAAGAATTTAACTACTGCACAAAAAGAATCCAATCCTTGGTATTGGTGGGAAATTTTCAGGTACCTTAATCATTGTTCTTTTTTATTTTGGAATATCCTCGTGCCTTTTTTTACTTCATTTGGGTGGTATTTTTTTAGTTCTTGTACGTGAAGGCGGTAAAATCAAAAAATATTTTTTAAAATTATTATAAATTATAATTATGAATAAAGTAATTAAAATTCGTCTCCAATAATAATCAAGAAAACACAAATACTTTCACATAAATGTGAATAAACCTCAGAATTTGTTTCGATATTTTATTCATTCAAAAACAAAGTTCCGGATAATCGATTCGCCACATTGATTGGCAGATGTAGCACCCCACAAAAAAAAAAAAGAAAAACGTCTTTCTTTCTTTCTCATATTTCAATTGACATTTGAAAATGGTTCCTAAATACAACTGCATCCCTTTTTTCTTTTGCCAGTTGGCTTTCATTTCGATCTGGCTTTCATGTCCCTAAATAACACCATTACGGTACGGTTAGTTTTCCGGGCGATTTTTAACGCCCCGTTCGATATGCCACGGAGTTATTTACTTGTATATATATATAAATTTTCCTATAAATATTACCCGAAAACAAAAAAAAAAAAATCCAGCACCTTAGGAAATCATGTAATATTTACTTTTTTAAATTATTACGAAAATCCAGAACGAATTTTAATCTTAATCGCGCGAGCAAAATTTATCATCATCTTAAAAATCTGATTCAATTTTTCAAAAATCAAGAAAAAAAGGTTATAATAATAATAATAATAATAATACATTTTGGAATACTGATCCTCCCTCGCTTTCAACTCTTTTCAAAAGATATCATCTAATATAATCACGTTGAAATCCGCAGGTAATGGCAAAACAGCAACAACAATATTGCAAAAATTACGTTATGAATTAAGACAGTGATGATCAGAACGCGACTGGTATAACCATACCAAACCAGACGCACTCCTATATAGTATACCTATATGGGAATCATCTTTTTCAGGGAAAACTGAATAAAAGGGAGTAAAGGGGTTTTATTTTTCTTTTCTTTTTTTTTTTATAAGACAAAGGGCAAATCGCGTATAATAAGAGAAAAACTACGCACGGAACTTATGTTTATAAACTTAAAGGCTGTAATCACATTAGCATCAGAGTCTTTAGTTATCACCTGAAATGCCGACATATATTTGCGACTGAACGGGGAGAGATGCCAGGTTTTCTACAGATTTCAAGATTTCTTATGTATAAAAAAAAATGCATTCTCGCGTTTGGTGGTTTATAAGCAAGTGCGCTCAGGATCGATGATGAAAACGAACGGTCTTGATATGGGCACAGATCATGTCTTCACCATTCGCGATCAACTATCAATGAAGGTATGTATTTTTTTTTTTTTTATTATTGTTTACCGCCAAGAAGTGTAGGTGATCATTATTTTTACCTTGGAAAAAGTGAGGAAAGATCAGTTTTTTTTTTTTTTTTCTTTAATTTCTGTTGCAATCATTTTGCTTTCGGTATTTGGTATTATTGTTTATTAGTACACATTAATATAGGCATTGATTTTCAGTTTCTCTATAAGATGTACTCGGGAAGAAAATTGGTTATGAAGTAAAGTTATCGAATTATCATTTTAACATTTCCAAATGGCGAAGATGTACATAGTAGTACATAGTATTTTTAATTAATTAAGAATTAAGCTTTAATGCAGACTTTTGTAACCCTATTTCCAGGATGACTATGAATGCGGCTCAAATTTATGAGATTTCGACTAAAAATACCATTAAAATATACTAATAAAATACAAGCGATGAATTTTTGAATTTAGCACGTTCTTTAGCAATGAGAAATTTTTAAAATCACTCTCATATTATGGTATTTATTCAAACTTGGTCATATTACTTTACTAGACTTCTATAGAATATATCTTCCCAGAGAAATATATTCCTTTCTTCAATGCCTTATCCATGGCATCACTATTTGGAAGCACTTGCATTTATGAGAAGCTATTTCCCAGGATAAAGCACACGAAGAATAAAATTAGAACCAAGATATCTGATGTGCACTCTAAGAACTCATTGCAACTACTTCCATCGAACCAAATAATTTCATGTTGATGTCTTGTCTTTTACTTTCGCTACAAAAAAAACAATGTTAAGTATCATTAATATCTTTCTATTAGTTTAAGCGTAAGGTATAGAGAAAGTTATGGCTCATATTCACATTAAAAATATTTTGCGGTGAAATTAATCTGCATGTGATCGCGCACGTCCGAAATAGCGACAAGCCTTTTCTACACGAATTTCCAAGAGAGCGAGCGGAAAAATGTAGGAAATTATTTTACTTATTATATTGTTTTTTTTTTACTGGGCAACAAATTGATTGTTATTAGAGAACTTTATATTTATATTTGAATGATAATTGTAGACATTTTCGAGTTGCATGCGGAATAACTTCAATTTTGAATTCAAAATAAAAAAGCAAAATATATACGATATGATTTTATTCCTTTTACGTACGGGATTTGAAAGTTTTTCTGTGTTCAGTGAGACTTTTTTTTGTTACCCTAATAAAAAAATCAGTACATATATGAAATGTTCGAAAAAAAGAACATGCCTGATAACGAAAATATCCCACATTCTAAAAGCCATTTTTCAAATGACATTTTATACGTTCCTATTTTTCGCACTATCATTTCTAAAAAAAAAAAAAATATTTGCAACCCTCTATTTCAGGGCTTCATCTTTCATGACTTTGTTCTAATGGTTATAATAAGGGTGGTTTGGGTGAGTTGCTTCAAATCATATATTCAACTCCTTTTTTTTCAATCACGATGTAAATTCTATTCATTTGTTAGCAGACAATCCCGAACCGTGTGTGTGCAAACGATATCATGTACACAATAAAAAAAAGGCTTCCATAATAATAATAATAATAAATCCTGAACAAACGTTATGCAGTTTTTAGTACCCGTTTTATTTATTTTTCCCTTGTTTTTCTTTCTTTCAGCGCAAAAAAAGGGGAATTATTTTTTGAAAATTCATGTAAGCGATCATAAGTCACCTTCGTCCGAAATCATCCGCCATGACAACCGTGAAAATTAATTTTCTTTCTTTTTTCTTGTCAAAATTTATATGCTATATATTTTTTCTGGGATGTGTTTTTACTATTTTCCAGTGTGATATTTCTTTTGTATATAGGAAATTTTTCACCCCACCCTTTTTTTGGTTGGAAAATTCTTTATTATCTTCCATATTTAAAAATCGGAATGAGAAATACTCTGATTTTATCATTCGTCGCCATTTCATTAAAATGGGTGTACCGAAATCAAAACGGATGATCTCATAGGGGTTTTTCTTAATCGATACATGATCAACTATTCTGATATTTTGAATATTTCTTTGTTAAATTCGCCATTAAAGCTGATAAATTGAAAATTTTACCGGAAAATTCGCATTTTACCGTACAAGTTGGCAAACACTAAAATTTAACAATCTTCTGAATTATATTTGTAGGGCGATAAGAGATTATAATTTTGATTACTTTTAAAAGCGATGGCATCAAAATAAAGCTATTTAAAAAAAAGGGAATACTTATTGGAGTAAATTTTGTAAGAAGTTTTTATTCTACACTTTTTCCATCCATAGTCTCAAAATACTTAAGAGACGTTTATCAAATTTTCTCAAAAATCAACACATTTAAAAGTTAAAACATTTAAGTATTTTGTAGTTTGTCCCATACTAGTATAATATTTGGTTTCAAAATGTTCACAATTTTCATTTAATAATGCTTAAACGATTCTATTGTGCCCACTAAATAAAATGTCCTTAACTTAAATCTGTATGAACATAAATACTTTAATCAGCTTAAACCTGTTGATAATCCTTTTTAGCAACAAACTATAGATCTGACAAAGTTATCTGACAAAGTTTTTCTCTATATTTTTATGTAAGACAACTCATCCTGACACAAATCTGTACAAAAACATTTTTGTTTGTTTACAAAACTGAGTGGCGTATATCCAATAATTAAATAAAATCTTTACCCAAGGACCAAAAAAAGGACATCATGTCAGTTTTATAAAAAAAAAAAAAAAACTTTTTGTAATATCTTAATCAGTTTTTAGATATATGCAAACGAAATAAACATTATTTGGATAAAAGTTCAAAAGTAAAAGAGGTTAACAATGAAACGACATAATGAAGTTATCAGCAAATAGACCGCAGTCCGTCGCCTTATCCTAGATCTTTTTCGTTAATTTGGATTATCGTTTCACAAAAAAAAAAAAATAAAATAAAAAACATAATGTTTTCCAAGTTTCCTTTTACCCGGGTGGGCATAAATGTCATCTTAAACTTTTGTAGGATGTCATATAAATTGACAAGTGGATAAATAAGAAAAAAAGGACTTAAGGTGCTAAGGATTTCACATGACTTTTTAAAATAGAAAGGAAATGATGTTTTTAAATCGTACTATATTTTCTCTAAAAGTATTTCAAAAACAAAATCTTCACTTCAGAAATACTAATACGTTCAAAAAATATTGGAACTATTTATTTCTGGCATTTAATCATTTTTATTCTTGAACATAGTCTTCTTTTAGCTTAGTACACTTAGTCCAGTGGTCTTATAATATTCTCACACGTTTTGTAAATGCTTGGTACTGTACACATCTACGCAAAATATTGATGAAATATATTGCATAATTTGCTTTCAAGTGGACGCGGAACTTTACTACTAATTCGCACTAAAAATGTAGGTCATGTAATGGTAATTTTACATCACTAGAAAGAAAAAAGTGTATGTTACCTTTTAGCAGCTGAATCCAATCCTCGTCGATTATGACTTTTGAGTAGAAGCATCATGAATTGTTTTCACTTTAAAATTATGACCATTTTATGAGAATTTTTTCACTTAAAAGAGTATTATTTGTTGACCATAACCCAGAGAAAGGAAACAGAGAATTCCTTGTGTATATATTTTTGGCATTATTGCAGCGTTGCAAAGAAATCTATTTCGCCATTAGAGTTAGTAAAAAAAGAGTGTAAATACATGTATTTTTTACATATCCTGATAACAAAACATCTTCTTCACAGGCCAAAAATCAGTGGCACATCAGAATACAATGTTCAGCACTCTATTTCTTTACTCTTTGACTATAGTTAGAAGAAATTTCTGTCGCACAACACCAAAATAGCCGAAGAAAACATTGTTCTAATGTATATTGTATTTTGAACGCAGTAGTATATACTAATGTATTTTGGCTTTACATAATTTAATTGAATCGATCGATTTTTATTTTAATCTAAAGATATATACAAACATATGATTTTTATGATATCCTTTGAACTTTCACAAATAACACCTTCGTTAAAATTATCCTAGGAAATTAAGAAAATCCGGTTTATATAATGTTTCTTATAATAGTCTACACACGTGAAACAATATTGCTGTGAAAAAGATTTTAGCACAAAATTTTTGATAATTGCTTAGCAATTAAAACTCATGTGTGGATAATTAAGAATTTTATTTATTTTGAATGTAAACGTTGGCCTTTTATTTTGTAAATGTGATTTTAATTACTTTTAATTTCATATTTAAAATAAAAGACGGTAATATTTAAGACTATATAGAAATTCTTTTTTTTTTTTAATCGAAATTAATTATTTAATTAATTCCGAAGGAATATAATATAAAATTCGTAAATTACAAATCATTAAGTTAAAATTACTGGAAATATTTTATTTTTAAATAAAGAATTTCTTTTGAAATTCCTTAGAATATTTATTTTCTTATCGATATTGTGTTCGGTTGCGAACAGAAGTGAACACCTAGTGTCTACAAATTATCCATAAATATCCTTCGATGGTCATAAACATTCATACCTTTTTTTTGACAAATTCTTGAAGGTTAAATAACAATCAACTCTAAGTCAAGGAATTCAGTAGCAATGAATTTTTAATTGTTTTATTGATGTCCTCCGAGTCAAAACACAGCATGTCTTCAAATGAACATGATTTTCTTGTTTTCTTGTTTCATTTTTGGTTCTAGATTTGTAGTTGTCTGTTGATGGTGTCTTTTTCAAACGAAAGGACCATCAAAGATAGCCAATAATCTCAGATAATGAATGCTAAGAACCCTAAATCATTTCGAAATGTTTATTAGTTTATTATACTTGCCAAAGTTTTTTTTTTCTCGTTTTCATTCTTCGTATAGCAGTTAAATTTCTAGAATCCTTGTTTCTTCACCCCCCATCAAGAGTTTGAAATATATATAACCATTTTATTTTTGGGAAATTTTTAAAACTATATATAAGTTAAATTTTGTGATTTTAACACGTTAAATAATAATAAAATCACTTTTGTATAACAAATATAGTTTTTATTACTCAAATCATAGACGATGATAAGTGTTATAAAATTTAAATGGATTTCGAGTACTGCGCGGCCAATTATTTGGAATTCTGTGATCTTTGAAAGGAATTATGTCGCATTATAGGTATTCAAGTTCAACCGACGATATTTTAAAATTGACTTCTATAAAAGTAAATATTTGTTGAATTATTTGATTTTTTTCCACTTTGATGAATAATGAAATTTTTTCCCGAAAAATGGAAGTGTCTTTGAAAGCATTAGGAAGAATATTTGCATAGTCAAATACAAAAATGCTTTCCAGAACTAATTTAATAGTGAATAATCTTTCTAATAAAATTTTTTTATTTCTTCAAATCAAACTACCCCAGGAGTTCAGTAGCCGCTATATGAAACTTCTATTTGTGTATTAAAAGGCGATTGCATTGAATAAAGAAAGAGGGAAAGCTGAAAAAATATTCTTTCGTTCCATTTTTACAGCAACAATCTCGGAACTTTATTGTTACTGTATGCAGAATGGTAACTGGAAGCTTTAGTAAAAATTAATACCATTCGTATCTGACAACCGGCATCTTTTCATTTTAAAGGCATAGAAACTATATTTTGCCTTGTTCTAAATGTGTCCAAATCGAATCAACCAGAATTTTGTAATATTCATATTCCGGACTATTCGCGATGTTCCATATTAAGGTACGTCGTCCACATTAAAATGTTCGTACAGACTTATTTGCATGTATATATTTCTTTTGAACGTAAATTTTGTCATCCTATAAATATTTACTTTTCAAATATTGTAAAACAAACAAGTATATAACTAAACAAATATTGTAAAATTGGCTAATAAAGGATTACATTAATCCTTTAAAATTATTTTTTTTCCTAAGAAGTATTTGAATATTTCTTTGAACGAAACTTAATCCTTTTAAAAATTTTGGAAGTTTTATAAATATTTTCGAATAAATCTCGTTAAATTAGTTCCCAATATTTGAGTACCTGCAGGAATAAAAAGAGCATACCGATGCGAACGTATAACGCTTGATTAAAAGTCCAAATGTGTTTAAAGGCAAAATCAAAATAAAATGGTCCATTATTTTCTTCATGCTAGATGCTACTATGATTGTCCTATAAGGAAATGGTGCAGTAGTACCGGTTACATACCATATTGGCCACATTCACTGTCAAGGTTTCATCTAACAAACGAAACAAATTACCTATGTATCCACAATAAACAGATTAAAGGACCGTAATGAAATTTCTGCAGATATGGGAAGGACATGTTATAAAACAATAAAAAAATAAAAAAAATAAATTTTAAAACAGTTTTCGGTGAAGTCTGAAATTGAGTATGAAACCAGATTAAAGATTAAGAGGTTATGTTTCGGTATTGTTTATGAAAACCACCTCATAAACTGTGCCGAGTCATAATATTTAAACATATGTTTGTTCCTTTACCTATTTTAATTGAAGTGAAAATAATTTACCCTTTTCCATATAAACATAACTGTGGGTGTTAAAATTTCAACTAAAATATTTCGAATGTTGGGATGGTAACAAAACTTTTCAGGTTTTTAAACAAATATTTGTAAATAAACATCTTAAATCCTTTTGCTATTTGTATTTTCCGGAGAAATATAAGTAAGTTATTTGTTTTTAAAAAAAAATTTCCTACAATAAAAGAAATTAAAATTTCATAAAGTTTTTCCTGTGAAATAATTAGAATACCTTATATTTAGGAATTATTTACATTCTATTCTACGCTAATACTACTTATATATGTGGAGTTGAAAGATTGAGAGTTGAGATTATGACAATTGTGAAACAGTTGTCTTCTACTCTGCATGCATACATAGTATTAGTGCAAAATAGTCCCAACATAAACACCCGCTAAGTTTAGTTGAATCCAATACAAACAAAAAAGTTGGTTAAATAGTAATCGGTTGTAAGGTTGCGTATCCACCAAAAGCACAAAATGGTTTGCTCACCTGGAAAATCAAGAGCCCGGTCAATGCGAGGCGCAGGGCTGCGATAGAATTATATTCATTATATTTAAAAAAAAAATGCAGTGTATTCCTTTGGGTAAAACGAGGACACGATTGCTTTGCAAAAGTTCGCAAAAAAAAATTACATACATTGTTGTTTGTCAAAAAAACCATAAATTTGTTGTTTTAGCTTTCATCACTCCATAAAAAGGAAGCAAATGTCCGAAACAATTGTTGGTGCCTTTCAAGTGTCAACGTGGAATATATTCGAATAGCCAGGAGAGAAGTCTCAAGTGAATAAGTTTGAATAGTTTTGACTCACATGAATCAGATTCCAAGGATGAGAAAATGATCGTCATGGTAATCTCACTACTAAATCACGATCATGAGTTCTGCCAAATTTACTACAGTGTATGGTAACCAAATCTATATAACATTAAAATTCTGATCTTGCGAATATAATTGCTTTTCAGGTTTTAGAAGTGGATCCGTATGGCTTTTGTCACATTATGTGCCGGAGAGTGAATGGAATGAATCAACTAACTTTAAATAAGAAAACATTTTTTTAAAATAACGATTTTTTAATTTTAATTTGTTTGTTTTAAATTTATTTTTTATTAACAGAAATTAGAATATAATACAATTTTTATTCAAATTTAATTATAAAAACATATTTTTACAAAATTTATAAATCTAATCAATACATTTTTAGCCTAACGAACTATCGAGGTCCCAGAAAGTTAACGATCTACATTCGATTTTCTTATTCAAATAAAATTAAATTAAGTTAAACTAATTAAATCACTTTTGATTATTTTTGCTAGAATTCCTATGGACAACAGAATCCTGAGAATATGTTTAACTGGCCGCACCTGATTTATTATCAGTGTACTCGACTAACTTCTATTCCGCCAAGTTGTCCCAAATAAGGATATCCAGATTTCGATTCAGTTGCTGTAGCAGGATTTCCATAAGAACTCATATGGCTACCGGGGAAAAAGGAACTGTCAAAAAATAAAAAAAATCTTCAGTAAATAATAGTTTATAAGTTTAGTAAAAATTTAAGCATATTGAAAATAGCGCTAAAATGAACAATAAATCAGAAAGATGCTCACCCATAATTATCCCATTCAGTTGTGCCTAATTTTGATTGATGTGGAACATGAGATCTCCACTGTGAATCACTTGTTGTTGAAGAGTTTGGGACACCGCTAGAACCATATGATGATCCGGAATACATTTGTTGGTTATGATCCATTATGGATGAATAACTATATGCACTTCCAGGATTTGAACTATTAACCTGTTGTCCATGTATCGGACTTAAAGAAATCGGGCTCATGGTACTAGAAGGAGGTGACAGTGAAGCTGAACTAGGTGGCAACATAGCTGGCCCGGTCAAATGATTAAAGCTGGATTGTGAATGTAGCGATGAACTATTGTTGACTGAATATGAGCCTTGTCCCCAAGTTTGTGCTGAAGCTCCAAATGGTGAATTTCCCATCATATCAGATGATCCATGTTGATTATATTGAGGTCCAGAAAAACCACTTGATGCTAAACCTGATAGTCCTGGATTAAAAGCAGAAATTTGTTGCGAATTCAATTGTTTTCGAAGACGAGCGCGACGATTTGAAAACCAAACTTGAACACGAGCTTCAGTTAATTTGGTTTTTTGTGCTAGTTCTTCACGCGTATAAACATCCGGATATTGCGTTCGTACAAATGATTTTTCTAACGATTCCAATTGATCACCAGAAAATGTAGTTCTTTGTCGTCTTTGTTTACGTTTAAGTGGTATTCCCGGTTCAGATTCAATGTCACTATCATCACAAGATGATGATGCTAAAATACCATCAATTGAATGATTACGACCATTAAAAGAATCATCCCGTCGGCCACCACGTAATAGTCGTGTAATCGAACTAACCGATGGTGCTGTATTCTTATCACAAATACCATCTTCAATTAATTTTCCACGAATTTCCCAACCAAAAATACCAGGATTCATTCGTTTCAATTCTTCGATACGTGTTTCAATTTCTGGTGTTGCAACACGTGGTTTTGAGCCACCAATAACTCCCGGACGTATCGATCCAGTTTCTTGATAACGATTTAGTATTTTCGATACACAACCATGTGATACACGTAATTGACGTGAAATATTACATGGTCGAACACCATTTGCTGCCATTTCAACAATTTTTAAACGTATATGATTTGGTAAAGGTCTACCATTAATGAAGACGCCTCCCAATTGATTGACACGTCCTTGTCCTGGAAATGAGAAAAAAAAAATTAATTAAACAATAAAGAATCTATATTTTTGTTCGATAAAAAAAAAAAGTTTATTCTATTTTTGATATCTATTGATGTGTGGTTCAAAAGTGACGTGTTGAACAAAAGAGCAATTTTGGAAAAACTAGAAGATCATGTATTTTGAATTATAAGTTTGCTTCCTTTATTCAAAAGTCTTTCTTTTTTTTTCATTCCGAATAGATATGATCCTTTTATTATATTAGATCTTGTATTGTTTGAATTTTTTTTTTTCTTCTTATAGATACAAATATGAATATATATATACCCAAGATCATAGAGGGTGGTCTCCATTAGGTCTGCAAAAGATCAAAAACGAAAAACCGACTAAAATGTTTCAAATCATTTGAAATAAGATAAAAGTGAAAATATTTTTGGTGTCATATTGTTGTGTCATGCCAAATGAAATGAAGTGGAAACTATACAGTCATGTACATTATAGAACCACACTGAGACCCTTTTCAAATATAAATTTCTATTTTAATGAAAAAAAAAAAAAAGAATTACCAATAATATCGGTTGATGATGGGCGGTAAGAGGTTTATGTGACATTTCTGTTCGAATAATTGACCATTCGGAAGTATAGGACAATTCAAATTGTTATAGATCCTTCATATTGGGTATGTTAAGAATAATGTCATTCGTTAGTTATCAACAAGATCAATGAAGCTAAAAATTGTAAAATTTGACAAATGTTCTTTTCAAATATACTTTCGGTCAATTGAATGGAAGATATTATTGTAAGTGATCTTCAATACATATCTGACCTTTTGCTTCCGGATGATCAGTTTTTTTTTTTTTGAAGTGCCCACTTATAAGAAACTTTCACATAAAGATGTTTATTGCGAATTAATATAATTTAAAAAAAAAAAAAAAAGCAAAAAAAGATAAGATGATCTTGTTACATTTTTGTATTCAATATTTACCAAAACGATCAAACAGACAATAATACCAGGCTTAAGGAAATCCTTCTTTAAAAGAACGGATCAATATTATGCAATTTTATAATTAAAGAAAATAGATAGTCATATTTCAAAAGAAAACATTGTAATCTGCAATGTGTGCGGTTTAAATAGTACAATTTTTAAGAAATAGATAAGTACTGAGAAAATTGGTTTATTCATTTGAAAAATAGTCCATTTAGAAAAAAAAAAAAAAATTAAGTTATATATGAATATGCAATTATAATTACAAAATGAAAACGCATTAACATAAATAATCATATAGCATATGATCAATTTCTCATTTCAACAATGAAATTCAAAAGAATACAATATACTGTCTATGATCGATCAATATTCGCAAATGATCTTCTACGTGCAATATTATTGTTCAGTTTTTGTAAAAATTATAATATTAATATATATATATATGTAATATTTTTTGATACTTTTATAAAGATTATATGATTGCACGGTGTGGTGCATTTTCACGATCATTACTTTACCTAATATTCTTTACTTATAATATCGGTTTCTTATTTTAGTTTTAAGAAAATGCGAACAATTTTTTTTTCTTCAACTTTAAGAACGTGTAGATATAAAACACACCATGAGATCGTGGTGTATTTTTTCTTGTGCTATGTTGATTGTCGGTAATACACAAGCCCCTAATAATCATCACGAAAATATATATATATATGTATATATAAATTAAAAAGAAATAACAGAAAGAATATATTGAAGTTAACCAACAAAAAAAAATATATAGTATATGAGAAAAAGAACAACACACGATATTATATGAAACTAAGGAATTATGGAAAAAAAAAGAATATGAAAGATCAGGTAAAGATCAAAAGATGCCGACAGAATTTCCTCGCGCCAAACCGTCTGATGTGGCGATTCAAAGTGTATAGAGATGATGTTTTGGAGCATTTTTTTTTCTGTTTCTTATATTTAAGATTTCTCATCTGATCATCTCCTTATAGAAGCGGCGCGTCCTTCGCTTCTTCCAGCCTCCCGTTCAACACCTTCTTTTGAAAAGAAATTTATCTTTTTTTGTGTGTGTATCCTATTCCTTAAAGAATATTATACAATTATTATATGAGAGATGGATACATTTTTGCCTCCTCATCTTTGAACACTGAATATGAATATTAAAATATGACCACCAAGATTCATTATAAAACGGAACATAAGATATCAAAAGAATCTGTTTTTTTTTTTTAGTTTTGATAAAGTAATTTTTTTATACTGTATATGGTCCAGGCTTTATATTATGAATTTGGTTGAATGTGACTTATGGATGACGATGCAAAGGAATATTACCACATAAGTGTTTAGTTCGCGTAAAAGAATGAATCAAAGAAATACCTGAACAATAATTCTCATATCGATCAAGTTCATTAGAGATTTATATTCGTGTCAGTGATGCTACCAAATCCATTAATGGATGAGGAAAAAAGAAATAATAATAATTGAGTACGGATTACTTTTCATATATGTACTTTATTATATGGAGGATTGGTTCGATGAAATCAGGATCAAACGATTTTAAATAATTATAAATTTAAGTCTTTGATGTATTTCGTGTGAACCAAATAACTCAGTTATAGTTGGCATTGAGCCCGGAAAAATATATAGGCTTGATCCCAGATTTTAGTATAAATTCTTCAAAAGAAATTTCGTAAATTTCATTATATACCTTATAAAAAAAAAAGAAAAGAAAAATTTTTCTAAAAATAATTTTTCTTTTTAATTTACGCGCCCCAGAAGCTGTCATATTTTTACTTATTAAATATTAATTTTTATCAAAATGATATACGACAATTATTAAATTTTTTTCACAACAGACGAGAGGGTGTAGCGACCTCTTGTCAATCAATTTAATTTTGGAATTTCTATAATTTATAAAGTTTTACCCCCAATTGTGCGAGACTCGTTTAAACAACTTTTTTTTTTCTTAACTAACTTCAAGCTTTAAGGCACAGTGACATCGTTTTTTCTTTTTTCTTTTTCAATTAACTAGGACTTGAAAAATTTTGTTTATCCTATAATTTAAGTTACTCAATTTTTCGTTTTTTTTTTTTTTTGTGCCTCATCAATCGATGTCAAAGTGAACTTTTCCGCATATAACTTTTTCAAAGATAACCGCGCAATTTTTTTTTCTTTCGACAATTTTTATGATTACATATAGTTTTTTTTTTTATGTGTAAACATAAATAAGAAGTTTCTGAACTGTTAATGAACGTGCGCGAACATTTACCACCACCATTTGCACTTTGTATTTTTTTTTTCGCTAGCAATTCAAAAACTTCTTTTATTGTATAAGAAAGTTTACTTTTGCTTATTTTACTATATTTGCGGTAGCAATAACAGATTTGGCCGTATAATCAATTATTTAATAACAAATTTTTTGTTTTTTGTTTATACTGTCAAATAAAATTAGATAAATTTTTCTTGTCAAGATCACTGATCTTAAAGATAATTGATGGAAAAAAACCAAAAAAATTATGAATACACAATCACCTACCTTGAAATGGATATCCAGAAAAATATGGTGACATGTTAAGAGTGGACACTTCCATTTAATATTGTTATTATTATTTTAAAGTAAAGTTCACTAAATAACCGAAAAATAAGAAAAAATATTCTTGTTTATTACCGCAAAGAAATCGATCACAATATTTTTTATAATAATATTTTTGTTCTTATCAAAATCACTAAATCACCACAACACAATTTAAATTTAATTAATTAAACGATCGACAAAGATTCTTTAATTTTTTAAAAACACATTATTGTTGTTTCAGAGTATACGAATGAACTCATGATATTACTCCTTCGCTTGTCAACACTTTACTGAGTTGAAAACTGAATTGCCGACAGGTTCTCGTCGATCACTGCAGACCTAGTTTGACTTGTTCAATTTTATGCCTCGAAATCGACGTATCTACCTTTCCAGAAGATCGGTCAATAACAATAACAATAAAATAAAAAAAAAAAGAAGAATTTCTATACCTTTTCGAGAAACACATCGTACCGCTCCGCTGCTATACCACCTTTGTCGGGGATTAAAGAAATATTTTCTGTCCTGCCTACTTCTTTTGGACTCCCACTGTGCCAATGATATTTTTTAAAATGTAACTGGGTTAGGTTTGGCTGGGTGTTTGATGATGATGATGATGATGAAAATGATGTTTTTCTTTGAACGTGGTGAACCGACAAAGTGATGCTGCTAAATGTATCAAAGAAATGGAAAGAGAAGTTGTTCTTTTTGGATTGCATTAATGAGATAAATATTATTGGCCACGCCTTTTTAAATGAAACTACCTCGAAACCACTTCATTTTTTTTTTGCTTTTCATGATACTGCATTTAAAAGTGATCTTGAATCAATTGTGATTGGTGCAATCCCATGTATAGAATGAGGAGGGTTTTGTGGGGAAAATATTTTTCTTATTTTGTGTTTCACAAGTGACGACAGTAAAAATGTTGTTTTAAAACATTATTTTTTAAGGGTCCTTTTTCTTTTGGTTCTTTAGGTATAAGTTTTCCACATATACAACGATTTTTTGAGAGGGTTGATTGGAAAGAATCGTAAGTATTGTAATAAATCCCACTTAATGTGAGTAAAAAAAAATTGGATGCAAATATTCATATAACAAGTAAAGATTTATTTAATAAATTTTTTCATAAGTAATATCCTTGTTGGTAAAATGATTCACAACGAAATCTATTCCCTCGAGGTCACCTCTCTATAAGTTTGTATATGTAGTTCCCACAGGAGTATAGAATTACGAAAAGAACACTTGTAAAATCAATTGACAAGATGATAATCAAAGGACACACAGGCTTACCAATCATTCAAATAATATGATAGACGAGACATCTATTCAATCGTAAAAATTGATTATTGTTTTTGATTGATGATCAATTCAGGTAAACTTTTGGCTTCTGTGTGGTTTGTTGCGCGTATTTCAGTAGCCAAACGATAAAAAAATTTTTATAGTCACCACACACATTATTCCATCATAAATATCGAAATTTTTTTTTTTCCATAGAATTTGTTATAAAAATTTTATCAGTTTATGAGACCACAATCTAAGGACAAACATAGTTTCATTTTACCACATATCCATTAAAAAGGAGTTTGTTTTAAGTTCACTTTATGGTTCCAAATGATTATGCAGATTATCATGTTTTAAATGTGTTTTTTTTTCGCATAAATTCTATCGAAAATCGTTTTACAAATAAAATTTCCTACAAATTTTTTATGGTACCCTATATCTGTCGACACCAAATCACTATTATTAAAAATCTCCAAGGATATTACTTTTTCTTTTTGACAACATGCAGTGCTTTCGAACAGAAATTTCAAAAATCTATAGGTAATTCTTTATATTAGAGATTTATGACGAGTTTATGACGGTATAGGAAAAATGCAACTCAAAAGTTACTGCAACAAAAGTTTATACACCCATAATAAACCAGGACGCATTGAAAATGATGTGAAATCTATAAACAAATAAAATGATAATGTTCAATGTTTCACCAAAGGGAAGCTATACATAGGTATACTTGTATATTAAATTATACTACAGTGAACACAAAAATATGAGTTGTAAAATCTTTTTTTTTTACTTCCTAAATTGAAAAGGGTCTTTTTGTTCATAATTTGAATATATAGTATACTGGGTTTCTTTAGAATCAAAAAGAAAATCCCAAGAAAACATTTTCGAAATATACAACCGAGAAACCAATTGGTAGCAACATTTTGAGACATTCATAATACAACTGATTTCTGGAGTGAATTTCCAAGGATAACTAACGCGACTATATAAAAAGATCGGGTATAAAATTAGGATGAGAAACTATGATATTCCTAGATGACCGATCGATCAACTCAAAAATGTGATGTCCAGTTGACTGGACTATTGAAAATCATATTGCTACTGTTGAAATTTCGTCCCAAATGGGAATGCAATTATTATTTAAAAAATGGGATATATTCCTTTTTAAATGAGTGCATTTCGACTTGTGCGATCTTTGGTGATAAGAAAATGATCAATCGCTTGAATAGATATATATATAATGTATCTATAGATACAGTATAAGCATATACTAGATCCTCTCTTTACATTGTTTCCGTTTGTATGGATTTGAGATACCGGATCCTTTCCAGGAACGAATTGTGTCGATTTACTAGAACTTTAGTTGTTTTATTTTTATCAGTCAGAAAAATTTCTTAGTAAAGATCATTATCAAAAATTAGGTCAAATACAATAAGACTCAGTACCGCATGACAAATTTGATATTTGTTAAAATTTAACAATAGAAAATATAGAAAATTAAAAAGCAACAAATTATATAAATAAATTTTCTTTTTTTTGATAGAAAATAATAGAGAAAAAATTTCACGGAAATCTATTTTATCGTCAATATATCCTATTCATATGGTCTTATTAATTTAATTATCTTATTATAGAATTGACCGACAATACAATGAAGATCATAGTTAATAAAATATGAAGATCATTTTTTGAGTTTCATATTTAATTCCTGAACAACTGCCACTTTACAGACAAAAAACATATTAATCAAAATTTCTGTCCGAAAATGATAAAATAGACCGCATTAAAATATAAAACATAATGTTTGATAAATCACATGTGATCATTTTATAAAACTATATATATATGTACATCTTTTCTGGTATATTATTTAATGCATATATTTTTACTAACTGAAAATAAACGCCATTTGGTCTACCAAAAAATGATTTCACACACAAAAATAAAAAGGTTGTCCATAACACCTTCAACGAAAACCTGAACAAAACCCAAATGAACAAAAGTCATATATATATGATTAAATAACTTAAATAAAGATCACCAACAAAAAGAAAACGATGGATCTTTCTCTCTTAAACCTCAAAAATAAAGGAATGTCGAGATTTGTTAAAAACAAAAATCTTTTTCTTGAAACCGAAATGAATTTATCATCTTTTTATATTCGTCCAGAAAAGGCGCATTCTTTAGATTCCGGGGTAATTAATCGAGCACAAGCCGTATAGCTTCCATAGAAAAGTGGCATTCGATCATATATCCGCCTTTTTTTTGTTTTTTCAAAATAAAAATGAGCTTGTTTTGTGCGGGCGGACGAATTTTTCTAAAGAGGTGCCAGAATGCATCATAACCGATAATTATGGGTCGCACCTTATTTTCTTTTTCTTTTGGATGCCTCCAAACATTACATATTATAAAGAACTCATTCCCATATGCGTGCGGTTTACATGGCTAATTTTGGTATTTTCTTTCTAGTTTTTTTTTTTTGTATGCTATTGTTCTAAGTCTTCTGAAAGTGAACTAATGTAGACCAAGTGACGACTCTCATTAGTGATCAAAAAAAAAGAATAGTATTTGTTTGATAAAATAGATTGTATTTCAATTCCCAGTTGACATCAAATAACTTGGATTAATTACAAAAGAAAGAAAAAAAAACGTTTCAATATGATCTTGATTAAGCTTCTTTCTTGTAATACCATACTCACTGTTCGTTATATGGAATCAAATCAATTCGGATTATGCGAAAATAAATAGTATTTTCTTTTTAATTTCTATTTAAATTTAATTTATCGAAATTTAACACCTAAGGGCAGAAAGAGCTTAAGTATTATAGTAAAAATTCTAGATGAGCTTTTAATAACTTTATAATCTCTCTAACAAAATGTATTACCTCCATTCCGATACAGAAGAAAATATACAACCTTTTTTTTCTTTTCTTTTTTTTTGATTGCCAGCAATAACACTAAGCTACTGTTTAAGCTTTAATGAAAAAAATTTCTTAAATTTGGGTATTATATCAATCTCCCTCATCTTAGCTGTTGCAATCCGTTTAAATATTTTTGGAAATTTTTTTTTTTTTTTTCTTATAAAACTCATAACGTTTCCAGCAGAGAGTTTAAATAACTCCCAAAATAAGTCAATTTACTAAACACAAAAAAGATAAATTCATATATATAAGAGCTACTCCTAAGAAATACGCTTTGAAAAATTACTCCCCAAATAAATCTGACAGTGCCTCGCGATCACCGCACGTGGTCTCACATTTGGATAATAAATGAGTCTCCCCCAAAAAATATCTGAAGATTTCATTGAATTTTGAATGAAGCTTTCCATTGACTTTATAAAATCGTATATAATAATCGTACGGATTATTCCATTCTGATCTTGCAGGGCTAGAGAATAATATCCAATGATTTTATATTGGAATCTGGGCAATGTATATATATTTTGGTCATTCATAATTACATTGGAGCCAATAATTAATGTATAGCCAACCTCTTTGTTTGCTCACGAGCCTAATAATCTTCGCCACGGACAGTTCGATTATTAATTAGTCAGGTAAATAATTTTGGGCTCAAGCTTTATAAAACAACGATGGGGTTGACCTCTGGACAGATATATATATATATTTTTTCTTGACGTTTGGACTACCAAACAGAAATATATAATATTACAAAATCTTAGTGTTTTTTGTAGTAACATCCAAACAGGTTGTAAAAGAAGAATCAAATGGGAGAAAAAAAATCAACGTCGCCGTTATGCCGTGGCACATCTCTCGCGCTTCTGGCTTTTATTTGTTTTGATTAATTAGTCAAGTGCACTGTAGTTCACCTTTATAGACATCCATTTTATTTCTTCTGATAATATTTTTCGGTTGGCTTCAATCAATCTAAATTCAATTTTTTAAATTAAATTTTTTCGCGAAAAAAATTTATAATATTGACGTAATACGAAATTTTATTAGATTTTTAATAAAATAGATTATATTTAAAGGCCTCTCATGATAGAACCGAAATGTTTACGTTCACAAAATTGTTTACCTTTAATTTATGTTGTTGTAATTATTTACCATCGAAAAAGTTTTCATTAAAAAAAAAAAAAAAAAACATGGAATTATAGGACATCTCGAAATTGTGAAGATTGTTTAATGAAATTCTTGTTTTAAAACATTTTCGGCAAAAAAGCTATGGAATGGGTGTAAAGCGAAAGGCGAGTTAAAAGGACGAATTTTAATTTTCTATAGAAGTCTTCGAAGAGAATTTAAGAAATTTCAGTAATAAGCTTAAAGGATTTCTTTTTAAAATGCCAAATATAAACAAGGAATTCGTGTTGATTATTATACCACAAAATTAAGATTAAATTATTGCGTTGTTTTTGTGATGATTTCATTTTTGCTACATTTTTAAGCTAAAGAACACTTTTTATAAATATAAATTTTTATAAATAAGTTATATTAATGGTTTAAAGGTTTTCGTTTGCTTTTAACTTAAAAACAATTTTTGAACGATTATAATGTAATCTCAGAAGATGCCGCATACTGAAGCAACTAGCCGCATTTTCGACATACTGGGTCTGTTTTATTTGCCGCTTGCTCTGGGGTAGAACAAATTTTTACATTGAAAACAAAAACAACAAAAGGGCAAGTCCTACACTACTTTTAGATCAGGTGTAGCTCTCCACACCGAAATTAGTTCAGTTTTCTACCATAAAAAGTGTATTAGCTAAAAGTTTCTCATTTCATTACAATATGGTCGGTAAAGCAGCACTACAAACATTTGAATTAAAGCTTTCTCCTACTCCTGCTCGTTTTATTTGCCACTTACTCTGCTCCAAGGTAGGGTATGGCAAATAAAACAGACCTACTATGCATACCTAGATCTTAACTAGTTCCATATAAAGGCTCAAATATAATGTGCTCTGCCTGGCATAGGAAAAGACAAAAAAACTGAACGAATGCAACCTTATGCCAGCTTATGCATGTCAAATCCGTAGAACTGATTATAATGTGCATAAGCAAGAATAACCACTTGACTCAAAAAATTTTGTTTTTTTAATTGTTTTTTGTGATGTAAGTGATTTTAAAAAATTGAAAATCGTTTAGAAAACAATTTTTCAAAAAAAAAACCAAATCGTCCTGTCACGTTTCATCAGAAAAATATTTCCAATTGAACTGTCAAAATTTCCATATGGAATGTACTAACTGATTTGTATTGCTTAAACATAACGAAACGGAAATAAAACTTAACGAATGCACGCATATGCATAATATAATCTTGGAATAGGATTCATGTATATTAGTACACTCTGTCAGTTTTGCTATGCCAGGCAGAGCACATTATATTTGAGCCTTAACTGTCAATTATGATATAAACTGTGGGTAAGTCTTACATACGTTAAATGTGCTGCTTAGGATATCGTCGATGGCTCGACTATATTTGACTTAAGTTTGGCCCTTACATTAAAATGACTTGTCCACTCCCGTCTCATATCGAAATCGCTCAAAAAACGAAACATATTGCCACATCGCGTTGTGGATATTCGGAAATGACTGGAGATAATAATAGATATAAATGACACTAAGCGTACCACAGCGGTTATGCATCTAGTCATTAGTAAACTGACTTTTTATATTAATTTTTACTTTTTAACATGTTCTTTAATGCAAAATTCAGAACAATACTACAAATAATCCATTGTGTTAGTTAACGAATATGGACAACGCATTGTAGCTGGTTCTTTCTTCGCTTATAGAGCGATTTCAGTTTTTTATATCGTAAAAATTAATTACTTACAGATCATAAACATGTAAATAAATAATTCGTTATCAAAAATTACGTAGAATTCAATCAACTTAAGACAAACCAAGTCATGCATGCTTTGATCTACTTAAAGTTTGTGCTCATTGAACATTCGGCGTTCCATAAAGGACTACAGATTTAGCTTAAGTTTGACTAACTATTTTTACACTAGCAACCGGATTTCTTCAGACAGAGAATGCGTAAATTACTTGAAAAATGGACGAAGGTTGTGTAACGTCAGATGGAACATACTTTGAATGAAATTAAAATATTGTATATAGTTGTTAAATATGGTTCAAGCACGCATTAAGAAATTTTACCATAAAACTCTTATTTATTTTAGTATTTTCCTGATTTGCCTATTTTTGTGTTGGTATACGATCTTCCAGAGTTAAGAAAATCAATCAATTTAAACATCAATATAAACGCAGCTAACCAAATTTTAAAAATTTGTTAGAAATAAAAATCGAGCATGAATTGATTGGAACCTTTCGAATTTAAATTAATTTTTCTTTTAACCGCATTATACCTACAAGTATATATGTTATTTTTTTTTCTAATACTATACATTAGATTAGTATTCCTCAATGGATCATGCTTTCGAGTTGTATTAATTTCGATTTTTGTGTGGGTTACCGTGAATAAGTTTTGACTTCCTCAGTGATAGACTTCGAAAGAAACACATTTTTTTTTTTTTGATTTAAGGAAATCAGCTACCGATGGCGCTGTGATTCAAGCGGTGTTAATATTTTTATTTTTATTTTATTTTTTATATATACCTATAGGTTTTTTTTTTTTTAATCCAGCATTTCGATTTCAATCTAGTTAATCCCGTTTGAGTTGGTTAATAAAAAAGTAATCTTTATGATTAGCAGGTTCTTTGCTTAGAGAGGCCCTCAGGCCGTTTCGTCTTTTTTTTTCCTCAAATATAAACCAAAGAAAATATAATATATACCAAATATAAAAACAAGATGATGCTTTTTTCTTTATTTTTGTCCGACTTTTGATTTCTTTCGAAATTGATATAGAAAACAAAAAATCCTACATGATTAAAAACAAAATATTCATATATAAGAAAAGTTTTTATTTGTGGGTCTCCATAAAATGTGAATGAAAGAAAAAAAAAACGTATTATTGGAGACGCGGTTTTAATGCTCACTTGAAGGAAATCAGCAGGGTGCTTCGCGTTTTAAAGTTATGCGCATCAAACGATATATTGAAAAAAAAAAAGCATTGCACGTGGTTTTTTTTATTTATTTATAATTATGTATTTAATATTGGCTTTTTTTTTTTTTTAGAAGAGATTAACAATGTCTTATTAATGTTAAACGACTAAAAGATTAATTAAAATATTTATTCGTAGAACTCGAGTTTATTCGCATTTTGAAAATCTTGAAAAATTGTTCGTATAAGAATTTTTCAAATATTTGTGCTTTGAGAAGAAAGTTTTGTGATAGTAGAAAATTGCGATCTATAGATTTAGAGGAATCTTCACTATTTTACAGTCTCCTGAAGTCAAAAAGCGAATGTTCTTTTACATGTCTGACTGCATGATATCTCTCGAATCCGTTATTTTGATGTAATATGAAATGAAGTCAGATGAGAAATCGCTTAACCGATTGTAATGAAATTTAGAACTTTGAAACGTCATTTAATTGTTTTCACAGATTTAATTTGGTAAGAATCAAGAAAGGAACATCGTAAAAAAGGGTCAAACAGCACATAGTGCTGAGTAAAAAAATATTTAATCTAGCTGAAAATAATCCTGTGATTTTAGCTTAAAATTTTCCATGTTGCTAAATTTTATTGAAAAAAGGACAATAGGCGTATATGATTATATTTAATATAAGTCTTGATCCTTTTATATAATTAAAGGCATTCTTCCATTGTATGCATTGGCAGTGTATTATTTTGGATTTTTAGCAAAAGAATTGTCGTCTTTTTTTTATATTTAAATTTAAATAAGTTTCCGTGTTAAATCAATTGCAATAAAATAATATAATGTCAGAAAATGTCGTAAAATTATATTTAAAAAAAAATTCGAAAACATCAAAAGCGGTTTTTAATATCCAAAAAGCAAATGTCGATAATATTTACAAAACATTGGCTCTAAAAGTCCATAAGGACTGAAGTTCTACACGTATGTCAGAGTAAAATATGATTCGGTATTCGCAAATACATCTGGACAATCTGCTTATACCTTTATTTTAATATATTTTTCCTTTCGGTTAATTTTAACAGACTTTTAAGTTAATATACAAGCCATCAATCTCCATTTAAGCGATGAGACTCAATTACATTTTCGCGAAACGATATTTTCACACCTCACCAGACGTTCAGTCTACGCGAGAATTCCCATATTAACAACAATATTTCTTTTACGACTAAAGTATAGATTTCATTTATATTTATAGAAGTTTCTCATTCCAATCTCATACACACCGGTTATTTTTGTATTCCTTTTATCCTTATCCAACAAATCAATATAAAAAATATAATTTTGATATTTGCCAGGTTTTTGAAAGTGTATTAATGATCTCAGTCCTGAAATGATGATCATAAAACATCCAACAATTAATGTCCCGCACAATATTATGCAAGGAAAATGGTGAAAAAAAAACTCCATCGGCAGTTTTATGGGCTATTTTAATTGCAAATAAATTGAGTTTTGTCGATGAATATGGCTTCACCAAACAATTGGAAAGAATTGAAAAAATACAATAGATTTATTTGATGAAAAAAAAAAACATGTTTTTAGAAAATTTGCATAAAAGAAAAGGCGGTATTTAAAGGAAATTTTTGAAAGAAAAATTATGTATAAAAAAAAGTCGATATTTAAATTACAGAAGGACGAACAGTAGACTAATAACAAATTTTAAATGTTGTAAAGTATGTACAAGATTGGGCGAGAAGTGCGTATTGGCTATTTTTAAAATAAAATATAATTTTGTTGCTCAAATTTCTCATTACACCCAGAGAATACGATCTAGTATGAAAAATGATCTGGTGAAGATAGTTTTCGTGCCACAGTATGTAATAGTACAAAAGCCCTTGTAAAAATAAATATTATAAAATAACCACACACCTACTATATAAATATGAATTCAATAAAAAATATTAAAATAATTGCGTCTATTCCAGCGATTTCCATCTGGTGGTCCGCGACCCAAAATAGGGTCGCGAGCTGTTAAAATAGGGTCCCGAAAATTTTCTAAAATTATAACTTGAAATATTTATAATCATCTCAAATTATATTTTCAAATTACCTCCCAATATGCATTAATTCCAACTTGGAAATTGTAAAACGATTTTCACACGGAATTCTGAGTGGAAAATCGTACGCTACAGGCTACACCAACACACACATAGATTTGGTATAAATCGTGCATATATAGAGAGCAAACGGAAAGTCAGGTTTAAAATTTTGCAAAACAGATGTTCACGTATCTGAACGCATCCCATTTTGAATTTTTCTGTTTCCTTATTTTTTTTTTATTACTGAATCAAATGTATTATTTTTAATAAAGCAGTAATCATACTGTTTTTAAATGCACAAATATTAATTCTTTTTGGGTCGTGAAATTTACTTTAAAAATAAGTGGGTCGTGTTGGAAAAAGTCAGGGAACCGCTGGTCTATTCTCCAATTTTCTATGCACACAGAAAAATTCTGAAGTTATGTGCTAATTGCGACAACTGTATTTCAGTTGTGGGTACTGAAAATGCATATAAAAGTTAAATAGTTTGACACATTCGATACTTTCGTCATTATGGAAATAATAGTTATTATATACAGACCAAAGACTTTTCAAATAAATGCCATCTGTGAGCTATGAGTGATAAGTTCGAAAGCAATTTCAAAAAGACACTTTAGTTACGATTCGTACACGCTATTAAAAATAAATAATTCATCTAGCATAACTAAATAAATACTATATTATTATTAATTTTTTGTTGTCCTACCGAAATAGTTTATTTAATAGCCATTCAACAATTACCATTGAAACTTGCATTAAAATATTTACTTGACTAACTTAATTGAACTTTTGTTGCGATGACTAAGTTTAATTCATCACAAATAAAGCTGTTCTTAAAGTTTAATAAAATTGTCATAAATAAATAAATATTACGTCTTGAAGATAGAAGTAACGAAAAAAACTAAGAAGGAATCAGGAATAATTCTCTAAAAATTTAGTTAGGAACTTTTTCTTTGGGTGTACATGTGTGAAAGTTAATCTCTTATACAACAGTTTTTAAGGAAATATTCATTTGTTTTTATTCCCAAGTTTGAGATGGAGCATCATACGTGCAATGAACGAGAGATAGAGATTGGTGTCCAATGATTTCATTGAATATTTTCTTCTATTTTCTCAACAAATGAAAAATGCCACATAAATACTTTTCATTACAACCAGGTTTCCAAACACCTAGGAACTTTTAGAATCCCAATTTATTTTATTTTCTTATCATTGTAATTCCGTATACAGGTCGAGGGGTGTAGTGAAAATTAAATTAAATTTTTGAAAATGTTGAAATTTTTATATAAAAAATTCCTTTTACAATTGGCATTCACAGCTGGTGTTGGACGTCAACTATATGGTAGAACGATGCTATTCG
Source organism: Xylophagus ater (assembly GCA_963422695.1). NCBI lineage: Eukaryota > Metazoa > Arthropoda > Insecta > Diptera > Xylophagidae > Xylophagus > Xylophagus ater. The sequence goes on along the minus strand of OY730478.1, from coordinate 62,664,609 downwards.
AATTAGTTAGTACTAAGGCTAGAAAAATATCTACTTGTTATTCTATAGAAAATTTAATTTCTTCCTTAAAGTTCAATGTTTGGTTGAGCTTTAAATGATTACGTTAAATTTTAACATGTTATGTGAAAAATATATAACATATATAAAAGTCAAAGTTAAGATGGAATTTTGAGTCTATTTTTGGTTTGATCTTTAATAGGCTTATTATAGTACATAACATCTCTAAAGATATAGGCATAGAAGAAAATTATCACATGTGTATATATAACTGCAAAAAACACAATAGAAATATATACACACATCACTATATGTAAGAAATCCCTTTTAAGTCGAAATAAATTAATACTTTTTTCAAATTTTTCAAATTTTTGTTATATAAAATAAAATTCTGGAATGTGTTCAAATATTTCGCTTTTATTAAAATGTCTGAAAATTTGAAAATTAGCTGAAAATCTAAAGATATATTTTTATATCAAAATTAGTAATTAAAATATCTCTAAAGACCTTTTAAAATAACCATAAAATTAGTCAACAACAGTACCTTTTTCTGTAGCACAAAAAAACAATCTAATATGTGCGCCTGTTTTTGGTATACAAGACAATTTCAAATTCAGTCCCATTAAGATTCTGATGGAATATATACTTAGTCCAAGTTCAAACTTATTACTGGAAGATATGTAATTCTATTAAATTTTATCCAAAATACAATTTCGAACTTGTTTTAAATAAATTATGATGCCATTGTATTTTAGGGGAACCCAGGGTAATAATAAGAGACATCATTGTATATGTCGGCCATTTTGAAATTATTGTTATGCTGTACTAAAGGTCTGTTTTATTTGCCACTTGCTCTGGGGTAGAGCAAATTTTTATATTGAAAACAAAAAGAACAAAAGTGCAAACCCTACACTACTTTCAGAGCAGGTGTAACTATTATACCCGAATTAGTTCAATTTCCTTATCCTTCTCTTATCATTACAATATGGTTGCTAAGCAGCCGCTACAAACATTTGAATTAAAGCTTTCTCTTACTCCTGCTCGTTTTATTTGCCACTTACCCTGCTCCGGTGTAGGGTATGGCAAATAAAACAGACCTTAAGTGTCGTTATCATGGTTAGTCATAATTTCTTTTATTTAAATGAAACTATAGCACAAAGCTTTTATGAGTACCGTACTGACTTCATTATTAAATGGCTTCGTGAATATGAACGCAGTGTTCAATTTTGCATGAAAATTCAGAACTTTTGCTCACCGAGTACCCGAAGATATATTTTAATCAACTGCATTCATTGAGGTCTTATTTCAAATCTAAAAAAACAAACTTTTGTTCGGTAGTTGCCCGAAGTTTCAGGCCTATCGAAAAAATCTTCAGATAGAATGTGAAAAAAAACTCCTCTTATCAATTTTCATTCCAATTACTTTAAAATTACTCTGGAAAATTTAAAATTTCATAAATAATAACCTTAATAACTTATTAGCTTGAAGTAATCACTTTGGGTTTTGATCAACAAGGAAGTTACCGTCGCGGTTGCATGCTAGGCTCACAAATTCCAAATTAAAGCATTTCATCGCAATAAATAGTATAAAAATCTTCCCTACACTCTCCTATATCTTTTGGTGCTTTTGATTTATGTTTTTGAATAAGAAATTCGACCCGAAAACATTGAAAGTTTTATATCCCTCGACATATACAGGATATTGTACAGTTTTTGTACATAATATATATCCATATATATGATTATAGGAGTTTAGTAGGATATAAGTAGATTAAACAATCGTTTTTAAGAAATAGTTTAGTGGACCAGCTGAAACAAAATGTTGTACATATATAGTATATATGAACATATTTAGGGCTGTACCTTTTTTCATCCCTAAATGGGGTGTATTTGGATAAATTATAATATATTTTATCTATATTATGTTCGAATATGAAAAATGGAAGGAGATTTTAGATATGTTAGTTGATTTTTTCATCGTAATATTATTATTCAATTGTTAAATGTTGTTCATTTAAAATTTCATAAACAATACGAACATTATTTGAAAGGAAATTTTTAGAACAATAATTTAATTACCATAATTTTGTGCTTCCTTGAATATTTTAATACATCTCTTTATAATAGAAGCCAATATTTCTTGGTTTTATAATTCTTAGAAACCATGTTTAAAAACGTACCATATTTGGGTAGATTTTGATTTCATCAACTGAACTTGAACAAAGAGCTTAAATTGATTTGAAATTGGTACAGCATAGAAGAAAATCTGAACTGGAACTTTCAATGCTTTTTGTAAAAATCCATTTCGAGAGGAATTATATTCAATTCAAATTACATTTCTATTTATAGATAAAATTTAATACTAATCTAAAATCAATAATTATATAAATTAAAAATGGAAAAAAACAAATTTTTTGTAATTATGGATTTCATAAGTAAAAATAACAATTATTAATCGTTAAATATACTTTCACATAATTTTAATTGGAAAATGAAATTCCGTCTTCATTTTGTTCGTTTTATTCCAGCATTATAATTTTATATCATGAATTGCAACCTCCAATACCGAAAATTGGAAATGTCGCATCCTTTCATATTGTTCCAAACGTTCAAGAACACCCTTTTATGATATTTTTAATAAACAAGAAAAAAAAACCATTATAAACTTTCTTTTAAAAAGGGCGCCTAACAAAACAACAACAAAAATCAGTGTCCCTTGTTAATCCATTCCAGTTGCAATACAACCGACTTCTTGATTTGTTCCCGTCGTGTCCTTTTTTATACGAAACACAATTTATATAAATTGCAGCTGCATTTTATGCACAATTTCTTCCGTTTGATCGGCAAACCAATCAAAATCCTGTTCAGTTTTTCTTAAATATAATATTTTTATTTCATTTTTAGGGCGTGGTTTCTAAAATCAAACCGGATACCGGAATCTTTTTTTTTTTTTTAATAATATTTTTCTTATTTTAATTTCTCTTTCAATCAAGTATTCGCCATAACCGCGCACCAAACGCCATCCAGAGATCCAACCCAACTTTTTCCATAAAACACAAACGAAGATCATGCGAAAATAAACGATGAAACTATCCTCAACAATCGCGATCGATTGAAAAAAAAACGAAGAAAAAAAGTTGTACCGCCTCTCGCGAGATTCGATTTGAATCTCAGGTGATGCCCGACTTGATCAGTTTTTGTTGGTGGCCGCGTGTATAGTAGACGTTCATGTTGGATTCAAACTAGTGTTCCGCGTATATTTATTTTTAGTTCGCGGTGATATTTTATTATGATTTTCTCTTATATACCGATCGTGTAGAAAAGGTAGATTTGCTTTTTTTTTCTAAATTGTCATCTCATAGTTTGTAAATCGCCTGTATCGGTAATTAACACGATTGTGTATTTTTAATTAAATTTAAATTAAACGATTATGAAGTGATAACGCGATATTTAAATTAGTTATGATCGGTATTTATGTTTTTCTATGCGTGTGTACATAAAAATTTATTCAAAAGTGTGTAATTTAATTAGAATATGTTTGAAGTGAAATTATCATACTTAATTATATATTAATTTAAAAGCGAAATAATGTTAAAAATAGATGTTTAAAAAGGCTATACAAAAAGGAAGTATATATATAATAAGTGTTATTATTGTGAGTGAAGGATTGAATTTCTGATTAGAGTACACAATGGATATGTCTGGAACGAATTCACTCAACATGAGACCCCTTTTTGGGGGATACCCATTTCAAGGTATATAAAAAAAAATGGACAATAACAATAATTATGCTGTTTGAACATTCTATATAAAGGATTGTTTACATCGATTACAGGACAAGGACGTGTCAATCAGCTTGGTGGAGTTTTTATCAATGGACGACCATTACCAAATCATATTAGATTAAGGATTGTAGAAATGGCAGCATCTGGTATACGACCATGTGTAATTAGTCGACAATTAAGAGTTTCTCATGGATGTGTATCGAAAATATTAAATCGTTATCAAGAGACTGGATCAATTCGACCTGGTGTTATTGGTGGATCTAAACCGAAAGTTGCAACACCAGAAATTGAACATCGAATTGAAGAATTAAAGAAACAAAATCCTGGAATTTTTAGTTGGGAAATACGTGAAAAATTAATTAAGGTTTGTACAAATTTTTTACTATATTAAAATATTTTTTACAGACTTATTATAAACGTTAGGAAATTAAATTCTCGTCCTTATTTTGATATAATTAATTAAGCCTTTTTAAATATTAGAAATTATATACACATCCTTAGATATTTTGATCTAATGAATAAAATGCAATTTTTTTACCTGTTCTAGGCACAATGCCATGAAAAGGTAAGTCAATGAAAATATTTAAGAAATATAGAATTTTTCTAATTAGAAATATAAAAATTTCCTTTTGAAACATATCCTGTCGATTAAATCATTAACAAATCATAAGAACTAGATAGAAGCATAAAACAATCATAATTTTTATTATTTTTACCTAATGCTGTATCTAATGCTGTAATGATTACATCTTTTGTCTAACAGGCAGACTCGACCATTCATAAAACATGAACATATCCCTTCTATGTGCCAATACAAAAAAAAAATTATCTAAACAATTTTATTTTGCAGTGGTACATCTTGAAACCCGATAAGACAACTAATTTCCAATCTTCGATACGAAAGCTCAGAAAACCTACGTCCTTCCGTTACAATTTGTTCGTGTTAAGTCAGAAGTGTAGTTTAATACAAAAACTGGGAGCTTTATACATTAAAACTCGCAAAAAGCAAAACGCGCCCTACTGAGATGATACTAAAAGTTAAATCTCGTACATCGTAAATCTGACTCTCGAGAGCTGAGGTATCCCTAATAGTTTTTAGTCTTTATGCAACGACATTCCTTTTCTTATATGTATACCTGAATTTATTTTCAACTTGTCACATAACATCGGCTTAGCTCACGGCATGTCTTTGTCTGTTATAGGCCTGAAGTTGACAAGAAACAGCCATCAACCGTCTTAGCTGACAGCAGAGACAGCATTCAAGAAGCCCTCGTTCACAGAAAACACCGTCTTATAAAAAAAAAAACTCGCGAACACATACATAGCGAATGATCAGTGATCCCGTCGCCACTATAAATTCTGTCTTCTATACTTAACTTTGAGTCTTCTTGACATAACTTTACAAAACAAGTTCTTTGGGCTTTGGGTGGGTAGAAAGCGAACAACAAAAGTTGAAACGATCTTACAAGAAAAAGAAAAATATATGTATTGTTTTTCTTTTTGATAAATTTCTAGGAGCTGGAACTGATTGCAGAATGTCCATTTTTAGAATTTATATTAAAATGATCCAACAATTGTGACAGATTTTTTTTGTTTTCATTTTCGAAGGTGTTTCTGTTTTTATCAGTTTATTTCTTTGACAGCATTTTTATAATCATATATCTGGAAAGGGTGTAAACTGTAGATATGACTGAGTGTGAGCACACTTCAAAAAATCCAGTCATCCATGGTTGTGCAATGAAATTTGTCACACTTTGCACGAAAGCCTATTTCGTTGTTTTTTTGGGTGAATGAAGAGGCAGTGAATATCACGATCGATTCTTCCTCTTATATATACCTTTTGAAGATGATCATCTCTTTTTTCCTTGGCTGATTTTTTTCTTCTTCTTCTTCTATACTCTTGTCTTATGTACCTATATTGTACGATGTTTGTTATGTTTCATTTTTTTTTCGTGTGCCAGATGCAAAAAACCCTAGATCACCTGGAGGAACATTTCATCGAGCGTAACAAATTTTGCGGCAACGTTTAAGTTCTTTGATCGATCGACAAGAATGTTATGTCATTATATATTGATATTCTACATAAGTACTTAAATGAATTTTGAAAATTTACTTAAAAACTTTTTCTTCCGAATCCCAACTGAGATTGTTGAAAAATTACAAAAAGAAAATTTGTCTACAAGTTAACCAGAGGAATAGTTTTTGTTTAACTACCGGAAATAGTATAACGTAACTAAAATTCGATACGCATTTGGGTAGGTAATTTTGCCAAAAACAAGGAAAAAAAAAACGCAAACCCTTCTGCAACTATGTTTAAGATCTGATCAAGGTTTCCTTTTGTATAATAAGCACGAGCTACTTACTTATAGGTATCTAATATTAATTTGTTGTTACTTATTTTTATGATAACCATCGCCCGAATATGTCATATTAAATATGTTCAACCTAATTTTATGGGTCACAAAAAATAAATTCGAGTTTAAAAAACTTTTAAATTAGAGAAGAAAAAAAACTTTGATATCTAAATAATATTTCTGTTTTTGTATAACCGCGATCGTGTAAAAAACGGCGGACGTGGTTCCGTAATAAATTTTGATGGTAAAAGTAAAGCAAAAGTAATTAGTTTAGTTCATGTATAAATAGTAGATAGGAGTAAATCGATAATTACAATGCGCGGTCCTATAAAAATTAACGAACTAATTCATTTTGCCACTGTGTTATGTTTATGTTCTTGTCTTCTTAAATAAAAATTTTAAAGATATAATATTTTTGATCAAAATATAAAAACTGTCTTACGCATCCAAAAAAAAACATGAAAAAAAATTCCGACAAAAAAAAAACACCGTATATACCATTCACCAAACCTTTAAAAAAGATTTATAAAGCAAAAACAAGCCGATCAAATCAATTTTGATTACAAATTACAACGGTTTGATCGATTCTTGCTTTACACACCTTATATATATAAAAAAAAAAAAAAAAGAAAAAGAAAAGAGTGCGCCCCGCACACTAAAATCTCGCTAAACAAATCGTTAATTCAATTTGATCAAGAGTCGATCAATCAAAATCTTCGACGATTCGAAACAAATCGTACAACCGGGCACAGAGGAAGTTAAAGACACTTTGTGAAGAGGAAACGATCGCGTTTATTAAACCGAAGAAACAAAATCATATATATCTACAAAAAAAAAACAAGAAAAAAAAAAAACGTTTCATTACAACATCATTGAACGATCGATTGTTGATGAATTGATCAATATAAGTATATATATATGTATATAAGTATATTATGCTCAATTTTGTAGGGTTTTTACAAGATATTTCATCACTTCAGGCGAATCAAGTTCTTATCAAAAACAGCATCTTATTCGAAACGGTATTAGATTCATTTCGGAGGATGCTATTTTGTCATGGTCAATAGCACGCGTATTCTTTTTTTGTATATATATATATAACATCTTTTGCATATATTATAAGAATATGTCAAATGTCTTGATCGGATTGAATATAAAACATATTTAGTTATATATAGTTTATAATAAAAATGTTTTTTTAAAAACTCATAAGTTAAGAATTTTTATATATAAATAATATTACAGGAGGGCGTCACTGATCCACCATCGACCTCATCGATAAGCCGACTATTACGAGGCTCCGAGAGACGAGATGATGATGGCAGGAAGGATTATAGTATTCATGGACTTTTAGGCGGTAAGTCGATCTATAATGATTTTTAAAAATCTTTATAATTTTTTTTTTTTTCCGTATTAATTATAATCGAAAACCTACATAATGTCATCAATTCTCTAATCGAGAAAATCAACAAAAAAAAATGAAATTCGTTGATCTTGATTGATGTTTATTTTTCCTATATATTATATTATTTTGTAAATGATTTTGTATAACAAGTAGTTCGAACGATATCTATCTAGTCAGTTTTGTTTCGGTTTTATAGAAATTATCAAAAAAATACTAATGCCTACAACAAGGTGTTGATGATAAAAAAAAAAAAAACGCATATTAAATAATCATTATAGATCAAATCACATAAATTATTTTGTAATGATCATTAAATGTGATCGGCGAAATACTTGTATCAAAAGAAATTCCCATGAGCCGCTGATCTTTATTATATAGTTTTTTTTTTTTTTCTTTATTTCTTGGTCCGATCCCTCTCTATATATATATATATAATAATCAATTCATGAATCCCAAAACCTTGACTTGTTTACATAAATCTTAACAACTGATCATCGCTCCTTTCTACAAACTCATCTATATATACAATGGAAATCTTCATCTCTCTCATTAAATATTAATTTTGATCAGTGATCACACGATCATTTTAACCCTTTTATATTGTTCCGCAATAGATATATGATATGATCACCTGCTGGAATAAGAATCGTCCACATTGGAGAAAGCTAATTCTAGAATATCGAAATAAATTAATAATCACGATCGATCGATACAAAAGCGATATTCTTATATATCTAATATGCTTTCAAATATCAATATTAAATACAAATCAATAGTTGAAAAAAAATTGGTATAGAATATTTTTGAGCATCTTGTTTCTGTTTATAATTTTTATATTCAACAAAAATTCAGACGGGTGCCGTCGGTCTTTTTGATTCTTTAAAATAATTCTTGGATCATTTCAATAATATTCACAATAGTTCAATGGATTTGGTGAACAGTGGTAGATGATGATCTTCAGTTTTTATTTTTCGTTTCGAAATTTTTATTTTTATTAATAGAAATTCTATTACATCCAAAATTTACTTTGCAATTATTTAATTAATTTAAACAGTTTTTAATTATAATTTAGAACAATTCTTTTGCATAAATTAAATGAATTACGGAATTATTATAAATTGCAGTTGTAAGGAGCACCCATGAGAAATTGACTCAGAAACATACATGAAGGACAAAATTTATCTTTCATTTCGATTTTATTGATATCGAACTACCTATACTGCGAAGACTAATATTTGAAATAGGTATATGCTATCTAGAACCGTGTGAATAAGATAAGTGTGATCACTGATGGTGTTTATGTTCTTTTATTACTTTAAAATATGTATAAAAGAGGAACTATTTTGCATATTTATATGTCTAGCAACAGTGCCTATGAAAGTTATCTTTGCAAGCCAAATTTAAATTGTATTCAGGAATACAGAATAATGTGTAGGTACATATCTCCTAAGAGAATCCAGAACAATTGGCAGTTGTTGTCCTTAATATTCAATTCGTGCAAGTGATCAAATGTTAAGCTACTAATAGTACAGGTCTACATAAGTTATATACTTAACTACACGAAATTAATCTGGACTAACCAGCCCTTAAGCACGTATAAACAATCAGGATCAAACATGCCTTAAGGATAACTAAAATAAATTGGTGGCCCTCCGAAGAGGGCCTGGGGCCTCATGAAATATAACTAATAATTTTGTGGTTTCAAAATGTAAATTTTACTATTGTACATATTATTAGGACACATATTTCTTCAAAACTAGTCATACAATCTCCATTTCGTGATAACACTTTTTGAACTCTTCCTTTTTATTCATTTGAAAATAAAATATTTCTAACAAAATACACATATTTTGTACCCGCTGACCTAAGTCTGGGCAATACTGTTTCGAAGGATTTGTATGAATAAGTAATAACAAAATGCGTCCGAACATAGTGAATTACCGAAAACCGCTCGACCATTGAATTCCATAGTGATCTTTCAAAGGAAGCCGCAAAATACAAAATTTTATTCAGATGATAATGAAAACAAGAAAAATGGGAGAAATTCTTTATTAAAAGAGGTATAGAGAAGTCTCCGAAGGAAAAATGAATAATTACAAAAAAAAAGAAGAAGAAAAAGAATGTTATAACAAATTTTCGATTTTTTTGATATAATTCATTTCATTGCAAATTTTGTTATACAGGTACTTTATCTTGTTATACATATACAGACATAATTGCCATTATGTCTCTTGATTTTGGTAAAAGAAATCACCAATCCCATTTCCCAAATTTCAGGTCCGGTCTAATATTCTATATAAATAAAACTCACGGAAGCCGAAGAGGCTGTATCAAACGAAAATGTCTAATAATCGGAGGCTATCGGATTATAAAGTATTAAATATTCCACAATAAAAAAATATTTATTATATTTTTTGACTTTTAATATTCCAAAAGATTGCACTGAAATGATAAATGACATTGAGACACTGGTAAGCATCCTAATCGGATGATCATACATAACCAAGATCCCAATAACTGAAAGGACTCCCTGGTAGGTCTCAAAGATACCGCATCGAGTATCGGTTCTTTTGATCTCAATACCGGCGCTTTTATATTAGTTGACACCTCGGCAACAAATTTGTATTGTGTGGTGGTTTATAATATAGAACATGTCCTTAATAAAAGAAACATAATACATATAATCTTCGAATGTTCGAAAAGAATTCATACAAATTCGAAAACGATTCATAAATTCAATTGCATCAAGAAAATGTCCTTTTTTTCTTGGCGAATATGCGTTCATTGATTTTCGCACGCCTTTTCTCTTGATACAATTGTCCAATTCGAAATAATGTCCTTGTTGTCAAACATGGTCTTTGTTAACAGGTGTTTTTGTTAAATTGCCGACAATTACACTAGGATTTCTTTTAAGTGAATTTTTCTTCAAAAGGATATGTTTTCTTTTTCCTTATTTTTTTTAGAGAAAAATATCGAATTCTATTATAACTTTTTAAAGTCATATTCAAACAATGTAATAATGAAAAATTACACGAAATATTAAGGTTATATCACTTGTTTCAACGACATCTAAACAACCGCCCTGGAAATTATTAGGTATAGGTATTTTGTCCCAACACCATATTACTCGTGTTATCGTAAAATAATGCTGGAATTGGAGCTCATCATAAAGTGAGTATAAGAAGATCTCATATAGAAAAAAAAACGAATGCGGCTCTCCTTTGGTTCATTTTGTTTAATATCGTTGCGGTAGTTCTTCTTATGGATACAATTTTGTTTTTTTTATTTGACGGGGGTCTTAATACCTTTTCGGGGTCGGCTTAAAGGTGTCACATTCTATGATATTGAAACAAAATTTCGAAACTTATTTACATGAAGTTTAAGAACGACAAGCGGGATTATAAAGCTTCAAGAAGTCATATATAAGAAAATTTCTTTTCGGTCCTTTTTGGTGTCATGTCATTTTGTTGATCTTTTGTTTCGTTTTTTGTTTGTGATTGTGAATAAATTTCGACTACACGTTCAATTTTTGCTGATAATAAATGGTTTAATTAAAATCAATATAGATGAAGATAAATTAAATTTTTTGATTAATTTTTATAATTGTTTGGAGCCAATCAAAATTTGTGGGCATGTCAAGCTTAAGTTTTGAAGAAAACGAGAACAAAATATTCAGCAAATAGGATAAGTTTCCAGCACATTCGTCCAATGTGTATATAATAATTTGTAACTAAATTGTTAATTCCTTGAAAAAATCATGCTTCACCATTATTTAAGAATGTTTCATCATATAATATGCAACTTTTTGAATGACCACCAACGAATTAAACAAAACCATTGAACTTCGTATATAACGTTTTTCTGGAACAAATTAAATGGCTCATTACAAAAATTCCAGCCATAACAAAACTACATTTAAAACTCATTCGAGATTCAACAATGTGTATAAACTTTTACTTAAAAAACTTCTGCACTTACTTAAACTAAAATGAACGAGTTAGTACAAAAATGTGTATATTAGGTTCGGGTGAAATTGTTAATCATCTTTCTTTTTGGTTCTAAATGAATTTTTCCAAACACTTAATTATAATCTAAATATCTAAAAAATGTTTAATTAAAGAATCTTGAATTTAAACAATACTTATTCATATTCGATCTGTCGAAACTTAACTATTTTTTTTGAAAAGATTTCCTTCCTTACTTTCATAGACTTTTAACTAAAATATTGTAATTGTGTAAGAATAAAAATCTAGATCCAGTTTCCCACGGAGATGCATGTTTTAAACTGCCTTGAACACGAATTAACTATTTTCTATATGGCCACTTTTTTGTATGCCCGATAAGTGAAAATCGATTTACCCAATTTTCTTAAAATTTGCTACAAACCCTGATTCTTATCAAATAGATGAACTAAATTTTATCAGAAATGATTAATCGGAAATTCTTCTTTGGCTATAAACATCAGTACTTTTAATCTTTTATGCGGAAGATAAAATGAGACCAATTTCAGCTAAATCAAATACGCAGGTATCCTGAACAAACAAACTGACTTGGTTGATGTTTTTGAGCAGAAATCGCAGGATGAAACTGATTTATTTTGGACTAAAGTATAACTGTGCCACACAATCACTAGCCTGCCAGAAACCTATTTCTTTTAATACGTCTATAGTTGAGTTATTTGTCCCCGAATTTCTTAATTTAAGACGACAGTTTTTTACAATAGGTTTTCGTAAAAAGTTAAATAACATGTTTTACTGATATTATTGATTATCTAAAAGAAAATTATCTCCAGGAGGATTTAAAAAATTTTGCTACTTGGTGTTGCAATAATAATCTTATCCTTAACTGTGATAAATGTGAGACCATCACCTTTTTAAGAAAACGGGATAATTCTCTTTCCATATATTACATAAATGACGTGCTCCTCCGAAAAGTAAATAATATAACTAATTTGGGTGTGATTTGCGACAATCAACTTGATTTCAAGTTGCATGTTGATTCATTGGTCCATAGAGCAAATTCTACATTGGGCTTCATTAAACGTTGGGCCAAGGAATTCTCGGACCCCCTTGGCACTAAGGCCCTTTTTACCACCCTGGTCAGACCAATGGTTGAATATGCCAGTCAGGTATGGTCTCCCTACCAAAAAGCCCAAATTAACAGACTGGAGTCTTTTCAACGTAGGTTCGTACACTTTGCACTACGTAACCTTCCGTGGAATGACCCCTTTCTACTGCCACCATATTTGGATAGACTAAAGTTGATAGGTCTACAATCCTTAGAAATGCGGCGCCTAGTAGTGGATATAGTTTTCGTGAGCCAAACCATTAATGGTGCTATTGATTTCCCCCTTTATGTTGGACAAAATTCATCTTAACATTAATACACGGTCCTTGAGATCCATGGAGGTATTCAAAATTAGTTACCATAAAACTGAGTACTGTAGAAACGAATCGGTTTCCCAAATGCTGAGGTCAGCTAAAGATAACGCTAAGGTGTTTGATTTTGGTTTGAGCAAAAGTCATTTGAAGGACCTCCTATACAAAGACTGTTGCTTGCATTAAGCAATAAAAAAAAAAAAAAAAAAAAAAATATTAATAAGGGTTTTCTACAAAAAAAAAATCAATGCTCCAATTTTTATTCTTTTTTTCTTTTTTAAATGGTGAGAAAATTTTTTAACCTTTTTTTTTGTTTGATTTTTCTTTTCGAATACAAAGATTTTCATTTTGTGTGTTCAAATTTTTATGATTTTTAAATTCGATATTCGGCCTCTTTTATGACGAATTTTTTTTTTTTTTGTTCAATACGGCCACCATGATGTGGTCAATGAAGTTCTCTATTCAATGCATAAGTTTACTATTATAGTCTGTACTCAATTTTATGTCCAAATTTACAACCCCCTTATTTTCGGTTGAACGCATTCAGTAAAGAGTGAAATCTTTTTGAAGGATACCGCTATTTAACAGTAGTACACACAAATTAACTGCCACTATTAACGGTTAACATATATATAGTTCAAACAAAACTATATTAAAAATATTAATTGAAGCATAGACCACAAAAAAGAAGAAAAAAAAAACTACAATTTCATTTATCCATCTAACCATTAAAAACCTCAGATTACTCCATATATTAGGTGTCATATGGATTAAAGGATATATGTTAATATGCCCACACACACATTATATTTGAGAATCCAGAAATTAGCTCATCTGGAAACTATATATATGTACTTATTTAAGAAAAAGGTAAAAGTGTGAAATTCATTGCATGGTGTTGAACAGTTTTTTTTTAAATCTCGTCATCCTAATAATTGTTAAAATACATATTTCAAATTTAATTAGTTGAAATTTATTTTGAGTACTTTTTTTTTTTATAAATGTGTCCTTTTTAATTTGTTCACATCATTTTTTCATTTAAAAATATTTCGTTCAGTTTTTACATCCTTATAATAAAGTATGTTGGCTCGGTAAGAAAAGGAAGAAAGGATCGATTTTGGTGAAATTATGTAGAACATAAGATACCAATTATTGACCTAGTAAAATGTTAAAAATTTTTATGTTCTCGACTAAATTTGGAATCGATATTTCAATCGTCTGTATCCTTATATAGGAGTTCAAATTTTAACTCAATCTTGACTCTTTGATCTTTCGACTCCCCATGTATGCAGCAATGATTATTTTCGATTGTTTTTATTTTACTGTATTTTTTTTATAAACTTTATATTTCGCATCGCTTAGTAAATCGAATTTTCGTTTCGTATCTAATTGGGAGGATATCGTAACTCAAAAATGGCTGATTTTGGACTAATTTTCTTAAATTTTTATACAAACAGAAAAATCACAAAGCTTTTGAGTAATTCTGACATATGAAAACTCAGTTGTGCGAATTAAATTTCAGTTGTCGAAACTCCAGAAGTGAAATTTAGTCATCACAACTGAGTTTTCAGTTCTCACAACTGGGTTTTCAGTTCTCACAACTAACCACATGACTCCATTAGACTTATTTCAACTCCAATGGAGTCGTGGAGTAAAATTCAGTTATTACAACAAAAAATTCAGTTGCCAGAACTAGGCAAAAGCTTTGTAATTTTTCGATCAAATCCTAAAAAATTAATAAGTGATTACCTTATTCTCCAACCGCATTGATAGAAGTTTTGTAATTGCTATGCAATGACTAAAGTTGCTATTATGCATGTACGAGCTTTTTTTAATGTGAAATTTGTATATTTTTGAGATTGATGACAAAATTTTGAAAACCTAAAGAATTTTAAATAAGGAAATTTTTGTACGAGAAAGAACCAAAAATAAGTCTATAACAAGGAAAGCTCGCAATCGCCTATGGTTGGAGAAAATGACCGTAAATTTGATTGCAGAATTAATTAAGATATTATTATAAAAAGCCTGTACAAATTAAAAAGCAAAAACATACAAAATAAATGATCAGAAATAAGCTGGGCCTATCAGAAATTCTATACCACCAAAAATTACCAATAGATTTATTCAACATTTTAAATTCTTTAAAATATGACTTACTTCCATACTTCTTGATACTCTTGTAGAATTTATTTAATCTTCGTATTTAAAATGTCAAATCGATTTCTGAACTATATATCTCGTATTTAATTTTAAGGTGATTGACATCGGCTCTATAAGTCGTTTTCATTTGTATAACGCCGCGCTTAAAGATTTGTTACGACATCATCTTTACTCACTGAAATCAAACTTTTATTATAGATTTTACAATAATTTATTTATTTATTTATTTGTTTTTTTTTTTTTTTTAAATGTCGACTAAGGCCTACTGTCAAATTTTATTTCATACATGGCCGAAGACAAGGTATTCCAATATTTTCTTCTATAGTGAAACGTTAGAAGACGTTGTTGTGCAATGTATCGAACATTTTTTTTTCTTTTTTTGGTTTATCTAAGAAAAAACCTATTAGTTGATATAAAAAATACTAATATATAATTTTTATTGATTTTAAAATTGCGACTCTTAAAAATACGAATTCATCGGCATTTTATTAGTTAAACTCATAATTATTTTCGGCTATTTATGTGTGAAATTAATGAACGATACACCTTGAAGCTCATCACATTTTGAAGTTTACAAGTTTTTAGCTTATATGAAGTACGGTTTTTATTGAGAATCAGCGACGAACTTTAGTTTTAAGCCCAAATACAAAGCTACTCCCATATGCTTTGATTAAACCGAATTTACTTCATGGAATTGCTCAGTCTAGCTCTGTACTCTGATATATTTACAGAAATGTATATAAAAGGGTTACCTACTTGTCCGATCTCTTTCGATAGGTGAACTTCATTTCTTAAATAATTTCATCTATTTTTTTTTGTTGGTAATGTCAATTTAGTACATGAACAAAAAAAAAAAATGAACGATTCTTAATTTGATTCTTGATCAATCTTGGTATTATATATTTGTTTTTGTTTTTTTTCTTTAAAATAACATCAAATGAATTGCGCTTGTTTTGATGAATTCCGCCGTAAACAAAACCAAAAATCTAATATCTTTTCAAGTAGCCCGATCGTGTTACCGTTGATGAGGCTCTAAAGTAGCGAATAAAGATTCAAAATATGAATGACATATGTCTATGTTTTTTCGGGATTAACATGATTGATGACAATTTTCTATGATGATGAGTTAAACAACTACCTTTTAAATTGAATTTCTTATGTATGTAGATCCAGTTTTCTGGTAACAATTAAATTGTTTGATATTCTCTTGATTAAAAATCAAAAATCTCCTGTGTATAGTTTATATCAGTGTACAGATCGTAAAGTAGGTAAGATCTACAAAAATTAATGACACATGCCTGTAACAAGCAATTATTTGGGCCATCATGGAATTAATTTAGATAATATTTATATCTTACAAGTTTTGCTTTGAATGTTATAACATCCATAAAGCTATTTGAATAGTTTTTTTTTTCTTTTTAGAATGATCGCGTAATTCCGGTTAAAGATCAGATAAAAATAACCATCAAAATACAGTTAAATTAATATTCAATAGGAAAAATTTATGTACTACATATTAATGGAAAAGTGTTTAACATTTAAGGCTTGGTTTACATTTGATATTCATTCCATGAATTTCTGTCAGATAATGTAAACACTTTGCGATTTCTTCAACTAAAGTTTTTTATAGGGAAATAAAATGTATGCCAAGAATTTTATTCGGTGAATAAATGTCAGATATAAATAAGTTCTAAGATTTGGAGAAATAGAGACGTTTCTTTTCTAAGCAACTATAGGCCATTTCTGTACCACAGAAATTTAGACGATTTTCCATATATTATCATTATAATGCAAGAGTTTGACAGCAGATTCTAAAAAACTGTAATATTTTCGACCTGAAAGTACATAGAAATTCAAATAGTGCGCATTTTATGCATTATTGAAAAGGCCTCTATCTACTGAACCACATTTTAATTAGAATTTCTTATAAAATTGTCCACAAATTAGTATAGAACCCACATGTACCTCCTTCCAGAATTTATAGTGTCTACACTTCCTGAGGTTTTGCTGTAGTTGTTAACACGTTTCTTAGATTTTGTATATGTTCATCATTAGGACGTAAAAAAATAAATCCATAAATCGGAAGATTACTTTATCACGCGTTGACTGTGTATCATAAATTTATCATATATTAAATTAATCGTTATATTTTTATGCGTATACCACAAAAAATCAATAAATTTTATTAACAAATAAAATTGAAATGAAACAAGACATCATAAATGTGTCACTTTGTAACGTAACAAACCAGAAAATCGAAGTCTTTTAACAAAAGGTTGAACAAGATCATTCTCCATAAAAATCAATCAAAAAAAAATGAAAAAAAAGACGCGTATTTTCCAGACAAAAACCATAAGGACTTTCTTGCCCGAAGTTGTTTCCTAGTATGAGAAATTTGAATATGATCGCGGGCGTGATCATCTCTGCTAGTTAATAAATCTGCGAGTTCTAAGCGCGTTGACATAAAACCTGCCAAATAAATTTTGTTCATTTTTTAAGTGTTCTCTCTCTCCGATAGATGGTCATCATATTTTCAAAACAATCGATATATTACAATACTATATAATCTCTTCTAGATCCAACTATTTTTCGTTGGAAGAACTTCTTTTGTTTTCTTTTTTTTTTTTTGGATATCTCTTAAAAGAAGATGAATTGACATGTTCTTAAGAATATATGTCAAAGTAGAAATTTTTGCCAGACCATAAAGTTTAATATTTAATGTGTTCCAAAGAAGACGTCATGCCGACAACAAAATTTATGTTATATTAAAACATAACAAGCTTTTCATAATATTTCTTTTTTTTTTTATTATTAAACTATTCTTTATAATAATTTGTATTCAAATTATTAACTAATTATTATTGGATAACTAAAAATGGATTTATATTCTTCTAAATTGGCTTCTACAGTGTCATGAACTCCATTTTTGTGATTTCCGGTTTGGGCTACTGAATTTAATATATAATAGCATTAAAAACTTCGATACACCCAACACCGTCGGTAAATTCCATCATTTTCAAGAAAACTAAATTTAGTTCCTTTCATGAAAAAGACGAAAAATATATAAGAACAATTTTATATATGAACGGGATTACAACCTTTTCAATAGTATTTTTTTTTTCTTTTTCTTTTTTTTCGATCAATGCCCATCCTGAATATATTTTGATTGAATTTCCGTTTCCTAATCCGATAACATATTGGGTTGGAAATTCAACAAAAGATACCAACTATATATAGTTAGTTCACAAATAACTGACTGAGTATTTTATTTTATCATAGAAGGAGGTCCGCATATCAAATGTGCGAAAAGATTACAAGAAAAACGATATCAAAATCATCACAAAATATGGTATAATCCTCCCTCGACATGAAACGTGTCTTTCATGGTGGAGTCTTTTATACTCCATTGTATATATGCGGCATTGACAACAATCGATAATTCTGATTTATCTCGATTCTTCTTACAATATTGTTGTTCATGAAGGTGTCAAGCTATAAAGGGCTATCATATAATATACGAGGAAGAGAAATGTTCTACGTCATAATGATTATCAAATATAAAGTTTTATACTTTATACAAGTATATATGTTGGACATCATAACATCTTGAAATATGATGATATCATCTCCGAAAATGTTCTTTCATCCTTAAAATTGACTGAAATTGTGAATTTCAAGCGAAGGATAAATTTTGATATACGAAAAACTGAGAAGGATAAAAACATAAATGTTTAAAAATCATGAGTTTCTGATGGATTTGCATTTTCATAAATAAATCATTATGCGTTTCGAGTAATAAGATATTTTCGGCTTATAGAATGTTGATAATCTTTTAAGTATTAAGAATTTTCTTATTAACATTTTTGAAATGTTTTTTTTAGAAATTATTTATTACCATTAACGGCTAAGCAAGTACTGTACGTAAGCACTTAATTTCCATAATAAAAACTTCCTAAAGTCGATATAACTACGTAAAATAAGAAATGTTCAAACAAATTTCCCATCTGTTTGTCCGAAATCAAATTCATAAAAAGGTAGACGTTCACAGCATCCTTTAGTAGTGTTCCAAATACGGTATTTTTTTTGAAAAAAAAGTGCCAAAAAAAGGGAAACCAAAACGAATCGATTCGATTCCGATGTAAATCTTAATCGATAAAAAGAAAATGTATCCAGATGAAGATTTTTTTTCCAAACACGCGGACAATACAAAGAGAAATATCTAAAAATTTCCGATAATATCTTATAAAAAAAAAAACGAAAAAAAATTATAGCGAAGAAAATTTTAAACAGCCTTACTAATTTCGACTTCCTCATAACTACTTGTATAACAGATTAATTGACTCTTTTAGCTCTTTTAGCTCATTTATTCATTTCCGTTTTTTCGTAATTTTTTTTTTTCCTTCAGGTACCAAAGCCGGTTCAGATTCAAGTGATACTGAATCAGAACCAGGAATACCATTGAAGCGTAAACAACGACGTTCGAGAACAACATTTACCGCTGAACAATTGGATGCTTTAGAAAGATCATTCACAAGAGCACAATATCCGGATGTTTATACCAGAGAAGAATTAGCACAATCGACAGGTTTAAATGAAGCTAGAATACAAGTTTGGTTTAGTAATCGACGTGCAAGATCACGAAAACATTCTGGAGCTGGTATGTCATCAATGGGACCACCATTATCAGCATTAAGTGGTTTACCAATAACATCAATGGCACAATATTCAACAAGTATTCCAAATTGTGATCCACATCATCAAATGTCCGGTTATGATTTAGTAGCACAATCGCAACATGGTTTTACAACAGCTGGTTTTCAACATCCACATTTTCCTGGACAAAATTATTATCAAGGTATATACAGTTTTTGGTCGATTTTCTTTCAAACTGAGAAACACAAATTCCGAAAACATTTTATTTAAATTGTATAATTTATAGATTATTCAAAAATGCCAGTGGATGATTTTTCAAAATTAACATCAGATAATGTATCGAAAATATCATCAAATTTATCTACAGAAGCATATCCAAAAATGACAGACAGTAATTGGGGTCAAACTTATGGAACGCATTCGGCACAAGGTTATAATCATCCCAGTGGTGCTGATTATTCAACGCATATGCATTCAACTGCTGGTGCAAGCGTTTATAATCCAGCATCAGGAGCGCAACCGAAATACTGGTCATGAGATTTACTATTCACAAAACGAATCCCTCTCCCCACCTGTAATTAAAATTCCTGTGTATATATAAATATATATAAATAAATTTTTTTGTTTACAAAGAATACTTTCTAGTTTTTGTTCCTGTTTTTTTTTTTTTGTCCTGCTAAACTCCCGGATATCTTTCTATTCATCCCTTCTTGAAAAATGTTTCTTTCTTTTTATGCATTATATCTTGTTTAAATCTTTATTTAATTAAAAACAATTACATTCATCCTTAAGATATGTAAGAACTACATAAGTATAGAGAAAGTATAGAATGACTTCAATAGTTTTATTTATTGATTTTGAGGTAAAGTTTCGGAAGGTTTTTGAGGTAAATTTTGAGTGGGATTTTCAGATCAAGTTGAAAAGGGATTTTCAGATGAAGTTTCGGAAGGATTTTCATATGAAGTTTCGGAAGGATTTTCAGGTGAAGTTTCGGGAGGAGTTTGAGGTGAGTTTTGAGAGGGATTTTCAGATGAAGTTTGGGAAGGTTTTTCAGATGAAGTTTGGGATGGATTTTGAGGTAAAGTTTCGGAAGATGTTTGAGGTAAATTTTGAGTGGGATTTTCAGATGAAGTTGGAGAGGGATTTTCAGATGAAGTTTGGGAAGGTTTTTCAGGTGAAGTTTGAGATGGATTTTGTTGTGAATTCTGTGATAGATCTTCAGACGAATCTTCTGAAAGATCAGATTCAGAATTTTTTTTTGATGATAAAATATCCGAACTAATTTCTGGAATACAATCTTTAAGATTAGCTGGAAGACGAACGCATCTCAATTGCGTTGGATCAAAATAAAATGGTAATTCACAAGTTGAATGAGATTGAATAAATTTAAATCCAGATCGAGAACATTGATAATATCTATGACAATTTAAACGATCTACGAAAATTCCCTCCGAACGGCATACAAAATTACAACTTAATGTTGATATATCGTATTCCATATTATTATCGATACAGCGATATAAGATACTTTCAAGAACATCATCATTTTGCCAACAATATGCCATAATTGATTTATCACTTTGAAATAGCGTATAATTATTTGGTGAACTAGCACAATTGATTCCTTGACAATCTAAATAAGTTCGCCGTCGGACACATCTTCCAGCTTTCGAATTATATACCAATCCAGATAAACATTGATGTATATATGCTGTTCCACCAGCTCCATCGCATATAATATAATTTCCACAATCATTTGGATCTGGAAATATATTAGCACTTGTACAACGAAATGAACTACTGGCATCATTTGGGCAATCATCAGGTCTTTTTGCGGTGCAAGCGTTATTCATACAAAATGGTTTATTTGGATATAATGAGCGACAAGGCTGAGAATTGATTTCTTCTCCTGCACAAATCTATTAGAATTTGTTGATTAATCGGATAGTTTTATTTGAATTAAGTATACAATTTTACTTACTTGTAAAGTCGTACAATCTAAACATCTTGGTCCAAAAACTCCGCTACAACTATCAACTCTTGATGTTGGAGTTCTTATTCTAGCAATTAATAAACCAACGGATGGATCATTTTGACCAACGACCAATGACTTCATATATGGTTTAAGTACATTAGTTTTCTAAAGTATAATTTATTTTTATTGATTTCTACTTACTGAATAAGAAATAAGCACTAAAATCGTATATAAAACCAAACTATTCATTATGCCCTGGGGATTGATCACTTTATTCTAATGTCGTTTCGCTGAACTGGAAGAACTTTTAAAGGTTTTAACAAACAAATAAAACAGATAAATTTTTCTTATCAAAGAAATTAAGATAGTTATTTAAAATGTTATCTTATTTCTTCGTAATTAGTTCTGAAATTTATGACTATTTATTTTACTATATAACAATTAAATGTCGAGAAGAATTGTTTTATATAAAAGTGCATTAAACGAAGGTAAATATAGATATAAATTTGATTATTGGACAATATTATACAGTACGCAGTGCATTGCAGTGCACCACATTAAGTCAGCATAAAAATCTAGTACAAAAACGTAAAATAAAAAATAATTCTTTTATTCAATTTTTTTTTATTTTATAATTTCCACAAAACAAATTAAGTACAACTACCAATTTCACATCTTCGTAATTCCGGATTATATCTATAATTTCCGGGTGGACATTGCAGAAGCCACCATTTTATAATCAATTGATTCGTACGATAACATTCATAGAAACTTTTACAATCAGCAGGATTTGCAAATCTACCAACATTTGGACATTTAAATATACAAGATAATGATGCCAAATCAAATTCAGATGTTTCACCATCAAAACAACGATACATAATTTTTTCACGTCTACCTTTATCATTCGAACAAAACGTATAGAAAGCTTTATCCGGTTGATAAACTACATAGCCATTATCTACGCCTGTACAATTAACTTTACGACAATCTCTAAATAAGACTTTTCTTTGACATGTTTTTTTCTTCGAATTATAAATATAATTTGGACCACAATTATATTCAAATGAATTTCCATTTTCACCTGTACAAATATAATATTTGCTGCAATTATCTGGATCTGGGAAATAACCTTCCTGACTGCAACGGAATTGATTTTCACAATCAATTGAACCTTCTTCTGGAGTTGGTGAACATTTTCCATCGACACAATATGGTAAATTTGGACTAAAATATGAACATGGTGCTGTGAAAATTGGTTCCTCGCCACCAGCACAGATCTA
Organism: Xylophagus ater; assembly: GCA_963422695.1. Classification (NCBI taxonomy): domain Eukaryota; kingdom Metazoa; phylum Arthropoda; class Insecta; order Diptera; family Xylophagidae; genus Xylophagus; species Xylophagus ater. Next base: position 62,641,620 of record OY730478.1, on the reverse strand, counting down.
TTTAAAGGGAATTAAGAAAAAAAAATTACTTCACAAAAGTTTTTACTAAAACACAAATTTTTAGACTTTGAAAGTGTTTGCAGACTATGAAAAATTTCGTGAAACATTTCATTCAACATGTTTTTATCTCATGGTCTGAACGTAAGAGACATAAATATGAAATATTTTTGAAAAATCGAATCCATTCTCCATGCAACAATTTTGATAGTCCATTCAACATGTTTTACTAAATGTTTCATGGTGTAAATGGATTTTAATAAAGCTATGACATAAAAATCCAAAAAAGAGAATTACCGCAATATCAGTGCATCCGTCACAAACCCGTGTAAAACCGCCAGAACAAACGGCTACCTTTGGTGACTGTCGAGCTCCGATTAAAATTCCTGGTTTTGTTTCTTGCGAGAAAATTATTTGAATAAACTAACAAAAAGAATTTCTTAATTAAAAAAAAATTTCTAATTAAAATATTTTATATTAATACCGGATGTAATAAGAAAATTATAAAAATTAATTTCTCCATAATTTTATTTCTGTAAGACTTACGAAAATCGAAAAAGAAAAGAACTTTTCGTAAGAATTCGTAAATTTTGACTGAGATTGAAAGAAAAAAAGAAAATAGTTTTAAACATGAATATTTTTTTAAGTTAAATATCTCTCACGCAAGTAATTAATTAATAAAATTATGTTATCTTATCAGACGTAAAAAAAAATTTTTTGTCATCCAAATCCAAGGTAAGTGAAAAGAATGTAAACTTCCTAATTTTTTATATGTTTCCACAAATATTGACTCGTAAGCAATTGCTTAAAACCCACCAAAGGTATAGTACAGTAGAGAGATTTATAATGACAAAGTCTAAAATCTTTTTCTTCTAATTTTGGGAATATTGAGTGTTAGGTAAATTAATTTCAGTGATTGCTATGCGTAGATTAGGTAATAAGGTGTTCTTGCAAGGCGATCTTTAAGATCTATTGTACCATCTTTTCTTTAGTGCAGCAGTTTAGTTAAATTCCCATTGTAGAGCACCTTCTCCAGACCCATTTCCCTTAGGAATTTTAGTATCCGGAGTTGGTCAAGGCGTTGAATCTCATATATTCCTTGCTTTGCATAATGAGTACTCATAACTCCTAAAAAGTATCGATCATACCTTTGGTTATTTCTTACATTACAGTTTTACTAGTATAAGAGAGAAAACTATATCACATTACCCAATTGAAAGCTGGACAAAACCGCATCTATCAAAACCAAATTTTAACAAACAGGCGAAAGTTTTCACTATAACAAAATATAAAATAAGATTGCATGCCTATAAACCAAGGCTGTCCAATCCGCGGCCCAATGCAAGTATCACTGTGGCCCGAAAATATTCCAAGTTACTGAAGCATGTCCATTTTTCTGAGGAATGATTTGTGTGCTGTGTGCACTCTCGTGCTAAAACTGCCAAGTGACAACAAACAGGAGCAGGAACAGAACAGAAAGCTCTTTCGTTCTGTAGTAAATTCTATTTCTGTTTGCGTTGCTCGCTCAGCTACACTATTCTGTTATTTGTCACCTGGTGGCTTTCGGGAAGAATGAAACATACTAAGTGTAAAATTAGAACCAACATGTTGGATGAACAACTTGAGAACTTCCTGAGAATTGCAACCACATCAATCGAACCAGATATTGCCACTTTAGTTTCTCAACTTCAATGCCAAGTATCACATTCATTTTATGATATGGATTTATACATAGTAATATACTTGTGGCCCAAAACATCCTGTCTTCTTCCAATGTGGCCCAGGCAAAAAGGTTGGACACACTTGCTGTAAACTGTCTTGTTGAACATGTTGTATCTTAATAAAACGAATATTTTTTATACTTCAATTGTTTTTTATTAATTATTTTCTTTCTTTAAAAGTTATAATTTGAATAATGTTCACAAATATAACGAGTTGCTTTTATCTTATAAGTTTTTATCTGATTTTTAATTTTTCTTTTTTTTGCTCTATAATTAAAAACTTAAATTCTATTTAAGAGTTTTGATGATATTTTCTTTAGCTTTTTTGTTTGTTTTTTTTTCATTTTTATATAATCAGTAATTTTTGTTTTGTAAATTTTTAAATAATTTAATAAATGTAATTTATTGGTAATACTTTTTTTTTATAAGAAAGATAATTTTTTATTTTATTTTATTTTTTTTTTTTGTATAATATTATTGTCAAAAATAGTATATATTATGTTTTATTGTTTTTAATTTAAATATATTACTTTTCTACGTTTATTTTGTTGTTTTAAATATTTTTAATAAATTTTTAATTTTTTTGTTTTTTTTTATAAATTATTGTCACCGAAATGAAGACATTTACATACTTATTATTTCCTTTTGTTTTTTCTTTTATATACCTTGTCTTTATTTTATTATAATTATTAAATATTTTTGGATTAAAAACATTGAAAAATGATTTTTTTTAAGACTATAATATTTTCTTTTATTTTTTATTTTTTTTGGCTTGAATTGTCATGCACAGCAACTGATGATTGTTACAGAGAACATTTTAAAAGAAAGTATTTTCATTGGAAATAAATGTTTTACTTTTTTCTTTACATAAACCGATATCCTTTTTAAATGAGGTTCCTTCTTGGAGTTCATTTCGATATGAAATATACTTTTTAAAATGTCCTCTCAACCAAATTTTATTGTCAATGATTTTATTTAAACTTATTAAATAAATTTGTTATTTTTTTTTTGAAATTATTTAAAATTGACACGAAATTGTTTTTGTTTTTATTGATATAGAATTGGAAATTGGTAGGCCAATACAGGCTCTTGGAGGAGGCTTCTTAATTTTCTAATTTTTTTTTCACGGAAGAAGCAAGAAATCTCATGAAATGTACAAATTGCTTATAACAAATTTCCATTTATAGGAAGAGAAATTGATAGAAACAATTTTGCAACTTGCTTTTCAAGATACAAATTTTAAAGACTTCGAGGAGACCAAAATCCCAAGAGAAAATGATGATGACATATTGAAGGTTTGTAAAACTATGATATATAAGTTTAATACATAGAATTTCTTCATAGAGTTGTATTGTAAAACAAATTAGTTTCATTAAAATTCAGTTATATGTTCTGTACGGGCTATGTAATATCTTCTGCAGGTTGCAAATTGCAGTGAATTGTGTTAATTTGTTAAAATTATTTTCTTCTGTTAACAGAATTCAGTTAAATATGATAAAGCGTTTTTTTTTTCAAAAATATGTTAAAAATCTGAAATTTTAAAAAATAAAAAATATTATGAGCTTATTGTTTGGTTCTTGTATTAGCTAACTATTATTTGATAGTGCTTCTCTTTCTTCTATAAGATATGTTCAGTGTGTAAGCAGGATGTCTGTTAATGGATTCTTATTTCTATACCAACTGGGTATGTACTATTTAATGAGCCGATCTAGTAATTTCTGTTACTATATAAGAGTTATCTTTTTTAATCATACCCAACCAAATCATATATTTATTAAGATGCCTCCCAATATATATTTCTAAACAAAGTTAGAAAGGAACCAAATAAATTCCGTATCAATTAAAAATATTTTATTTCTTACATGCTAAATATTTTCTTTTATTTTTGAGAATAAATATATTATAATAAAATTATTGTCATATAAATATATTGTTCCTAATAATATATGTATATATATATTTTTTAGCGATAAAAAAAAATGATCACATATTCCAGCCACCAAGTTTTTAATATGTGAAATCATTTTTTTTTCTTCTAGTTTTTAACATTTATATTTTTTTCTAAATATAAATCTTAAATTGTTTTTCATTCAGAAATATTATTGTACTGCAAGATTGGAACATATTTTGAGAGGTGTTTAAACAACAAGTGCAAATAGGGATATGATAAGAGATATCAAACGATATGATAAAATACGATATGGAATTGTTACATTTCATTTTCTGTTTTAAAACGATAAATAATTTCTTGTCATAAAGACTATTTCAGACTATCTGTTTTATCATATTATATATATATATTTTTTTATATGCACAAATTCAGATATTTATGGAACTTTTAATATTATGACAAAACAGACAGTCTAAAATGAACCTTTAGTATAGTAAGAATAAGTTACAAATACAATACAATCTACTCGTCATATATTATGGGATCTAAATCACCATTTTCTAACAACATATTCAATCTAATTAAGCATTTTATATCATCATTATTATTATTATTATTATTATTAATTATATTTTCATTGAATAAATCAAAATTATTATTATTTGGATAAAAATTTTTAAATTGTTCAAATTCAATAGTATGTTCCGGTAGGTCGTAAACTTCTCCAATGTAAGGCTGTAAGTCGCGGTGGTGTTCCCCAATTTGATTGTAAGCCGGGTGCTCCCCAGCTAAGACCTGTTGGTAATTGGTTGTCATCGCATCGTCTACAAACGGCCGCGATGGGTTGTCGTAGTCGCTCTTGTTGGGGGTAGTATCCGACCTTAATAATAATATGAAAAAGAAAATATATAAGATATTTTTTTGGGGATATTATCCCGAGAAATATAATTTTGGTTGTTTTCTTCTTTGTTTTTTTTTTGTAAGAAATAATAACCATATTAAACCATCTAACATAAATTTACATAGAAAATGTTGTTTATGTTTTTTTGCTTTTCATCTAAACATTTATTATACATGCTTTGAAAAGAATCTCTAGTAGTAATTCTTAAAAAGAAAAATTAAATAAATAATATTTTTTTAAAAAATAACATTATATGTATAAGAAAATGTCTTTTCTAAAAGATTTTTTCGATTCTTTGACATGCAACAGCGAAATTTCTTATAATACCGGAATTTATTTTATGTTAAAATTAGCTTCATGAACTCTTCTTTTTTTATGCTAAACGTTTATTGCTTGGCAACTTAAACCCGGTATTATACAGAAAACCAATGAAAATTATTATATTAATCGATAAAATGGAATATATATAAATCATTGTTCAAGTTCTTGCTCCTTGACTTCGTCTATCGTCAAATTTCTTGTGGCATGGAAAAATTGATATTAAATTTCAAATTTAAATATAATATAAAATCGGCAATAGAAAAAAAACGGAAAGGCAAAATTATTCATTGGAATTTTGATTACATTCACAGTCATACTAAAAATTGAGAAAGTAGACACATTTTCCTTAAATGAAATCAACTATTTTAGAGAAAATATCCAAAACAAGCTTAGTCCTTAGCATCTGAAAATCCTTTGACATATATCAGTTGTTTTCGGTCATCAAGATGTTTACATATAAAAAAAATAAACAAATCTATATTGCCATTAAATTTGACTGCGCTCACATAAAATATAGCAAAAACATTTAAAGTTCTCTACTCCTAAATACATATAGCTACTACAAATACATCGACTACAAGCATTTTCAACTTCCTACTATTCGAGACCTCGCCCTCCCCGAACGGCTAAAACGTCCACTTCGGACTGGCCGGAATGATGGTAGCCATCCTGACCGTGCCAATGCGCCTATATGACGTTTCTGTTCTTGTTGTCTGTATGAATCTCTTGCTTTTTGTGCACCATAATTTGAATATTCGGAACGTAAAAGCCCAAGACGTGCTAATGAACCGATATTACGTTTATCGATTGGTCGAGATTGATACCAGCCACCTCGTGCAACGGAACCTTTTTTTATTTATAATTTTATTTTTAAAAAAATTTAATATATATAAAAAAAATGTTTTTTTTTGCAGAAAATTTATATATATCTGTAATTAGAAAAATATTTCGAACTTACCAAGAAAACGTTTCTCTTGCTGAGGATTAGCATCATAATAAGTATCATACATATTGGGGAAAGATGCTTTCATTTCATCATAATCAATTGGTGATGTTTGTACAACAGGATCGGGAATTTCGAAATTTTCAGCACTATTATAGATTTGTCGTTTTTGTCGGGCTCCATGTACTGGTGAACTTTTCAATGCTCCAATATTTCTTTTATCATCGTTATTTTGATTATCATCTTTAATATGAACTGAATCTGGCCAAAAACTATGTGAAACAGCAGAATCTGAATCACGTTTACTAGTATATGTTGGGAACATATTCATACGTGCTAACGATGCCATATTACGTTTTGGTGTTGTCGATGGTACATAACCGAAACGTACTAATGACGCTAAATTACGTTTTCCATATATTGGAAATTGATATTCACGTGCAAGTGATGCAATATTACGTTTACCATTTAATAATCCCGAACGAGCTACAGATCCGAGATTTCGTTTCTCTTCCCATTGTTGTTGTCCATCTTCAACATCTGGTTCACGTGATGGTAATTGTCCATTCTTAGCTAATGTTGCTATACTTCGTTTAATATCATCATATTGTGAACGTAACATTCCAGATCGAGCAACTGAACCGATATAACGTTTATTAAGTAAACCATTTCGTGCTAAAGAACTTAATGATCTTTTATCATCATCGGTATAATCATTATCTGGTGAATCTATTGTTTGTAAATTTTCATTTTGTTTAGTTTGTAAAATATTTCGTAATTGTTGACGTAAAGCTGCGACCTGACAAGTGTTTCATAAATTTTAGAGTCAATTTGAAATGGTAAGAAACCCTATGTGTGTACTTACATGCATTTGATATTCAGGACTTGGATTTGTCAGTTCTTTAACCATTGCTTCAATTTCACAAATCGATAATCCTTCGTCTGTACTTTGTGATGTTACCTATTTTCATATTATATCAAAACATTTTGAAACTTAGAACTCGAAATAATATTTATAGTGAATCAATTAAAATTTTATAAATTGATTTAGTTAATTAAAGAAACCTATTCAAACTATCATATATGTACATAAATTAAGATCAAATTTCAGAATGATTTGTACATATTTGATTTGATTTTAAAAGAGTTATCAAAGTGTAAAATATATAACTATATTATAGCAACATTGAAACTGAAATTAGATTAAGCAGACTCTCTGATGGGTGATGATTTTCATTTAATATAAACTTTTCCTACCCAAACGTTGAGAATGTATAATATCCATGTTACGTGAGTATACATTCAGAGAAAAAAGTGGTGTTATTTAAACAGTTTGGGACAAATTGACAATTTTCCCTCTAGATTTTCACGAAACTATGAAATTATTAATTTTTCTAGAAATTCAAGATTATTTAAATCAAAAGTCGAAACTTTTGTGGAACTTTTATTATAAGCTTTATTTTAAAAGCTTCGAAAGAACTTTTTAAAAAAAAACGCTGATTGACTGGTACAGAAATGGATAGAGGAAATGGATACTGTGTAGAAAATTTCAACTGAATTTAACAATTTCATTGGTAATTCAAAAATTGTAGGCTTTAGTATATAGCTGAAAATTTGACACACGGTCGTTGATACTATATTTTTCCTCTGAGTGCAAACATACATTCTTTATGTTGAATTATTTATGACTTCAATATTTTACAACAAAAAAGTATGTACATATGTACATAAAACTTCAATTTCGATCATACTTAATTTGCACAGACTTTTGTGGGTGTGAAGTTCCATTCCATAGAAAACCCTTATTCCGTTTGGGATCAATGGATAACATGAATAAAACTTATATAAATATGAGATATCAAATTATTCGGTATCATTGAATGGGTACTGTCTCTATACCATATATGATGGCTTCAGGGTAAGTTGCTCGGAAACAATATGAACGTGATTTAATCTCTTTTGGTGAGTTTCAATTTGGATAGTGATTTTTTCTTCATCGACAATGACCGGAATATTGATGAATTTGTATATATTTTTTTAACTTCTTACCCCGGTTAAAATAATAACAATCTCATCAAATTCAACATTATTTGTTTGTTCACCATGAAAATGATTTAAGGGTTTCCCCATTATTATTATGCATTATTATAAATTGTGGAAAATCAAGAAAATACTTAATTTAAAATTAAGTTTTTTTTATCATTAATATTATTATGAAAACTTTCTGCTGGAGTAACTTTAATTCTATTATTATTAATTCAGAAGATATTAATCTTCTTAAAAAAGTTTTCCATCAAGAAAACTTATGTAGGGTGTTCTAAAAAGAGCTTGTTAATTTTTTTAAATACATACAACTAAAGAATTTGGCAATGCCAAGCAAGCTAAAGCGGTATTTTATTTGATATTTTCTTTCATGCTCAATCTAAAAATTGCACCTTTTATGTTAAATGGATGAACTTTCCATTTTATTCACAAAACAATACTGACAGCTCCTATTGGAACACCATGTATATTAAAAATCTTATGAACAAACTATTTGTTCTCGTTATAAGAAAATAAGAAAAGTTTAAGCTAAAGATTCTTAAAGAAATAAAAAGAAAAAATTGGTTTCAATTCCATCTCATTTAAAGTATATTTTCTTTTTACAATTTGATCGTCTCTCAAGGAAAAACCATAATTTTCCATGAATAAATAAGAATAAATTCCTTGCGAAGGATACCAGAAATCTGAGTGAATGTTTGCTTAATAAAAGTATTTTTGTCTACCTTTTTATAAATAAATTCCTCCTAATGAGAATCTAAATAAGAAGGAAGAAAAGCATGAGCCAGGTAATTTCATCATTCTATTTAAGTACTTTGAAATGAATGCAAACAAAATGTGAAAATTGCCTCAACAACTTTCACAAAAGAGATGATGTGTTTCGTCTTAAGGACAAGTTTTTTCAACCGCAAATAAAAACTTTTACTTGCCCGGCCTATTTTGTTGAAAATTAATGTTTTTCCTTGATTTTTTATATATAACTAAATAAAAAAAAAATTCAAATGGGTTTTTAAGGAATATAAAAATAATAATCGCTTAAGGAAGTTAAATTTTCAGGATTCATTTATATACAACTCAGATATTTAGATTCAATGATAGTACCCACGTCCAATGAAAGACATTTATACTAAATAGGGTAGGTTACGGCAATTTCTAAAGGTCATGTAAATTTTCATTTTTAATAAATAAATTTGAATTTGATCATCATGAAATAGGGATGGAGTCGAACGAAGACGTAACAGGAAGAAAGAAAATTCAGAACAAGTATTGAAGTATTGAAGTACTTACAAAAATATTTCCTATACAGAGGATTCGTATTTTTGGAACTTGAACGTTAATTACTTAATTATAGAATAAACAATTTAACTTTTCTGAATTGAATTTTAATTACGATCCCATCTGTCCCCACGATGAAACTATAAATTTATTCGATTTGAAAATAATGAGCCCTGATTTTTTTTATATTGAAAAAATTTACGAGATTTTCATCGTTTTGTGACTTTTTTATGTTCAAATGCCGAATAAAGCTTTGTACCATTTTCATTAATTACCTTACTTCATACTTTTTATATATTTTAAACAGTAAAGAAATATTATTGAAGTTATACAAGAAAGAACTATTTCAATTAAAAACTGTATCCTGCAATGGCAATAATATTCTCACTCCCTTTTTTTATACTTTCTTAAAAAAGTACATATTGTAATCGTGCAAATATTCGACATCCAGTTTTCAACAGAAATACAAGTATATGTTTTGAGGTATCCTGCATTGTAGTGAAGAGGCCCGCATAGTTGCAGGTCTTAGCACGTAGGCTTTACTGAGCCATTGTATCTTCTACTAAGGTACCCTGAATCCGAATTGACTGTTTCCGCAATTATGTCCGTACATGTGGTCAATATTTTTCCATACACGATACTTTAAAATGACTCAATATCATAAAAATTGGAATAAGGATAGATTATAATAAGGGGAAGAATAAATTAGATTTTGGCCGGAGATTCTAAACCTCAAGTGACACAAATCTATTTCCAATAATACGTTTAAGAAAGCTGGGTGATTTGTTATACCATATATTGTATTTTAGATACATACATATTAATAAGGGCAACCTTTTAAACATATTCATTATATAAAAATTTAAATCAAAACTTTTTCCTAAGAATATCAAAGATCAACACTTTTGGAAAAGCTTTTGTAGATATAAATAAAGTTCAGTGATTTTCGTCCTGTACGAAATAAGGGTATATTATGTAGAGTTTTAGAAGAAAAGCTTGTCCGTACAAATATTTTTCATTGTTCATTCTTCAAAGACAATTAAAAGGTTAAATTATAAAAGGTGTGAAAATTTATCTTATAGGAATATAATCTTGAAATGTCTCTTTCCATAAATATGGGTATACATATTATGATCCTGGACCCCAATTGTTATAACTATATATAAATGCAAGGACTGCTTTATTCTCATTGTTTCCTTTCATTGTATTCATTTCTGAAAATATAATTCCAATTCAATTCAAGTATTTTAACATTGAAGGGAAAATATTGTAAGAGGATATCCTGTGAGTTTCCAGGTCTGCAATTTATAACTTATATAAAAATATAATATAATAGAATAAAAAAATTTTCTTAAACACAACTTTCTTTTTAAACTTTTTTTTTTTTTTCTTCTATAATTTTTGTCGTTTTCGAAAAGAGGAAGGTAATTAAATTGGTGAAATTTTATTTCGTATTTTCAGAAAAAGGATTTTATTATAGTTTCAAAAATCCCTCGGTGAACATAATTTATATTAAGTTATGCACATTTGTTGATCATAAAATCCAATAGTCCTTTATATTGTATATTCACCTTACAGCTAAGAAATATGTCTATATTTTGGTATGTTTTAGATGTTTGACCAGAAAAATCACTTAAGCACTTTCATCTTGAATATTTGATATTATTTTGATACAGAAATAACATTTGTTAATGTCATAAAACTGACAATATAATATTTTGGGATGGACCTGCAACAAACCGTATTTATTGCCTATAGTAAAGTTTACCAACAAAATATATTAGTCTGTTGGCTACATTTGTAACACATGAAAATAATCACTCGGGAAATGTCTCAGCACATTTGATGTGTAGAAAATTAAAAGTTATTTTCATATTTGCGAGCCCATATAACTAAAGACAATGTTACCTAATTTTAATGAAATTTTGATCATATCTTGTTTGAACAAAATCGATAAAGAAAATTGGGTAAAAAGAAAAATCGCTATGATAATTATGTCATTTTTCCGATTTAAATGGAAAATTTGTACAGGAATTAAATTTAAATTTGTTATATATGTTGATATTATATTGAATTTTATTAAAATCGACACAACAAAATTGACTATGATCCAAGCGAATTTATGAAGTGTTGACGTTGTTTTCTTTGATTTTTAATTGAAAACTATTTGTATAAAATTAGTCAAATAGATTTGTGCTATCAACATTCAGAGTTATGCGTAAGTTATCCTAAACAAATCACTCAAATATTATTAGTTTTGGTAGTTCTTTTACAAAGTTAATTCATTGGACGGTATTTATTTGTTATTTATGAGTCCCATTTCCAGCATAAAATATCAAGGAATCACCTATAAGTCTGATTTTAAATTTGGGTTTTTTGTATGGTTTCATATTGTAGTACAATGAAAACAAACAAGTTAACAAAATAAATTCAATCGCCATTTTCAGTTGAGGGAAAATTTTTCAAATAAGCGCGTGTTATTATGCTTCCAATATATTATGTTTGTTATATGCACTCCTAACTTTAAAAACCCATCATATAGATCCACATCTCGACAACCTATTTTCAATATATTTCGTCATATACTGATTTCCGTCTGTTTTCGAATACGGTTTTGTAAATATGTATAGTATGAATATATTGGCAATATTTTATCATGTGGATTGTGGAGTGATGCGATATAGATCTACATAACTAAAGTGAGAAATTTCTATAATATTCCATTCTAAAGAATACATTGACAAGACAAAAAATAGAAAAAATTAAATAAATATACCCTGTGGGAGATGCACAGATACTATGGTTTCGATGAATTCCCTTCGTATATTCACCCTTAAAAACAATATTAAAGTTTAAGTAGGTTGAGTTTTTATATATTGTATGGAAATGGACTTATTAACGTTCTAGAAAAGATATTAAATCATCCAAATTCAATCGACCCAACTCTCCCAACTGAATCTCATCTAATATTTATCTATATGGAATTTTTTTGAAATAAATTTCAATGCGAATTCTTTTGAATTTTAAATTTACGAATATTGAAGAATGTTAATCAGAAATTTCGTCTATAAAGGAAGAAGAAAATTCTGAGACAGACGCTTTTTTTTGGGAAACTTTATTTTTATGAATAAAAATTAAATTGATGAAAGGATATTTTTTAATATGAACCAAATTTTAACTTAATTTACATTTTTTCCTTTCATCGTATTATTTCATCCCGTTTTTACGAGTTAAATGAAGTGAAGTTTATTTATGAAATTGAAATGTTGAACATATTGAAAAATCTAAAATATCCTTCGATTTTCTTACAATTTGTCAACAAATAAATGAACCATATTTCATAAATAAGAATTTGTTATAATACATAAATAAGGTAAAGTCTCCTTAAGTTGGTCCATCTTCAGTGATTGAACATATTCAACTTTAAATGAGTTATAATGAAATGTCTAAAAAAATTGAAAGTCATAAAATATGTTAGCCAAATTATTTTCCACCTTTTAGATAAATATCAATTTTCCAGGTTGATAAAATTCAATTGATAGTGTTCGAACTTTTGAGAAAAAAGTATCTGATTACTGGAGCAAAGAGTACTATTTTACAATAATTAACTTATTTATGAGAAAGCCAATAAAACCCGCACATATAATAAATAGAGGCTCTGCCAGGATTTGTTAACACTCGCTGTTGTCCCTAATCCTTTTATGATAATTTGTACAAAGTATATAAACTGTAAAATTTATGTGAGTTTCACATTTGTTTAATTCAGATCAAGACCCTAAAATTTGCTGCATTTTAATATAATTTTAATATATCGTCAGATTTTCTCGGGCATTTCTACATCTGAGAAGAAATTGTGTGCGATAACTATCCCAACCAGTTCGTTTGACGAATATATAAGACTTAACGACACTTTTTACCATAATACACAGTCGTATAAAAGTAGTATAGATCTACATACGTCTACTATGTGCTGGAATATTTAGTAAATGAAATTTCCTAAAGTCTAAATACTCGTGTTTCTACCCTATATCTGAAAATAACTATATAGTCTATAGAGTTTCAAGAAAATTTTCGGTCAATTTAAAATAAATAATATCAAAATGAAAATTCAATTTGAACACGTTCAACTTCAAAGCTTCCGAAATATTGTTAAAAATCTTTCAGGATATGGATGAATGGAATTTAAAGTCGGGTTCTATGCAAAACTCTCATTGACTTCTATATATACTAAATATAAGAATGAATTTAAAAAATTTTTTAATTTTATTGTTTTTTCTGAAATCGAATAAACACACTCAAATTATGTTTAAAACATTATTCGAAAACTCATAAAAATTGCAAATTTGCTAATTTTGATGTTTACGCGTTTCCATTTCATTTTGTTTCGGCATCCATCAAAGCCTCTATATATAGCGAAAGAGAAGGATAAGAAAAAAAAAACCCATCCAATTGAAATTTCTTTTGTGTTCGACAAGAGCGTCTTGTAGAAGAATATTTTTACCCAGTTCCCATCGAAATAACACAAAATATATAAATAGTGAAAGAAACGTATCCATATACCTATTGTGTTAATGCAAATGTTCAGATATGTAATGGATATATGGTGATGATGGGCATAATAAAATCTGGATTCATTATTGGTCGTCCTTCATAAGATTTAATACCAATTGGATTTATAATATGTTGTTTTAGATGATTTTCATATACTATATAGTACATAAAATGCCTTACGAGTATTTTATTTATAGATCAAATGCTATTAAAGCAACAATAAGAAATTGTATTGGTCAGAATTTTCACCATTGATCGGATTTTAGTATAATATACTTTTTTACTTTTTTTCTTTTCCTAAGTAATTAAAATTTTAATTACATCTGACACTCAGCATTATACTTCATTAAAATATTATTATTATTATTATAATAGAAATGAGTTTTGTTTTTCTTTTCGTTTTTTTTTTAGAGTTGTATCAGTTAACATTGCTTTTCCTTTACATTTTCTATTTTATTTATTATTTTTCCCATAAGTACTTAAGCAGAGTTAATTTTCCTCTTTTTTTTTTTTTTGTTCCCAGAATGCTATTAGCCGTAAATGAATTATTGCTAGTTGCGAAATGAAAATTTGCATATTTTTATTAGTATTTTATGAAGTATAAATATCCTGAATGTTTGTTGTTTTATTTTCGCATATGATAAAATGATATATTTCATTAAAATGTATTTAATGAATTATAATTAAATTAAATATTCCTTTCAAGCGAATTTTATGAAATACAATTTTATTAAATACTTATCTCAATATTTCATTTCGTACAAATTGAAGTTGAAACAACAAAAGAAAATTAATCCATTTTTATTGAAAATTTCCAAATCACTTGTTGTGTTAGTAAAATTAAGTATTTTGTTTTTGTATTTAGTTTAAAAGAAACCACAAAGATTTTCATTTGAAATTCATATTGTAAGATTCTTGAATTCATTTTGTTGTTTTAGTATGAACTGTATAAATCCAAGGAGGCCATAATGTTGATCACGAGCAAAATGATTTAAAACTTACAATTCAAACAGTTTTCCATTTTTGATAGAACTAAAGATTAATTTTTTCCCATATTCTTCATTAAAGTCATCTCAAATCCGTTTTTCTGTAACTTATAAGTCTTTTTATTGATTTTGTTTGTTTTATCTTACGTTTTACCTTCATAATGGACAACAAATTTTCTATTCGATTAGTGTCTAGTGATTCTGTTGGCTAATTCAATATAATTATTAATTAAATTCAATTTTAATTCATTTTTATATATAGTACGTCTATCATTCTTATAATAATTATGACTTAACTATTCAAAGATTCAATTAAAAGTAGATGAATTGTGTATAATCTAAAATCAAAGAAGGACCTAACACTTTGAATATGCGACTATCGAATAATGGAGATTAATAAGATTTTAATGAACAGTGTTTATATTATAATAATCAATACACATTTTGTCCTATTTGTGCAATTTGTACTATTGAGGTTCCCAATGGTCATCTTGTAACTAGATGGCCAACCTAGTATATTATACTAAAGCCATATTAAAGTTTTACCTTCTTATATTCTACAACTAAACAATTTTCTATTTGATTTCAAATTTTTTTCGGTTTTTCCACTAAGAAAAACTTTTATATAATTTCATTATTATTTTCTTTTGATATAGTTTTTTCATACCATATATACTAAATAAAAATACCAACTCAACAATATCAAATCTTTGACGTCAGTAAACAAAATGTATATATTTTTGAAAAGTGATTTTCTTGAATCGTTTTCTTTGGTTTCATCAATTTTATACAGAAAAGTATCAAGAAAAAGTTCAATAAATTACTCCATAAAAGTATTTTGAACGAAATACAAAAAAAAAACGGGAAAAAAAGTTTATCATATAGAATAAGAGTTGACTTATATATATTTTTACCGTTTACGGTTTTCTTTTTATCTCTCAAAAGCGTTGGTTTAAGAATTCTGATAAGAAATCTTATTTATTCGTTAAATGAAATAAAAGTTTTTAAAGAACGCCAACTCCTTGAGACTTAATATACAAAAAAAAGAAAATGTTATTGAAATTCAATATGCCCACGAAATTTTCTCCTTATTCATGTTGATTTTTCTTAAGGAGTTCTTTTCTAATTGTCATTTGAAATGCTATTTGTTTTCAATGGGACACACTTAAAAACAATCATACAAGAGCTGACAACCTTTCCTTTATTCTTAGGATGAATTTTTTTCGGACAAATATTCTTTTCTAATTAAGATATTTTTCATAGCAATATATAATTAAATATCATATTAGTTAATTAAAACTTTTATAATATTGGTCAATTCGCTTTTTAATTAAAGCTGAATAAAAAAATAAGCGAAAAAACGACAAAACTTTATGGCCAGACAAATTTTTCTTTAAAAATATTTCTTTATGCACTATCCTTGGAGATTTTACTGAAATTCGAAATAATATCGTGTCCTTATAAGATCAACTTATCTAATTATTGTATTTTAAATAAAATTGAAGAAAACACGAGCATTTATCCAAAATTGACGACAGTCCGTAGACATTGTGACATTGTGTTTCGTCGTTTAAAGCCTGCTTTAATGGACTACCATAGTGTATTAAAACTGGCAATGGTCAAGTTGTTTCAGAATTTTAGAATGCCTATACTTTTGAGATTTGAAAAAGTTTTAAACTAATTTTCTTCCCTGACAGCTCGAAAAGGGAAGTTCACCGAGAACGTATTGATTTTATTTATTTATAATCAACAAAAAAAAATTCAATTTATCTACAAAAATCCCATTTAATTTTATTTGTGTGGTTTATCGGCACATGTTTCAATTTAAGTTGTTGGAACTTTTTTCTTTTTTTTTTTTTTAAATAAGAAAAGTGCTTAAATACAGATGTTTAGATCTGTTTTTTTTATTTTATACGTTCTCTAAAGCTTTAATTCTTTAGCTTCTAACATTTACCGTCATAGCTTTTCGGTTTGATAATTCCTTAAACAAATTTATACGTAAATAATGTAAAACCACACAAAAACAATTCCGGTGGTACCCGTATTACATTTGTAATTATATTTTAGTTTTAGATGCGATCTGTTATGCCCAACATTATAATATTATCTCGAAAAGGACACGTTGGTACGTGAAGACAATTCTACTGGAAAACTGTATACGCGCCTTGTGGCTTTTCCTAACGCAAAACATGAAATTAATTCAAATGTAATATCATTTCAGGATTTGTACATGATATTGTTTTTTAGTTCTATTGTATTTTCATCTTTATGTCACATCTGGTTATGAACAAAATATTGTTCGCATAAATGTTTTCTTGTTAAATCAGTTTCCATATAAAAAATACCATAATATCATAAATTATTAAAATATATATTTAAGATTCCTTTCCAGCATCATGAAATATAATCTTTTAAATGATTTTTCTGTTATGGAAATGGAAACCATTTAAATTTTATATTTTATTAAGTTAAAAGTAAATCATATTTTATGTGTTCAAATTGTCCGATCCTTTCCTTTCATAATTGGAAATTTTCCGTCAAAAATATAACTTCTTAATAAGCCTTAATAAATCCTGAAAATGATGTTCAATTAACTTAACTTGGTTTGGCAAATAAGGTGTTAGATGGCAGCCAATGAAATTGTGTATGCCTTAAATTGTTTATTATGAATATTTTGTTTATAACACTTAAATTTCATTTGAATAAAAACCTCCTCCATATTAGTGTTGCCATTTGAAGAGAGACTAAAAAACACTGGCAACTATAGAATAAGTTAATTTTTTTTAGAAGAAGATTATATATTAATGAAATATATGGGAAAAACGACATTTATTCCAACATAAATTTAATCTATTAAAAAGATAAGTTTTAAGCTTTGCTCCATATATCATAAAAGAATTAAATCTGCAAGGATAAAAGAAATCTAATAACATAATTTTCTTTGACTCAATCTGCCGCAACCTATGCCCCTAAAAATATGGAATCTATATTTTCTTGATGCAATTTTATGCAATTCTCAAATCTTTATTCTTTGTTGTCTGAAGCGCAGGTTCGAATACCCACCACCTCAACTAATATGCTTTTTATATTATTTTTCCACATAATTACTTAGTACAATATTATATTTTTCTATATCCGGCTACTATATCATCTCTGTGCTCAAATGTTTCTCCAATGCTAAAAGCAACAAGTAAGATGAAACACGACACTGTACACGTACTATATGTTATATGTCTAATATGATATGATAGCTTTTGCAGTGAATTCATTTATCTCATCCTTCAATATTCTTGTGCATTGATTGTCATGTGTCGTATCATATTATGATGACTATGACTCTATGAAATGAAATATCGTACAGTATTTGCAACAAACAAGCTCAACAAACACACTTTATAACAATTGATGTTTTGAAATTTTTATCTGGTAATCCGAATCTGTATAGAAAACAAATTCTAAGGATACAAGTTGACCAAACATTCATAATCCATAGCGAATAAACCTAAATTGGTTAAACTATAAAATGTATTTGTAGGTTTAATAGACTGGAACAGTCGTCGTGTCGATAGAATTTACTCAATCAAAGTTAATTCCATCTTTAATACTTTTGTACGCGAAAACTATATGTACTGAATTTATTCTATATATAGGAAGGATATTTTCTTTTCACTTCAATAAATTGGAACCGTGTCTAATGAAGTTCAAAATTGAAATTGAAAATTATTTAAATAGCTTTCAGCAGAAAATTAATTTTCTAGACGAGAGAAAATAATTATTAAAATTTTTTTACAAAAAATTCCCGTTTATTTTCTATAAATATTTTCATTTATTTTCTAAATTAATATTTTTCAGCAATTGAATTTTTTTAAAAATAAAATATAAACAAAAAGAAAATAAATGTGTTTTTTTTTTCTCGAAATAAATCAATATAAGAGCCATAAGGTTATTCGAAGAAAATATGTAAGTAATTTATATGGTTTTAAAAATATATAAAAAGATGTTTATTTTAAACGAAAATTGTATATGTACTTGCATTTATGTACAATAACTTGAAGCTTAACTGAAACACTTTTCTATCTTAAGAATACGAGAAATATATTTCACATAAAATGAACACGCATTTTATTTAGTAAAAAGATATACTACTCGAAATACATATATGCGATAGAAATCCCTTTTGTTATACAACATTAGAACAATATGTAGAAAATACAATAAGTATCACATCAATAGGGTGTGATAAGAAAGGATTTCCCGAAATAGGATACAAAATTTTCTTCATTTTCTTATGTACATACCATCTCGTTTGTATAATTAAAATTTAACACTAGGATTTTATTTTATTGTAGAAATTCATGACGGGCATAAAGGATGTGTAGTATTTTTCTATTACGTCATATATAAGTTTAACGTACTATAACTGACGTCATCATGTGAAATTTAACTATACACTCAAAAGAAAAACATATACTACTATATATAAACTTTAAAATAGGGCATAAAGCCTTATGCCATATGGCAGAAATTGGACTCAAAGTTAACTAAGCTAACCAGTTTATTCAGTGTTGTCTTTGTAATTTAATCAAAAGAAGTTAATGCGAAAGAAAGAGAAGCATCTATAATGTGTAGAGATATTAGTACACAATAAGAATCAATTATATTATACAAAAATTATCATTAAATAAGCTTGCACGTACATTACAGATAGACTGTAGTGCAGAATAGCTATTTTAATTCTTTTCGCTGCAAAGCCATCACACAATTTCTATTGCTATCGAAAAACAAATTTATCAATACGCTTGGAGAATAGGGCAAGTTGATTTGGAATCGTTTTTCGAGTCCAATTGCAATAATTGTAAATCTATCGCATTCAAATTAATTGTTGAGTTTCAGTAAATTTGATCTAACGATAGACCAGAAAAAAGCAATTATAGAACAAAATTGCCCTGGTCATAAAGTTTTGTGGTTCTTTTTTATTAGCTTTTCGGATTTAACTCAAAAACTCAAAAAAAGAGAATATTTATGTTATTCACAAGGATTTCATTCCTATATGAATATACGTCATTCCAATCCTGTTTTTTTTTCAAACCCACAAACAAAATTGAAAACGAAAATGAGCTTAAAATTTTTTTCATAGTATTATTGACATTTTTCCCCAAAAATCAAAAAAAAATGAAAAAGTCAAATTAAAGTGGAAATATTTCAAATACAAAAAAAAAGAGAAAGGAAAGCGATACAATCAATCACTTAGAAAATAATATTTAACCAAATAAAATTTCAATAAAAAAAGAAAATGTAAAAAATGTTATGGAAAAATTCGATTAGAAAAACCAAAAAAAAAAAGAAAGCTTTGAAATTTTATGTTTTCTAACATTTTCTAAAAGCTATTCAAATAGAAAAAGGATACGAAATTTTGTGTTTCTGACATTTAGGACAAATAAAATTCATGTATTAATATGAAAACCATTAGAAAATCATTTGACCGATTGAAAACAGAATTTTAATTCGACAAATGTTATTGATTTCAAAAACAAATCAATTCTAAGATATAATATAATAGATTTTTAATTCAATATAAAAACTAAAAAAAGAGAAATTTAATTTTCCTATGTCAATTTTTGATCTCGAAAATCCTTGATTTGCATATAATTTCTCTAATTTGTTACACCTTAATAGACGGAACCAAAGAAAATACAGTTTCAAAAGGAAATGAAAATTTTTTAGAGCATCAATCTTAAAGTTTCGGTAATTTTTCAAATACCTACAATTTTCTTAAGAATTTCACATACTATAAGCCTCTTTTATTACGCTTACTAATGGTGAAATTTTTCACCGAAATTTCTGGTATCCTCAGCTGGTTAAAAAATATCTGATTTATTTTTTTTTAGAAAATTGTTTTTAAAGTTGAAATACCTTAATTTAGAGATAATTTTTTTGACCTAATTCTGAAGATTTTTTGCCTGTCGTAAGTTTGTGTCTGAATTGTGTACTGAAATGTGTCCACATTTTTAAACATTTTATAATTCGCAGAAAATACTTTTTAGTACTTTGTCGATAGAATCCATAAGCTAAAGGATGTTGCGTTAACGACCTAAGTCGGGTAGAAATGAATATTATTTGTATCACACATACAAGCCGTCTTAAAAAATCATTGCAGATACAAGATAGTCACATAAGTAGAACACCAATATCTTATCTTTGATAACACATTTTAAATACATTTTGCGTTTACCGCAAAATTTTGTACACGATGATACACAAGGTTTGTTTCATCCTAATGACGCCCAAGGTTTCACGAAACGGGATGTATTCTAAAGCCCATAGTAATTATCATTGTTTTTTGAAAACTCCTCAATTTCAGCGATTTATTAGTGAATTACTGTTCGGTTTTCGGATGCAAAGTAATACAATCTAGTTGATTGGATCTTCGTTAGGTCTTAAATCTGTAGTTCCGTTTTTTTGATTCTGGAAACTAAAATTTACATTACTGGCTTACCTAAGACTATCGTCGCTAAATTGAATTCTCTTTTAATTCACTAAAGATGCGTTAATAGTTTATGTTACATATAATTTAAATTTTTTTATATATTTACGCAGTTCTGTTAAATAAAAGAAGAATAATTTTTTAATAAAATTTGGTGTCATCCATTTTTTTTTTCACCCATAAATGAATAAATTCGAATTTCAAATTTCTGGTTAATATTCATCACGTACGTAGAAAATCAAAATTTCGTTATTATTCAAGAATTACCAATTTTACTCAAGGATATATGGAAATGAAACCGCAGAAAACAGGACATTTCTACAATTCTAATTTCAAATTTTAAATTGAATAAAATGCCAAAGAGCTTTTTGTGGTAAATTTTCTAATTGGAAATTGTTATTAAGCCCACAAAATCCAATTCTATAATAATTTGAAATGATTTGAATTCATATATAAATGGTTTTTGTGTGTACGGCGACAATTAGTATGGTTTGAATTTGTATGTTATAGCAACAGGTTAAAGAATTTTCCATTCAAGTTCATAAAAGAAATTAATTCCATATAAATTTGAAATTAACAAAAATATGGTAGCGCCAACAGAATTTGACCTTTTACCATAAATCCATATTATTATAAGTAATTTAATTATTTGAAAATATGAAATAATATATTACAATATTTTATCTATAAGAATACACAATGACCATTAAATATGCTTTTGAAATTAGGGGATTTTAAATTTATTATTATTAATTATAATCGATAATTGAAAATCTGGCCAAAAATAATATAGAATAACATAAATTGCGTTGGTTCGCTGTTGTTTAACAGAAATTTTGTGTTTACAGATCATTTTTTTTGCCATAATATACCCAAAATTTTTCAACAAATCTAAATAAACAAATTATTCATTATTAATTTCGTTATAAAATCTAATAAATATATGCTAACTAATTTATATTCATTTATGTAGAATAAGGCTCTAAACGTTATTCGGTGACTTCTTTGAAAACAAAATAGACGAAAAAAAGGATTCTTTATTCAACTTTAGTCATCTCTATCAATTAGTACATATATACAACATTTAAACAAGACAAATTAATAATCCACTTACTGCATTCAGAAGCATGCACAGTATGATCCAAGCTCTACAAAATAATTTTCTTCTAAAAATTCCATAATCTTCCATTTTTAAAGACACTGTGTTTTAATAAACTTAATTTTTTATATATATTTCTTGTTTAACAAATATTATTTGAAAGGATTTTCTTTTCTGTTTTTATTTTTTTTTTTGGTACAAAGGAGACTTAACACAAGAAACACACTTTATTATTTTCACCAAAAAAATAACAAAATTATTATTAAATGACGAAATTTAAGAATAAGACAAAAAATTACAAGAAATCTGATAAAAACGTTATCACGGTCCGAGCACTTCTAAAGTTCTATCTTTCAAGTAGAGTACCTTATATAGAATATAATATTCTACCCAAAAAGAAAAAATAAAAGGATATTACTGATACTGTTGCATATTTTTGCAATCTTGAGTATGCGCAACAAAAAATCACTCATAAGTTTTGGAGCTTATAAGTAGTTCTTTTGAGAGGGCACACAGTATCCCTATTTGTTATACACTTATTACTAGATTCATCAAAAAAGATCAGTACTAAGGATGCTGTTGAGAAATATCATCAATTCGTTAATAAAGTAGATATATCAATTGTTTGGGTTATAGAAAAGAAAACTTATTAATGAGGGTAGAGAAATAGTCAACAAGTTATTGTCCTTTTTTTTGCAAGAAAATTCTGCAATTTCATTGTACAGAATTGATAATATTCAGTTAGTTTTTTTCGGGACACTTTTCTTCTATCATATCGAATGTTATTATCAGAATTTGATTGGTCTTTTTCGAGAAAGTTTTATTAATGTACTAATCATTACAAATTGAAGTTTTTTTCTTATCGAAACTTATATATGCCTTTACTAACATATTTTTTATTTGAAATTTATGACATTATCTTTGAGATGTATTTTTTACTTTTGTTAATATAAAAAACAAAAAAAGGACATTCTATCACGTTTGTTAAAAGTCGTTTGTAAGGTTTAAAGAATTTGGCAATATCTATTTTTTATTAAGAATAGTTTAAAAGATTAGAATTTTTAACATTTGCATTGAATCTGTATGCCCGTTAGGATATGCCGAAAAAGTTACTTTTTTAGCATAAGGTTTAATGGGAAAACATAGACCCTTACGATGAAAGTTCCGCAGGTTTAATACGGCTTATGAAACAAAAATATATTTAAATTGTTGTAGATTTCTTAGTTTATTGCGAGAATAAAATTGTTTAACTGATGAGGTGGTGGACTGATAGGTTGTTGCAAAAAAAATGCCCCCAAAAAACGTCGGTAATTTCTAAAGCCTTGCCGGTAGAACAACCAATTTCGGATAACATTTAAATAAATATATACTATTTTTAATGTGAAATCGGTAAGTATTAGTTTTATCAGTATCAAACTTAAAATTAGGTTTTCCAAAAATTCAATTTTCATCTTAAGGTTCCTTTTTCTTGGAGAAATACAGAACTAGAACATTCTTGTTTTAAGATAATTGTATATGAACCAGTTTATTTGCAAACAAAATATCTCACACTTGTCACAGCCAGAAGGAAAACTAGTAATCAAATAAATGATATCATTTTATTGAAATTTATTAGGAAATTACACATGTTTAATAATAGATTTACTGTTCCTTAAACAACGTTCCTAGACATCCTACAATAGCTTAGAAATATGTTATTTTAACAATCGACCTTTGAGATAGCTTAAAGAAAATTTATTTATAAGTTTAATTATAAAATTTTAAACACGATAAACAACCACGTCAAATATATAATTTTGAATCTATTACCCGGAAAGAGTCCATGGCTTAAAACTGTCTAGACAGTGAATTAAAAATGGAAGGCATACTTGGTATACTTTGTAAATTGATGTTTATTTAATTTTTCATAAAATATTGTAATTAAAAGTACTTAAAACACTTAATAATAAACCCAACTAATTGTATTTAACTAAAATGAAAATAGAATATCCTTCATAACAATTTTACACTCTTAATTTCCAAAAAAAGAAATCAATTAAGAAAATACATCCGAAGCTAGGATTTTCCTAACTGATCATACATGAGCCAGTTTTTTTTTTTTTTAAAATACGACCTAATTATCATGGGACATATTTTTCAATCTCATATTTCGACGAAATTGAATTCCAATTAAATTTTTATTGGACACATAGGCATATATATCAATCGGTCATAACGAATAATGTTAATACGCTATTATTTTGCATATATGATCTGATTTCCAATATGCGATTTAGATACGATGAATGTAATTCAATCATTAATTAAAAACCACATTCAATATAATAATCGAAATTTTGTGATAGAACGTAAAATGGACTTTAAAAATGTATGTTATTTAAAAATTTAGTATATTTCTTTGCTATTTTTATATATTATAAAATTTTCCATAACAATAACAAAATTCCTTCACAAATATTATAAACAAAAAAGGAAAAAAACAATAAAAAACATTTATATAGGAATATATTTAAGTTTATAATTTGGATTCTGTTAACCAATTGAAAGTTTGCGGTTTTCGATCTGCCGATGGATTAATAGCAACATTAATTATTGTTGGATGATTATCCAAAGATAATGCATCTTTTAATGCTTTCTGAAGTTCAGGTATCTTTTTAACAAAATGTCCTTTCATACCAAACATTTCCATCATCTTTTCGTAACGGGTTTCCACAGTCAATGCTGATGGTGGAGTTCTATAATAAAGAATATGAAAATTTTGCACAATATAAATCATTTTTTATTATTACACTTGAGTTAAATCTCCAGCACTTCGTATAGAATCGAATGTATCCTTATCGAATCCACCATAAATACCACTATTATTAACAATAAGAATGACTATTGGCAGTTTATATCTAACCATAGTTTCAATTTCCATCCCTGAAAAACCAAATGCAGAATCTCCTTCAACGCATATCACCTTTTTTCCAGGATATCTATCTCGGCATAGCAAAGCTGCTGCTATTGCGAAACCAGGACCAACCTATAATAAATATGAATTTTTTGAATGCATAAAATCAAAATTCATTCCGAAAATCAAAACCAACCCCCATCGTTCCAAATGTCCCAGCATCCAAACGATGTCGGGGCAAATTATTATGAAGCATAGATCGTCCAATATCCATAGTGTTGGCTCCTTCGCTTACAATTATAGCATTTTGTGGAATGATCTTTTGAACATGATGAAATACAGTATAATAATTTAAAGGAGGCTCAATTACCATTGACATTTTCTCGATTGAATTTCTATTTTGTTCACATTTCTGATTTAGTATTTTCCACCATTCAGAATTTTTGGAAAAATTATAATTAATAGCATTCAATTGATCAAAAAGATGTTCAACAAAAGGTTTAATATCGGATTGAACTGCAACACTACTCGGCACACTATTATGCAATTCTTCTGGACAAATATCAACTTGAATTATTTTGACATTTTTATCATAACGTGGCGGTTTCCCAAAATGCAAAATCCAATTCATACGTGCTCCCAACAATAAAATTACATCAGCTTGTTGTAAAGCTAAAGTTCTGGCAGATCCAACACATTGATTAGCAATATCTGGTACAACACCTTTTCCCATTGGAGTTGCCAAAAATGGTAAATTCGTATTTTCAATCAAATGACGTAGAATATGTTCAGCATGAGCATATGCAGCACCTTTTCCAATTATAATTAAAGGTCTTTGAGCCTTTTTCAATTCGCTAACAGCACTGTAAATATCATCGGGATTGGGATATACAAGTGGTGGAGAAGGATGAATTGGACACGGGCTAAGTTTATTACTAGAAATACGTGATTGTAATAAATTAGCAGGAAAATCAAGATATGCAGCACCTGGTCGACCATATGTACAATAACGGATCGCTTTTTCAATATGCATGGGAATAAGAGAAATGTTTGGAGGTCGGGCCGCATATTTGCAGTATGGACGACTGGCTTCAACTTGAGGGAACTCTTGAAAACCTCCGATTCCTTCATGATCTTCAGCTGTTGAACCACCAATAACTAAAAGTGGCCAACAATTGATTTGTGCATTTGCCATGCCACCTTTTTAAAAGAAAAATAAAAATTGAAACATTTATAGAATACAGAATTTCAACCTGTGACATGTAAAAGACCAGGTCCAGACACAACTAAACAAACACCGGGTTTTCCAGTTAGATATCCAATTGCTTGAGCTGCATAACAAGCCGCTTGTTCATTTCTCATTCCGATATATTTTAAACCTGCCGCTTGCATTGCCATCGACAATTCCACAACAGGGATTCCAATAATTCCAAAAACATATTCAATACCCTAAAATATAATTTATTAAATTTACGGAAATCCTTGTACTTTGGACGTCAAACTTTGACTTCAGATAACATTTATAATTTGTAAATATTAGAAATATAAGTTAATTAATTAATTTACCTGAGCTTTGAGACTCTCCGAAATCACGGTAACAGCATCCACCTCTGACATTTTTACGTAAATTAATCAAAAAACACCTTTTTTACTCCACTTTTGAATTATATTGTTCTCAAATCTATGAAAAAGATTTGACAACTAACTACTTTTGAGATAGCCACAATATTCATTTAAACGTTTAAAGCGCCTCTGTTGACTAATGAAGATGACTAAAAAATATTCACTTTAGACTCAAACCAAATCTTCCCAAGCAAGTATTAGATTGTTCCGGTAATTGCATAAATTTTGGCAAAATTATGATTTTTTTTTCTTGTCACGGTAAAATCGAAATATTTAAATTTTTTTAATCCAAAAAACTTATATTTTTTAATTTGATTAATTTGTCAATCACAAATAAACCAAATTCTTTAAAAAGTAAGTAAAATGAAATTTAGAAACGTTTAAACAATACCCATTGCTTTCCATTTTTCAGACTTTTTTGATAAATACCGAATCTGCACAGGGCTGCCAGTTTGCTCAAACTGGAGCAAGGCAAAGACCGGGAGCGTTCAAATTAGTTTGTAGAAAAGTAAGTAAAATGAAGTTTAAAACGCTTATAAAAATATTAATTGTTTTCTATTTTCTAGGTGTCTTTAAAGTAATAAAAAAAAGGGAGTTAAACATATATGAGTTACGTACTACCTTCCCAAGATTTGTTGCAGAAGGGCCTGAACGCAAATTTAACCAGCTATATTTAAACGTTTCAATTAAGTACTCATTATAAGTTTCTTTTGTTACCAAAATCAAACACCACTCCAATTGTACTATCAACATTTGAAAGAAAAAATATGGAGTTCAATAAAATTATTAATAATTTCCAGGAAATCAAACAAGTTTCGGGGTCACAAATTAACATAATTAAGAAATACCAAACAATTTTTGAAAACTTGTTTCTTAATAATTCAATCAAAAAAATTAAAATTAGATTGTTTTTCTGAAAATAAAAAAAGCCAATAACTTTTGCTAACGATTCCATGATTTTCAAAAAGTCGTTAATTGTATCTAAATTAGTGAAAATTATATTATTTAAACAAAATTATTCATAAAACAAATATTTCGTTTAAAGTATTTTTAATATTTACACATAAAAATAAAATATGGAATGTTTTAAATTTGTTATTTATCAATAATTCGTCATTCACGTGAAATATAAGAAATTGAGGACAGACATAATTTTACTTTGCAAATAATATGAAAATGAAAAATCAATTCAATTAGCTTCTTGTGAAAAATATTCCATTTTATTTGTAGACGCGAAAATAAATAAACATTAAAAATTTTATGTTTTTTAAAAGAAGCGGTTTTTAGCCAACAAACAGTCCGTCCTCGTATAACGCGGTACAAGTATATATAATACAGGTTTAAAACTGTGGCAACTTTTGTTCAACGTGATTACGTTTTCTAAATAACGATGTCAACAAATTTACTGATTTTCCACAAAATGACTTCCAATTTGTGTCTACTTGTATCGCAAATAAATTGTAGTAATATGTAGCGACTTTATATTAGGGGAGGAAGTCCTGCAAATTTATAATTAAAACATAAAATAAAAATATCAATTGTATTTTTTGTTTTTTTGTTAAATATATAAAGTAGAATTAAATAACAATTTATTTATTTAATTTTCTATTCTAAAAATATATTTGTCTAATTGAAATTTACGGCAAGTCTCTCGGAGAATTTCATGCAAACGTCGTTGCGCGACAACAGGTCGCTAAATCACTAATTTCATGAAGATTAGGAGAAAAATGCGATTCGGTTTCGCTAGTTGTAAGAAGTTTTAATTTGCAAAAATATAATAGAAACTTCTAGAGGCGCTGTTTTGAAGATTGACAAAAAAAAAAATCGTAGAACACTTTCTTGAGCAGACAGTCATGGAACCAAGAAATTTAAATTGTTATTATTTGTACATTTGAAATAAACCTCAAAACCTGAAAATCTTAAACCAAAATTTGAGGAAAATAATTTATTTTTAAAATGTTTCGCAACCAATCCAAGTTCCATATTGAAATTCAATAAAAATTTGCGACCGAATTTGTAGCGAAAATAACCAATCGAGATAATTAAATAGCGACACCTAAAAACAAAATGGCCAGTTCTCAGAAAAATCGAAGATACTGAACATAAATTTTGACTTATCTAATTTAAAAATAACTTAAAATATACAATGTTAACATATTTTTATTAATACTGAATATTCTATAATTTTGTATTGGATGGATTTTCTTTGTCATCGTCCTTTTTGATTTCGTTCCATTTTTGAACATTTCCCGAACCAAAAATAGCAAAAACTACTGCTCCAAAAATATAAACGGATGCACCAATCCAAAATACATAACGCCATTCATTAATTGTATTCTAAAAGATAATAATAAATATTTTTTTAATGAAATAATAAAAGAAATTAAAAAATTCTTTGTAAATTACATTTTCCTTTGTAAAATATGCAACAATAACTGGTACAATAATTCCGGGTGTATTTCCTATAAAATTTATTGTTCCATATAATGTTGCAGCAAAATTCGGTGCCAAATCCTGTGAGTTTTGTAAATTCGTAACGGTTGCTGCCCCATTAAAACCCAACGATAAAGTAATGAATGCCACCGAAATATATGGATCAAGTGTTAAATAAGCGAGAAATATTAAGAAAATTCCAGGTATGACATGGGCTGTAACAAAAATAAAAAAATTTATATCAAATTCATGTTTGATTGCAATTAAAATTAAATTAATTATGTAATTATGAATGTAAACAATGCACAATAAAAAAAAAAAATCTAGAAAACACTTTATTGTGAAAATATAATTTCAAATTAATTAATAGATTCATTCAAATATATTAATTAATATATGAAATGTGATACATGCGACAAAGTATCTGATATGGCAAATTAACCAACCACCTTAGATGTATCTGTACTGGCCAAAAAAATCACTCCGATTTATAATTTCAAGTCAAAAACTTCGTAGTTCATTTTCTCATTATAAAGGCATTCAGACAAACATACAGACATCATTCTAAAAGACGAGAATTAGAGTTCATGGGACATAAAATCAGTGTCGAACTTTCCCATGATTATACTTAAGTCTAAGTTTAAGAAAATGAAAAATACTTACAAAATATACAAAATGATTTTCTAGTCGCTGTTACAGAAAGCCAATTTCGTTTACGCATAGCATCACTAATTCCACCGAACATAAAAGCCATTAACATTCGCATTAAATATGGTAAACCAGCTAAAAATCCAGCTTTCGCAACTTTAAAATTAAGAATTTCGCTCATGAATTTTGGTGCAACAGTTAATAAGAAATTAAGACCCCACATATTTCCATAATGTAATATTATTAAAGCCCAAAATGGTAAAGATGTGAAAACACTCTTAAATGGTGGCCAACGCTAGAAAATTAATAATAAATGGTAATTATTGTATTAATTATTTCAAAAAGGACCATTTTCTTACCTTAGCTTGAGAAATAGAATCACCTAATGAATTTTCAATATATGTTCGTTCTGTTTCAGAGATTCTTTTATGAGTTGCAGGGGTATTTGTTACAATGAAAAACCAAAGGCCCGTAATAACAGCAGTTATTAAAGCAGCAACATAAAATGCCCATTCCCAGCCAAGGGTTTCAATGATAAGACCAGAAAATGGCCATGTTATGACTGTACCAAATGTTCCCCCCATTAAAGCCGACACAAATTTTCCTTTTTCATTTGGTGGTGCCCATTTCGATATTAAATTATGTTGAGCTGGATATAAGACGCCCTATGTAAAAAGAAAAACAAATAAAAAGAAGAAATGATAAAATTAATTAAGATAAAACAATTAAAATAGAATAAATAATTGTCATTATAAAAAATACGGAAGTGTGCTGGTATTTTTTAACCCAAATTGATGATGTTTTCATTATCATGAATGACTGGCTGCACGCGCCATCATTATTTCTAAAGAAATCAACACATAAAACTTACCGCTTAGACCTGAATTAAAATAATGTTTTTTTTTTCATTTCTAAAGCGAAAGTGGAAATAAACGACTCAAGTACTTCCACCACCAGATTTAATTTGTATCCGAGTTTTTGATATGAAAGAAAAACTTAGTTTTTACATATGTATTATAAGTTTTGTTACAGATTGACCGGCTTTCAAATTTTATTTGATTTCATTACAAATATCAATTTATATACGCTGAAAATTGATCCCTAATAAATCTCAAAAAAAAAATAGTTCACGCATCATGCAGCCGACACAATTGTCGGTCCGAATGTCGTGCCATCTAAACTATAATATTTGATAACTGGACTGATTTCGTTTTCATATACAAAGTAATATTAACTATGTCATCGCACTAGAAAATGTATATTTTCAAAAATTTTTAAAATAATAAAAAAGGTACTAAAGTTGTACAATTGATCCGCAAACAATGCAATCGGTCGGTTGCATAAAAAAGAAACCTATAAAATTGGCCGACTTAGAATTAGTAATATTACTTTATCTATGCCTAAAGGCATGTCTATACCAAGCGAAAGTACAAGAGCAAACAAAACACGTTATCTGTGAATACTCAGTTAATGTGGACGTCTATGTGATCACTGATATTCACTGATGTTCCGTTGCGAGTCGAAACATCAACGAATGCTTGCAACGAGTGAGTCGCGCTATTAAACAATAGCGATTGTCACAATTATTTGAACAACTGCTTTTTTTCAAAATTTCAAATTCTAATGACGCACTGATCAAAACCAAAATATCATCTCATTATAATATAATGTTAGTATCAAAGAATTTCATAATTTCATGAAGGAAAAATATACGATAAAAACAACAAATAATATTTTATATACTAACCCCAAGAAATCCGGTCAAAAATCGTAATCCAAATACGACCATGTAGTGTAAGCCTGCAGCGATTGGTATCAATGCTGTTAATATAGCACTGATGATTAATGTATAACCAATAACATCACGACCTCCAAAACGTTCAGCTAGCATTCCACCAGGTAATGATGTAAACAAATAGCCCCAAAAGTATGATCCCAAAAGTGCACTCTGCTCATAACTTCCCCAATTATAGCGTGGACCATACTAAAAGGAAAAAAAATTGTATAAATCCAAAAATATATTACTTTCATTTAGTAGAGAATCTTACATTAGGTGGTGGTTCTTGTGTGGTATTTGTTGATGTTGCATTTGGTGCAGGCGGCTGTACCATTGCAATTATATTAATCGAAAGATTCACTCTCATCATGTATGCAACGAGACAGGTCATAAACATCATAATTGCAACATTTAGACGGGTTGGTATCTTGTCTAATTTAGTAAGATTTTCAAAATATTATCAAATTTAAAATGTTATCTAAAATTTAGTAGCAAAAATTAGATTCACACACAATTATTTAAATAAGATTAAATTAAAATAATTTTATGATTATTTATTTATACTTTTGTTTATAATTAAAAATCCAGTTTAGTTTTTCTGCTTTTACGTATTTTAATGAAATAAAATTTGATAAGATAGTAAAATAAAACTAAAACTTAAAAAGAAAACAAACATTTTAGAGTTTTTTCTGTCGCAAATATTGGAATTTCTTTACTTTCTTTTATTTAATTAAAAATGCATGCAAAAAACCGCATTAAAATCGGGAAACGGAAATATATTTTTAAATGTGGACAAAATTGATATAAAAGTAAACATCTTATTTCTTTACCAATTCATAGCCAATTGAAAATGAAATCAATTTAACATTTTATGGTAATACTGGGTAATGGACGTAATGATACGGTAGATTGATTCTTTTAAAAAAATCGACAACCGATACCTAATCAATACCTATAACCCCTAATTTATCATCCAAACCACACTATTCTGATAATTTATAGGATAGTTATCTTGGTTTTTAAAGAAAAAGACATACTACTGTGTTCGAAAAGTGTCATTACACTGTATTTCTCCATTATCGTGATGTTGTTCATTATCCAACTGTTCAAACTACATATTAATAAAGAATATTATACGTCGTTTGAGTAAAGAAATTCGTAAAAAACAGCCATCGATAATATTATACTTCTGCTAAAAAATTAATATTTTGTCCGAAAATTCAACGAATATACTGTACAATTCTATGGGCATCCTATTTGCCTAAAAAGGCATCGCGTGTCTTCTTTATCCTTTTTAAAGTAATATACATCCAATCAGTTCGTGGAAGCGATAAAAAAAGTTCACTGAGAGAGCTAAAGCCCATATCACTAATCAACTTTTAGCGTTGGTTTGAAAAAAAAAGGAAAAACGTTAATCCGTGAGGATACGCCTCAGGTAAACCGGTAAAAATCACTGTTCTTTTTAAAGAACAATAACAATCTCTTCGTGTTCTTCAAAAATCACAGTTTAAGCTATCTCTACTTTTAGGGCGGGAAAAAATAGTGATATTCAACAAATTTCAATACATTTTGAATGTAGTAATATTTCGAATGTTTAGAATGAAATTGTATTATTGAATTACATAAGTGAAAGCCTTGTAATCGAAATAATTGTGAATTTTCTCTTATTAGTTAATTAAACATTGACACATAATATTTATTAAATTTTCACCTATTATTCTCCATCACCTTGTAAATTGTAAAAAAATTTCGTGAATGGCCTTTTAAAAAGCGTTTTATTTTTTTTTTTAAATATATTATAATTTCGAAAACGTCTCCAGATTTTAACCTAAAAAAAAAATACCATAATTAAATGACTCGCGGTGGAAAGGTAATTTCAAAATAATGAAAGTGATAATAACGCAATTGAAAGATAAGCGGACGCACGTACATGCATATTATTGACGTAATAAAATGTAACAACATAATAATGAATAAAACATCTTCATTAATATGCTATTTCAAAAATCAGAGGGAAAAAAAAATTTGGATAAAATTTAATGATTTTTAAAATTAACAACATCTCATTTGACGTCACGATGCCACTAATGTTGTTTTCCTTCTGATAATAGCATGATTTTTATTGACCAAATTTCTTCCGGCCTGCAAAAATTTATAAAAATTGGCATTTTTTTTCTTGGAATCGAAGGACAAGTGTTATTACGAGTACCTTCATAAAGTGACCAAGAAACATCTATTTTGTTCACATTATTTAAGCTTAATATTACTAAGTTGGATGAGTTGAATTTTGAGTATAACACGCACAACCTTAAATTAAAGTTATGCTGATAAAAAAAACAGTGGGCCTAGGTATAATCAAAAATAGCAATATATTGTAATAATCAATGACTAAGTTTTCGAAGCACCTATTGAGTTCATTAACTACAAAATTCCTTCAAGGTTGGTGATTTGATATTCATATTTCCGAGAATTCCTATAACATGTTTTATTAAAAATAACATTTATTGTGATATTTTTATAATGCAAACATAACCATAGGTGATCACTGATCATGATGATCGCAGGAGTGGATTAGAAGAATAACGACACGCGAAATCTAACCGAACCGATAAAGGTCTTCCACATTAATTATGCTTTCTTCTAATATAATATTGGAATAATGTTTTGTGATGTTTGAAAAATGTACGATCTTCAGATTTTGATGGATCTTAGTATTTTGAATGTACATATATTTTTTGGAAAATATCTATTCGTCTGCCAACATTTAGTTTAGTAATTAAAATCTATGAGATTGGTCGGTTATTATAAAGAATATATCCCAATTGTGTTTGGTATCGATCTGTAACGGTGGTCGGGTGCTGGTGATTTTTAAAATCTGATAGTAAATTTTATATTAGAAACTTCCTAACCGATTATAATAAATTTTAGATCAAAGATTCCTTAGAATATTTGGTTAAAACGGTTTTAATACCCCGAGGATCAGGGAAAAATGACGGTGTAAGTGGCTTATAGCACTTTTATCATACTAATATTATAAAAAGGAAAGGTTTGTATGGATGTTTTACACGAATAAACTCAAAAATTACTGGACCAATTTCAAAAATTCTTTCACCATTAGAATGCTACATTATCCCTGAGTAACATAGGCTATATTTATTGCTAGAAAAAATTAGGGATCCCTACTTAAACTTAAATAATATAATCTATAGAAATATTATAAAGAGGAAAGATTTGTTCCGCATACATCTGTATCTAATGCTCCTCACATTCATCTGTCTGTCGCGTCTAATATTCTCTGTAGTCTAACTTCATGCACAAAGACCCTTCTAATGTTTAAAAAATAAATCTCCACCCGTGCGAAGCCGGGACGGGCCGCTAGTAAGTTATAAACTAAAAAAATGTTATCCAAAAAGTATATAAGGACATCGAAAATTATTAGACTAATAGAAAGTCTTGATCCTTTCTTCCAATTGAAATAAAAGGAACATTTTTGCAGTATATTTTTCACTATATTCTGCCCTGTTCGAACAATAAATGAAAAACCGAAGAAGTGGATCTCTAAACTAATTGCTAACTAAAAACTTGATTGATTGATTATTTATTATTTATTATTGCTTAACAACATTATCAAAAAAAAAAAACCTATTTGTTTGCGTTCTGTTTTTGGAATCAAAAACGTTAACAATAAAAAACAAAACCAGTTAAAAAACTATTATTTAAATTTTTATAGAATATAGTATGTCGGATCTTTGGGTATCTTTTTCATGTAAAGTGCACGCAAGGTGAGCGTTCAATATGTACCATTACTATATTGTACCTGTATAATTTTTCTACAATAGATGTTTTTTTTTTTCCAGCCGAACGATTTTCTATTGAATGTCGCGGATTACAAAAATTTTATGTAATTCTTGTTTTTTTCGTTCAACAAAAAACGCGATTAATTGAAATTCTGAACGTTTTATGGAAAAGTTTTCCATATTTAGTTTTATCACAACGAAGATTTGTATCGTTTTTCTTTTCTTTTTCAGAAGTTAAGATATTTATAGATTTTTCGCGATTCGCGTGATTCATGGTTGTTGCACTTTTTACTGGAGGGCTATGAACTTTTTACCTGTAAGATGCATTTTATATGATGTAAATTACTAAAGACCGGTTTCATTTATTGAGAAATTTCGATGACCGTGACATTGGCTGTATTTAAAAGAAAAATAAAAAATAAACTAAAATTCAAAAGAAAATTCCAATCAAGGGCACACCCCCAATGAAAATTGTTGTTAATAGAAAATTTTTGGTACCTAATTATTTTTTGGAATTTAATTTAAAAAAAACATATTATTATGTAATATTTTGTGCCAATAAAAATATTCTTTAGAACGAAATAGATTTTTTTTTTGGATTCTAAGAAAACACGATTTGAACTTTGACTTGATTTTATATAATACCTTAACTTTTTACCTAGCTGTTATCAACCTATTACTACATATTTTTATTTAAACCAAAATATGCCTTAAAATACCTATTTTCATAACATTTTATAATGCGTAGAAGAACTTGATTAACATCAGAAATAATTATTATGTATTAATATTACGAAACTATTTTCGTAGATTTTAAAATCAAAATGGCGTAGCAACAAAATTTGGTTTTCTATAAACAATCAATTCAACTAATTTAGGAAAATGTATTCTTTCGTTTTGGTATTTGATCAATAGAATGCACTTCTCCCCTATTTTGGACTATTATGAAATTTTTTAGTAGTTCAAGCTCAAGTCTAACAATTGCTCAGCTCAGCTCAGGGAAAATATTACGATACATACATGTGTACATATCTTCTATTGCATTTCAACTCATTTCTACACGCATGTGTTGTCTCCCTCGTACTAGTAGAGATGTGATCAGAAATTTTTGGTGGTTTTGTTCGCTTTAGAGACTATTTTCTTTTAAGATATAAAAATTAGATCAATGCTCATCGAAGTATAAACTTTGGAAGGAATTGGATATTAAATATTGTAATATTATTACCCAAAATATGTTTCAAGTTTAACAATAAATTTTATAGTTTTGTTTTTATTTTTCATTTATTGCATTTTTGGTAACCTAATATAAAAAATTTTATTTTACTTTCAATTTAGAAATGTGTCTTATATGCGCGAGCACGTATAACAAAATTAAATATTTTTCAGGTCAAAACAAAGGAATTGTTAAATTCGTTTCTCTCGTTACTTTTAAACAAGGTTTTCAACACACATTAGCGCAGTATCCACAAATATTATCTCAAAATATAGATACAAGTTTGTCGGTTGTATAAGAACTACCAAAAGTAATGTTACTGGGCAGTTTCAGGGATGGCACGAATACCCTACGTGTGCCTCTAGTATTAGCTATAATTAGCTACATGTTTCAAATTCATTTTTTCTGTACATATACGTCATCAGTGCCCCGGTATATATTTGCATAATATTGTTATAGCATGCTAAATCATGATTATTTCAACTAAAAATCCTTTTTAAAACAATTTATCCTTTAATATTTATATTTGCATCAATAAAATGAATTAAAACACCATAGCGGCCATGAATTATGTCTGCTGGTAATTCACCGAATACGCCACTAAAATGCTAAGCTTCTGGTGAGGTTTCAGGACTTTCTTGGTAGATATGCAAATATTTTTTGTCTCCTTATTCTCGTTGGTGAAATTACGAAAAATATGATACAAAACAAAAACAAATATTTTCTTTTATTTATTTACTTTTAAATAGGAAAAAGAAAATACTTGTTCGATTATATTTATCGAGGTTTTAATTTTTATTACTATAAATTTTTGTTTTTATTAACTATAAAAAAAAAATTTTTTTTTTTGTAAAACGTTCACTTACCTAGCAAGGTAGTAACTTTTGGAAGTGCTGTTAAAACCATTTTAGCAAACAATTTCTTCTCTTTTCTTCCCAAAAATTGTGTTTTGTCTTTCCAAAGACTTTGTATTGTATTTTTAATTAACCAAAAAAAAAAAACTAGGTCTTTTTTTTCTTGTTTTAGCTTTTCTTATAACAATATATTTTTAACAGATTGTAAATATTTGAAAAAAAGCTTTTCAGATATTGACGTGGTTCCGAAATTTCATATTCTGTAAGAAATAAAAAAAAACACTATTTCATTTATTTTGTTAAATGAAAATTGTTTCTTAATAAAAGTAAAAAAGTAAAAAAATAAAATAATAATTCGATTTTCGAAAATTTTTTTAAAAACGTCAAAGGCGCTTAAAAGTTTGTTTTAGTTTGCTTGGATTAAAAAAAAAAGCACAGGCATGCTGCGCTATTCTGTTAAATTCCCAGAAACTGGATTTTTATCCTCACATGTTTTGCAATATATTTTTAAAAGTAGTTTTTAAATTTTGCATAAAAATCTTACTAAAAAAAAAAGTGGATCCCATTTTTTTTTCGATTAAAATCCACTTAATATAAAAACTGGTCGCCGAGTGGACTTTAATTATGGAATGTTTTCTTATTTTGATAATTAAATTGCTTTGAAAAGAAGACAGTTTTTACGTCTTTCGTTTTCTCTACACAAAATTTGAATGCAAAAAGATATAAATCTTATACTTGAAAAAATACAAGGCGCCAAGTAATTATTACACTAAATCGGGAAATAACATCAATTTTAATGAAATCGATTTTTAATAGTTTATATAGAAAATTGGCTAAACCATTAAGTTTCTTCGTTTTTCCATTTAGTTCATCTAATTTAATCCAAAAACAGATTGATTAATTTGAATAAAATTTGCACTGCAATTGATTTCTTTGCCATTACATGCTTTCGTATAGAACTCATAATTTGAGTGCAAAGGGTTAACCCTTATCTCTAACATACTGTCTATATACATCTTTTTATCTGGTACCTAAACAGTTCTTTGGTAAATGTCCTGGCATATGTTAGAAATACATTTCTGTTCTAACATTTATATTAGGTTTAAATTTGGCTTCCAAAAAAACCTGTGAAAACGATTTGCCTAACACAGGGTCTACATTAGCTTTTTTATTCTGGTATACCAACTGGCCTACCAGAAATAAAATACTACCAGTTTTTTTTAAGTGGGCCAATAGTGGTATGCTAATTCAGTATCTGACATGCCGTTGAACCGAGAACAGAATATAAAAATAGCCAAAATATTGGCTTTAATGTGTCGAATTCAATTCTGTGACAATATCTTCCCATGCCCTTTTTTTAAAAATCAATACTTCTATATTTTACTTCTTTTTCTCGAAACATATTTATCAATTTGATAATGTCACTCCGCAAAAATTTAGTTTTCGCCATTTTTTTAAATGCAAATGTCAAAAATTGGTATACCAGCGCTGTCTACGAAAATGGTATACCAGAATTGTTATACCAGAAAAATTGGTATACCAGGGTGTTCTACACTAGCTTTTTAGCAACCAATTTTGCTGGTATACCAGAAATTAAAGCTAATGTAGACCCTGTGTAAGTTTTTAAAAAAAAAAACTGAATTTCTGCAATTGCTTTCTCATAACAAAAAGCATACAATAATGAGAGCTTCCAATTTGGGCACGTCTGCAACCGCTATCTCATTAATAGTGTTTGTTAAAATGACTCTGTGTGATATAAAATTTCATGTATTTACAGCCTTTTTTACACACACTATTAAAAAAAAGCGCGCTTTGCAGAGCTGCAAACGTTTCATCAATTTGTATGGAAATGATTACATGTTCTCATAATCACTGCTCTGCCAGAAAAAATTTTCTATCGACCAAATGATCAATTAATAAAGTTTTTGTTTCAAACGACTTTTTGGTTCATCCTATATACATATATGTTATATGTTTTTTTTAGGTATTTCCAATTCAAAAATTCCCTTTTGCTACAATACAAGAAAATTCCGTTATTAAATTCCGGTTTGATTAACGAAATCTCTCTTAAGACAAAGTACACTACCCTTTTTACATGGCTCCACTTTTAATAAACTTCCAATTATGATACTTAAATGAACTTTATACAAGTTCAAAGTTTTTATTGTTACTTATTTCAAAACTGAAATAATTGTTATTTAATGAGAAATTAATGAACTTATTATTATGAAATTCATGAAATTTACAACAATTACCAAAAAGAGGACCATTAAAATGCGAAAAAAAAAACCAATCAACCATGTCTATTTTTGCTGGAAATTCTTTGGAAATTATTTTCTAATATCAATAACCTGGTGTACTAAAAATAATATGTCTTTCTGAACGAGGTACTTTATAATGTACGTGACTATAAAATCATCTTCGTCGATAATAAAGCCGGTAGTAGCATTGAAATTCCTTTAATTACATGACCTCTTTTAAGGCCAGCCATGATATGAAAAAGAAGCAAAATCAATC
This sequence comes from Xylophagus ater, assembly GCA_963422695.1. Lineage (NCBI taxonomy): Eukaryota > Metazoa > Arthropoda > Insecta > Diptera > Xylophagidae > Xylophagus > Xylophagus ater. Next base: position 62,601,656 of record OY730478.1, on the reverse strand, counting down.
CACCAAGAAATTATTTAATATAAAAAGTGGGTGTGTTGTGATATAACTTATTTTTGTTTTAATTGGCACAATGTTTTAAGCTGCAAAAAAAAAAGTACTTTAACTATTATAGTTGATCAAATCAAGATTAGAAATGTGCAAAAAAAAAACAAATACCTATCAAAATCAATGACCGTCAAGAAAAGTACCATATAGAGGTGAAATTTTTGTGATTTCTGTTTTTTTTATTGGTCGTGTTAAGTGGAATTACAACATTCAAAGTATTGCAAAAAACAAAAACATATTTCTTATTTTCGTATAAGAAATTTCGAGAAGGACGTACATGTTTTTTATTTTGATTGTTTCTTTTAAAAAAACAGATGTAAGAAAAAAATGGTTTTCTTTAATATCTCTACAGGGAAAGATATTTCTGCCTAATGACGAACTGGGTCTTAAAAATTTTGGTTGTCAAGTGACAAAGGGCCACTTACAACTATATACGGCATCATTTAACATAACATACAAGCGGCATTACACTTCTACTTACTAGGTGGAATGTTGGCAGCTAAGGTAACAAAGAATCTGTACTATCAGCTATCACTTTCTTATGTGGCAATATTTTTATATCTCATATTTTAATTCTTCAATACTGAATCTCGATTAATACAAAAACTATATATTCAGCCCATCGAGTAGTATCGTTGAGTGGAAAGTCTTCATTGTTATGAAAAGGAATCAAAAATGTAAAAAATTCCATCATTTTTAGACTTAATCTTTCAGAAAAACAGAGAAGTTTCAGTACGACAACAGAACGCCAGGCCTTACACATCTCTAGTGACCCGTAAAAGAGATCTTGATGGATACACCTGACAGTGCTGACATTGCAACATCGGACTGCCATTCATTTCGGTCGCTTCAGAACTTACTTAATGGTGTAAAATTGATTTCAAAAGAGGTTTGTGAAAATTATTTCGTGCAGATTTTCGTTCAAAAATCACAAAATTGTTATAGTGACTAGATTATAATGGTTTGCCAAAAAATGGCAATAGGTCTCTTTTATTTGCCACTTGCTCTGGGGTAGAGCAAATTTTTATATTGAAAACAAAAACAACAAAAATCCTACACTACTTTCAGACCATGTGTAACTATTACACCCGACTTAGTTCAGTTTTCTACCATAAAAAGTGTATTAGCTAAAAGTTCCTCATTTCATTACAATATGGTTGCTAAGCAGCACTACTAACATTTGAATTAAAACTTTCCCCTACTCCTGCTGGTTTCATTTGCCACTTACCCTGCTCCAGGGTAGGGTATGACAAATAAAACAGACCTAATAGGTCGAACCAAATGACAATGATTTAATAAACATCATTTCTGATATGGAAAAGTTTGTTTCATGTTTGCACTAAAATGCGAAGAAACTATTACTTGAGGATGTACGTCTAATATGTAGTATTTACACAGAGCCCACTTTCATCCAGCAAACTGGTACCTTAACCTGTCGCCGCCACTGATTATAGTTGAAAAAAGAAGATAATGGTTTTTAAAAATTCAAATATTATTTTTCGATGGCGCCCCAAAAACGATTTGTTGACCTTTCGAATTCACCCTGTATCTGATGGCCCGATTAAACGCAAACAAACAAAATACGGATTGTAATTTAATAAGAAATGTATTTTTTTAATAATGTGTTCCTTTTTGGGGATTTCCAAATTTCACATTTTAATATTTCATCTTCGACAAAATACATAAACCATAAAAAAGAAAATAAAGTTAAAACAAATTTATTATTCAATCTGTGCAAAATGGCGACATTTGTTTTTTGCTATAAAAATCTGTCCGGTTTCAATTTTATTATATTTTTCATATTTTATTTAATAATTAAATAAACAAAATTTTATCACTTAAATTCCGTACTGTTTTTTTTAATAATAAAATAAAAATTTTCATATTTCTTGGTAATTTAATAAAGTTTTCAAGATTTCAAATTATTGTTTAATAGCAAATTCCACCTGTATTTATTATTGATATTCCATAAATAATATAAATATATTCGATATACGCTTGAAATCTGCACAAATATGTGATTATCTGATTATTGAATAATCATAATGAGATTTGAAAAAAAATAGCTAAGAATTGCAAGAACTTTAATGAAGGTCTGTAATCCTGTAATTTTTAGTCAAAAAAATTAACTCATTTTTATTATGTACTACTAAAGGACACCGGAAAAATGTACTATTTCTTTTTGAAATTCTAAACTAAAAACTATTAAAAATTACTCCAGAATTATGTAAAATTTATTAGGATGAGATTAATTCCTACGTGATCCGATAAAGTTCATAAATATCGATTGTATTTGAAGATGATGCCAGAAAGAGCAGATCTGAGCTCGTATTTGGTTTTTCGACTCGAACGATCGGATCGACAAAAACCCTTTAAATTATTTGTCGATATAATAATAAAACAGAAATCGAAATCGAGTTGAGAAACTAAATACGAGCCCTGAGAAATTTTTTACAATAACACAAAAACTGAAAATTCACTTAAAAACAGGAACAAAAATTATAGTTTCAATTTAATTTATATTTTTAAAAATTCTCGAAGTTTCTAGACGTTAGTAATAGTAATCTCTATTATATTATTTAATAAATATTTTACCTTTTGGCCTTTAAGAAAAAACCCAATTTCATACAAAAAAAAAAAACAATACACCAAAAACCCACCAAATCACTAAATTATAAAAAATAATTTCTATATTTCCATTAAAATCACAAAAATTTGCACTAATTAACTTTAATCGAAATAATCAATAACGGACACTATTAACGATTTATGCCGCGTATACTAAAATAAATTGGTAACGCTTTTATTTTTTTTTTCTTAAATCCACACCAAACCTTACCCTATCCAAGTAAAACTCAAACTGAACTAAACTTTCGGTTGATGGAATCTATAAAGCTGCTCTGCTTTTTTTTGTATGCATTTTTGGAAGTTACCTGTAACTTTACCTGTTATCTAAAGCGCGTCCCCACTCTTTTTCGAGCTCTACTCATATGAATTGTGTGTGGATCAAAACTCGATTTGTTGAAACAATTTGCAAATATATATGAATCTGTATTAAAGATGAAAGTATTTTTTATTTTTTTTGGGGAAGTAAACAAGAAATTTTTTTCAAAATTCGCTGATCGACACGGAATAGAATTTTTTAACGATTTCGCGTGTCTTTTTTTATACCATTTAAATTGTTCAATCGTCGATATTTCGCTTTATAATATGTTTTAATTAACGAAAAACTAACGAAAACATGTTTTATATTTAAAAAATAATTTAATTTAGATGCTTTTTTTTAATTTGTTTATACTTATTCATATTTTATGAGAACTTATTCATTCGGTTAAAAACGAACATGAAATAATTTAGTTTCCCTTGAAGTTCATACAACTGGGAGCTTTTTAACAAAATCTAAAATATTTCTATGACTTTAATTTATTATTTAATTAAGAAGAAAATAAAACTTTTTAAATTACACTATCAACGCCATACACTAGAAAAAAACGTTTTTCTTTTCCATTTAAATTGTTCTGCATTTCTTGAGATTCAAGTTTGTCTTTTTCAAAATGTGATCCTTAATTTCATTTTATAACAGTGCCCGATTGTAAAATTCAATTAAATTATAAAAAAAAGCATCAAGCATCAAATACTTTTCCATGTCCTTTTAAAAAAAAAAATTTTAGCAATTTATAAATACGGTAACTTCACAGAAATTATTTCAAATCTTATTTCAGTCAGAGTTGCAAGCGCCATTTTGAATATATTAACATATTAATTGGGCATTTCATGTCCTGACTATTAAAAATTATTTTTTTCGTCGACTGGAGTTGGAGTTGAATTCGCCATGTTCAGCAAATCGCCGTTTTCCTGATCCTCACCAAATAAAATTCCCATCAACAAAGCTATCTAACAAATGAATGGTCTAAATTTCATTAAAATTGGCTAAGAAGTTTCGAAGATAAAAATAAATATGAGATTTCATAAATCGCTCTTTATCACCGGACCCATTTTCAGTTCGATAAATCAATATGAATCCATTAGTCCTAATAACCAACCAGGTTCATTAAATTGATATAAAAGCCATTTGAGAGTTTATCGTAAAAAATAAATTTTGACACAGACTGCTAGGCAAGCGAATGGACATTTTCTAAAAATAGGTCTTTCGAACTTATGGAACTTCAAAACGTGAAGATCCATCAAAAACTGAAAGTCGCAATTTTTTACAATCACAAAACTTGAATTTGAATTTTATTTTAAAATTATTTTAATACATTTATTTCTTTTTTCATTAATAATTAAGAAGAGAATTTTAAATAAATTTAGTATGCGAAACGAATGCTAAATTATAATTTAATCTAAAACATAAAGCATTTTCTGGGTACAAGCTTTGCCGACTATTTCACCATACTCGATAATCTCATCTTCATCAACAACATAACAGTTTGCATTCTAAGAATTGAAAGAAAAAAACCTATAAATGCAATTAAATTTTTAATTTAATAACAGAATTACTTGTTTAAAATTACGATAAGTTGTATAACTGTTATTATGTAAAATTAATACTGAATTGAGATCATTCGCAGTGAATTTATTAATATCGTATGCATTAATATCTTCATTTAGTCTTTGATATTTTGATTGGTCGAGTTTTTTTCGAATATCTAAAAAAAAATTACAATTTTATCATTAATTTCAGATTAATTATAAAGAATAACAAACCATCAGTTAATAAATGCCATGAATAAACTTCCGGACATAGAAGATATGAAGGATTTAAACGACCTTTGTAAATCATTTTTGGGCAAGAATGAATATAAAATCCCATATAATAATATTTTAATGATGGACAATTTTCAGATAAACGACGTGTAAAATCAACTTCTCTATAAAAGTTAAAAAATTTTCAAAAAATTATAATATATTGAAATATTGAGAATTTACCGAAGTGATCCATAAGTTCCTAATGATAAGAAACTGTATTCGGGATCATAAAAGAAATATACCGAACTTACACAATACGGTAAAATATCAATAACCCCGACTGCAATTAATCTATTATCAAGCCAATACTGTTGATGAAATGAACCATAACCTTCCGGTGGTCCAGCTGAAGTTTTTGTTAGCTACAGGATGGAAATTTTTATTAGTTTTCAGAAATTATTCAATAAGTGTATGACTCGTTACGAGTGTTACGACAGAAATGAAAGTTATCAACGCAAAAAAGATGATGCTTTTTTCCAGAAAAGATAAGGAATTGATTTTCTATTTATCGTAGCATAGCTTACTTTCGGACAACGCATTGATACGATTACTCCTATTAATTTAAACACGAATATTTGTTATTACTCTTGTCGCTTTGATAACATTCATTTCTAGAGAATCACTCCTGACTCCGGTACATACACTAAGGATCTACATAAATTCAAAATTCTCACAAATTTCTTCATTCCATTCAACGGAAAATATACATACACTTTTATTCATCAATTTACCATATTTTCAATAAATCTAAAATATTAAGAAATATACCTCCAATGGTGAATTCTGCAGAAATAACAAAAAATCTTCGATATTTTCTGGCGGATCATTATGGATAATTTCTTGATACTTTTTATATAATGTAAATGATTCGTTCAAAGTTTGAAAGAATCCTTTACTATTGACTTCGACTATTTCAATCTTTCATATTTGCCCATAAAAATGTGTACCCGATCAAATTCGAATCATGTAAAAAAGAAACAAAAAAAATGAAAAGAATAAAAAATTATTAACCTTTAAGGGTGAACGAACTAAAAAACGTTCAAATGAATTTTTTGTAATTTTATGTGGCGGATCTTTATGTACTGCCACCTGATATTTACGATAAAGTTCAATTACGTCCTCGGTAACCCCCTTATTGGACGGAACTAATATAACCTACAATAAGGAGGTCAAGAGGATATGAAATAGAATTCTTTAAAGAAATATTACTTTTAATTTGTGCCGGCCATCCTTTGGTGTCTCATCAATAAAATCCTTAAGAGTTCTCTCAACATTTTTTGTTCGCTTTTTATTTTCAGGTAACGAAAGTCCCTTTTCAGTGTATTTCGCTTGTTTTCGTTCTAAACGAATTTGTTTAGCTTTTTTACATACTGGTTTAGTTTGTTCAAGTCCTGTACCTAAAAAATTGGATAATTCTTATTTAAAAACAATTAACATTCTGTTGAATACTTTTTTTAGATTCTTTTTGTATATCCGATGTCGATACTTCGTCATCTTGATTTTTGGTTTTTGATTGTCTAACATCAATACAACTTTCTGTCGCTTTAACAATTTTCGCAACATCAATATTTTTGATTGCAATATCAGGAATTTCTGGTGATTCGTTAACATTGATTGTAGTTTCTGGGAGATTTTTTCCTTCCTCTAAATTACTTGTTGTTTGGCCGGAATCTGTTTTTTCTTTAATACCGTCTAATAAAAACTTATTCATCCTTTTCAAAACTTTCTTATGAGATTTTGAGAGTGTAAATTGTTGAGAATCACATCTTTGAAAAATGAAAATTTTCGATTAGTCATCGTTCTTAGGAAGTTCTTAAAAATATTATCAAACCTTATTGTATAACTTGTACAGCAAGTCGTTTTATTAGCAGGTTTATAACAATACTGGCCAGATCTACGCCAGCCGCGATCAATTAGATCTTGATAATCTTGAGGAGTCATAATATAAGCGTGCATTCCTACTGATAAGTTGTTGTCATAGAGGCAATATGAACCTAACAAAGCAATTTCGTTTTTACCTGAATCCTTACTGGACGTTTTTCGGCAATATCCGCAACGGCCAGACTGTTTTCCATAATATTTTACAATACTGCATGACATTTTAGGGTTTTCTTCAACTTTAATTTTTAATTCAAGATTTAGGCAAGAGCCGCAGAAAATTTAAACCAAAATTTTGTTCTATTCTTAAAAAAAAATATGTACGTAATTGTCATAAACGGCCTCGACTGTTTTGACAGTTACAATAGTTGGTTAACCCACCACTATGGCGCTGAGTTCGATCAGAAGTTAAAATTGAATTTGATAAATTCAAGTGGAAAAAATTTTGATTAGAGCAAAACTTCGCCTGAAAGCCCCATAAAAACAAAAATGAAAGAATAAAATCTTTACCGCCATCAAAAATAAATAATACCAACAAAAAATATACTTTTTCTCATTTATTCACACGGAAAGAATCCGATACAATTCAAATATAAAAAAAAATCTACTTCTTTTTGGATACACCAACTGTACGTCCACGACGACCAGTTGTTTTTGTATGTTGGCCTCGGACACGAAGCCCCCAATAATGGCGCATACCTCTATGGGCGCGAATCTTCTTTAGTCGCTCCAAATCTTCACGGAGTTTTGAATCTAAATTAGATGAGGTCAATTGGGTGTATTTCCCGTCAATTATATCCTTTTGCCTATTTAAGAACCAGTTTGGAATTTTGTATTGTCGAGGATTTAAGATAATTGTAACAATTTTTTCTACCTGAAAAAAACAAATAGACAAAATGAGGAAGATTTATCAAGCAAACATATAAAAAAAACAAACCTCTTCTTCTGTGCATTCCCCTGCACGTTTTGTTAGATCAACATCAGCCTTTTTCAGGACGATATTTGCATATCGCCGGCCAACACCTTTGATGGCTGTCATAGCGATGGTAACTTTCCTCTTACCATCGATATTCGTACCCATAATACGAAGAATATGTTGGAATTTCTCCGGAATAACAAGTGACTGCAAAAATATTCAGGAAAAAAGAAATAAATAAATATCAAAACAAGTCAAAATACTACAATCTAAAATTTATCATTTTATATATGTTTTTAATTCAAATTCTACTAGAACTTTATTCCTTTTGGAAATATAAATTAAATTTTACACATTTTATAGCATTTCTTTAATCGATGCCATGAAATATTTCAGATTTTTTACTACGCACCATTTTGAAGCTTGTGAATTCCACTAAACGTAAACCGTAAAAGAACCAACCAAGCTGTCGGAAGTTGATATATCACAAATGTCAAAATATTTTCATATGACATCTAGGTGTGAATTAAAGAAATAAGTTGGTGGGAATTTTTGAAAATCTAGAAATATAAATTTAAAAAACGACATTTAAAATATATTTAATAAATTATATTTAATTAAATAAATTGCATATAATATTTATTACAATTTGTTAATTTTTAAATATTTAAAAAAGTTAATGGTAATTTTTTTTAAATATTTAAAAATTATTTTCTTATTATGTACATTGTGAATATTCACAGCTTGAACTTGTTCAGTGATGTCAAGAAAAGTGTTGGGGGGGAAAAAAGAAAATTATAATGCATATAAACAATAATAATAAATAAATTAAAATATACAATTAAGTAATAAAGTTTAAATACTATGAATCCGATTGAAAATTGCCGATTATGCCTGAAACAGGACAAGGAAGTCCTAAATATATTTGATGAAATCAATGTTTTGTATAAAATACGCAAATATTTATTTTTGGATGTGAGTTTTTATTAAATCTAATTTCTTTTTCTAACAAATAATTTAATAAGAAACCTTTTTTTTTTTAGATAAGAGAAGACGAAAACCTTTCAAAATTCGTTTGTGTGTCCTGCTTAACAAAGATTGACGATTTCGACAATTTTTGCAAAAAGGTTATTGAATTATTGCATTTTCAAATATTTTTCTACTTAATCTTTTTGACTTTAAATAGGTTGAAGAAAATCAAATCAAATGTCGAAATAATTTAATTTCAATGAATAAAGATCAAATGTCCGAAGTATCGGATGATGTAATTGTGGAAAATATAGTCATAGAGCCTGTCTCGAATGAATCAGAAGAAGTAATACTAGAATGTATTAAAGAAGAGTTAGATTTGGAAATCACTGATGTAATTCAAGATGAGTCTGATAAATTTTGTAGTGCAGATTCAATTAATAACGGAGAAGGAATTTCTCCTTGGGAAAGTCATAAAAACAGATCCTATTTTAATAAGTTCGACAATTTTATAAATAAATCGCATTCAAGTAATATTAAAGATACATCATACAATTCATCTGGTAATATAGATATTGAAATAAACTCAGAGATTAACTCAGATACTGAAAACAATACCAGAGATTCAATTTTACAAGAAGAAGAAATCTTACAATCAATATTAGAGTCGGTATCCGATATTTCTGATCCACTTAAATGTGATGAGAATGATAATAATTCACAATTAGATTCTATAATAGTTGAACCAGATATAAAACGAATAAAAATGGAAATTTTCGATCCACTTAAATGTGATGAGAATGATAATAGCATCCCAATAAATTCTATAACTGTCGAACCAAATATTAAATTACAACAAATTAAAAAAAAATGCCCTGAAAAGGATAATGAAAAAAGTACTGTACAATTCCAAATCAAAGTTTTTGATATAAAGCAGAAAGAAGAAATCGATCTTGTTCAACAAATTTCCAAGTATTTTCATAAATCATATTTTCTTACTTCTAAATTATATTTATTTTTAATTTTGTTTTTTCAAGTTTCTATAAACTAGAATGTGAATTATGTCCAGGAGATTCAGTTAATAGAACTTTTTCTCGGCTTCCTTTACTTTTATCGCACTATTATGATGTTCATAGACAGAAAGGATATATAAATTGTTGCGGTATGAAAATCCATAATTTCAATATTATGGTTAATCATATGTACGGACACTCAAGACAAATACAATTCAAGTAATTCTATTAAAATTACAAATTTATCGTTTATTAATACAATTCTCATTTAAGATGTTTTTCGTGTCCGAATTTGGGTCCATTTGGTAGCAGATATGCATTTAATCGACATATTAAAACTCATTCAAATATTAATGGAAGTGTAAGTTGTAAGCAATGTGTAAAAAGGTAATTCCATATTGTTTTATAGTAATATTGAAATTTTCAATAAACATAATTGGAACAGTTTTTCAAATAATCTACGTCTTCAAAAGCATATGCTTGCCTGTCATCGCAATGAAATGTGCAGAAAATGTGGCAGATCATTTAGTTCCAGGGCTGACCTTAACTACCATCTAATTACGCATAATATTGTTTCATTGCAATGTGATATTTGTAAAAATTGGTAATATACATTTTAAGTTTGCGATTTTTATTAAAAACATTATTTAATTTTACAGGTTTTCTAATAAAAATGATATAAAAACTCACAGACTTATTCATTCGAAAGATGGACATTATGAATTTTGTGAAGAATGCGGAAGAAAGTAAGCTTCTAAGAGTTTCATAAAGTTTATTAATAAATTACTAATAAGTTCAATTCAACAAATAGGTTTACAGAAAAACAACATCTTCTAAAACATATCGCCGACTTTCATACTAAACACAAGTGCAACAAATGCGATAAAACATTCAGTACAAAACGAAGTTTAAATTTACATTTGCCCATTCATGAGATAGTTGCCTACCAATGTGATATTTGTAATAAATGGTAGTTTAAGTTTCATATTTACTTTATTTGAATATGCTAACAGATTCTTAATTTATAGGCTTAAAACGAAATGCTCTCTAAAGTGCCATCGACTTCATCATTTAAGTGGTGCTGGTATTTTTCGATGTGACAAATGCAATTTTTGTACTTCAAAGGCTGACAAATTAACTTTACATGTGCAAATTCATTCCAATTTTTCATCAATGGATTTTTGTCTATTTTGTAAAAAAGGATATAAATCACGTTCGAAATTTTGTAACCATCAAAAAAAGAACTATCCAATTGAATTAGCAGATTCTATAAAGCTAGAAAAATGATAAATTTGATAAATAGTTGGAAATTTGTTTTCATATCATTTTATAATAAAACTGGATAAATGTTATAAAAGAATAGATATAGTAAATGTCGAGAATTCCTATAAAGAAAATATGTTATTTTTTATTTTATGAATATCAACGTTCTTTATTTAATGGAAAATACGGAGAAAAAGGAAGAGGTTTGTCATTTCAAGTTCATTTCACTTGGCCTATGCTCCTTTGATCAAGCTCATTTTTTTTGGCATATGCTCCTTGACTCCTTTGAATAATTATAAAATACTCTAAACCAAAGTACAGGTAATGATAAAGTATGGAAAGCTAGCGAAGTAACCAGAAAAAGCACGTGGGAATTAGTACGAAAGAATACGCAAGAGTACGTGCATAGGCAAAATCCATCAAGAAGAGCGAATTAAAAGTTCTTAACAATCGAACGGAATCTTATATATGGTCCCAAATCTCTTAAAATTTCCCATACGTACCAGAAAAAAAATTTAGCGCTACTTCTTTGTATAGAAATTTCTGCCTGTGCTTCTTTGTTTACATTTTTTATGCCCTATGGTAGGTAGTACCAGAAGGTATATTAGTTTCATCAACACATTTCTAACACATCGAAATAACCACCGCTGAAAAGTTTCAAGGGTATGCTTGTGTCGGGAAATTCTGGATTCGAGTCAGAATCTTGGAAAAATCAGATTTTCCAACCGTTTTATTAAAAGATGCTAAATTAGCAATACGCGGAAAAGAACTTATTAAACTTTTATCGAGGTTTATTAAAAAAAATTCCATATACAAAAAAAACGAATAAATTTATTTAAAATTATTTTCAGTCTCTATAAATTAAAATGTAATCTAAATTCTAGTAATTCAGAAAGTTCACCACTTTATTGTATATCTTAACTTATTTGTTATTATTTATATGCATTATTTTTTTAAAGTATAAAAACCAAAAATCTACTTCTTTTTGGATACACCAACTGTACGTCCACGACGTCCAGTTGTTTTTGTATGTTGGCCTCGGACACGAAGCCCCCAATAATGGCGCATACCTCTATGGGCGCGAATCTTCTTTAGTCGCTCCAAATCTTCACGGAGCTTTGAATCTAAATTAGAGGAAGTTAATTGCGTATACTTTCCATCAATGATGTCCTTTTGCCTATTTAAGAACCAATTAGGTATTTTGTATTGTCGAGGATTTAAGATAATTGTAACAATTTTTTCTACCTGAAAAAAACAAATAGACAAAATTAGGAAGATTTATCAAGCAAAGATATAAAAAAAAACAAACCTCTTCTTCTGTGCATTCTCCTGCACGTTTTGTTAGATCAACATCAGCCTTTTTCAGGACGATATTTGCATATCGCCGGCCAACACCTTTAATAGCTGTCATAGCGATGGTAACTTTCCTCTTACCATCGATATTCGTACCCATAATACGAAGAATATGTTGGAATTTCTCCGGAATAACAAGTGACTGCAAAAATATTCAGGAAAAAAGAAATATATATCAAAACAAGTCAAAATTCTACAATCTAAAATTTATCATTTTATATATGTTTTTAATTCAAATTCCACTAGAACTTTATTCCTTTTGGAAATATAAATTAAATTTTACACATTTTATAGCATTTCTTTAATATGAAATATTTCAGATTTTTTACTACGTACCATTTTGAAGCTTGTGCATTCGACGGAACGTAAACCATAAAAGAACCAACCAAGCTGTCGGATGTTGATAAATTACAAATGTCAAAATATTTTCATATGACATCTAGGTGTGAATTAAAGAAATAAGTAGGTGAGAATTTTTGAATATCTAAAAATATAAATTTAAAAACCGACATTTAAAATATATTTAATAAATTATATTTAATTAAATAAATTGTGTAGTAATAATTATAATATTTATTACAATTTGTTAATTTTTAAATATTTAAAAAAGTTAATGGTAATTTTTTTTAAATATTTAAAAATTATTTTCTTATTATGTACATTGTGAATATTCACAACTTGAACTTGTTCGGTTATGTCAAGCAAAGTTGAATTGGTTGGGAAAAAAGAAATATTAATACTTCCACTATATATGTCGATATTTTCTTTTACTATTGTGAATATTTTCTGGATCTGTCAAATTTTCTGGCATGTAGTAAACAAATATAAAAATTTATAAATTTGTTTTTTATTAAATAAAATTCATGATGGATGAGTTTAATAATTGTCGACTATGTCTTAAGCAGGACAACGAAGTCCTTAATATATACAACGAAAGTTTAGTAGAAGCAAATATTCGTGAGAAAATAATGAAATATTTATATTTGGATGTAAGCTTTTTTTTTAAATATGGCTTTTATTGTCGTTTTTAGAAAAAATATATTATTTCTCATTAGATAAAAGAAGACGATACATTTTCAAAATTCATTTGTGAAGATTGTTTAATAAAAATCAATGAATTCGATTCATTCTGTACAAAGGTTAGTTTCATGTACATATTTAATTTTTAAATTTAATTCTTTCTTTTTCTTTCGAAATAAGGTTGAAAAAAATCAAATCAAATATCAACATTATCTATTAATTAAGCCAGTTGTAAATGTTAATGATTTAATAACGATTACATCTGGTAATGTGTCTATTCAACAAGGATTAGAAAATATTATTTTAGAAGTAAAATTGCCAGAAAACGATAATGAAAATATGGAAAAGAAATTCCTAACCGAAATTTCTAAACCAATAATAATAGAACAAAAATCAATTACTAAAAGAAAAGTTTCGATTAGTAAAACACATAAAATAAAAAAAGATAAATGCAAATCAAATGAATTAAATATCAATTTAGAGAACAGAAATTCTGGATCCGAAATCGAATCTTGGAAAAATCAAACAGATTTTCCAACCGTTTTAATAAAAGATGCTAAATTAGTAATACGCGGAAAAGAACTTATTAAACTTTTATCGAGGTTTATTAAAAAAAAATTTCCATATACAAAAAAAACGAATTTATTTAAAATTATTTTCAGATTCTATAAATTAAAATGTAATCTATGTTCTAGTAATTTAGAAAGTAAAACTTTCTCATGGCTTCCATCACTTCTTTCACATTATAGAGAATCTCATTCCATAAAAGGCTATGTAATTTGTTGTGAAACTAAATTTCTTAAATTACGTACAATGGCGCTACATATGGCAAAACATTTGCAGCCCGAAGCATTTAAGTAATTTTGTAGTTTATAAATTAGAAAAAAAATACAAATATAAATTGATTTATATAAAAATCAGATGTACAGAATGTGGAAAATTTCTAACAAGTCCCCGAATACTTCGTTATCATATACAAAATCATTTGCCGGAAGAAAAAAGACCACTTTCTTGTTCAAAATGTACAAGACGTTTCAGTTATAGCAGTGCATTAAATGCCCATCAAATATCACATTTGCCAGAAGAACAACGTGATTCTCATGTTTGTGATGAATGCGGAAAGAAGTAAATTTAAATTATATATATGAATTGTTCGGCAATTAAAAATAAAATATATATTTTTCTATTGTTCGAAAGGTTTTTATCAGCTGGATCTCTAACAAAACATATTAATTTGGTTCATGAAGAAAATCTTCAGAAATTTGTATGTCACGAATGTGGACGACAATTTACTTCCAAAGGTAATTTAACATATCATTTGACTACACATGAAGAAATTCATCAAATCCAATGTAGTATTTGTCAGAAATGGTAATTATTTTTTGTTCGATTTCATAAATTGTTTACATTCGAAATTTTTGTAGGCTTAAAAATAAACTTTGTCTCCGTAAGCATATGGCACAACATTCAAATATTCGTCATAGTTGTACAAAATGTAATTATTCAGCAGTAAATCGTCAATGTTTAATAAATCACATAAAAGTTCAACATTCTAATGATAAACCACATAAATGTGAACAATGTCCACGAACATTTAAACTTAAGAATACTTTAATAAATCACATGGTTCAACATACCGGCATTAAACGATATTCATGTGAATTCTGTACAAGATTGTTTGCGTCCAGTGGAAATTATTATACTCATCGGAAACGAATGCATCTAACAGAATTAGCAGCTTATAATCAAAGAAAAGAGGAAAAGCAAAGGTAACAAAAACTGCTGTAAATTAAAGATTTTTTTTTTTATATTAAAATGGAAATACTTCTTACAGAATACAACGTGAACTAATTCTCAATAATCGAAATTAATAATCATTTTTATCCAATTTTAAATATATTTAATTAAATATGGGAACAATTTGTTTCTATTTTAATTTAGTTGTTTTCATTAGGCTCTATTTAAGCTCCATTATAATGATTTAAAAGAAAACCACCTTTTTTTTTATTTCTACATTTTTTTTATTTTTGTCGTGATTTTAACATTATTCTGATTTTTCGAATTTACTGCCATAAAATGGGACATATTGTAAAACTACTTTCCAGTCTGTTATATAAAGTAAACCTAGAGCAGAAGCTCCTCCGAAAGCTACTCCTGATGATACCCTGGAAAAAAATGAATGTATCACGAGATTTTTCTTTAAAATTTATTTTTCATTCTATTTTAATAAAAATTTTAAGGAATTAGAAAAAAAACCCAATTACATAATTCGTTCGATACGTCTCAAGGGGAGAGAAAACAAAAACTCACCATTGTACAGCTTGTTGGGCATGTTTTTTACCAATTGGAATTCTCATTGTTTTAGATTTTTTAAACTAAATTTTAAAAAAAAGTTTACTGGACAAAAAATTTAATAAAAATTAAAGAATTTCTTTTTGGTTATTTTCGCCAACTGACAGCAGGAACTTGTACTAGATTTAGTCTAAATTCGTACTAGTAGAAAAATGTAGCTCGATTTGAGCAACTAGCATATATTGGCAGTAGTAGAATATTTTTCTTCTTTTAATTAATAATTTCAAAATGATTTTAAAAATAATTAATTTTATCACAATGTTTTTTTTGTCCTAATTTTTCTATTTTAAAAACGATTTAAAATCATAACAATTTTCCATGTCTTTCATAAAGTAACATGGAAAAAACTAATTGAATAATTTCCATATTTATTTGCCATTTAATAAAAAAATTAATAAAAATTAATTAACAACAACAACAAAATTTAATACATTTTCATTTTGTTTTTTCTTTTCTCAAACAAAGAAAATCGATTTTATTCTTTGTTTATATTAATTTTCATTTTTGAGAAAAGCACGTGAACATTTTATTTTTAATGATTTTAGACAGGGTATTTCTGAAAGTTAAAGATTTTTTTTTTTCATAAAAATTACAATTTTTTTAAATATTAGAATAAATTACTTCACAAACTTGAGAAATTATGATTATTACAATAAAAAATTGTCTTAGTTTTCGTTATTTTATTCTATCAAGAAAAAAAACGATAAATTCTTTTCAAATTTCGAATTTCGAATTAGAAAAATTCTTGTCGCCTTTTTAAAATTTTGAGCAAACTCTCTTTAAAGAAAAATATTCTCAAAAATGTTGTATTTTTTTTGCTTTCAAAAATTTCAAACTTCAAACAGTCGAAATGTTGTTGCCGACGTGTGCGGTTTGTTTAATGAAAGTTTTAATAAGTTCTTTTATAAAATGTGCTCATATTTGCGGTTAATTTAAAAAGAAAAAAAAAAAAAACTGAACAAGTTAAAAATAACTTAATCTAATAAAAATAAATACTTTATATTATTTTGAATTATTAAAACGTATTAATCAACGTTGTTATTTAATGGTTCAAAAGAAAGAAAATATTTGGTACAAAAATGTCTCACAGTGTTTTATATTATAAAAATAAAAATTTTTTATTTCATATAAAATATTGCACATAAAATAACCTCATTTCTAATGAATAAATATAAATTTATATAATATTAAAAAAGAAAAAAAAATTAAAATGAAAATTAAACAATATTTACATATGAAATTTTTTAAATAATTAATTTTCTTCTAATTAAAAAAAAAAATGTAAATTCAAAACAATATAAAAAAAAAATCGAATTCTTTGAATGAGGTGTGAGACGAAGTTTTAATCAAGTTAAAAAAAGAAAAAAAAGGTGATAAATGCCCACCAAAAAAGTTATTTTTGGATTAAATTTAGTCCAACTCGTTAAATATATTTTATTTTAATGTGTTTCTTTTTGTTATTCTTTTTTAATACCAATTTAAAAACAAAATTACATTTATTTATTTTTTTGTTTATAAAACAAAAACAAAGAAACTAAATGTTTTTATTGTGAATATTTAAAAACAAAAAAAAAGAACATGATTGTTAAATTAAAGTATTTTTTTTCTAATAAAATTTCAATTTCAAACAAAACAATATTAATTCAAAATTAAATTACTGCCATTCAGTATTAAAATTGTATTCAATGTTTATTAAAACTAAAAAAATATTTATCAAAAAGTGAAATTATTTAATTACAAAAATTTTAATTTTTTCAATTAATTTACATAAAAAAATAATTTTGAATTTTTTTTTTTTTTTATAAAATTTTCGAATTAAATTAAATGAAACGCGAGATGACAACAAAAACTTCACCTCCAACAAATATTGTTAAAATCAAAAAAGAAATTCCCAGCGATGAAATTAAGGTAAAAAAAAAAACTATAAAATTTGTTATTAAATATTTAAAAAATAACTGACATATTTTTTTTTTTGGTTTTATCCATAAATTTGGTTCACTTACTTAATAATCCAAATAAACCGATTGGAGTCTGTTCAACATAGGTTCGTACGATTTGCATTACGTAAGCTTCCGTGGAATGACCCCTTTCGACTACCACCATACCTTGATAGATTAAAATTGATAGTTTTAAAGTCCTTAGAAAGCGACGCCTAGTAGCGGATGTGGTTTTCGTTAGTCAAACCATTAATGTTGCTATTGACTTCCCCTTTATGCTAGACAAAATGCATTTCAACATTAATACACGGTCCTTAAGATCCGTGGAAATATTCAAAATTAGTTACCATAAAACTGATTACGGTAGAAACGAGCCGGTTTCCCGAATGCCGAGGTCAGCTTATGATAACGCTAAGGTGTTTGATTTTGGTTTGAGCAAAAGACATATGAAAGAGCTCCTATACAATGACTGTTGCTTGTATTAAGCAATGTTAAAAAAAAAAAAAAAATAAATAATTTGATTAGGAATTTGAATTTTCCAACAAATCTGCTTTCGTTTCTTGTATGAAAGTTATGACCCAAAAAATGCCACATTTTGAGGTTTTTACATTTTTTTTGAAGAATTCTAACTTCCAATGTAGAATCGAACCGAAAAAATTCAAATATTTTTTGTTTTTTTCTCATGTTTGTAACTCATTCATTATTAGCTGTTATATATATTTTTTATTCACATTTGACTTTGAATTATTATTTTAGGGTCAGAATTTTTTAGCATCGTCAAAAATAAGGAGCAGAAAATTCTACATTTTTTAGAAACGAACATGGCAATTTTGAAGAGGTAAACATTCAAAATTCTAGCCTGCCTTAAAAACTGCTATAATTTTTATACAATGAAGAAGTTTATTCGATAAACAAAAACCCCATAAAATTATGATTATATAAAAGGGCTCGTAGAATGTGGGAGAGATTTATGAACCTGCTGACAGAAAGATATGGACAATTGGGCCGGGCCGTTCAGAAGCTGTTGCGATTAGGTTCATAAAAGTTAGGGGGAATTTATTTTGCTTCTGAAATTATCATACCAAGTTAAATAAAAGACTTTTACAGAAAAGAGACCAGGGTATGCGTAAATACTTTTATTTTTGGAAAGAAAATATTACAATTTACTAAAACCGAGAAGACATTTTCGAAATGTACTTAATTCAATTGGCTTCTGACGGCCCAATTAGATAGACAAAAGACAATAAAGATTGTATTCAGTTTTTCCTTGTACTATATTTTCCCTTTTGAGTTACACTAAAATTAGCTATTTCCTTTCAAAAAATTCTAGTTACTACAAAATTTGCTGACCATTATCATTTTAAAATGGTTATCGAGAAATATACATGTATATGATTTTATAAAAGGAATATAATTCCAATTCTGTAACTAAAACCGTCATCTTTGATGTTCAGGAAAGGTTGGCCTGATAAAATATTCTCAAATAAACGAAAATTTTTATCGATTAGAAGTTCTTAGAATGGTCTTTCAATATCAAATTGCAATTTTTTTTTTTGTACGAATTCAATATCAGTTTATTTGAGTTTGTTTCTGTTTTTTTTGAAAATAATTTTTTTCTTTTAAATGATATAAATTTTATCTATGAGAAAAAAAAGGAAATAAAATAAGAAATATAAATTTATTTTTAATGAATAAATTTAAAACATATATCTGTAAGATACGTGCGACACGTTGACTCTTAATTCATCTGGATCAGAATTATATAAAAGGGTTAAGTGGGCGAAATGCAGAAATTATAATATAATACATGCTACAAGATACATATTCCAAGACATATGTTACAAGACACATGTTAGAGGAGACATTCTGCCAAAAGAAAATACAAGATTCCTATAAATTGGCTATTTGCCAAAATTGGACAATTTTTTCCCGGCACTCTTTTGTAATTGAAATGTTTAAATCCCTCTATGAGTTGGTCACCTGAATTATAAAAGAAAGCGAAGCAAGAGACGAACTTACGGAAATGTATTAAGCTTCATGAATCGTTTTCTGTAAGTTTACTGTTCATAACTGTGTTTTTCTTAAATTTCCGTTTCTGTATGTTTAAGGAATACAGATCAATTAGTACTTTTCCGTAAGGAAATTTGTCAGCTGAATAACAAGTATTTCTTCATGATATAAGAGAATCTAAACGATTCTCACTTTTTTAAAATCACTTTTAAATTACCTAAAACAATGGAAAACACATGACTTTTGACAGCGAACTTTCATATGCTTATTCTTGCTTATGCAAATTTCACGAATATGACGTGCGCATAAGCTAGGATTAGTTCGGTTTTTTCTCTTTTCCTCCACTTGGCTTTGCCTATTATAATTTCACCTGAAGTTGAACA
This sequence comes from Xylophagus ater, assembly GCA_963422695.1. Classification (NCBI taxonomy): domain Eukaryota; kingdom Metazoa; phylum Arthropoda; class Insecta; order Diptera; family Xylophagidae; genus Xylophagus; species Xylophagus ater. The sequence goes on along the minus strand of OY730478.1, from coordinate 62,581,768 downwards.
AAATTATTTGGGAGGAGGTAACTTTTGCATGTTTCACTGTATTTTAGTAAGAAAAGTGTATACAAAATTTTGTCAACAGGTCAATTCGTTAAGTGTTACACAGTGGTTTGAGACCTTTTTCCTCATAAACCGACAACAATTCTTTATGATTTATTTTATCTATTCTCGCAATTCTTTAGTTTTGTAGGATGTAGGCGGTGATTTCTCATTATGGACCGGAATATTTCCGATTGGTAAATAGTATGATGCAAAAACTATTCAGAAATCACTAAAATATGGTTAAAGAATATTTTCGATTTATTTAAAAATTCAAAAGTATCGAAATCTGATTATATTATTTTCATTATTTATTCTTCTTTTTAAATCGCGGATATCAAATAACGAAGAATTTTTCTATTGAAATTTGATTAAATTTAAATCATTTGATATTTTCATAGCGAAAATATATAATTAAAAATTTTTGTTTTTACTAAAAATGTTTATATATTTCTAAATTTCTTGGAATACCTGTCTGATAGATTATTTTTTATTTTTCAAAAGATTCTATTTCGTTTTTGTATACGAATAAATTGTATTTAAATAGAAAAATTTCCAAATATTTCAGCTATTTTGGGTGGTAAAATACCAGAAGTTAGTTTTAAATTTTTATTTTCAATTTTTCCAGAAGTTTTAAATCGTTTTTTTGTATGAAAACAACTCCAAGTTGGTTCTAATATTCTATAATTACGTATTAAAAGATTTGGATACTCTATAAGAGATACAAATAAATATATATACACAATATATACGTATTTTGTTTGTACCTTTTTGTACTCCTCGAAAAAAGATATATACATCAACTTTTCACATGGGCTAAATTTAATCTTGTTGTAAACCGAGAGTTTTGTTTGGATCCCAGATCAACTTTTCATCTTCTTCATTATCATTACCATCAAAATACTTGTATATAATATCTTTTTCGAATGACGATGAGAAATGTTCATTAGTATCCATATCCCATATTATAATATGATGAGGAGAATATTTTATTTTTTTTTTAAAGTTATATATACGTAAAGTTTTCTTTGTCCTAAAAAATATCAGTTAATCATTGAAAACTGCATCAAACATTTAATGAAAATTGTGAATTAATTCTTAATATTTTATAAGTGAAATTTGGTACGCACAAGTAGTTTGTCAACTTCCGACCAAAGCAATTCTAATTATGTATAAAATGATATCATATAATATCCTTTCAAGTGTTCTCCTGTGATATTTATTTGGAATTCTTATCAGAAAATAAGAATTTATAAAGAAATTACTGTGTAGAATTAACTACCTACAATACTTTGACTATGTATTTACTAGGTGTATTAAAAATATATCGGAATAACATAAATTAATAAATTTTTGTATTTGAAATATACTTTATTTTTCAGTATAATCCCCTACAAGCTTGATCTAACCCATTTCCAACTGTCCCTTTTAGATAATATGATTTCTTTACCACCCATTTATATCGACGGTTACTTCCGAATTCGATGGAAATCTTCTAGCCATATTTTCAAATTTGTAAACAGGTAATAGTCACACGAAGATTAATCTACAAGTATATAATTCATGTAATTTTGACATTGCTTTGATGATGCCGTACGATTGCGTTTTTAATCGATTGTGAGCAAACGCTGCACCTACCTTGTGACTAGATTTTTCGCCTATAAATGTTTGTGTAAGATATTCAAAATATATTCATATGAAGTAACCACAATGTCAGCTATCTAACGCACTATCATGTTTTAATCTCCTAACATAATGTCATGGACAATTTCTTCTGTCACCTTAATTGGCTGATTTCGATGTACTTTATCTATAAAAGTTTAAATTTTATAGTGGTTTGTCATCAAAGGTAGGCAGGATCAGCGTATAACTTTTCGTTGTTTTTCTCATACGATGGGGTACTGTACTCTTTCCATATTTCATAAAAAGCCAAAGTTGTGAAACTAATTGATAGATCGACATTGAACTATACACGTGTTCATATGATAGTATTATCATATTTAAAAAATCGCTAGGATTGACATCTATTATCACGTCGAGAAATTTTGGATACACCTAGTATTTAGGTTTAAGTTAACTAATGATTAAATTATTTAATATGCAAGTGGACTAACCAGAATTGGAATTGGGGAATTCGGTTTGGGATTGAGAGTAAATGAAAATGAAAAAGTTTTGTATATTTTTTCAGTACAATTTTAGAATAAATCGAGTTACACAATCCCAATTTAGACCTAATACCCTAATAAACGAGTAATCGGTAAAAGTAGAACTAACCTATACTTTCGTTCGTACCTGTAATGCTGACTATATGTATGAGATAATAAGGGACTGTTAGTCTTTCTGGACGTGACTACAAGATATTGAATTGTTGTGATTCAAGATAATCTACAAATCTAAAATCAGTCAAACTTCAATGAGTAAATCGCGAACAATAAAGTTTCAACGCGTATAATTTCAGACAGTATTTTATAATGTTAATTAAAATGTCTCAAATTACTTGAGAACTCGTACCTGATCCTATATTCTGCAAAAAAAAAACTTTATATAAATTTTGTGCGTGTGCAAGGAGTCAAAAAGAAAAGTTACATTTTATAATAAAAGTATATAAGAAAAAAGAAAAACAGTAAAGGAAAATCCTTGAAATTTAAGCAATTCAATTCCACGTGGCTGTTAAATATTACTCATATTAACTGATACCTTACCAAGTTTCCATTATAATCTATCAAAAGTGTTATGATTCTCTTCGTCGTCGTCGTCGTTGTTGGATCATTGAGCGGGGCCTGGGCATTAAAATACTCTCATATAATAAGTATATTGCTTTGTCGTATAATATTCTATAAAATTCTATTTTTTTTAGTTCTCTGGTTGCCTTCTAATATTCCTCATATTCCATTCTTGTTGCTACTGTCGACTTTTATTGTTGTGTTTTTAATATATATACAATATATAGACCAATAGTAGCAGCAAAAGCAACACCATCATACTTTTAGCTTCTATAAATTTCCAATGTGATGCCTGCCATCGTATAAAGGTTTCATATAGCAGATTCTTCAATTTCTCATCTCAGATTTCAACAACTCATTATTTTCACAAATATATGTACATATACATGGAAAACAGGAAAATTTAACAAAATTGTATATGTATATATAAGATAGAATATCATAGTCACATAGAAGAGAAGTATTCGGTTCTTAATATATATACTACAATAGAATCATATATATAGTAAAGTAATAACATCACAATTTGTGCACCCCAAAGTATACCCAAAAGTTGATCAAGAAAGTAAACGATATCATATATAACACACCCTATACATTTTCTACAATATTTATTATACAAAACAGGGTGTTTCTGTTTTGGGAACGAACCTAAACCTTATACCATTTCTGTCATCATACTTCTTTTCTTGTTGTTGCTATTACTGCTCCTTTTTCATGTAATCAAATATCGATAGCTTCGGATTGAATATCCCACCTCATCCACCAGGTTCTACTATATTCTTCTATTGTTGCTGTATTAAGTTTAAATATAAGTTTATATTGGAGATTTTCTTCTTTTTTTTTTTTTTTTTTTAATCTACAATATTTTATTTCCTTCTTTTGTTTGGAATTGTTTTAATAAATACAAAAATAAAAAATGAAATTTCATTCTAGGTTTTAAATGATAATAATTATTGCCAAAAAATGTTGAAATCAAATTTCAAAATTGTTTTTTTTACAACAAGAAAAAGAAAAAGGAGGTCGGTTCTAAAGATACCCCGGCACAGACGTTTTTCGTGTAGAATTGAATTCGAAAATTTTATTTCCTCAACGTTTTTCGTTATTTCTGCGATTTATTAAAAGGATATAATCAATTGCTTTTGGTTTGATTCTGTCGTTGTGGTAATAAAAATTTGTATATACATATGTAGTAAGGTCCAAAAGTTTTTGTTTAAAAATATAAAAAAACATATATTTTTCAGTATATACTATAAGTACATAGTTACCCTGATGTTCAATAAATTTTAGAGCAAGGGTGTCCAACCTTTTTGTTTCCCTGGGCCGCATTGGAAGAAGACATGATGTTTTGGGCCGCAAGTATATTACTATGTATAAATCCATATCATAAAATGAATGTGATGCTTGGCATTGAAGTTGAGAAACTAAACCGTCAATATCTGGTTCGATTGACGTGGTCGCAATTGTCAGGCAGTTCTCAAGGTGTTCATCCAACATGTTGGTTCTAATTTTACACTTAGTATGTTTCATTCTTCACTTAACCCACTAGGTGACAAACAACAGAACAGTGTAGCTGAGCGAGCAACGCAAGCAGAAAGAGAATTTACTACATAATGAAAGAGCTAACTGTTCTGGTCCTGTTCCTGTTATTTGTCACTTGGCAGCTTTAGCACGAGAGCGGAAACACACAAATCATTCCTCAGAAAAATGGACATGCTTCAGTAACTTTGAATATTTTCGGGCCGCATTGATACTTGCTTTGGGCCGCATGCGGCCCGCGGACCGGGTTGGACAGCCTTCTTTTAGAGCGATTAATTCTCTTTTTTAATATACTTACCACTGAAAAAATATTTTAAAGTTTTATTCTAAAAACCTGGTGTATATGCTGCGGTATTCATTGTCTTGAGGAGGGTTATCTTCAATAGATTCTTAGCTGTTTAGTCTAAGCTTTGACTGTGGAATATGACATATCGTACATGTTGTGTATTTTCTACCGGGATTTTCCTTCTTTCAGAAGAAACTGTCTCTGGCCAAGTATCGAATCTGATATATATGAAAGTCCTAAACCAATTTTCCCCACTTTTAGCACTTTTTTCTATATGTTCATTTGTTATTCCTTAAATTGAACATTATTTAAGCCACAAACGCCTTAAATTAAACTCGTACGAAGAAAGTCGATAAATTTAATGGAATATGGAAATAAAATTGCAAAAAGAATAACGCGGCTCCAATTGTATTATCATATCTTGTACGAAATACGTTGAATGGTAGAACGTGCCTTTAAGACCTGTTTTCCATGAGTTATTTGTAAGTAAGGAGCGTTCTTTTGTCCTCAATATTTATTTCAGATCTATTTCAAATTTAAATCTGTGAACTCTTAGGAGGAAGAATATATTTTGTGATCACTTGGATTGCTTTCTAAATAGAAATTTTTGGAATTTTTATCGAAAATTATGACAAAAATTTATATGAAAAAATAATAGTGGTTCTTTTTATGACAAATCAACACAAAAACGAAAAAAATTAATGCAAATATTCATTTAGATAATAAAATAAATTTTATTTGAAACGAAAAACCAAAAATAAAACAGAAATAAATTAATAATGAATAATTTTCGTTTATAAAAACAAAAACAAAAAAATACACTAACGCATATAATTCATTTTGTAACAAAATATAAAAGGAACGAAGCATGGTAATTGGATATGTCGCGGCTGGTCGACTGATATATAGCTGATCGTCATATCTTTATTTTATCGCTAAAAAACTCGTACACATAACATCTAATCCATGGATATCGAATATCTTGCGCGAAATAGACATATGTAACGGTGATATCATATTACACAAATTACACTATGTATATATCCATCCCAAACTCTCCAGAGACACACTCTTCTTGGGGTTCTGGGTTCTGCCATCACTAAGTATGATGGTATTTTTTTTTCTGATTCTGGTATTCTAATATTGGAATAAAAAATAAATATATTGAATATAATATTATTCATAGAAAACGAATATATTTTGATGTATTAGGATTCAATTTAATCATAAAAATAAAAAAAAACAACACCAAGCAATGTCAAATGGTTAATGGTAAGTTTTTTTCAAGCTTTTAAATGTTCAATGAAGCGCCCAATGAGTATATATTTATTTACATCTTATAGAATTTCAAATAAATGGAATAATATCATGTACGGAGCTATGGAAGCTGCGCTATTTAAAGTGTATTTACTAATTAACATTAAATTAAAGGAAAATTTCTCGGGTCGATTGGTTCGTAAATCATATCGGGTTATCTAAAACCGTGTCATACGAGAATCATATAACATATGTGAACAAAACTCGTGTTATCTGAAGCGCTGACGGAAGACGACTGCTTATGCCCAATGGTAGGCAATACCAGAGGGTATATTAGTTTTGTCACTAAGTGTGTAGCACATCGAAATAATCATCGTAGAAATGTTTTAAGGGTGTGGTTGTTAAGAGAATCAAAAGTTATATCGATTTCTACATATCCGTCCGTCTGCCCGTCTACCTGTCCGCCCGTCTGTCCGTTCGTCCGTCTGTCCGTCTGTCCGTTCGTTTCCCCATCCGTTCGTCTGTCCGTTCGTCCGTCCGTATACAGCTAACTCAAAAACGCCATATCCGATTTTGATGAAATTCGCAATGTGAGTTGCTTCTTCCCTAACCTGGTTTGGTATTGCATTTCAACAAAATCTGCCCTGGTGGAGGAAACTTATAAAGTAAAAACGAGGGTGATCAAAAAGTTTTGTCGTTTTCTTGTTTATGGTTTTTCGGATTTGTGGAACAATTTTGTTTAAATCGATACCATGTTAAATTTTAGTGAAATCGGTCAAAAGATAGTGAAGAAAAAAATAGTCGTAGGGAAAAATAAACCTATTCATAAAGTTTTTCCGATGTATTTTAAAAACTGATATACTGATTTCATTAAAATTTGCAAAAGGTATTTATGTTCCAGCCTACCTGTGAATTAGAATGGTTTTGAAGAAGATCAAACAAAGTTATGGAGAAAAACCTTAAAATGTTAGTAGTTTTGGTGCTTCTTTCGCAGACTTAATTCATTGAACTATAGATTTGGTAAATACGAGTCTCATTTCTACCATAGGGCATCAAAAAATCGGCTATAGGCCGATTTTACGTTACTATATGTTTTATAATATTCAAAGGTTGACACATTTGATTGAACGTTTTTAACTTAGACCTATTCTGAGAGTCATTTCATTTGTTGAATGAACTGACGTGACTATCAGAATAGGCCTACCTAATATAATAAAAATAATGCGTTTTATATGACGGATACTAGTAGTAGTTACTTATTTCCAATTAAAAAAGAAAAATTAATTCTGGACATTTGTTAAAATGTGGTGCGTAATAATGTGTTCATATTTGACTAGAATTACAAAGAACATTGAAGAACCAGAACCAAGAAACCAAAATAACTGAAACAGAGGCCCTCAGATTGATATCATCATTTGTTATTTATAGGTACTAGAATATTTTTGATGAAAAAAGGGAAATGCAATAAATTCTTTTTGAAAAGAAAATGCATATTTTTGTATAATTTGTAACTATGAACATTTTTTATTTTAAACACAAACGTATAAATAGTAATTTTTGTACACGAACTTAAGTTTTAATTATTCCTGTACATGTTATAATGTTGAAATTTTATACTTTGCTGAATAAATAAGGTAACGATATCCAAAAAAAGAAATTTGTTAGCTCCTTTTGGAATCGGTTCGATGTCTTTTCGGTGATCATATTACCAAAAAAAAAAAAACAAAAAAAGAAACAGTCGTATATAATATGCATTTATACAGGGTGGTTCTAAATAATTCAGTTTTTTTTTTATTCTCGGAATTATAAATATTGTATTTTAAACTTGACTATGTCTTGAAAAAACTGAGCAAACTCAGCATACTTTCACCAACTATATCGTTTGCTTAATTGTTAAATAAAACACACAAATTATTAATATTTGAGTAATTTTATTTTCTCCATTTCATAATAATACCACCGAGTTAAACAGAGGTTATAGCACTCCAGTCTGCAAAGACTGCAAATACATATATTTTTATATCACACAGAGTTTTTTATCATGATGAAAAAATCATAAATTATGTTTGGAGGCAATAATCTAGGGATTAAGGCTTTCGAATGATGATGTCTTTGATTCGATCTTAAATAAATAGCATTCTAAAAATTCGAGCAGATTTTATTGAAAAAAAAACTAATAAAGAGTACCAATTCTCATCGTTAAAACGCTAATAACTACGAAATCACTGCAACTCAAGCAGTATTTTGGTCGATAGTTTGGTAAAATTTTTGAAAATTTTGATTGAAAGAAAAATTTCGACATAATTTAGACCAAGCGTGTCCAACCTTTCTGTTTCCCTGGGTCACATTGGAAGGAGACATGGTGTTTTGGGCCACAAGTATATTACTATAGCCAACGATCGAATAAAAAGTGAAATATACAGTTTTCATATTTAAGAAATTTAAAATATAATATCACTTAAGCCGCCAGGTGACAAAGAACAAAACAATACAGCTGAGCGAGCAACGCAAACAGAACTAGAATTTACTACCAAACGAAAAAGCTTTCGGTTCTGTTCCTGTTTCTGTAGTTTGTCACTTGGCACACAACTCACAAATCATTCCTCAGAAAAATAGACATGCTTCAGTAACTTTAAATATTTTTGGGCCGTATTGATACTTGCGTTGGGCCGCATCAGGAAAAAATATTATTCCGACATTGACATAAAACTTTTGCTTTAGAATGCTCGGATTTTCTTGAAATAAAATTTAAATTTAAAAATACTTTCATAATTTTAATGTGATTTTCTGATAACATCGTGGATACATAACTTTAGTTTTAAACTTGCTGAAGTTACGCATATAATACAGAATGGCGAAGAAGAACATGAAATATCCTTCCGTTGACTCTACGAATCTAAGGGATTGGCAATGACCATATCCAGAATATGTACCCTGGGAATGAAGTAAGATATAAAAAAAAGAATCCTGTGAAACTAGTAAGGAATTGTTACATATGCACATTAAGATTGTAGTACAATGAAGTTGCTCTTTAACGACAGTATACCATTTCATAATAGTAATAATATATAAAATTCTAGAAGCCCTTGTGCCTATACAACTGGGAATATTTAAAAAGAACACTTTAAAAAATGTTTGCTCGCAGCTGGACTTGGACCAATATTTTTATCCAGTCAACGATTTGCGGTTATGTTTGGCAAGAGAATATTCGTTTACTACACGTTTAATAAAGACGAAGTTACTGTTGATTTCATCTCCTTGAAGTTTGACTGCTATATAGCATGTTGACCAACTTTCAGCGGCACCTTTCTTTAGATTGAAGCAAAACGGTAACGCTTCCCGATATTTTCAATTCACCTAAATTTCATATATTAAATATTAAAGCTTGTTAAAAATATTTCAAAGTAAATGTTCCTTTCATATTGTCAATACAGGAAATATAATTTACGATATCTTTTAGAAAACGATGACTTTTAATTCCCATACCAAATATTAAATTTAAATATAATTTCCAAATTTTCTTTTCCACATGGAAATTTTCATATCATTTTTATTGTGTGTTACTATTTTTAGTAAATATTTCTTATCAAAAACGCATTTAAGCTAAAACATAATTTTTGTTCTATTTGGTTTTTGTTGATGGAGAAGAGCCTTTTATGATTCTGTTTTTATTACTGCAGATGTAAAAACTCCAATTACAGGCTGTATGATTCGATAGCATAGACTTATTACATGTATTTGTAAACATATATTAAAAATACCTCGGCTCTATACCAGAATCTGAGAACTTTATACTAAACTCCTTGCCATATATCGAAAATATCATGCGGCTGGTATTTATAAAGAATATTGTTGCGATCATATTTCCATATGGATATCAAATTCTTGAGTATATATATATTTTTTTTCTTTTAAAAGTCGTTTTTTTTTGTAATAAATTTATGTTTATGCATAATACTTGAAATATTATGTTAATGCTCGTGCGAATGATAAACTTTTTTAGTTGAATATTTTATAATTTCGGATTGTATTTATATATATTTTTTTGAAATCGAACTCTGACAGATATTTGGTTGTTTTCTTGAGAAAGACTTTAAATTAATAAATTATGAATTTAATATTAAGATCTGATGTCGTCTGGAAGGTTTTTTTTTTAATTTAATTTTTAATTATTAATTACTTTAATTTATATCGTTGACAATCGAAATAATTATTTCCACCAAGATTTGTGTTCGAAATTGTCCTTTTCTCTCCAATTTTCTGTTCAATCAATTTAATTTCTATCAAACATATTTGGCGGATATTTTTTTTCCGTTAACGGTGTAAAATATGAAACTCTGTCGAAAGCCCAGACTGCGTAAGGAGCTCACCATCGAGATAGGATGTAGCTAATAATTCGCGCAACACAGGAACAGTTTCAATTGGTTTACGCATTCGCAAAAAAAGAAAAAGTCGAATGCGTGTTGAGAAACGTGAATTATTTCAATGTAAAGTAATCCAGGCCGCATTCCGGATTCTGGTGACAGATATTTCCGTCGAATACTTACAGTATATTTACTTATACCATACCATAGACTAATAATAAAAATTTCCAACGCCTGTGCATTCAACTCATTCTTGTTGTACAGCGATATCCCGGTACAATATAGATTCTTCTCTTTCTTTCACATTAAACTTCTTTTCATCCATTCTTCTTTAAGTTCACCTACAATAACAACACTGAACATCACGCTGCTCATTTAGCTTGGACATCTAGGTATACTAATCTATGCTTATACCTTTATTAAGGTTTAGGAATGCAGAAAAATGATTTACAAAAATAATTTGTAACTTTTAGAGAATGTAGTTTTAAATTCTCTTTTTTTCTAATACTTTTCCTCGGGAATTGGAAGTTTCGAAATATAAAGACTATAAAAATTCTCAAAAATTGGAAATTGAAATTTTCGTGTAGAATTTGGAGATTCTCGAGACGGGATTCTCGAGCACAATCCACTACTCATTCTGCTACTTAACAGAGTTTAGTGGATTCTCGAAGTGGTGCTCAAAAACTCAACGCTGTATTGCACGAAAATAGATGTGAAATTTTATTTATGTAGTTTAAAAGGAAAATTCAAAATGTTTGTAAATTCCATAGATTTGAATTTGAATTTTGTGACTAATAACAAAATTTCGTTTAAATTCCATCTAATACGATATTTATGATTCAAAAATTAATTATTTACGAACATTTATCGTGTATTAATGTCGACTTTCACTCGATTTCATTTTATTTACAAAATGGGAAAATTCTTTGTAAAACAAACCAAATTAAATTATCCCAAAATTAAACATTTACAAAAACAACATGCACTTGTGTTTCTTTTATATACAAATACATTTGTATGAAATTTCTTAAGATTTTATTTAAAATGAAAGATTTTTCTGTTTTTTTTTTTTTTTTCTTCTCAAAAGTTGCTTGCCACGAAATTTAATCCGTTTGTTTGAGTTTAAAAAATGTACTGAAATAGAATCTGTGACGTCATGGGCCTAAGAATAAATAACTTTTGCCAATGTTTTTACGTTTGTCGTAAATTTAAAATTCATCAAAAATGAAAAGAAAAGAAAGAAAATCAACGAAATTTTCCAATCGAGATAAAATTTCGATTGGTTTTTTTTTTTTTTGTAATTTTTTGGTAATATTAATTAAAATTTTATTATTTATATTTATTATTTAATTCCTAAAGGATTTTCGTGAAATTATCGAAATACAATTTGGATTGGATTTTCTATTTTGAATTGCTTTTTGAGCTTTTAATCTTGTTGCGCATTTTTTAGTTAATTTTCTTTTCTTCTAAAAATAAAATCCAAACACAAAAAAATATGTTTTTAATTTAAATTTGGAAAAGAATATTTTTTTAAATATTATATTATAAAAATATTTGATTGAGATGACATCCTTTTTATTTAACTTTTTGTTTACATGTATTATTTATCATTAAGAAAAAATACTAATTTTCTTACATTATAAATTTCTGTGTTGTTAAAATTCACAAAATTAGTTCCAGAAGAACATTCCGTTAATCAATAATTCGGAGTTCTTAGTACTAAAACTTAATCGTTAGTAATATTAATACTTTGGTATAATATTGGAATGAAAGGCCTCATTTACATGTAACATTTATTCTTTGGCACTTGAGAAAAATTCCACTTTAGTATCGGAAGTATTACATGAAGAAATTATAAAAGCGTTTACTCTTCATTATCAGGCACAAATTCGGCGAATAAATGTCAGATGTAAATGAGTCCTAAAACTTGCACATTTGTTAGATACCTAAAATCTTAAAATGGAATCTATATTTGATTCTACATGAACAGGCTTGCCTCCAGAATTGGATTATTATGATACTCGAAGCTAGACAGTAAGTTGCGATCGGTGAACACCACATTTCTTTACAAAAAGATGATATTTTCATTTGAATATAGTAGTTACATTAGTAAGCAAAATTTTCGTATTTGGGCTTCTGAAAATCCAAGAGCAATTGTTGAATAATCATTACATTCATCTCCTGTCACTATTTGCTGTGCAATACGGGCTTGCGGAACCGTTAGTCGTAAGATAGAACCACAATCATGCAGAAATGTTATCGAAAATTTTGTCAAAAGAATTGATGTCTTCAAATGTAGTCGTTTTGAACTTTTACCAGGTATTGTTTTCTATTTATAAATTGTAGAGTTTCTACAACATATTTGAATAAAGAAATTTCAGAACTTTTATCCAAAATGTGTACTTAATTTAAAATTGTGTAAAGAAAGTTCTTATTGAAAAACCCGATATAAGTGATTTATTTGTTGATATAACATAGTTATGTGAAAACTCTCGTTTCGGATTTCAAAACTATTTCTTTCTGGCCAAGCCAGAATTAGTTGCCCTATATTTCATGTTTAACCCCACGACTCCATTGGACTTATTTCAAGACATATGTTAATTTCAGTCGGACTGACAAAAAGGTCCAAATTTTCAAGTCTCCATTAGACTTTTTTCCAGTCCGACTGAAATTATGTCTCGAAATAAGTCCAATGGAGTCCTGTGGTAAGAAAAATCTTAAATACATTTTGGTAACTTCTTAGATTCAAATACGTTCTCAATTATCCCGTCGAATTTCTGTACTGGAAAAAAATTCAGTCAGAAACAACAAAATTTCATTTTATCCGATGACCTAAAGGAAAAAAATTAACTAATACTATAATTTTTTTATTTAATTAAAGTTTTTCTTTATAATTTCAAAAAGCAATTGGAGTCTTTTTCCGTTTTTTATTTTTAAAAATTTGTTTTTCTTTTTTTTTTAATTGAGAAAGTGTACATTTACAAGAAAAAAAAAACTCAAATTACTAACAAAAAAAATCGTTTGTTTTGCCAGTAAAAAGCTTTAAGAGTTAAATTTCTTTCGTTTCATATTCCTTAATTAGTTTGATGTAATATAATCATGTGCTTATTCAAAGAAATATTACAAAACACCATACAACACCCAACTACCCAAAAGAAAAAAAAAATCAAAGAAGAAAATTGATTTTTTCCTAATATATAATACTTAGTTTAGTATTCAGCAAAATTTTAACCCAGCTTTTCTTTGGGTGCTGTTCGATTTTCCATGACGTACACATGAAGAAACTGACCTTTTTCATGTTGAGACTATTACTAAATGTGTGCTACTGTAAAGTAGTAAAATTTGGTGTCCAAAGATTTCATGAAAAATTCATTTTCAATCGATGGAAAATTTTTTTACCAGAAAAGAAATTTAATTCTTGTAATTCGAATTTCGTTTCTTGTAATTTTTCATCACTTCCAAAAATAAAAAGTAATACAATTTTTAATGAATATTATTTGATATATCAAATTACTTGATTTTGTTTATTTAATTTTTAAAAGTAGTATATTTTTAAATTTTCAAAAAGAGTACAATAAAAGTAGTCGTTTTCATACATATTTAATTGTAATTTTAGATTCATATCCAGTTTTTTGTGATATTGTATTTTAAATTTCTTAAAAAAGGGGTTTACTATATGTGAATATTATATGATTCCATATGACTATGATAATACTAGGTGTATCAAAAAATTCTCTTTTTAATAATAGCTGCTAGTGTCGCTATTTGATTTTTTTGAATATGGTACTACTATCATATGAACATATGTAAAGTTCCATGTCGATCTGTCAATTCATTTAGTCTTGACAGCCATTCAAAGTGAACACCTTTTGATTTTTACCAAATATGGAAAAGCTTTAGTATCGATCATTCATTAGATTCCACGTATGTCGTTTCACACTTTATGTTTCGAATTATTTTAAAAATATGGCAGCACGTCAGCACGTTCAGTCATATGAGAAGCGAAATTAATGTTAAACGATTTACTTTTTGGTCGAAACAAAAATCTAAAACAGTTTACGTGCTAACACCTCTGTTTTTCGATTTAGAAAAGTCTAAGCAAATCAAAGAAAAGTTATACGCTGTCTATGGGACCTTGCTTCTTTGATAAAAGACATTATATATATATATATTGATTAAGTAAATTTAAATGTATTCATACAAGAGTTTATGATGAAGAATATCCAAGATGGCCAATTGAAATTAACACTCAAGATATTGTCTAATATGTTCATGATATCGTCTTACACAGGGTCTACATTGGCCAATATTTCTGGTATACCAATTGGCTTACCAGAAATAAAATATTACCAGTTTTTTTTTACGTGGGCTAATACTGGTATACCAATTCAGTATCAAACATGCCGTTGAACCGAGAATAAAAAATAAAAATAGCCAAAATATTGGCTTTAATGTGTCGAATTCAATTCTGTGGCAATATCTTCCCATGCCCTTTTTTTAAAATCAATTTTTCTATATTTTTCTTCTTTGTCTCGAAACATACTTGTATTTATCAATTTGATAATTTCACTCCGCAAAAATTTAGTTTCCGCCATTTTATTAAATGCAAATGTCAAAAATTGGTATACCAGCGCTGGCTACGAAAATGGTATACTAGAATTGGCATACCAGAAAAATTGGTATACCAGCAGGGTCTACACTAGCTTTTTAGCAACCAATTTTGCTAGTATACCAGAAATATTGGCTAATGTAGACCCTGTGTTAGGAGATCGAAAAATGATAATACGTTAGATAGCTGACATTGTGGCCATGTGAATATGAAAAAGCTATTTGCCGAGAATTTTTCACATTAATCTCTGTGTGAAAATTACCTGTCTTCAAACTTGAAGGTGATAGAAGATTTGTATTGAATTCGAATATGCCTATTTTGAGAGATAAGAGAAATTGTATTATCCGAAAGCGATAAAAAAGTTGGGAATATGTTTGATCAAGGGCAACATCGATCTTGCAGGAGATTAAAATAAAGTATACTTAAAATATAAACATATATTTTCTTTTTGTTAAGAACATTTTAATACACCTAGTATATAGAATAAAAAACTAGTCTACAATATCTTGCATAGAATATGTGTAAGATTATATTCATATGAAGTTTCACCTTATATAGTGTTCTCTAGTTTATGATATATAGAAGGAAAGATATCCTTGTTATAAAGTTCACCATAAAAAAAAGGGCATCAAATTTTCACTATACTCTTTCATATACGAATATATATGTACATCTGCATGGAATAGATATGCAATGAATAGATTCAAAAATGAAATATACTCCTTGATACAAGGATATATTCTATTATAGAGAAGTAAACGATTATATTAAAATATGTGGGGAACTATAGAGTGAAATGACACCTTTAACAAAATCAAAAGACTTTTCATCGTAACTCATGTAACATTCTTGTAATTTGATATTAAACAAACTGCGTGTTATTCTAATTTTTGGGAGCAATATTTTTTTTTTTTGAAAAATTTTAATTAAGTTCTAAGATTTTTAGTTTTAATATCAAAGTTATGTATTTGGTTTTCTTTTCCCCATTAATGGGAATATAATTTGGTGTAGATTTTCCAGCTTGAGAGTTTCATTAATTGTATGTTCAGAAAACGGATTTTAAAAGAATGTATCCACAATCAATCATAAACACATCATTCGATTTGAAAGAAATTTGGTGAGTTCATTGGTTGTTTATAGAAATATATTCCTATTGAAGTTGATGAAAATAAAAGTAAATTTTCAAGTAATTTTTACTAAATTCTGTATCAGGATTTATGTGTTGAGGGCCGGTTAATGTAAAATATAAAAAAGGACGCAAAATTTAATCATATCACAAGAAATTTAGTTGCATATTTTTCGAAAGAATTAATTAGAATAAAGTTTTGTATTTGTTTAACTGCACTTTCAAAATTAGTGGCATTTGCAGATAGACTAAAAGTGTCGAGTACATTTTTTTTTTGTTATGTACTTGCTGACTTTATTGAAAACTTACAGTACTTTATATCTGTGGTACTAAAAGTTCTCACAACATTGTATAATATGGAGGTGGAACCAATATGGCTCATAAAATTACCTTTTCAAATCTGTAAGCTTATTTTGTGTATTACTCTGAAATTAAACAATTAAAAAATATTTTCTTTGGTATTATTGAATAGCATTTTTTAGAAGCTTTTCAATGATCTCACAAGGATTGTGCTAAACATTAATACCCAAAGTATAAAAACTTTCCTTTAGAGTAATTTTAAATATTAATATTTTATACAAAACAGTTCTTATCCATGCAAATCCGAAAAATGCCTAAAGTCTATTCTACAGTATTTGAAAAACAGTTGTATTGCTGCTCCTCACGACCAAAAAGTTGTCGACCAATTTGAACCATTTTTGTAGTATAACATGATTGATTGATTATATAAATACACTTTTTACCTTAACTATGCAGAGAGTATGTTTTAAAACACTTGGGGACCTACTGTAATATGAAAATTATAACAAACTTTAGACCTAAACCGAATCAAGAGAATTACAAATTTCCTGGATAATTGAAAATTTGCAAACTTTTATTGTGAAATCTTAAATATACAAAATAATATAATATTTTTAAATTTTAATGTTTTATTTGGTCTATTAAGTTAAAAATAGATTATTAAAAATGAAGTTTATGAATTTATTATTAGTTCTCTAATCAGGTTGAATATATAATTCTTAATTTTAAAATAAACTTAAAAAATATATAAATATAATTAAGAAAAAACAGAAAAAAAAGCTGAGAAAAACAAAGAGGATAGAATCACATGTATTTTGAATTCAATTTATTGACATATGTTTTGAAATAGAAGGCGAAAAAGAAAGATAAGGTATACGAGGTGTGCTATGAAAGTATATTCAAGTCTTTCTCAACGTGGTGGTATGGAAAATTAGAAAGAAAATGGATTTAAATTTAAGTACAAATATGTTAAGATGAAGCAAAATATTTAATTTGAAGTACAACAAGTGTTAATATTTAGTGTATCTCATCCTTAGCATAGGAACTACGAGCAAAGTGATTCTCGTGTGTATACACATATTGTGTTGAAGCATTTATCTGCATAATTGTCTCTTTCATACACACTTGGTTGTCTATTTTTCAATGATTTGTGGACTGTCAGTTGTTTTTTACAACCCATTACATATATTTAATGGGATAAGTTTTTAAATTAATGAAATTTTAATTCAACAGTTCAATATTTTGTTTTAATTTTAATTAATACACTTTGATGAAAGGTGAATCAATTCGAAGAAGCTGAATCGATTTTATTTTGATTATTATCTAACGTTTTCGCTTCGATAAAAATGAAATTCGATTTTTTAACAATAATTTAATTTTCTTTTTGACACATCAAAATTAATTCAGATTTTTAACAACTTGTCGTTTTATTGTTGAAAATGTCAACGGGAATTCGACTACTGGTCACCTTAGCTGCAAGATTTCATAATGCAAAGTTTATATATTTGCTTCACTCTTTATACTAAAGATACAACGGATATATTTCTCAATACTTTATAGTTACACCTTGTTCAGAATCTTTTTTTTAAAAATAACTTAGAATATGAAACTCAGAACATGTTTCATCGTCTTTCACTCATTGGCAAACATAAGATTATTTTAAAAATAGAAATTTTCATACTTTCTGAACAGATTTTTCTTAAAGTGTGATCTTCTAACATTTTCACACACATTACACATTCATCATATATTCGTATATCAAATTTATTTTATTTTTAATATAACATTTGATCATGTGAATAAAATGTATACAAAAATTTTCAATTATTTTGTTTAATACAAATTTGTATAAATTTTGAAATTGATATCTTTATATGAGAAAAAACAAAAACTTAAATCATTTGATCCATTCTCTATTTCGTAAATGAACAAATAATAATGTATTTCATTGAATATTAATTTATTAAGGCACTTGAAGGAGATATAAACTATGAAACTACTATCTCTAATGGCTAAAATTGATTAGTTCTTGTAAAAAAAAGAGAAAAACCAGTTAAATATTTTATATCGTTAAATTTGAATGAATAAAATCGTAACTTAAATACCTTTAGAAAAAGTTAGAATCTATAAAAATTTATGAGAATTTGAATAGTACGAGCATATGGACAGGTATAGAAGTTAAAAATATTCGTTGGAATTAGGCGAAAAGTTCAAAAAATTGTTTTGGATTGAAGAAGTTAAGTTTTGGGCGACTATAATCTCTGTTTTAGCAAATTCGATTGATAATAAGAACTAAAAAAACAAAAACATATTTGTTTTATTATCCTAAAATTATACTAAAATTTATATTCTTATTCTTATATGCTTTCAGGATTTCGCTGAAACCGCTATGAATGAACTTTTAGGCTGGTACGGTTATGATAATGTTGATCGAATTGATTTATCAGTAAAACCAACAAGAATAATGACATCAACAACACTTAATTCTAATAAAGACATAAAACACAATGAAAATGATATAAATGGAAATCGAAATATTTATCGAGATGATAGTATAACATCAGAACAAGAAAGTTCTAGAGAAGATTCGAAAAGTCCTGGATCAACAAAAAATAGTGATAAACTTGGTAAGAATTTCTTCTATTAATTAGGAGACCTTTATAAGATCGCTCTCTGGTTTTGATAGATATGTTTCGTCCTCCGTATTGATAATAAAAACTCAGCAATTTTACAATAATTATTTATCTTAAAAGTATTTTTTTTCTAGCTTTTAATCTTCCATTTCTATTTGTTTGTGGTTTGACCAAAAGAATATTTAAAAAAGGGATAATTATTACAATTTATACCAGACTGCAACTCCATTGTATCTATTCACAACTATTCATATAATGATTTTTTATCCTTATTTTTGATGATTTCGGTCATTACTGAAATAGGGAAAAATAATACACAGAAGAGGGAACAGAAAAAAAAAAATATCCAGTGAAAATCTGATATCATCGAATCGAATCCATACATAATTATGTATCGTAGATATCCAATTTATTTGTTTTTTTTTTTTTAAATTTAATGAGATTAATATGGCAGCAGACAAAAAAAAATAACAAAATTGAATATCGTTAGATTGGTATCGAATAATTTTTATAAAAACAACAAACTAGAGAAAAATCCTCATTTAATATTTCTGTTAAAAAAGTTTAAAATCATATTTGTTGGATATTTCTTTAGCTTTTTGTGTTTTAAGTTTTCATTTGCGTTTTGAAAATTTTCGAATAAGGATTTGTCTATTTAGTCATCATTTATTACTGACGCTACAACCCTATACAGGTCAGTACTCTCTTTGTCGCACTCATAAAACTTTATTTTTCCTGACGGTTTTCAAAACTCGTGTCTTAGGACTAACTTAATTGGCGCCTTTAATCCTTTGCAATATCCGCTTGCTTGGTCGGATTCCTCATACTCTCGGATGTAGTTGAATATTCGACTACATGTTTAATGATTATTGGCTCTGGTTACTTCAGTTGTTTCTGCTTTATGACAGGGACAAGGACAAACTGTAGATTTAATATGTTTTTCCTACCTATCTTCTAGTAGCTTAGGCATCAAACATAGATTTATACTAAACTCCTTCTATAGATGTAAATATTTTTATATTACATAAACACAATTTTTTCTAGTCTACCAAATTACTAATTCTGCATAAATTTTTAATGAAAACCTTCTAATATTATGGAAAACTTTCGAAAAGATTTCATAACAAATTTGTATAATATCAATTTTGGCCATTTAGTTAATATACTATAATATCTTGGACTTTAATAGAATAGAAGATTTAACCCAACAAATTTATATTACCCAAAATAGGATTTTATATGTCTTCTAAACAAATTCATTATCGAAGCAGCACAACGTTTTAATTCTATACAAAATTGAATATCAATTTCAAAAATATTATTTTAGATGGCTTTAGTATATTTCGGGTCGAGATAATTTCTTTGAAAAATATGGAATTAAATAAAGTTTACCATCCTTGAATAAATATATAATAAATTAATTGGAAATAATTTGCTATAATATAAATATATAGTATAACAGATAGAGAAGACATTTGAAGCTGTAGAGGGTCAGATCAGTTGTTGATAGTTCCTTTAAAATAGCAAACTGCTTCTCAAATGCACATATTTTCA
This sequence comes from Xylophagus ater, assembly GCA_963422695.1. NCBI lineage: Eukaryota > Metazoa > Arthropoda > Insecta > Diptera > Xylophagidae > Xylophagus > Xylophagus ater. The sequence continues at coordinate 62,561,341 of OY730478.1, read as the reverse complement.
ATATATTTAGAATATTTATAATACATATTTTTTTTTAGATTATATTCTAATTAAAAATTATTATATAATTTCAGAAACCCATTGCGGTTGGTGTCGTCGACTTGTACCACAAAATTCACCCGAATTTCTAACAACACCGGATGGACCAAGATATTGTTCCGAATCATGTTTTGCCCAAAGTCGGCGAGCATCATTTAAACGTGCACGTACCTGTGATTGGTGCCGTCATGTAAGACATGCCGTTAGCTATGTAGATTTTCAAGATGGTGCTTCACAATTACAATTTTGTTCGGATAAATGTTTAAATCAATATAAAATGCAAATATTTTGTAAAGAAACACAAGCCCACCTAGATATGAATCCACATTTAAAAGAGAAATGTTCTGAAAGTAGTGGTGGTTTGATAACACCAGATCTATGGTTAAAAAATTGCCAAAGCCGTTCAGCATCTCCAACATCTGAATTATCCAGATCTCCAACGCCAACACAAAATAGTACTAATACTAGCAATAATAATAATAATAATAATAATAATAATAATAATAATAATAATCATATTAACAATAGTACTAATAGTAATTGTACTGTGTCACAACAACAACAACTAATTCATAAACCAATAATTTCTGTAGCGCCAGCATCAAAATTGATGTCACGAAATCCATCAAACTTATGTAATTCAAGACAGTCACCGAAACACAGTCGAAAAAGACGTGCCACTAGACTTCAAATTGGTCACAACAATATCAATAATAGTAGTTTAGTTAATAATTTAAATAGTCATAATAATAAAGGGAAAATCTTAATAAATAATTTAACAAATGTTCCTTCAGTAAATCCATCAGTACCACCGCCTCCAGCGCCGTCATCATCTAAACCATATACCTTTACAAATGCACAAGATTTGCGATTACATGCTCCGAACTTAGGAAATATTGATCCGAATCATCATTCTCAAGGACGTTCAAATCTTTCAAGATTTCCGCCGCCATTTTTTTCATCACCACCACCACCGTCACATAGTAATTATCCGATACGTCCTTTTATGACTCCGCATCATCCACATGCACGTTTAATGGATCTGCCATCGACACAAACATTATTACCATCAGATATTATGGGATTATCATCATTTTTTGGAACTCCACCGCCACCTGTTACTGTGATGGTTCCTTATCCAATTATAGTTCCTTTACCAATTCCCATACCAATACCATTACCAATAACAGATTTCTTAAAGGCAGCAGCAAAAATTGAGCTAAAAACTGATATTAATGAAAATAACAATAATAATAACAATAATAATAATAAAAATAATAATAATGATAATGATAATAATTTTATGAATGAACAAAGAAATGTATGCACTAGTATTCCAATTGATGAAGATACACTTCTAGAAGATGTTGATATCAATGAACCTTTGGATTTCACAAAATCTAAAACAAGAACAGACGATGCCGATGACAAGAGATCATCACCTAAAATAGCTGATGAAAATCATAATAAAAATATGGAAAATGATAATAGGAGTATAAATATTGTGTTAAATGAATCGATAATGGAAAATAAATCTGAGGAATTAGATGAAAGGGAAAGAGTTCCCAAATTTAAGATAACAAGACTACAAACAAAACGACTGATTACCAGAGAATCTGAAAACAGTCGACCTTTAAGGAAACGAAAACGAATTATTGACTGTGACTATATGAAAATATCCTCCAAAGATGACGAGGATAATTCTAAAGTGAAGAAATAAATTATTGGAGACGAAAATTTTGATTTAGATTTAGTTTAAAAAGCCTACAAAATTATTATTTCTTTTTTTTTTTTTTGTTTAGTTAGTAATTAAGAATTTATTTTATTGTTTTTTAGAATTTATAATTATTGTATTATTGTATATTATTAAAAAAATCAAATTTTTATTTTACTTTTTATTACTTTTCAATGAATTTTTGCTTTAAGAAGTCAATAAAAAATAAATAAAAAATTGATTTAAATTATTATTGTTAAAAAAAAAAACAAGCTGTATTATTTATTTTTGTTTAAATCTTATGGAATTTTCTTCTACCTTTTTTTTAATTGTAATTCAGGAATCAACTGGTTGGATGTTTCTTTCAGACAACGTACCTTGCCATTCAAGTTTGGAAACAGTCATTAATGGGACAATCTAGCATCTCTGTTGTGACTAGGACCCCTACTTTCCAATGTTAAATCCCATTCCGAATATTTGGTCAAAAATCAAGCTCGAAACTAAAAACAGTATTCGAGTCAACAACACTACAGGGCGTCACAATTTCATAAAATCAACAAATAAAAATAGGTCCAAACACTAATGTTTGATCGGATAAAAAATTGGTTTATCCCATCATCGGTGGAATACTATATATGACACCAATTCGGAATACCTGCCAGTAACGTCTTGTTTTCTTTCAGTATATAAACAATTACTTTAACTATATCAAAAGTTTTAAAATAAATAAATTAGAAAAAGAAACACCTTCAATTTAACCATAATAAAATATATTTTCATCTTTTCAATTATTTAAAAAGAGATATAAAATAAATAAATGCAAAACTTTTGTATTTATGTATATAATGAAAGGAATTTAATTATACAAGTCCCAAAGTGTTACTTGTCCATCAGTGCCACCAGCTGCCATAATTGGTGCATTCCACATAGATACTTTGGCGGTTGAATAAGCGATGTCCATAACACCGCCATTTTTATGTTCAGTAAGTACAGCAAGCGGTCGAAGACTTTTCCATGAGAATATACGTATCCGGCTATCCCAACCACCAGACACAAAAACTTTTTGATCCGCACGAATACGAATACAATTGATACCGGCATTTTTAATACAAATATCTGGTTTCTTGTCGATTTTAAAGGTTTGTCTTTGGAAAGAAAATACTTCAAGTTTATCTGTTGGGCCACCGCAGATACCACGATTTGTAATAGGATCATAGTCAATCGACAACGGACATTTCTGGAACTGTTCTTGGCTTATGACCTTAGAACTTTTCAAATCCCACATAAGTACGTTACCAGATTCATAACCAGCGATAACAAAGTATTGTCCGTTAATATTTATGAATTTAAAACATGATACTGTTCCCACTGCCGCTGATATGTCCGGTTTTAAAGTTTGTTGAATTTGAAAATCATCCGCACTAACAAGACATATTCCATTTTCATTTTGCGGAATACATAACAAATCTTTTTCTGGTATAAATTGTGTTCGACAAAATGCCGGATGATTTGCGACAAGAGTTTCTTTTAGCACATATCCCGAATTCGTTACAGACCAGCATTTTACAGTTCCACCTTTTTCTTGTGATATCAAATTTTCATCGGAATGATGTAGAGAAGTTATTGGATTAGATTTGCTTGCTTCGAAATGTAGCGGCGAACGGTTTGTCTAAAATAAAATGACACGTAATCAAAATATAGAAATAGAAATTACGATTCTAAAATTTATTTTATTCTTACCTGAAGATCCCATAAATAGACAGAACCTTTTGCAGTGCCAGCAAGCAGTCTTTCGTTTTGATGAAAACAAATTGAATTAATTGGCCCCATTTCAGAGCGTAAATTAAAAACTGGATCTGGAGGAAGAACAGCCATTACGAAATGATTTAAAACAATTACGGTATATTTCAATTTAGAATATCATTAACATTTGGAACACAATATCTTTTGAAATTAATAGGTATTAATAATAAAATTTAAACAAATTAAAAAGAAAGTGGCACTGATTTCGTTTGTTGTTTTTGAGAAGAAATTTTCATCTGAAAATCAGCTGATAGGAGAAATTCGAATCAGCTGTTTTCGAAAATAGGTTTGGAATTGACATTTAAAAAGATTAAATTTTCTTTCCAGTGATTCTAGCGCCCCCACGTAAATAGAGTAATTCAGTACATTAACTAAATTCAAGAAAGCTGAATTCTATAGTATATTTTGTAAAATAAAGATGGCAGTGTATGTAGTAAAGGAAATTTCTTAACCGTTAAAATTTTGAATTTAAAAAAAAAATGAAATATAAACTTCTGGTTTTGGTTTTAAATAAAATAGTTAAGTTGTGTATGTTAAATATTTTTTGAAGTAAAATAAATAGTTAAGTAAAGTTGTAAAACATAAAAATAGAAATATTATACATTGAAATTCGTGTAAATAACCAATTTCGAATAAAACAAGAGTTCTGAGACGGTATTCAACTTTTAATTTTTAAATAATGTACACCTCTAATTTATTTTGAATAATTTTGATTATTAGACTAATGTTTAGTTTGAGTATTTATTTGTCGTCATTTTAAGGTAATTGAGTATCTTTGAGGCTAAATTTTACTTTTGCATTAATATTTTATTTTATTTTTCTTTAAATAGCGCATTTTGAATTATTGCTTTTTATTTTTTTGTCGTATATTAATAAAAGTTTAAAAAACAAATAAAACCGATTTTCTAATATATTACCTCTGGCTAAAAACACTTTGAATATAATTAATTTCAGCTTGTTCCATTATTACTTTGAGACACTGGCTACGTTTACACCGAGACTTAAAAAGAGACTTAAGTGCTTAGGTCGACCTAAATATGACGGTGTAAACACGTCCAAAGTAACTTAGGTTAGGTCACTTAAATTGCAGACTTACCTTAAATTTAAATCGACTTAAGAACTTTTGACAGATAACAGCTGATTTCTTGATATCTATAAATGTTCACATATGACGTTGTTTTAGACTTAGGTCTAGTACGGTGTAAACACGTCTGACCCAAACCTAACTTTTAGTTAGGTGACCTAAAAATTTGTAGGTGTAAACGTAGCCTATGATAATGTCACCACCAAAATTGTAAAAACTTCAGCTTCTAGGTTAGCAGACCCGCTTACAAGAATTATTAATAACATATTTCCGTATTTCCAAATTCTCTAAAAACGGCTAAACGGCTGTTTAAAGGTGGAACTAGGAATGATGTTAAAAACTATTCCAAAAAGTTGAGAAGGCCTTTACAAGATCAAATAATTAATGTTTTAATATAAAATGACACTATTGAAATCAATCAATTTGGGTTTATACCACAATCAATTATTTTTTTTTGTGGTGTTCCACAGAAGGAAGAGAAGTCCGCAGTCAGGCTCAAACGATGGCGGAATCATGATTTCGAAGAATGTTTTCATTATATGAAACTAACTAACTTTTGAATTAACTGATGAAAATGGTATTGACCTAGAATAATCTTAAATTTGATTTTCCCATTACTTTTGTCCTTATTATAAAAGTAAAAACTGTTGTGGGAGTTAAAAATTCGCGTTCATAATCTATTCACTTTCATTTCATATATTGTATTATTTTCCTTAAAACTATAATAAATATTTCTTTGTTATGGCTTAAAACTTTCAGACTAGTATAATTTCTCTTTTGGACAATTATTGTAAAGTATTTCATTTGGAAAGGATTTCATCCTTTGCTAAATTGTTCATTTCAAGATAAATTTATTACAAAATATTAAATGCAACATTTTATCTTTATTTGCTAGTTTTTTTTTGTACGTCTTATAAAAATATAATATATTAAAGTTATTCAAGTGCGGACATTGTTTTTATATGAAAAAATTTTATATTTGTGTTTCATTAGATTAGTTTTCTTGCGAAAATACAAACATATAAATTTTCATTTATTTTTTTAAATATACGTACTTTTGTTTTTCGTATACATCTTTATTATGAATATTAATATTATTTAATAATTTTATAATAAATATTAATAATAAATCTATATATGTTAAGACCAAACGATACGGGTCCACCCAAAAGGTGGTACTTTCTCAGAACGCTGAAATTTTAAAATGTTTTTATTTGACAAACTTGTACACGATATAATAAGGTTTGAAAAGGTCTTAAGAAAGCAGACAAAACGTTTTGGCAGTAATTACTATAAGGTCCTAAATCTTATAAGATAAAATTTATATAAATTTAGCAATGAGTGTCATGTGCTGATGAAAAGATGATATAGGTCCAAAAATTGAAGATAGCGTATTGGGCAAGTCTTCTTTCCTTTTAGAGCATTTTTTTTACGTGTTGATGACTAAGATGTCCCACCAATTTACAAGAGTACATGGAAAAGATGTGAAAAACGCGGGCATTTAAAAATTGGTCATTATTATGGCAAAAAACTTTAACTTTAACTACTACCGGAAAAGTCCTACATACATAATATTATTTTTGCTTAGCGGAGATAGGCTAAAACACGAGCAGTTTTAAATATTGTAGGATATTTTCAATGAGACTGCGAAAGTCTATCTTCTATACCTATAAAATTGAAATTCTGTTTGTTTGTTTGCGCATATCGGTTTATATCGTATGATTTCGACGATGATCGTATCATTTGATTAAAATTACACATTTGTGAAAAAACAGCTACAAAATATTTTCGTATGTATTCTTATATAGTTGTGTTTTGTTCAGCGGTAATTAAATAAATTCAGTTGAATATAAAGAAAATAAAGAAAACAAAACAAAACAAAAAATGTTGTTTACCGGATAACTTTACAATAAATCATTGAACATTTTTTAATAGTTTGTATACTGAATAAATTAATAAAAATCAATTTTTAATTATCAAGGGGCATGTAGAGTCCAGGGACCGACCCCAGCAACGCCGCAGAATTCAGCTAGTAGATAATAATATATCATATGGAAGACAAAATCTTATTAAATCATTTTTAAACTACTTCAAACTTCTTGTTGATATTCAAATTATTTATAATTTTTTTTTATCATGATTTATTACGAAAAAAAAAATTAACTTCGACATAAATTACTTTTTTTTCGCATAATATTCCTGAAGTGATAAAAATTTCCGTTAATTTACGAATCACATACTTTCAACAGGTATGCCTTGATTCTTATATATTAACTTTTTTACACGCAATTTCAATGTATTTCCATTTATTTATATTATATCCTTATAGTATAATATCCTTGAAAAAGGAAAACCGAAAAAAAGAAAATAATTTCAGTTAACTTTTACTTCCCGATTGCAATTCACTGTCATGTTACTCTGAAAGTCATTATTTTTAATTTACCGCAACGAAGAGTAATGTCATGTAAATTTTTCAAATCAAGACAACGCCAAACTAAATAAAGTCGTAGGTTGTGGTTACGGGCTTTTTTTATAGGATAAAAGGAAAATGACTGTGTCGACATTATCAAGAAGAGAGTATCTTATAAAGAAAAATAAAGTACCCAAGTAGGTATATATCGGAAAATTTTAGTGTCTTACATATATTGTAGAATATTTGGAGTTAGTAGTATCTTAAAATGCTTCTCTGTTTCATGACCTTATAAACCTTTTTATGTTAAACAATATAATTTTGAAAATTAATTTGTTTTAAGTCATTGGATAAAATTTGCATACAGTGTTCCGGATAAACTAAAAAACTATTGAACCGATTTTCAATAAAATTGGATCGTATATGGAGGATACGCGGGTTACGGAATATACTGCCTCCAGTCGCTAGGAGTGCTGTGGGATTTCAAAAATAGAAAATCATTCCTAATTCGATCAGTGGTAGGTGGGTTTTCATGAAACTTGAACTGTATATTCAGGATAAGCCGGGTAGCGCAAGAGATTCACGAGAGAGACTCGAGCAATGCCACTAGTATCAACTAATAGAAGTATGTAATTATAACTTTTAAATATGTTTTTATCTACAAAGCATGAAACACTCGGTCTACGTAAAATACACGTGGAAAATACATAAAATTAAAAATCTCTAAGGAGTTTTTATTATGTAAAGGCCCTAATATTTACAATATAAATGAATACACATTTAATGAATGATACTATATAAAAATATATTTATATTATAGACATTCTAAATATATGACTTTAAGTTATTATTATTCATAATTTAGAAAATCTTATATATTTCTATGTTATATATAGAGAGTGACAAAAAAATCCGAATATGACAAGCAAAGCTTAATAGCATAACACCTTACACAAGGATACACAACTTTATTCGAGATCCTAAAGTTCCTATAGAGTATAGAAGACAGTAATATAATTAACATAACATTTCTTATAAATTTAATATTGAGGAATAAAATATGACAGTTTATCTTGTTGCCTTCTCTATAAAGAGGATTTATCACAATTAGATTTTAGATGAATTCTAAAAATTATATAATATAAATTTTCTTCAAAATTGATTGAAAATTTGATTTCGATAGAAGCTATATACATATATGTTAGTATATACTTTTATCCAACATGTAATGAGTACAATCAAAGTGTAAGTAATTCATAAGTTCGGAAATTTAAAGATTAAAATAATCGACCAATTAAACCAAAGTAGCTACAATTGCTTTGAGCTAATCACGATGTATGAGTAATTATAAAGTACCCAAAGCTAACGAATAAACAATTGCACCAATCAGAACAAAGTAGTAAAAAAATATGAAATTCCCGTTGCAGTAAGTGCAAAAGAGCACGAACAGTTTTCAAAGGCAAAATGAATCGAGAAGAGGGATAATTAGATTTCTTTAAAAAATCCGCGCTGGGCATATGACGTCACTCACTCTTATGAAATTTCTATCACTCTTACTGTTTTTCTGCCATACGCGATTGGTATATAAATGTATTTGTTTGTTTAAAATTTGAATTTGTAAAATTCTATCATATTTCTCTGTCACCCATACTTGTAATATGTAGTTCTATCTATGTTAGCAGTGGATAGGAAATTGTTTGAAAATTTATAGTCGAAATCGGTAAAAATGTTATCACGGTAGGTATAGGAAATTGGGATACTTTATAATGCGTACATCCAGCTAAGCAAGTGAGACTCAAAAATGATGAAAAAACAGTTTGACTAAATACATAATGCTTAAATTTTGGTTATTGAACAATCTGTTTTTACAGACTCAAAATTATGTGAGAGAGTGAATCTCTTTTTGTGAGTACTGAAATCAATCATTACGAGTAATTGATGATCGATTTTGATAAAATTCATACATATCCTGCTACTATACTTCAATAAGAAAGAAAAAGGAATTTTTTATGAAAAATTAAAATCTATGAAAATTTTAGTAGATAACATTTTCTTCGTAATCTTCTATAATTTATGGGAAAACTAAATTTGAATAATTATGTCAAGGAAAGTTTGTGGGTGGCTTCTCATACTATGAATATCTTTTTAAGTCGATTTAATCGAACTATCAATCGTAAATCGAAGACCACAGTATTTTTTATCTTGCGGTATTGTCATAATATGTACTTTCAACGACGAAATGGCATTTTTTTTTTTTTTTTGGAATAAATTTACTATTATGAACGCTATTATTTCTATGCGAACGGAAGAAATCAGTTTCTTTATAATAACGTTAAGATTTTCTTCTTACAAAAATATAAACATTTTTATAATATTTTGATTTTTATCGGATTTGCATTCTTGTTTATTCTTATTTTTTTGGTTTGTACGACGCTATAGAAATTGGTTATATGTACTTTATCCGTGTCATAAAACAAGGGATGAATGTTTACCCGTAAATACAATTTAAGAAGTCCTTTTATATTACTTCTGAACTATTTGGGATGGATAGTATTCATTTCGGTTTCTTCTTTTATTATCTAAAAACTAAAGTACTTATGCTATTCACAGTATTACTCTATTTTTTTTTTTTTTTTTGACAACAATGACAAACATGTGGATTATTTCTGCACCATATAAGATAGGATTTATATTCGGTTTATATAGTCTTGAGAATCTCATAACAGGCTCTTGTTATTTTCTTTATAAAAAAAGGAAAGGAAGAAATAGGGAAATCTATATATACGATATAGTTTTAATTTGATTAAAGGTTATCAACCGGCTGATAGAGACTGGATTTTTATGATACATGACATATGATTTTGTTTTTGGGGGCGTTTCATTTTTATATTTGGAAAATATTTTCGAAAACATTTTTATATTCATAGAATTTATTTCTGAAGTCTTACGAGTATTGTACTTAGAAGGAAGTATTAATACCTTAAGGGATGATTTTTCTAGTTGTCCTGACAATATCCCTCCTCGTGATAATTTCTAAAAAAAAAAAGGTAATTTTCTTCTATTTTAGAAATCGTGGAAAACGAAAGTGTTTCCACAAATATAGAAAACTTCATTTATTATTTCGATTCATGAAAATTGAAGTAGAAGCGATATTGGTAGTGACTGGCCAATTGCAAAACTTTTCTGTATTATTTTCGAATGCATTCATGAATTCCTTTACTTTTACTGTAAACTCTTTTATATCTGCATTTCAATATGATTTCCGGAATGGTAGATCTATAGTCGCTAGTTTCGTGGAATTAGTCATTTTAAACTTGTACTTTAGAAAAAGGATAACAATGAGAACTGTATTACTACTGGCTTTTTACTAATTTTTTTCTATACTAAAATCTTCTCTCAAATCATGCTTTCGATAGTTCTTATGTAACCTAGACAATATTCGTGAATACCACGCTAATGTGTGTCAAAAGGCTTATTTAAAAATCGCGAGAGAAAAGAATTTCACATTTTCTTACCCCATATTTTCAGTCGGACTAACAAAAAAGTCCAATTTTTAGAGTCTCCACAAGACTTTTTTTTAAGTCCGACTAAAAATATGTCTTGAAATAAGTCCTGTGTAGTCGTGTGGTTAGTTCTTGAACATAGAACAATTTGATTCTGTTCCATAGGTCTGCGGATGATAGACGCATTTTTTAAATTTAAAATAATGAAAATTACATTAGAAACCTGGTTCTCTATTTTAATCTTCCTGCTTCATAACTATTTTTTCTTCACATACATGAAGTTAATACGACATTTTCGTCTACATGCTGCCCTGATAAAATATCTATACGGAATTGTTACGGGACACCACTATTTAAAATGGTAAGGGAATACCCATATAATATTTATATAATAATACCAACAAAAAAAAGAAGGATAAAGAATATTTTCTTATACAGAAAGAATTTTTGATAATAAAGTTTAAAAGAAGATTATTTTTAGATTTAATTCAGCTTGAAGCATTTGAAATAAGGAATAGCAGAGCAAACATATATATAAAGACGGTATTTATTTATGTATGAAAGCTTTTGTAATCATATTAAGAAGCCAGTTTTAACGTAATTTTAATCTTTAATGAGGTTTTATTATGAATATAGTCCTGTTTATCTGCTTTTTGAATACTTAAACAAATATACCAACAAAAATTTTGTATTTCATTAAAAAAAAGCGTACAAAAATAAAAGTTAGTATACTAAAAATTAAGCAATTATATTGCATTATTATAAATTTTATACTTAACGTTCCACATCCCTTGTCCATGCATAGCTGTGCTGAAACAGAACAGAACTTCGTTAAAGTTGGTACAAGGATAATTGAGAAGGAAAAAGTTCTAGCAAAAATAAAGCCCGCCCATAAGGTTATTTCGTTCTTTTTTCGATTAGGTTATCAGATATGCTTCGAAAATGAATACACCGATTTGAATGAAATTTTTAGAATAGATTTATGCTCTTAGAGTAAAATTGGTAATAGACCGATTTTAAGTTTCTATATTTATAAAAACTAATTTCGCTATATAATTTCAATAGCAATTGATTCAAATTCTTTTCAAATGGATCCAATATTGGTAAAATATAATATTCATATTTTTCCAAATTTTGATCCATAGTTTTAGCAACTTTTTAGAAAAATAATTTTTTACATACAACCGCCTACAACTTCTAAACATTAGGCAACAATTTATTTACATATATTTACATTTCTTTTGTGCTGGTGAAATATCAAATTTTTTTCTTTATGTTTTCGTAAAGAAAATTGTTATTTCTTTCATTATAATATTCGCTATTGAAACGCTTTAAGGCTGACATGAAGCTGACAAAAAAGAAACGGTTAAAAGTAAATGCTTTAATATCAAAAATTTCTTTTAAGAAAATTTTTGATCTATAAATGGAACATGCAAAGGAATTTTCTTGTAATATATTTAAGGATATTGTGTCAAAGATAAAAATCTTTTGAAGTGAATTAAAAAAAAAAAATCATCCAAAAATTCCTACGTATTAATATATAGTAAAAAAACTTACAAAGACGTCGTAAATTACCTAAAGATTTAAATATTCTAAATTCAATTTAATTCACAAATAAAACAATTTAAAAACAATGAAACTTTTCATATTCGTGTTTTACTTATAAAAATGTGTTCCCTTCACAGGTTTTTCACGGCTTGTGGAATAGAAGGTTTTGTTACTATGTCCTTTTTTAATTTCTGATACTCTCCACTCTAGTAGTATAAATGGTAGAAGACGCCAGTGTAAATAAGTTATATGGCAACAAAACAGGAACAAGCAGTATCAGCAATTTTTGGGTTTTTTTGACTACCTTCTAGTCGGTATCTTTTCCTAGAGGACTTCTTCAGTAGATAATGTAATGAACGTCAACAAAAATCAAAAAATATTACCTCAACGCTAAACAGTCACATAAATCCCAATTTGTCATGACTTAAAAATCGTTCATATTTTCTTTGGAAAATTATCTAATAATTTTTATTTTAGTATTTTCAGGAAGTTTAGAAATTTATCGAATATTCGAGTAGAATACAGAATATTCAATGTTAATCATGCTTAAATTTTAGTAGGATCGAATTTTCTATTTCACTACTATAAATTATGTCCGGAAAAAAAACTGCTCCGTAATTTCATTTCAATCAGCGATATTTTCATTTATTCAAAACAAAAAAAGAAAACCTTCTTCAACCGAATTTATTTATTACAATTGAAATTGTAGAACACTTTTCTTTTGTTGGATCCTTTACCGGATATAATCCGACCAATTCAGTCCATCTCTGTTTTGTATCCACAAAACTAAACTGTGTACGTACACATATTTCTATATAGAATTTTTATTGATAAAATTTTCATATGTGAAAGGAATTAAGAAATGCTCTTACACTCAATTTTGTTAACATTTCAAAGTATAAAGTTTTATTCTTATGACGTCATGTTTCCACAGCATTATCATACAAGACAGTATCCCCCAAAAAAAAAAACAAAAAGAAAAAAAGATATACCTTATGAATGCAAATGACCCAAAAATATGGACGTCATTGGAATACGAAATTATCTAATATATAATACAGTCATGTAAAGAATAGGAACCATTTCCATGGAAATATATCATGTTATCCTTATGTACAAAAGATAGCATAGGAGCAGCATATGGGAAGTGAGAAGAATGGTACACGTTAGTCTGGGAATATATCTAATATAATAATGTGCGGAAGAATGACATGCATAGGAGTTTCGGTAAAAATGATGGAATATATATTTTGAGGTAGAAGCAAATTAGAAACAAATATTCTATAGAGATTTTGGATTTATAAGAACGTGACATTTTATATGGCTCTATGGTTACGTGCAATCATCTGATTTTGATATGCCGATACTTAAGCATTTTCTCGGTTATATTATGTAGAAAGTTTTTCGGAATTTTTCTTTTTAATATATAATAAATTATTTTAATATTATGTGGCTGTAAGTGAAACATTGCAAAAGCAATTTTTTTCTGACCCAACAAAATCATAAATGATATTTCAACAATTTTTGGTGTACATTTTTGTAAAGTTTTTCGGTATATAGGGATATTTTAGATCTGAGCCATATTGTGTAGGTTTTCTGTAAACGAATTTATTCAGAATTAATTTTTTTATATGAAATTCTTAGAATCAAAAACTAATTTTCAAAATCTAAATTCCATTCTGATATCTTGTCTAAGCCATTTGTCTTTAAAATTCTAATCAATTTAACTTTTAAACATAAATCATTTTGTCTTGAAATTTGTATTAAGAACCATTTTTTTGAAAATGTCCACAATTTCTGTATATTTTTCATTGAAAAACACAAAAAAAAAAAATGATAAAAGAAGAAAAACAGATCAACAAAACCTTCAACAATTTCCGTACATTTTGTGAAGAGGAGACAAAAACTTTAAGGACACATGACATATGTAGGCCAAAAGGTTATAATTTGGTCATGCTTTACTTATCCTTTTCCAAAATTTACATCTATTAGAAAATCTTATATTTTAATGTAAAATTGGCACAAAACTACAGAAAACAATATTCTGTGATTTTATATAAATATTAAATTCTCAAGAATTCGCAATAGAAAGGATTTGTCTTGTAATTTCTTCAACTATTTTTATTAAAATAGAATTTTGAATTTCTGTCGTAGTTGAACTTTCGTTAAAGTCTGAGAAAGAAAAGAATCATAATTTTTGATTGCAGTCCTTTCTTCAAGTATTTCGATCTGTATTTATTATGATACTATATATAAGCTAGGTATAGGTTAAAAGGGTTACAACTGTTGCGCTCTTTTCGATTTTTATGAAAACTTTTTGTAATGTACATGTAAGGGACGAATAAACGAGATCTTGATAACATTTACTTGATATTTAATACTGGTCCTTTTATTAGCCAAATAGAACACTTTATTTAGATGGAAAAAATATTGAATATAGAAAAATGTTGGGATGGTAAAGATGTATAAAGGTTTCAGGTTGTTTTTCTGAACTTTGACCAAATTTTTGGCTAAAAATAGAAAAGGTGTTTTTTTTTTTTCTACAGGATTAAAGTTGTTTAATCTAGTGAAGTTCAAAATTTTCTTAAAATAAGATTCTATCAGTTCTGTAAAAGGTGAAAGAAAAATATGAAAATTTTCTTTTTACGGAAACAGTACTTACACATATACTTTACGGTGTGTACTTATAATGCCTTTTTGATATCTCATCAGGCCAATATATAAACGATGGTGACGTCTTAAATTCCAGCTTGTGAAATAGGGAAATAACTACTAAACGAAAGTATTAGAGGAGAAAAATACGTTTCTAATTCAAATTACATTAATTATGTCTTTTGGCCTAATGGAAAATTGGAAAAATCACTTATTTTCACTACTTTTGTGTTTATTCGGCTCTGGAATTTATTGCATTTTCTATTCCAAAATGGCACGTTTTCTTGTTATCCGATTAGACTGAAATTTGACATACTTGTAGATTACATATTCATCAAATGAAACCACAGATGAAAATAAAATAAAGTCTCCACATACAACTTAGTACCACCCTAGTTTATAGACTACACTGTTTCAAAATTGTCGGTATTATGGATCAGGCATTTCTTCCAGCCAAGATCGTTCAAGTGGTACTTGTCGTTTGCCTGAAGCAATTAATACAAAATAACCAGAATTATTGTAAAAACAATTTTTGCACCACTAATAATCGCTTCAAAATCACTGCTCGTACGTGATTTCTTGGTCAACAATTCAACACATACAATTTCACAAACATAAAGTTCACTTGATAGTGGACTATGTGACTTTACTCTTTCGTAACGCAAATATTCGTCGACACTGTTTTCAGTCGGTTAAAACGATATAAGGAAAATCGCTAAAGCAGCTAAAGGCTACACTATTGAATTCGGGGACTGGTATCCTCTCAGGGGATTACTTCAAGACGAATCGACTGGCATCGACTGATAAGGATTGTTTCGTGAAACTTGACATTATTTGAAAATATAGCTTAAGTCCTTTGATCTTAAAAGGTCAAAAGTTAATACAATATCGTATCAAAATACGCTTAATTTTTACTCTGAACTCCCAGAAATTCTTATGTTAATTAATTTCCTAGAAAATATATGATCTGATAGGCATCAACAACTATCACTTTGGGAATATATCCTTTTTCATAATTTAATTCATTTCATAATAAAAAATATATTTTATTTGTCATAGAAAATTCTTCTCAGAAGAAATATAATTCTTTTTAATTATTTAACATTGTTTTATTTCATTTTAGTCGAAATAATTGAATATAATGAATTTATTGTATTTATTATTTTAACATGAAATGTTTAATGTTTCATTTAATAATATAATAAGGATGTGTTCATTTAGAATCAATGTTTGTTAACATGTCAGACATTAGTAAAATTTACGAGAAAATTAAACTACGTGAAGTTCAGATCTGCCAATTAATTAAGTAATTTTGAGCAACATTTTATAGAGTTAGTTCTTTAACAAAAAAAAAAATGTTATTTAAAATATTTAGTCGAAACTGGTAATAGTGTTGCCAGATATGCGCCCCTTTTTATTCTTGTGTAAACATACCTTTAGTTAGAGAGACGTGGAAACAACACAACAATAATATATACTCAAATCGGTAAAGGTGTGTATTAAAAGTCGTAAAGCTATTCATTTAATTTACTTTATTTAATTGAAATTAATTGAAACAATGACAAAATATAAAGTAAAAATAATTAATCACAATTTTCTGTTCTAATATACCTATATGTGTGTGTGTATTATGTAAAATGTATAAGAAAAGGGCTTAATTTCTTTGTTGTTTTTTATTTTATTTTTAATGGTAAATGTGTACATATTTAACATTGTTTTTACACAGGTAATAGAGCTATGTTAAAGTGTTTTTTTATGTTACGTGTTGCTTTCAAATACTGTGTAAACAGAAAATTTCTAGTTATTGTTGTGCTTTACAAAATTACGGATTGGGCAAAAATTTACTATATCGGCTATTATTTTGGTTTGGTTCGATTTCGACGGTTCATATTTGACTAAACCATAGACTAATAATAAAGATTTCCAACGACTGTGCATTCAACTGATTGTTTTTGTACAGTGATATCCCGGTACAATATAGATTCATCTCTTTCTTTTACATTAAACTTCTTTTCATCCATTCTTCTTTAAGTTCACCTACAACAACAATACTGAACATCACTCTGGTCATTTGGCTTGGACATCTAGGTCAAAGTGTAACTAATGCTAAAGTATGGAAAGCTAGCGAAGTAGCCAGAATAAGCAAAAACACGTGAGAAACTCTTAAAAACCTTATGTTTCTTATAGTATTTGTGCATTGCATATAAATTTCAACACGTGCTTCTTTGCTAAGATTATATTTCTCTTTCACCCATACGTATAATATGTAGCTATCTATGTCAGCAGTGGATAGAAAATTGTTTGAGAAAGAACAGGCAAATTTTAAAAAACGGCGGTACGGTAAGGAGCTTTCCATACTTTAGCATTAGTTACACTTTGATCTAGGTATAATAAATTATGACTAAACTTTAGAATTTTATGAAGCTCTGTGCAGTCCAAAAACGTGTTGTTTTCGTTTATCAAAATGGATCTTCGTTTTTGGTGGTCATCATTGTGAGTGAAGAAGTATATTTTATTCTCAATAGCTCTTTAAATAAACAGAACAGTCACAATTTATACACGAACGTCTTTACCTTCACGTAGAACTAGTGTTATCGGGCAATATTTTTTTGAGATTCTGCCAAAACAGCTATTAGATCCGATCGATAGCGATCGCAACCAAGATTTCATTTAGAACTTCTTATGCTGGCACCTGATTTTTGTACTTAAAGAATCTATGCCAAAGTTGCTCAATGTAATATCTTAAGCAGTATTTAGTTTGGAAACGTACAAGAATATCGTTGAAAACTAATTTTTGACCGCCCTATATAATTTTGACTTTCGGTAGAGCGCGCGTGTATTTTGGTGAAACGTGAAAAAAAATATATTCTATTTATTTTGAATAAAATTGTTCTTGGCAAATATGATAAACAGTCTTTTATATAAATAATTATATAAATAGTAATTAGCATTAATTAGAAGGAATCCCTTTAGTCTGAAAATAATACATTTTTTGTTTTTTTTTTTTAGTAAAGGCGGTGAGAAAATTAATGTTTCAAGATGAAATTTAATATGGTTTTTTTGTTTTGTAAACATTTCTTAAAGCATATTTCTCTAGGAAAAATATTTTGCATAACACATTTTCTTTTTCTATTATAGTTCTATTATAATTAATTGAATAATATAGTTTTGAAGATGAAAACAAAGTGTTTTTGTGTACAGTAGAAATTAATTATGGTTTGAAAGGAGTTATTTTAATTTCAATGCTTTCAGTATCAGTTTATCTTCGTTTTTGATATCAGATTTATAATTAAAAAATAATAATATACAAAAATTAAACAACATTTTTATATTTTTTAAAGAAATTCTTTTTTGTTTGTTTTATAATGGAATAAAGTGAAAAAGTTATTATAATATTTTCCCACACTTTTTTTTTTTCAGTAAATGAATGAAAAAGAACACATAAAACCATTTTAATTGAAAATAAATTAAAATATTATATTAAATTTAAGAAGAAATTCTCTACTAAAGATTGGTAAACAAAATACAGTGTGTGGCATTACGTACAGAACTAACTAACTAGCTCAAGAGTCCTTATAAACAAACAGAAGCGAAAATATTTACAAATTGCTCAGCTACAATTAAACTATCACTAAATTGGCCGTACGTCGTCCGTTATTACCAGACTTTCCGAGATAAAACGTAGCTGCGATCCTTTCTGGGATAGGCGTCTACTTTGTAGGCAAAGAAAAATAAATACGTGAAGAACCGAGCCCGGTATTGAACCCGGGGACTCATCAGCTTCTAGAAACGAGGTCTTTACCAACTCGACCATTCAACACTGTGTTTATCGATCTGTTCATTTGCCTTTTCTAAATTCTAAACATTATTCAAACAATACAACTGTTATTCGAAATATAACAACTATTCCATAACCTTTCAATTGCTATGCCAATTATTTTTGTATTAACAACTATTACGAAACTAATACTCCTACAACTTATAAAATATTACCAAAATGAGACTTACGATATTTGAGACATTTTAGAGTTCTTTGGTTTTAATTTGGCAAAATCCTCTCAGTTTTAGATTTATTGTAGTAACATGGCGAAGGACTGGGCTTTTCTCCAGTTTTGTACTAAATATTCCCAAATAATTATGAGAATTTCAAAATTCAAGAAGTCTTTATGGAATCAATTAATCTTGTAAGTCGAGACACTACAGTCAGTTTCGACTTTCGATTACTGTACCGATATGTAAGTCCCATTACAATACTTGTAGTTCAAAATCATGGTTTCTAATATTTACTGCGATTCTTTTTTAACGGAATATTGAAATTTAAAGCATATACCTTAATTTCATAACTTCAAATTAAATTTAATAAAATAGTAAAAATAGTTCTTGGATAAACATAAAATGAATGATATATTTTTTAATTGGTTACCTTTTTCTATGATTTCTTCTTCAAGAACGTTATGCTTGCGTTTTCTTTTATAATTCTTTATAAGTTATTTGTGTGTGTTTATATATAGTTTTAGATCCCAGGGTAAATCTTTTTACATAATATACTACACCACAAAAGTTAAAGTCTTAAAAAACTGAAAAGAAAGGTTGTACGAGTCCTTAAGGGTTGTGATCATTTACACATTCTTCTATACAGGATATGAACGGACGAATGTTCGATCATAGGATATATATATTCAACGAAATCCCAAGAGAAATTTACTTTATCCATATACGTATATATTTTGATAAAGAGTCCTGAATTAGTTTGTTTTCTTCTTTCGTCCAGTGATTTTATTATAGGTTATATAATGTAAGTTTCCCAATTATTGACAGCTTAAGCTATTATCAAGAAACTTTAATATAAATTTATAGATTTTCTCTAAAATGTTAGATTATTTTTAATAGGGAGATGGAAGCTGTGAAATATATGACACATATACATTTTTTTTAAATATTATATTCACTAAAATTGATTTTAATCAATTGGTATAAATGTTAGTATAAATATTATGGACCTATAAAAATATAGTTGCTAGTATTGTTGACACCCTATATTACAATTATCAATATAACCAAAAGTAAGCGGATTAGAATTACTTTATCTCGAATTACATTGCACTCCAGTAGTTATTAGAAACAGTTTTTAAAAAAATACTGCACTATATTTCATGAGTTAGAATATTTGATGATTCATGAAATCATCAAATATTCTATGAAACAAGAAAAAATAACTAACCCAAAAAAAACACAGAACACAAAAAAATCACAAACAAACGATATTTTCGAGAAACGTCAAGAAAAAGCTTTTTCAACACATTTCGATGAAGAAATTAAGAAGCTTCTCGTCAAATAATTTCAACACGTTTCGATGAAACTTCTTGAATTTAGACCGATAGGTCCATAAGGAGAAACGTCGTCGAAACAGAAACAGTTGAAGTCTAAGCTTCGTCCGAGATTTGAAACGTGATTATTACAAGGGCGATTTGAATCTAAAAGTAAAAATAGTGATTGTGTATTTTTTTTATAAACTATGATAATTAATTCTAATAATTAAATTATTGAAGGACAAATATTTTTAAGACTAATTGTAACGCAGAAATAATTATAAATAAAGCTTATACACTAAATTCACACAAATAAAAAGTGTTATTATTTTAATAACATCGAACCGAAAGGGTAGCACGTCACAATACATAATATTTTGTGAAAACATTTACTGATTTATATCCTAGTTTAATTTACGTAGTTCTAAAGTAACAGATGAGTCTTTTGAGTCATTTTGTTATGAATAATTTTTGAGGCAATAACAAAATAACGTAGAAAAATGTTAACACGAAAGTATTTAGGTCGCATAATAGGTTATCTATCTGATAATTGGGGAACTAACCTTATATGTTTGAATATTTCGTCAATATATATGACAAAATATATTTTTCCGAAGAAAAAAAAAAAAACAGTTTAACCCAAATCAACTCAAATCAAATGCAACCAAATATCTATACTTAAAAAAGTTTTCAATTTAACCTTTTTATATATCCGTTTTCAACCAACAAAGAAGAAAACGTAGGAAAACAACAGGTTATATCTACAAAAATTCCCTATTTATAGTATAAGAGCGGAACCTATCTAAACTTTGCCATTTAAATAGGTTCTTTTTCTTGTTTTTTTTTTTTTTTTTTTTGAATTTTTCTCATTAAATCTCCTTTTGTATCTAATTTTTTTTGCTTGCGATATCAACCAATCCATATGTGATATGAATGTCCTTTTTTCAAGATATTACAGTTTCCTTGAATAGGCCCACACGAAAGAAAATATATTTCATCAATTTAAGATTTTCCTATAGGAAAAATCTGAAAGGTGTACACTTGTCTACATAATATGTAAATGCTATTTAGATCATTGAGGTGTGTGACACAGGAAAAAAAATGAAAATAATAAATACCATATATCCATTTCCATGGAAATGCCAGATGATAAGCCAAGTTCAATCATTTTTTTTTCTGTTTTCCTTGAAAATATAATATTTCTGGGTATTTTTTCGTTTCTTTTTTTTTCGGCTATAATGTAATAAAAAGGTTTCTGCTAAGGCATTTTCCTGTGTGATGATGTGATTTAGAAATGCAATTTATCTTTTTTATTTCACTCCACTTTATAAGACTTATTACTTTTCTATTCGAATTGATTTACGCGCAAATAATATAAATATGTTGTGATTTGGGAACAACTTGATGGTGATTATTGTTAAACTGTGCATAATTTTATTTTATTAAACTAATAAATTGCCACTTTGAAGATTTACTAGTAGTATTTTATGTTGGAGATCCATTAACATTGCTTTAACTTAAATTTGAAATTTTTGTGTAAATAAGGTTGAGTAAAATTAAT
Organism: Xylophagus ater; assembly: GCA_963422695.1. Taxonomy (NCBI): domain Eukaryota; kingdom Metazoa; phylum Arthropoda; class Insecta; order Diptera; family Xylophagidae; genus Xylophagus; species Xylophagus ater. Next base: position 62,539,718 of record OY730478.1, on the reverse strand, counting down.
GCAGATATAAACCATTGACTATTAGGGATAGTAAGGAGTAAATTCATGTTAGTATTCAGCGTAAATGGACGATATGATTACAAATATATGATTTCATAGTAAAATTTGATACTAAGCCATAAGGCATATGTTAGTATGGCGTTATTATGCCTTTCAAGTAGAGAATCTAACTTAAAAATTTTGTTCGTTCCGGCTTTGCTCTTGTATTGTTCAGGAAAGTTGTGTAGGTTTTCATGTGATACCAAAAATTATTCAAATCGTATGTATTATATAAAATCGAATCGAATATTTAGTCAAATCGTAATATGCGATTTCACATCAGTATATAGTCAACTTCGAGATATATAAGTTCAAGGTGAATATGTTTCGCTGTACACCAAAAAGACTTTCAGATTTTTAAGTTTCTGTTATTATCTGATAATTTGCAATTCAAATAATTCCTGAAAATTTTTTGAATGTCACCAATAAAGTGCTGAAATGTCAATAAAAATTTTGCAAATAAAAGCTCACTACCTTTTCCATTCCATTAAAATATGCAAAAAGAAGTTTCCCTATTGAATTTCTGGGAAACAAAATTTAACATTACAATGAAATTGTTAAGGAAGATATGAAAATTTTTCGAATAAAATAAAATTTTCAGATAATTTTAAATTTTCCATTAAAAAAAAGAAGTATTGATTTTCTTTTATAAGAATATTCTTTAGCGATTTCTGTTAAGAAATCGATGAAAATTACTAAAAATTTTATAGAAAAAGTAATAAAAACAATTTTAAAAAATAACATTTTAATGAATGAATATTATATGAATTTTCATTTGATTATGATGTTTTTCTATAAATCAAGAAAATCTAGGAGTATTATATAAGTGAAAAAATGTTGATGGAATAAGAGCAAAATGTGTAAAACATTAGTATTCCAGAGAGACATTTTCTGTTTTTTTTCTTCTAGAAATCAGAACCAAAAACATATAGTAACTGAAAATCGGCATGTAGCCGATTTTTGATGACTTATGACAGAAATTGGACAGAAAAACACCCAAAACTAATACTAAGACTAATAGTATTTTCTGTATAACTTCGTTTCTTCTTCCTCAAATTTTTAATAATTTACAGGTAGGCTCTTATACTATAGCATACAACTATTCTGTACATTTTATTTAAATCTGTACATTAGTTTTGAAAGTACGGCAAAATAATTTTATGGTTTATTTTCTCCTACGACTATTTCTTTCTTCACTATCCTTGGACTTATTTTACTGAAATTTAACATATTATCGCCTACTTATGTAGTCAATATTTGTAAATAATTTAAACAAAATTACTTCAGACATTTTCCGATTAAATCTGAAAAACTATTAAAAAAAACGAAAAACTTTCTGGTCACCAAACAATTTTGCTAAGATGCAATGAAATAAAGGAATAATCAATTCATATTGTAAATTTCATCGAAATCGGATAAAGCATTTTGTAGTTATCTTGTACACAGGTGGACAGACGGACGGGACATATCTACATCCTTCAAACGCTTCTCCGATTATTATTCCTATGCCTTACAAAAGTAGTGAACCTCTGTTAGTACCTACCGTAGGGTATAAAAAAGACAAAATCATATAAAAAATTTATACTTTTCCATTCACAAAAAAAAAGGAAGAAAAACGAAAAATCCACAAATATATGCGTGCAGAATAAATAATTATTAAAAAATACACAGTTTCGTTTCAATCTATAAAGTTATATAAAATCATTTCTTTCAGGCTTTCTCTATAATTCAGAGGATTGTGAAAAATATGATTTTTATATAAACTTGTCTAGAAATTGTTTCTAAAGTCTTCATTACAGGCGTCATTCATATTTCTACATAAAATATAAATAGAAGTAAAAAAAAATGTAGCAGCTGATTACGAATGCATTACAAATTAAAATAAGAAAAAGGATTTTTTAATTTTTTCCGTTCTTTTCTCACTTGAAAAGAAAATAGAGCAAAATTAAACCAGAAAAATGCAGCCCTTTAAATTTTTGCATTTTTTAGATAAGACTTTTCGTATGAGAGAAGCGCAAAAGGATATTTGTTCATTCGATATATGTATGCCTTTTATTTCGGTTGTTATTAAAAGAAAAATTTTTTTATTATACATGTATTCGAAACCTAACTTACCGGAAATGTTAAACTCAACAATAATTTAATATAGATTTTTCTTAAGCTGCTATCGCAGGTTCTTACTTTTGGTGCCTTTTGGTGACTGTATCTCTCATCTCTCATTTTTCATCTCACATCCTTCTCCTGAAACCCTATATCATCTTTATCAGTTTTTAAAGATTGTTTACCTAGGGCCTTGTGGTCCATTGTACTCTATTTCCGTTTTGGTACTTGTTACACACTAAGCTAGCGGGACCGATTTTTGACGTGAATAACATCTATGGTTGGAGAATCATGCAAAATGTGAAAGCAAACAGAAAACTGCAAGATGTTCAGATTAATAATTCGTTTTACTTACAAATGTCTACAGTGGCGGCGCAAGACCTAAATTTTATGTGGGCAAGATAAATTTTGCGAGGCCCCTTGGTGGCGCAAGAGGATGGATTTTCTAATAATTTTTTCTAATACATTTTAACGAATTAAATATAAACTTATTACTAAAATTATAACTTTTCTATAAATTTACCGAACAATTAAAAAAAATAATGAATTCAGAAAATTCCGTTTTGAATTCAAAATCTAACTGACGAAATAAAAATGACAATAATCGACTACACCCCATGATATTGATCGAAAAAAGATACTCAAATCGACACTGGTAGCAACCAGTGAACAATAGAGTGTCGGTATAAAGACGTCTTCGTAGTTAAATATTGGTACGCAGTAAACGCTAAAGTGTAACTTTTAGTCGCTTTTAGTTACATTTAGTTGGTAAGTGAACGCAACAGTGTTCTTCAATAGAAACTCTATACTGTTTCTGATTTACCCTTATAAGAAATAATTTCATTACAGAAGGACAAAATAAAATTAATTCTAGAACAAAAAAATTTTAACTTTAAATATCAATAAGGACAGAACTAGTCTAAAACTTGGACTCGTACTTTCTTTAAGTATTGGCAATATTATAAAAAACATTCTAAGTTGCATTTATTTACGAATTTTAGTAATAATAATAGTAAAAATTTTGGAAAACGTATAAAAAGAATTTGGGTTATATCCCGAAATATTAAAAATTTGTATTTATTTTAACAGATAAAATTTTTTGACCCGGGTAGAATTTTAAAAAACGAATGTAGTAGTATTGCCTGTGCTAGCCGGTGGGATTTATCATTTTATGATGAGTGAAATCTTTACTCGCGGTCAAGCCTTTTGATTGGTCTAGTCAAATATTTTTAATGAGTTAAAGAAAGCTGCGATCCATAAACCTTGGAGGAGGCCCCTCGGATCGCGAGGCCGTGTGCCGTGGCCCACTTGGCCCACACCTTCCGCCGCCTCTGAATGTCTAACAGTTTTCGAGTCATGGTCTGTTCAAGTTGGAAAACTTCATTATCGATAATTTTCTTATTTCTTATCCTTTAATTTCATATTTGGGGTATAGTGAAAGTCATATTATAGTCATACCGGTCTTTAGAAATCGATCAAACTCTAATTCATAGATTATGCCTAAAGGCCTTTAAAAAAACAAGGCTTAGTAATGTCATATATATAACCAAAAAAAAAGAGCTCAGGTTTTTTCTTGTACAATAATATTTTTTCATATTATAGCACTTTTAGTTTTTCTTGAAAAATTAAAAAATTCGGGTCGCGAATATTTCATTTAGAAAAATTCCGATAGCAATCTTAGACACGTCCAAAAAAAAAAACAACAAAAAATTATTTTCTTTTTATAGGCGACATTATTTTATATCAAAAAATGTTGATCTCACGTCATTTCATAGTCATAACATAGCCAAAAATAGAAATTATTTTATGGATCCTGTTTTTTTTTCCTTCTAATAATATTTTTTCTTTTTTTTTTTTTCCTTTTCCAAAGTAGTTTGAGGTTTAATGCTTGTGCTTTTCACTTCTTTTTTTTGTTTTTGTTTTAAGGACGTCTTTTCTATTACTTTCTTTAACATAATTTCGAAAGCTTTAAGGTTAAGGAGCGCACGTATTTAGTGTAAGAAATCATTGACACCACTTTTAACCATTATTTGAAAATTGTTTGAATATTATTTTTTCTTTGACATTGGCGGTTATTTTTAAACATTCAAACTAACAAAAACGAAACAAATCATAATTAAATTTTTTTTTTTATAATAAAAATAGTTATGTTTGTGCCAAAAATAACAAAACAAAAAATATGTAATTGAAGTATTTACTTTAATTAGAGGAGAGAGTGCGAGAGGCTAATTAAAATGATGAGAAAAAGTTATTTTTATAACTTTTCTTTTCGTTTTTTGAGCTTATTTCAAGAAAATTTCTATTTTTTTATGCGAAATTAATAATAATTTCGGTTGTATTGTGTTTTTCTTCGTGGGTCATTTATCATAGTTGATATATTTGTCAACGCAAATATAAGAACTTCTATGTGGAAGGGTGGGGGCGGCTTTATTTCGAGTTTGTTTTTCAATGACGAGGGACAATATATTTTGAAAATTTTAGCAATTATTGTAATAAAGTTTGAAGAATTACTTTAATCGAAGTTGGTTTGAGGAAAATATATTGATTCGTTTCACTCGTGTATATTTATTTTTATTTTTTTTTCTTCTGTTTGTTGTTTCAAGTCCTTAATTATTTTAGATCAAAGATATCTACTGACGACATCCATAGGCGTTGAATTCTTTTCTTGTTTTTTTTTTTTTGAAAATCTTTGAAGTGGATCTACTAACATCACTGTCGTATAGGAAGTCCAAGAAATGTTTATACACACAGGAAAAAAATACAAGTTCTAAAGGACTATGCGTCAAACTTTTACTACTATGAGAAATGTTGAACTAATATGAGTATACAGAAAATGATTGAATTTACAATTAAATTCTTGAATTGAGTTGGAATTTTCTTAAAATAATCAATTCAACTATTTCATAGTTAATATGAATGCTGTTCCTCCTATATGAAATATTTGTACACTTTTGGATAGCATGAGAACTAAGTTATCGTATTATACGATTTTTAATTGTAAACTAAATTGAATATATTTTCAATTTTTATTCACGATACTATAGAGTTAATTCAACTATGAAATAATTCCATAAAATATTTAACTAATTTATGAATAGCTATTTCAACAAATAAGCTTTCAATACTCTGCCGTAGTTAACGCGTTCCTGGTCAACCGTTAGTATACCCGTGATTGGTAGGAGTTTCGGTGTTGTCAGCATAAGTATAGTCCTGTTTGATTTTTTCATGGAAAGCATTCTCTATTGTAAACTATATATACCAACCAAGAATTAATGGTACTTAGATAAACCGAAAACCTTAATTGGAATAAAATCACATAATTAGGACTGCCAGCGAATGGTTTAGAATATGATCATAAAGATTCTAATGGCACTATTCAAATAAATTATGAATAATTGCATAGTTGGCTGAAAATCAAATCGAAAAATTGCCAATTTGATCATAGTTACAATTTTTTTTCTGGGTGTACGAGTTTATTTTTATATAATATTTGAAAATAGTATTACGTATTATGATAATAATATGTTTTTGTTGTGAATTCAGGGACTTTGAAGTCGTCAACAATCAATTTGAATTAATATGATGGTCAATGATTAGAAAAGTGAGAAATATTGGCAATGGAAATTTTTGGAAAAGATTATTGATTATTGGAATTTATACGATTGACGAATAGACTTCTAGGAAGAATACTTTCACTAAAGAACCAACTCGGTTATAAGCATTTTCTAGTAATTCTTGATATAATATGTTAAAAACTTTAAGGTACATTTTTTCCATACCAGACATGTATGCAATTATTATCAAGTCATGCTATAGCAATGGTGTTGCTTCAAATATTACTTTGTAAGAAAAAAAAAACAGTCACACTTCAAACTCGACATAGTTCTCGAGAGTTCACCTACTTCCAGTGTACACATTTTAATTAGTTTAGTATATATTCCTAGATGATTTATTTTTATACTGTTCCAGATAACATTTTAAAAAAAATTATGTTTTTAACATTTTTCTTGAATTTTCCCCTAAGAGTTTTTTCATGAAATTAATTTCAATAATTTGATATGCCAGTAAACAATGTATGACTTCATAATAAATTCATAATAAATCAGGAATATACAGTGAAAAAAACTGGTAGAAAGGAAAAGTGTATGTTATGAGTAAAATTGGTTCGTAATTTTACACAACACAACTCTAATTAAGTAATTTGCATTATTACATTATAAATTATTTCCAATAAATATTTAAATGTAATTATTTAATTGCCAATTAAATGATACCGAAAAAAAAGCTTTAATATGAAATTTAATTCGATCATAAAATTTAATATCGTTTAACTAAAAAAATCTCATTTTTTTAATTATACTTTTAAAACCTTTTAAATGCTTTTTCAAAAATTCACGAAGAATATTAATTAAAGGACATTATTTTTCTTTCGAAATTTTCATTTTTAATAATTCTAACAAATTAAACATGATTTGATATTATCAAAAAGTTTTTTGGAAAATACCGAGAAAACGATACCACCTCACAAAATAAAACCCTTTCAGCCACAATAATTGGCTATAAACTTTAAACCTAAAAATATAAAATTTACCTTAAAAATATACGAAGAGAAAATTTCATGATAGAAATTTTATGACCAAACATTATAATTTACAATCAAGATGAAAGAAGGCGGTTTTTGCCTATCTTTGGAAAACCTTTGTATCCTATATATCCTATATATATACTTATTATAGTAAAAAGTGCGTTATTCCTGAAATATACGTATATGTGCCATCGGCAATTTTTTAACTTCAAGGTTATTTCGAGATAAAATTAAAGTAGGTGTTTTGTTAAAATTACAACTTCCAACCAAAATAATATCAATGGTGCCATATATGATAAAGTGTATGTAATAAATTCATACATTAATATTAGTCTTGTTATTATATAGTCAATTATTATAATTTGAGGTGCGGGTATATAAAAAAAAAATCATAAAGAAAGAATAAATAGAAAAAAAAGTAGGAGTCAAAAACTTTTTAGATGATCAAAATTCCAGGAATTTAATAATTAGCGTTAATAAATTGTTATTTTGTTATTCTATTTTAACAAAAGGCTATTAGGATTTTCACTGCTAACCCGTGGCACATTTAAACTCTACAAATATTTTGGAGGAAATGGTATTTTCCCTGCCCTATTTAAATTTTAAAAGACTCCTACCCTATCCCTGTTTATTAAGATTTTTGCATCGAACTAGGTTTTCGGTGGAATCCTTCAAACATAGAGAAACACAATAGTGGCGTTTATCCCCGATGTCCAACCAAAAATGTATCACCTCAGTTAATACTCTAATAAAGTTCAAACATTTTTTTTTTCGCGCGGGGTTAAATAATAGTACCAATTTTTTCCACAGTATAATTAGTTCGGTTGAAAACTGTTCCTTGGGTAATTATGAACACCTAAAAATCAAAAAGAGGATATTGTATTTTTGCCAAAATTCTTTAACATTATTAGCATGGCTGAAATGTTTAGAAATTAATCATTACCATATGTTATTTTACGTTTAGGTTTTAAAGCAGTTTGTAGTTTTTTCTTAACTAAGATTTTATTGTATATAAATATTGGTTTCGTTCCAGTAAATTGATAAGTCGCTGATATGTAATTCTAGTTACATTACATTACAAAATCATTTTGTAAATTTGCCAAACCATCATTGTAAGTGGTTTTACAAAATGTCATTCTCATTTTTTTTTAAAGTTCAGCAATGTTATTTCGATTTTTAAGATAATCTAGGACAATGAAACTAGTCATGATCTTAAAGTATTTCTTTTAGAATACTGTACCCTGAACTTTTAGGAATTTGTAGTTTACTTTTTTCTGTCCTTGAAAGAAAATACTGTTCGGTAGTCTTTAAGGGTTGTGTGGTCGGAGTTCTGAAGAATTGATCGCCATAGCTGGAGTCGGAATTAGAACTGAAGCTGGAAAAAATAGAAAAATTTAAAAAAATTTAGGTTTGTGGTATTTGGGGTATTTAAGCTGTTACTATTATTATTAATAAAATGTACTAAAAGGGAAAAAATAATTTTAATACCAACCTAAATGACTGCTTTAAAATAATTCTCTCATATACCATTAAAAATATTGAAATGTCCTTTCTAATAAAAAGGTTTTATATAAATGTGTTTTGATACATTAGTTTTCGCGTTCTGCTAGAACGTCGTTGTTGTCCGAGTTTTTTCACTTGATTATGAGCGATCTAATTCGTTAATTTAAAGTCAGCCCTAATATCTAATCAGATTAAAACTTAAGACAAAATCATGACATTCAGGAATTATTTTTACCATATTTACACCCATCGAAGGTTTTTAAAAATTTCACTGAAGTAGCAAGTAAAAAATAAGGATTTTTAAGAAATTATAGACTTATTTTCATTTTTATCTGCTTCAAACCTATTTTCAATATTTATCACTTCAATTTTCCTTTTATTAATACAGAATTTGGAGTTTTATTTCACTTTTTAAAGAGTTCCGTTATTTCAAATCCGGAACCCCAAAGATACAGACGATTTCAAAGGAACACAGCAGTTACATATATCGGGTGTCTCTATAATAGTGGCAGATTTAAATTTCGCGCTATTTTCGTTTCATTAAGTTGGCAGTACTAAAATCTTGACATCTGTCATCTGTCATTATTGTTATTAATAATCATTGAGCTCTGCACGAAGGATCGAAATTATTATTGATAGTTTGTCAAGTTTCGAGCGCCTACTGTAAAGCAAAAAGACAATTCCACAAATTTCAAATTGTGCGTTCCTTTCGCAACATTCTTTATTTCAATAATTATTAAATTCCCCGTCGAATGAGGTATGGATCATACCTGTAGGACCCAGAATACCTAAGATATACGTATACCTTCATACTAGAGAATTTTTGTATTTCCTGTCCTAAAACGGAATATTTTTGAAAACATCGAATGGCATTTAAATCATTATTAAATTGATCGTCGAATGAGGTATGGGTCGTATCTATAAGATGCAGAATACCCGAGATATGCACATACTTCAAATTACTGAAATTAAATCTTGCACTTTTTTTGGGACACCCTTTATTGTACATTTGATTTCAGAATATAAATTTTAATCGGGTGATCTTTACAGTTACAGAGCGAATTTACAGTTTGTGAATAGCAACCTTGTGAAACTGGAATCAATAATAATGATGCAAAGAGAATCCAAATCCATCGCTGAAAATAATTTATACGTACTTTCGATATTTTACAGTGTAGAATTGATGCCTGCAAAAGTGTAGTAGTCTTCTTTATTTTGTGGTAGTATCTTGTCGACACAAATGTGTAAGTGTCAAGTGGAAAAGATGTAGTAATAATTCATGGATACTGTACATTATATCTCTCTGACGTCTCAAATAGAACTGATAGAATGAATTTACTAAAAATATCGCCGCATAGCTTAAGTTCAAGTGTGCAACAGGAGTTAGCGAGCCCAGCTGTGCTATGTAACTACAGCAAGGCTCGCCCGCATAGCTTAGCTCAAGTGTTCGGCGGGCCTTAAAGTTATGAATCGAGATTTGCAGAAAAATCCAAAAAGGGCCCAGGAGATGTTATTCGAGAAAAACAAAAATTAATGAGAATAATAATAAAATAACAGAGTTTATTCATACTGACTGAGGCATTTATTTTACATATATAATATCTCATAATATTTAAATGTATATAATAATATAGTTTTTTTTTTTTTTTTTTTTTTTTTTTTTTCATGAATATACATAAATATATACTCGTATATATTATAACACATGTACATTGTTCTTTCTTTTTTTGTTTTAATAAAAGTTATTAATTAATTAATTAATAATAATAATCGTAATCATATTCTCATTGTTTTTTTAATTTATGTCTATTTTTTTTTTTTTTTGTTGTGAGACACATTTCTCATATTTTTTTTTTGTGTTTTTCTTTTATAATTATTTCATTTTTTTTTTTAATACATATTTTTTATTATTATTTCTTTTTATGTTTTTTTTTTCTTATTAAAATGTTTTCTTTTCATTTGTTGCTTTTAATTTTTAGTTAATCATTTAATTAAGTAGCGTTTGCTCATAATTTCTCATTTAAGTCTGATGCTGTTTCTTTTTTCCTAGACTTTGTTTTCTGGTTAAGTTTTAAGCATTTTAAAATTTAGTCACTTTTTTTTTTAGTTTCTTAACCTTCTTTGCGTTATTTTTATTTGCTTTTATTATTTTATAAATTTCTTCCTTTTTTTTGGGCGCAAACATTTTTATTTTTTATAAATTTTTTAATTTTAGTTGCACTGTTTTTGGTTTAGTATCTTGTTTTGTTTTGTTTTTTTTTTTTTTTTTTTAATTAATTAAAAAAAGAAACATCAAATCAAAGTGCACAATTTCTGTTGGTTTTGTTTTTTTGTTTTTATAATTTTTAAATGTTTCAGTGTTCAGATTTTTAACTTTTAGTGCAAAATTTTCGAAAAGAAATTAGTTTTTGAATACTTTTTTTTGTTTTTAGCCAAATATTCATGTGTGTGTGTGTCTGTGTGTGTGTGTGTTTGTGTCGTTTTATAGTTTTGAGAGCTGATTTTTGTGTAATTTTTTATGTTTATTTTAATATGCTTTATTTTGGCTCTTTCTTGGAAAGTACAGTTTTCTTTTTCATATATATAAATATTTTTCTTTAAACTAATATTAAAAACAAGAAAATCTTAAGTAGACAGTCTTTTTTTTTGTTTTAGTGAACAAAAAAAACAAAATTATTAATTTTAAATCATTATTTTTTTTATTTAGTTCTTAAAAAGTTAAAAAACATAAAAAAGTCGTTGCTCATGATTTTGAAAAAGAAAAAATCAATTTTATTAATAATATAAATTTTTAAGGAAAAGAAAGAAATTTCTTTTTTTGTGCTTAAAAATTTTTTAAGTTTATGTGTGTGTGTGTGTATTTTCTTTATAGCGTTTTATGAAATTTTTGTTTTTTCTTTTTGGAATTTCATTTTACTGTTTGAGTTTTTTTTTCACTCACCTCTTTTAAAAATTAAAATTATTTGCAATAAATTAAATAAAAGAATGCACATTTTTATTTTTATTTTTAATTTTTATTATAATTTCTTTTTTATAATATTTAATATAAAAAACAATTCAATTAATATTTACACAAAACAGAAAATATTTAAACATGTTTAGTTTTTTTTTTGTTTTAATAATTATTTACAATTAAACAATAATTAAAATTATGTTTATTAATATATAATTTTTTTTAATTAATTTAAATATACAAAAATATATAATTAAGAATTAATTTTTTAATTTTTTTTTATTATTATGTGTGCTTTTATTTGCTATTAGATTTCTTTTATTTTTTTTTTTGGTTTCAATAAAATAGGAAATGTGCATTCTAATCTGTTTTTTAACTAATGAAATTTTTAATTCATTAATTTTAATTTTTTTTTAAAATAAAATAATAAATATATTTCAAATTCAGAATTTCAGAATTTTTACTTAAAATCATGTACGATAACGACAATGAGTCGGAAACAATGTCATTCGGTTTCTTTTATCTGTACAGCCGGCTAAATTTTTGTTGTTTAAGTTTTTTATATTTTTGAGAAGTCGATTATCGTACACGGCATTAAAAAAAATTAACAAATACTTGGAATAAATTCAATACAGGCGATGATTTTGATTTATATTACATTTCCAAGCTTATTCTCCAACGGTAGCGATAGTTTATTTGAAGATATCGAATGCTATGCAATGACAATAATCGCTATTCTGCAAGTACATACGTATGTTTGTTATAGGGCAGGGCTTGATTAATTGATTAATTGAGTAATCTAATTTTGTTCAATATTTTAATTATTCAAACGAAAACTCATTAATTGTTTCATTTAAGAGAAACAAACCAGAATAAATTTGGGGAGAGAAATCCTACGAGAGTATGAAATAATTTTGAATAACTTTTCAATTATCTTATTTGGTATCAGTTAATGGGGGGCGGATTGATGGTGGTGGTTGGTTCAAGGTGATGGTTAGGTGAAGGTATTTTTTTTCTCCTTCCCACTAATTTTACCACTGCCTCACTAATATTGCTCTTACCTCTTACCTATAAAAAGTCGCTGGTTGGAGAATAAGCCCATTTTGTTTACATTAATTAAGTCTTTAATATTATTTTCTTTTTATTAATTTAAATTTAAATTATTATAATTTGCTTTGATTTTTTTTTTTAAATATTATTATTTAGGTTTTTATTTTTATAATAGTTCCTTTTCCTTTTTTTTAGCTAAATAATATAAAAAAATGTTTGACTTTTTTTTTCTCTCCCATCCATGAACTCAGAACTCATTTGTCTGGTCAATAAGACATTCATGGCACTTCATATTTAAATAATATAAAAGCCCAATATTTAAATATATTCTATTTGAATTTTTTTTAGCTGCCCAAATTGCCCGAAATTAAATAAAGCAAATTATAATAATTTAATTTGTTTCAAATAATTATTATTTTATATTTTATAATAAATATTAATATAAGTTGATTGGTAACAACAATTTATTTATATATATGTAGTAAATGTATACACAATATATTGTATATATTGTATATTATTTAATAATTATTAATAAAGGTGCAAATTGGTGCTTAAAAGTGCATCACAAGAACTGAATGCGTGCATTGTTGTTTTTATTTTTTTTGGGTTCATTTTTAAATTTCAATTTTGAAAACTTTAAAATAAAAAGAAAGAAATTAAAACTTAATAGCACATGTCAGTATAAAGCTAAAATATTTTAATACTTTTCTTTTTTTTACTTCTCATATATTTAGTTTTTTAATAAAAGAAAAAGGAAATTAATAAAGAAATTTTTAATTTTTAGGAAAAATTTATTTTCAAATTAAAAGAAGATATTTAAGGACGGCACTGTTAAAAATTGTAATTTTAAAAACAAAAAAATTTATAATAAAATATATACATTTAATTCGGAAAATAAGTTTCTTTTTAAATATACGAGAAGCTTTTAGCTTTTACACCATAAGTGTGCTGTAAAGGTACATGTGACTACTATATCTAAAAAAAAATTCTTATTATTTTTAATAATTAATTTTTTTTTTTAAAGAATATACATTGTTTTTTTTTTTGTATAATAATAATAATAATAATAATAATAATAATAATAATAATAATAATAATAATATATACTTTTATTTTTGTGTATTATTTTTTATTATTCAATTTTTTTAAAATATTTTTATCAAAAAGCTAAACGGAATTTTTTTTTTTAAATATTTTTTTTAAGATAAAAATATTTTAATAAAGTGAAAAGGCTTTTAAAAATGACACTTAAATATTTTTAAAATTTTTTTTTTTTAATTTTTTCTTGAATTAGTTTTCTTTTTTTTTTTATTATTATTTGTTATTATTTAATTTTTATATATTTTTTTTTGTTTTATTTTTTATATTAATAAAATTTTTATACATTAATTTTTTTTTTTTTTTAATAATGTTTACTATATATATCACATATTGCTGTGCAGTGCTTTACATATATTTTAAAAATAAAAAATTTAATTAAAAATTAAATTAAAAAAAAAAAAATTTAAAACAATTTGGAAATTAAAAAATTATTGCTATTTATTTATTTATTTTTTTATTATAAAAAAAATGTGCGCATTTTTTTTTTTTTTTTTATATAAATAAATTTTTTTATTGCATTTGTTTTAACGAATTCAAGAAAATTAAGTCCAGTTGCGGATTTGATATTCTAAAATTCGAGCCAATTAGGAGCGGATTTTGAAAAATCGACATACTTTAACGGACCGAATTTTTTGAATTCGTTCATAACTTTTTTATTGCCAGAAAATATTAATTTTTCACTTTATTTTTAAGTGAAATTGACTTTAAGAATTGCTTTTAAAATTTCGGTTTTGATATTTATGCTTTCAGAGTAAAATAATTCTTAATTTATCAAAAAAAAAAAATTAGAACGAAAAAAAAATGAGCGCACTTTTTCGAAAAAAGAAAACTAAAGAAAATAATAAATAAGAAAAATTTTATGTTAACTTTTGTTCAATTTAGTTTTCGAAAAATTTCATTGAAAAAAAAAAACTAAAAATTTGCATAAAATATAAATGTAAATATTAAAAATGTGCGATTAAGTGCAATGTGGTGAGTTTATCTATAAATTTTCAAAAAATTTCAAAGATTTCTTTAAATATTTAGCGTGCATTTTTTTTTTATATATATTTTTATTTACTTTTTTTTTTTTAAATTTAATATTAGAAATATTTTGATTAAAAAATTCAAACATTTAAAAATTTAAAAACATCTTTTTTATTTATATTTGGAATTTTTTATTTATTAACAAAAAAAAAAAGGAATTAACTGAAAAAAAAAAACTATAAAAATCGTGCTTTTAAGGATTATGAAAATTATATTGTTTTTCGTTTTTAAAATTTTCATGAAAATTGAAAAGAAAATGAAAATTTTTAATTGTATGTAAATGTTTGCTCTTTTTTTTTTTTTAAAGAAAATGTTTTATATTTTTTTGGAATATCTTAAAAATATTGCATTGAGTGCATTGCTTGGACTTTAAAAGTGTTTTTTTTTTCTTTTTAATTTTTATTTTGATTAACAATTTTTGGTTTTAATAAATTTTGTTTCATAAAATTAAAATTTTCTTGGAATTATATAAAAGAATTCTAATAAAAATATTTTGTTTTTAGTTTTATATTATTTTTTTTTTTTTTATATATTTTATATTTAAATTCTAGTATTTTAACATATAACACACAATATTTTTGGAAATTTTTAGGACGTTTCTATTTTTACTTTAAAAGCTTTTATTTTATATTTTTTTCTTTTAGGTTAAATTTTTGTTCTTTTGAAGGAAAAAGGATTCTTAAATAAGTCGAATTATAAAAAAATGTTTTTTTTTGTTACAAAAAACAAAATGCATTCAAATGTAATTAATTGAGAAATTAAAAGCGTGATTTTGTTCCATGAAAATCATGTTAATCGAGACTAGAAAAAAAAGCCTATATTTAATCAGAATCGATATCAGTTTTCCAAAATCATGTAAAAAATGGAAACCATATAGTATCTAAGTCGATGAATGGGGATTGATTTCAAATACTAATTGGATTAAAATTTTATTCAGTATATAGGAAAATTCTTTAAAAATTGTTAGGAAAATTTATTTCGCTGTTTTTGTTATTTTTTTTTTTTGTATTTGTCTTATATTCGTATGAGAGAAGATTTATTGATTGATTAAATTATAATTAATTGCCTTCACTTTAGCTAAAAAATTCGGAGTGTGTATCGCAGTTTTTAATTTGAGATCTAATAATTTAATTGTTCTTAGTTTTTGTTATCTATTATGATCGCCAGGACACGGTAACGATATATTTGGATGCAGTCCTTTTATGTCTTTCCTGTTGTTCAATGAAGTTAATATTTGTGATATAAGCAATATGCCTGTGCATTTATTATTCAATATAATCGATTTATTTTGGTCTTTATTTATATATACCTAGGATTTTTTGAAACACATCTTAACTATATCTAAAATTTCGTTCAAATGTGATTTGATAAAGTTAATTCCTAAATTCGCTGAACGTTTAGTGGAAAATTTCTATGAACCAAAAATTTAAGAAATCTAAAATTTTCATATGTATCAGTTTGAGAAAAACAATCACCAAAAATGTTAATCAAATATCGAAATATAATTAAAAAAATTCAATAATCCGCATGTATGGACTGTTATTTCTTAATTTTTTCTTTTAGGTTAAAAATAAAATAGGTTAATTAAAAAGAAACTCACTAAAACCTAAAAGCATTAGCTAGACATTGCTAAAAAATACGTACATTTCGATTTGCAATTCTTTCTTAACTAAGGAATCAATACTCAGTAAAATAAGAAATCGTTAAGTCTCTCCTTGAATCTTGTACTAACTTACTACCAGCACTAAATTTTTTGTAGATTTGGATATAATTCAAAAAAAAGTTTTAAATTATTTGAACTAGAGCAAGATCTCTTGTTAATCATTTTGTTTGAAGTTTTCTTAGTCGTTTTAAACTAAACCACACAATGTAATTCGTGTACATTTAAAGAAAAAGCTTGGTGGTCCTAACATTTCTTTGGAGACCTGAGTTCTATAGATGTTCCCCTGAATTTCATCAAATTTTAAATCTAAACACAAAATCTCATGATTTTACTAAATGTTGTCAACTTATATCAAATAAATGGTAACGTTTTCTTTATATTCTTAAATCCATTTAAATAATGACGACGATTTTCAAGTTTTCTCTTTAAAAAAAAAAAACTCCTACAAATGAATCAAATCCTATTGGGACGTGGGTCCTTAAACTCGTAAAACTAATGCTACAATATTTCTCATAATTTTAGCAAAGATATTAATAAGTAAAGCTATGTAAAACCCAAAACGTTTTTAATTAACATGAGTAAATTACATTTGGCCTTATGGTATCAGCTTAAAGCTCTCTCCATAAGAACTAATGTAATTTACTTATGCTAAATAAAAGCTATTTTAAACTTTCAACATCTTCATTTACATCTTTGATTTTAGTACGAAATATTAAATAAAATATGTATATATTATTATTATTTAAAAAGAAAGTCCAGTATAATTTTCTATTTAAACTATAAAAATAAAAAACACAAACCGTTGCTATTTGTAATTTTACGAATCTAAATATATATTGGACTCAAATTTTAAAGCTAAATAAATAATTTATCTTTAAGTTGTCTTTTATCATGAAAGTGTCGGTGGCTCTGGATATATTTAAGATATATCTTTGAATATCGTAAGACTAAAATTAATCAATAAAATATCTCAAATCTATCACCCGACACGATAATGACGGAGACTTTTTCTTGAGTCCATCCTCCAATATATTTTTGATGCGTAAAATTTAATTTTTAATTTTTTGAAATTCTCATTTTATTTATCAAATTAATTCCCATTCATAAATGTATTTTAAATATTAATTATACTAATTTTATTTTTAAACATTGCTAATATTTTTCTTTGCTCTAATAATGATTAATAACTTTTTTTTTTATTTAATTTTTATTTTATTTTTTTTAAATATTTAAACACAATATTTAGACACTAATAAATTTGGTTAAAACAAAAAAATTTTTTTTTTATTTTTTTGTATTCTTTGCGAATAGTTTTTTATTTTTTTCTTTGATATTTATTTAATTTAATTTAATTTAAAACTAATTTTCTAGACAAATAAGAGCATACTCGCTCGTTTTATTAAGATTTTACTTTAAATAATTTTCAAAATTTTCAAATATTTAACATCTAATGAATAAAGTCATTCTTTAATTTCTAACATTTATAAATATTTAGTAATTTTTTTTAAAATTTGATTTTTTTATAAGAATTTCAAAACGTTTTTTGAATTTTAGAATTTTTGAAATAAAATAAAAATTAAATATAATTTTTAGCAACATTAAAATTCCAAAAAATAAAACTTGTCTATCAAAAATTGTTTATAAAACAAAAACCTTTTAATTCATGGCAAATTTGGGAAATTTGATTTTGAAAGTTTTATTTAAGGTTAATTATTTCTATTAAAAAATAGGAAATATTTTCTAAAAAAAAAAAAAATGTGGACTAGTTTGAATGAATTTCGCGGAAAAATCATGAAAATTGAATGAAAATTCATGGAAGTTGACAATTTTTTTTGTCTTAAAACGATTTTGATGGAAATTTTTAATATTTTGCAAAATTTTATTATTTAAGAAATGCTTTTCTTGGGATTTTACTGTATTTAATTTTTAAAACTTCAACTTTAAACAAAAAAAGTTTGTTAAATTTAAAATTGATTGTTTCTTTTTTTTTTGTGTGTTGAAAATACAAAATATTTTTATAGAATTTTTTTTAATTTAATATTCGAAATGTACACATTTCTTAGAATCTGTGTCTATCTTGGGACATATTGATGTTTTCTCTTCTATTTTTTCTTTTCTAGTTCAATTTAATGGAAAAAATAAATACCTAAGAAATATGTTATAAATATATCAAAATAAATTGATTACATATGAAAAATATATACGAGATCGATTGATCAATAAAATTTTCAATATTTTCACTTTAGGATATGAATTTCGGATATTAATAAACTGTTCTGATGATATTACCTTTGGGTCTGATGTGTTTCTATAATAAACTAAACAGAAGTGAGAGAAAAAAATACCATTTTGAAGAAAGTATTAGAAGAAATTGTACATCAAATATTTGAGAGACTATATTGCCTTAAAGAAATGTAAATATTTTTGTCAATAAAAAAACAAATTGTAGTATAAAACCACGATGGAACTTTTATACATATGGATCAAATAATTTCTTCAAAAAAAGCAAACTTCTATTTTGTACGACGAGCATCTGAAATGGTGGTACTTTGCCTGATCTTCTGGTTATTTAGAAATCTGGACAGAAAACATTTTATTCTATGCAACCATTTCTAAATTTTCAACTCCTCAAAGTTATATTTGATTATAGAATAAGTTTTATTAAAATCGGTTCATTAATAATGTGGAATGTCAATAAAATCGTTTTGTTGTTCGACAGCTACATGAAGGCCGATCGAACTCATTTTTTCTCCTAATTGTTTTTGTATGTTGGAATTTTTCCAATTTACATTCAAATCGATTCACAAATATAATTGGATTGTGCACACAGGCAGACAAGCAGGAAAGAACATACGGGGAGATCGATAAAAACAAGGATATTTACAATAATTTATATAACTTACCAGTATAGAAGTTAAAAATGTTAAATGATGAAATTATTTATTTAAAAAATAATATAAAATAATTTAGTAGATTATCAAAAAAAAAATGCTGTACTAAAATAGATTTTCCTTTTAGAGTTCATTTTTATTGAATGAAATGGAAAAACTAAAACAGATAGCATATTGAATTTACATACACTTAACTTTTTATGCATTCTGTTTTATAGAAAAGGTTTTATTTCAGTTTCTTTGCATCCAAAACTAGTCATCCACGTAAACTTCTACCTTTAAGATCTGTGAACTCATCTAAATTCAACACAGTTACTATATGAAACTATTAAAATTAATTACAATTCCAGACATTCATTTCATATTAACTGCAGAAATCATATTTTGTGCTGCTTCTGTGCATAGTAATCTTCACAATTTTCGATACAATTTCTCTAGTTGACATTATCTGATTTTACTTATAACAAAGAAGTCCTTGGAGATGAAAATGATTCTATCTAACATCTAAGTCATGAAGAATATATTTTATTTTAAATTTTAATTAAGTAATGTCAAGACTGAAAATTATATTATGTATAATATTATGAAATTGACCAGCGTCTGGATACCAGATCTTAGCGTATATTTTACGTGGCTTGTAGAACACAGTTGATTCATAATAACTTGTATTTTCATCAAATATAAGAAGGACATAAGTTTCCTTGTTAAATTGGATAAACTTACAAAGATTTGAAAAAGTTTACGCATTCTATATTAAAGGTCATAAGTTTCCTTAATGATATTTTTGTCCCTAATCTTTCTGTCTATTCAAGATTACTTTAAAAAAAGTACACAAAAAGGTTTATTTAACCCTCAAATAAAAAAAACTTAAAAGAAAATGTTCTTACAAAGGAAATATGTAGACAACATTAAACATAAAAGCACTAAATAAATCTTCTCAGGATAATGTTTTATGAATATTTTTTTTTTGTTAAGCATTTCCAGGCGGTTGTTTTCTTCTGTGATGTTCGACATGTACTTAAATTTAACATGTCTTTTCTTAGTAGAGCAAAAAAAAAACAAAAAAGATTTCTTTCAAG
Source organism: Xylophagus ater (assembly GCA_963422695.1). Lineage (NCBI taxonomy): Eukaryota > Metazoa > Arthropoda > Insecta > Diptera > Xylophagidae > Xylophagus > Xylophagus ater. Next base: position 62,519,725 of record OY730478.1, on the reverse strand, counting down.
GAAAACAATTTTGAAGGTACTTTTTTTTATTAGCACAACATCTTGTTTTCTTCATCGTTCTGGACATCATCTCAAGATTTCATTTCATTCCGTTTTTCTTTTCTTTTTTTTTTTTTTAATTTGATTACAAAGGTCAGTTTTTTTTATTTAACGATGACGCTTTTATATGAATTTTTCGAGAGAAAAGAAAATTTTATATTCTTTCTATTTTCAGTTCATAAATTTTCCTATTTTTCCTTTTTTTTTTTTGTCAAATTAAGATGTATAAGACAGTTTTTCCTTCTAAATGAAACTTGAATGAATTTATTTTTTGTTTTTCCTTTTATGTTGGAAAAAAGGTGTTTTTTTTCGGGGGGAGGTTGCTAAATTAAGAGTTTTGTGGGAGAAGCAGAAAAAAAAAATTCTGACATATTGTGGGAAAATTTATATTTTCGACTAATTATGGGGAAAAACTTTCTTTTTTCACTGGAAAGAAAATTTATGTTCTTTTTTTATGCGTCATTCGCTTTTTTCTTCTTTTTTCTTTGTTTATTGACTGATGATTGCGTTTAAGATAAAAATTTCAGAATTTATGATCATCCTTCAAATGTTTAATTAAAACAGTAACTGAAAATCGGCCTATAGCCGAGTTTTTAATTACTTAATTCGCAGGTAACCTAGGCCCTAATCTCATAAATCTATTCTACAAATTTTATTCAAATTGGTTTATTAGTTTTTAAAGTACATAAAAAAAAACTTTATGAACAGGATTATTTCATACTTCACTTTTCTTGGACCGATTTTACGGAAATTTAATATAATATCGTCCATTTATGTAGTTAACCCATGTAAATAAGTCAAACAAAATTAATTCTCAAATTTTTCAATGAAATCCGAGAAACCATACAAAAAAATAAATGACAAAACTTTCTCCTCAACCTGGTTTTGGTTGTATAACTTCGCTCCCCCTTTGGCCGATTTGCAATATCAAACCAAGTGAAGGAAGAACCAACTCACATTGTAAGTTTCATCAAAATCGCATAACGCGTTTTTGAGTTATCTTGTACACGGACGGACTTACGGACGGACGGACGGACATGTAGAAATCTATATAACAATTGATTCTCTACACAACTATATCCTTGAAACTTTTCTACGATGATTATTTCTATGTGTAACAAATGTAGTGAGAAAACTAATATACTCTCTGGTAGTACCTACCACAGGGCATAAATATTAACCAACTGTTTGGATGGGAATGGTGGAAAAGACTGGGTTTCGATTTTGACTGGAAGGTTGTAGAAGTGTCGTAGAAACCTTTTTGAAACGTCGTAGAAACGTTTTGTTGACAATTTAATGTTTTATTTGTCAAATGTCGAATTACATTTCTTTCATGGAACATAAAAGGCGTTTTAAGTTTTGAAAAAATTTCGGTGGTATTTTAGTTAATAACTATTGTAAATGATCACTAAAACAAAAAGCGGACATATAACCAGACAGTATTATAATATATTTATTTTAATTGAACTAATTTGAATGTGTAATAAATTAAATTAATAAATGAAATGGAAAGAGGAAGTGAAAAGAGATGTTTTTCTTTTTATCGAAGATGAAAAAGGGTTTTCTTCGAATTGTATGATTTTTTCTTTAACACATAACAATTTTTGTTAAGTTATTTTATCTTGTTTTTGCCTGCATTTTGTTCGTCTGGTTTGTAAATTAATTAATTTTTATTATAATTTATTTTTATAATAATATTAATTTGGTTTCTTTTAATTTTATTTGAGGCAAAGTCTTTTAGCTCTCTGTGAAAAGAGTTCCATATATTTATTTTCTTTTTTTTTTTTGTATTTTTATTTAATTTTAATATTTTATATTATTTAAATTTTTTATTATTTTAATATTTTAACTGAATAAATTTTTTTTTCTTTTTGGTTTTAAATGAAAATGTGTAACAACAAACTATTTTTGTTTGGAAATGGTTTTGTAATATTTTTGGGTTAATTTTTGGATTAATACTTCTATTATAATACGATAAACACACACATCGAAATATTTTTTTTTTTAAATATTGTAATTTTTTATTGTATATTTTTGTTTAAGTATAAAAAAGTTTTCTTGAAATTCATGTAAAAAACAAAAAAGAAAAAATTATTTTAAATAATAAAAATCATAAATACCCAACTGCTACTTGAAGTAACACATTTTTAAGTAACGGCAACGTGTTGGTGTATCGCAATACTAACTGCATAATAAGCGTAGTTAACAAGTTTAACTCCAAAGTAAATAGAAAATGGAATGCATTCCTTGGGGAAACTTTATTATTCAGCTGCGAGTCACCGATTTTTAGAGTAACTAAACTAATAAACATAATTACAAAACTTAAATTTGCAAATTAATTAAAATGATCTTCATAGCAAATGGAATTAAGGCCAGTTTTTCTTTTTAAGAATTTCTTGTATATTTTCTTTTTAGTTTTTTAGAGCTTTCCTTTTCTCCTTCTTTTTTTTGCATTATTTTCCAATAATGAAATTTTTATACCTTTGCTAATTTTTCGTTTTTGTTTTTCTTTTAATTTTAAATTAATTTCCAATTTTCATTTTTTTTCGAATTAATCGATTCACGTTCTTGAAAGGAAAGTTGTAAATTTTTAGACTTGGTTTTTTCTTTTCTTTTTTATTTTATTTTAATTAGTTTTTCATATGATTTGTATATAATTATTATTTTTTGTTTAGTTTTTTTTTAAATTTGTTTAGTTTAAGTATTTTTTTTTATTTTTCTTTTTTTTTAGTTTTTCAATATGAAAATATGAATACAAAAATAGGCCAAAAAATATATTTTCTATTCTATACTTTTTTGTCTACAAAAAATTTATTGAAAAGTCAGTGTTTTAATTTTGGGGTTTATTTTAATTAATTAATAATAAATTAGAGCGTTTTATGTTAATTGCGTTCTTTTGTTTTTTTCTAAGAGTTATTCTTTTTATTGGCAAATTTGAAGGAAATTTTATATATGTGAAATTTTCATTTTGATTAAGCAATATTTAGCTTTAGAATTAAGCTTATTTACATATTTTGTTTACAAAAAAAGAAAATTGAAATTTAATTTAAGAGATTTCAAGAAAACAATAATTTTTAAAAATTTCATTTTATTTTTCTGTGGAAAATGAGAATATTTTTTTTTGATGAATTACTAAAAATCAATTTTTAAGTACATTTATTAAAAATTTGCTGGAAATTTGAATTTGTTTTTTTTTTTCAAAATTGCGAAATACAAAACTAGAAGTTGCTGGATTTTTGAAATATTATGGAAATAGGAAATTTTTAATATTATTCTTTTTTGAGTTTATAAAAAATTCTTCTCATTTTGTATAATTTTGTTATCATTTAGGTTCTTTAAGTTTTATTCATTTTGTACTTTTGTCAAGTCTTCGTTTGAGACCACGTAAATAGTATTTAAATATTGATTATATAATTGAAAATTTTCTTTTTTTTTTTTTGAAAAATGGAAAGAAGAAGTCGGTGTATTCCAAAAGAATATGGTGAAATGGGTTTTGTGTTTTTGGGAAAATTTGAAATATAAAAGCAGGATTCTCTATGTTTTCTCTAAAAAAAAAATTCCTTTAGGCACTTCGTAGTACCGGCAAATTGATTCAATTAAATTAAAAAAAGCATGTAATTCTGCCAATTAAAAAATAAAGAAAAAAATTAAACTAATTTAAACGCTCTAATATTATAAATTTCTAGAAATTTGAATTTTTTATGTGCCAGTTTTTTGTTTTGTAAATGTGTGTGTGTGTGTGCCTGTGTGTGAGTGAAAATTCTAATAATATCAGCCGAACTATCTAGTTTTAATAAAGCTCAAAAATATATTTATTTTTTTTTATCATTCTTCCTTTTTTTTATTTGTACAACAATTAAAAATCTCTATTTTTCGTGTATTTTTTTTCTTATGGCAGAAATTAGTTTTTTAGGCCGATTTTATTTTTTTAATATGTTTTAAAATTTTCTCTTTTTTTTATTTTAAAACAAAACGCAAATAAGGTTTCCTTTTTTGCTAAAAAAAAAAATTATATAAAAACCAAAATTTATGTATTTTTTAATCAAAAAAAAAAAATTTTTAATATTATTTTTTCTTGTTTTTTAAATAAATGTTTTATTTTTAAAATTCTATTTACATTTTTTTTTTTAATAATCCAAATACTTTGAAGATCATTTTAATTCAATTTAAGAAAAATTTAAACCGAAGAAGAGGAAAACGTGCCTGTGGAAATTTCTAATATTTTTTTGTTTGGAAAATTTCATATTTTTTTTTTTTTAATTTTCTTTTTTTGACGGAAATTATTTAATAAAAAATCAAAATTTCCACAACCAATAAATTGGAAAATATAATTAATGATTGTTTCACAATTGATTGTTTTTTTTTATTTTTTTTTTAAATTTTCTTTTTATTGTTTTTACTTATTTTTATTATTCACTTTTTTTAACGGCTACTATTAATTAATTAATATTGTTTGACAATAATGATTAATGATTTCTCTTTTTTTTTACTAGGTTATTTCAGTTTTTCATTTGTGTTATTTAAAAGTTAAAAGTTTACTCTTTTAAATTAAAACTTAAAAATCAAAATTAATTATATTACAATAAACAGATTAAAATTATCTTCTTTTTTTTGTTGTTGTTTTATTAAATAGTATCTTTTTATATTTATTATAATTTTTTTTTTGAGTTTTTAATTATTCAATTATGTTTTTCTTTTTGTAATTATTAATTTCATTTATTTTCTCCTTTTTCAAATACATCTTAATACTATGTTGTTTTTCTTTAATTTTCTTTAATTTTATATTGTTTTTTTTTTTAAACTTTTCTCCTGTTTTTATGTTATTTTTTATTTTTTTTTAAATTAATATTTAAATATAATTTTACTTATCTACAAATAGCTGCCTTATCCATGAGAATAGTTTCCATTGTTTTTTTTTTTTTTGGTTTTAATTATTATTTTTGTCGAAATTATATTTCTTTTTTTTTTAGTTTAATTTTTAAGGATAATTAAAAACAAAAGTAATTAAATCAAAAAAAGGAAAAAATCAAATTAATGAACTTCTTTTTGCTGTCATATTTTTAATGTTTGTTTGATTGTTCATTCTTTTTGGCCATTAATTTTATTTTAAATTTTTTCTTAATTTGTTTTTAATTTTTTTTTTTTTAGGTGAACAAAAATTTTTTAAAAATTTAAAAAAGAAATCAATTTATAGCAAAACATTTTTTTTATTTTGTGTTTTTTTATAGTTTTTTTTTGTTTTATAGAAAATTCTAATTAAAAATTGGTTAAATTGTTAAAATTAGCGATGACATATTAAAATTTGAAATTAATGTTATTTTTGTTATTTCAGTTTTGATGATTTTATGTGGTTCTCTGTTCAGTTTTTAATTGAAATGTTTTTAACGCTTGATTTAACACATTTATTTAATATAAAAGCCTGTTTTTTTTTTATATAAATATTATTTCAGTGCAATTTTTGTGGGTTTTTCTTTGATTTTGTTTTTTATGTTTTTCTGGTTTCGTTTTTACAGTGAGTAAATATTTAATTAATTAATTATGATTTGTATAATTAGTTTTTTATTCATACCAGTCATTTATTTTTTGTTGTAAAGAGTTGTTCATTTATTTTCCTTATACTTTTATTATTTAATTTTTTTTTCCATACTTTTAGTCTTTTATTTTTCATACATTATTTATACTTTTTTTTATTATTAATATTATTTTTTATTTTTAACGACCTCGTGCCCACCTTAAAAGTGCATCCGCTAACACATCCAGATGCGCTTTAGTCTGTAATTAAAATATCGAATTGATTAAAATAAAAATTATTTCTAAGAGATTTTTAAAGATTTTTTTTTAGGAAATTTTAAAATTAAGGTTCCGAGAAAATTTTTTTGAAATGAAATAATATTTTTTTTTATGATGTTTTCATATTTAAAGTAAAAATCTAATTAATTTGATTACATTCGAAATTGTCTGAACTGGAAATTGTACGAAAAATGAACATGTCGGAACCATTCATTATTAATTATTGAAGAAATAAAGAATAAACTAAATATAAAATATGTACAAAGCTTAGAAAACAATGAGTTTAATTTGTAATGATGTTCACTTATTGAATTATGACGCTTTTTCAACACTGTACTGCCGTGATAACATAATTGCCAATGATATCACTATTAGAACAATATTTTTGGAATTTATTGTTATGTTCTAAAATTTATAAGTATCTTTATAGGAGATGTGTTACGCAATATAAAAGTTATCTCTTTTCTTTATATTTGAGAAATGGTGCCGAAGTTCCTTTTAATTTTAAATTTTATCTTATAAAAGGTGTATTTCTTGGGGAATTGTTATTTATTAATATTTAACTTTCTAAAACAAAATCAGTTGTTTAGGCATAGGTACTTATAAATTTTTATCCCGGATATTGTTTTTTGAAAAATAATTAAAAATTCTTGTTTTTAAACAAATAGTAAAATTAAAACCAATATTATTTTATACGATAACCAATTAAAAATTGCTTTAGCCAAATATAATTGTTCAAAAAATAAAAATAAAATAAAAAACAAATAAATAATCGTTTCGATTAGTGCCACCTATATGTGAAATATAACATTAAATAACTATGTTAAAATTAAACAAAAATAAATAACAATGCTTAAATCAACCAAAATTCAGGCAATTCAGGAATTGGGCTCTTTTCCATAGGATTTTCATCATTTGAAAAGAATTCTTTTTTTATTTTTCTAATAATTTTACAAAAATTTATAAAATTAGAACTGCAAAATCGAAAAATACCGGAAGTTTAGGATCAAAAATATATCGCCAAAAGCTAAATGAAAACCTATTCGAATGGTAAATTTTCAAATTACAATATTGTTGATTGCGGATGTTCTTTTGATATTTCTTCAAAGGATTTTAATGATGGTATAAAAAGCGTGACTTTATTGTAAATGAGAAATTAAATTCTGTTCTTAAAATGAAAGCAATATTTAAATTTTGACATTTAAAAGATTTAGAAATATGAAAATTTTTATATAGAAAAAAATATTTTTAATTAATGTTTCAATAAACATAAATAAAAGTACATAATTTTATCTTAATTAAATCTTGATATGCAAAAATGAATAAAAAAACAAAATTATTTAAATATTTACAGGCTTTAAATATTTAATTTGTTTTGTAAAACTTAACGAAATGAAAGTTTGATTATGTTTTTTGTTTTTCTTTATAAAAAAAGGATGTATGTGTGAGTTTTATATTAGCATATAAAGTTTTTAAGGGTCCATTAGAGATTAGAGTTAAAATCTTTTAAATCCCAATCTAACATAAATGTAAGTTGTAAAATTCTCTAAGATAAATTTTAATATATGTGGGGACAAATATAAACCAAATAGTTATGGAAACTATTTAATTAGTTATTTGCTTAAAACTAAAACTTTAAGCTGACAAAGATATAAAATGTTGACAACGGAAACAGATTTAAATAAACAAATTGAAATTTTTTATAATTAGTCTAGATAACCCTCCTATGTAACAAACTATCGTGAAGATACAGTTTCTATATAACACGACTTAATAAACATATTCTACTGATTTTTCATAATTCCACTTCACAGGGATTTCAGTGGAATTTATAGGGAATTCTCACAAATTTCATTTAACATATAACGTGGTAGGAATTAACCGTGTTTTATAGGAGGTTTACGTGTATTAAAATATAAATCAAATACTCACCGTCTTGTAGAACATACACGCTTGTCTATCTTCATCCTCACCTTCTGGACAGTCTATGAATCCATCACAAAGAACATGATCGTCTATGCATCGATATCGTCCCTGTCTATCTGGTGTTGGACATGCGAATCTTTCCATACCATCCATCGCTGGTGGACATTCTGAATTAAAAAAAAAAAAAACAATGTTAATTAACAATTGAATTTGAAATAGTTTTTGATTTTAATAAATAACCATCTATATGTCATTTTGAAAATAATTTTTTTATATTTGCGATAAATACGACATCTATAAATATTTTTTGGAACTTTTTCTATGTGATTTTAAAATCACAATTTAATAGCTGTCTAAAAGCAACACAATAATAATTTCATTTTAATTTTCTTTTTCATTTTGCATTCAAGTATATGCAAATATTTTGGGTTAATTAATCACATAGGATATTTAGTTATAAGAGAAAAACGTGTAATTTATTTACGTGATGATACTCAAAAAGACGAAAAGACATCATGGTTTTGAATTTTTTATTTAAAATAGGGTAAATTTATTGGTTGCACTTAACTTTTAGGTTCCATAAACTCATATTTTACATATGAACTTATATAGTTGTTAAATGTTAAAAGTTTTCAAATGAAAGTTTTCATCAACTAGCTAAATATTTGCATCTATTGTAATATAGTTATATGTATATAATAAAAACACTATAAAAGTTACAATTTATATATTTAAACGCAACGAGTAATAACATGTATAATACCTTGTTATACTGATGTTATGTAAGCTCAAAAATGAAATTGCTTTTAGGTATCGTATAGCTTTAAGCCTATATCGATATCCATATTATGACAAAATTCATGCCTTACAATATTTCTACACCCACATATTATATGGAATGGAAATTTATTTTAAAACAAAAACCAGGAAATTTTGTAATAACACAGGAATGAACAGTAACAAATGATATTATTGAGGTAAACATGAAAAGGTAAACTGAAAACTTGGACATCAAAAATTGTATATAGTATGGTTGTATGCTCATTTTGAGAGTTTCACATATGTTTTATGAAAATGTAGATACACCAAATACATTTTGTTGTATGTTTTTATTTTTTTTATTTTGATATTTGAAATTGTATACACAACCATTAATGGGGTGTGCTTGTTAAAATATGTACTAAATTTAATTTACGCATGATGTGTGTTTATTGGCTTTTCATAGTAACATATAGTAAGCCTATATACAATATAGTATATATACGATCATTATAGAAAATGTAAATCTATACGTACTCGGATATTACATATATCATAGCAAACTTTATACAAATTACATATAGTTTTCAATGAGAGATCAAAAGTGTTAGGAAATTTCCAAGGAGGGATTTCTGTAGAATTGATTTCAATAATTAATCGTCGAAATATAATAGTGGCAATTTAATTATTGTAATTATAATATATATGCTTTAATGATTACATTAAGTCTATTGTAATATCAAATTAATTAGTCGGAATTTGTAAAAAAAAATATCTGATATGGTAAATCAATTAATTTGGTTTCATTTCTAGTCAAAAACTTATTAATTTATCCAAAATTTTATAAAAATCAGGTAAATCGTTCTATAGCTATCGTGCCGGCGAACAATATTAGACTTCCTACTTCAGTTCCGCTTCTATCCAATAACACAAGCTTTAGAAAAATGCTAGTATTTAAAATTTCTTGCATATTTTAGGTATGGAAGAGAATTCTCACAGAAAACGCCGGCAGATCCACTAGTAGACTAGCATACATAAATTTAATAATTGTCATATCTAAATTATATCTATCAAGAAATTTTATAGGATAGGACAGACCAGGTTGGGGTTGTTATTTCTTAAAATACGAGAATAACTTTTACCAACTTTTACCTAGAATTGTTTTCTATTTTTATTATTATTAATAACAAACCATTTACTTTATCCCCAACAAAAGTTGAATCATAAAAGATTGTATTTTTAAAAAACAAATTTTTTTGTTTTTCATTCATAAAAACAATTCCACAAAACAATTGTGTTCATTTTCGAAAAAAACCAGATAATATTTCGTGTGTATTATACACCTTGATGTTCTTATCTCAGCATAAATTATAGAGAACATTCACAGAAAGAATATGTTATTGACCTTTTTGCCTAGGTTTTTCTTTCTATCTTCATGTTTCATTAGAATTAGATTGTATTTTGGAAATCCTCTTGAATGACAGTAAACAAGAGACATTCGTATAATAGTTAATATATATAGAGTTCATTTTTATTATCAGCACATTTTATCCGGCCATTTGAAATAGTATATAAATATAATTTGTGATATTCTACAGTCAGTCCCAATGGTCTTTTCATTCGTGTATAAAATTTTCAGAATATAATAAGTTCCCGTAGGGATTTTTCTATATAAAAGTCGGAAAAAAAGAAAATCTTGTGAAATACTTTTAGTTTCCAAAATAAATATATCAAGAAAATATGTATTAGTATATTAAAGAGAATATTGTCAAAGGTATAGCAATCTGACTAAAATTTATAGTTTGTTGGTAGATATTAGGTACTGTTGTCTATTATGCTTTTAAGGGGTTACGTTACTGTAAAATTTTTGAAAAACTAATAATATTTCAAGATTGTTTCCTCTTCTTCAAATTTGTTTTAATTCACAGATTCCCTGGGGCGTAATAGCAGAAATATACCCACTGGTATACTACCTACCATAGGGCATACAAATATAAGCAAAAGTAATGTTATTTTTAGTAGGAAAAACTGGGAAAAAATTCAAATTTTCAACTTATAGTCGTTAAAGTGTATGTAGCTTTTCGGAAATTAATTTCTTAAATTTACACTGTTTCTTAGTCCTTAGGGTATCCTGTTCCAGGTAATGTTTGCATCGAAAAACATTCAACTTATTTTCATCTTTTAATCATAATTTGCAATCAATTATTTTTCTTTGTTTTGATCGAAATATTCCAAGAAAAATACAAGATTTCCGGAAAAAATAAAAATTTCCTAGAAATCAAAACTAAATAATTCTGTCTTACTGATAGAAAAAAATAGTTCTTGGAAATTTGTAGGTAAAATCCTTTCTAAAACAAAACAAAAACAAAATCAGAAAAAAATATATAAACAGAATGATATCACCATATATAACTTTCCCTAAACATATTTATGTTTATTTGAAAATTTTCTCTCATCGAAAAACACATATCTTATCAAGTTGCATAAATAAATTGAAAAATTCTAAGAACTTTTTACTTTATTAAAGTTTTTTTAAATTTTTTTCTTCGGAAATTTTCTGTACGCATCATATTACTTTCAAAATGCATCAAACTTTTAACGTCATACACTATCAGGTAAATACTATCCTAAAACTTTACATATTTATGTTTTGTAAGTAGAAAATTGTTTTTACTAGAAATGAAATTTCAATAAATTTGTTTATGTGAGCTTTTATGTTATTTTTCATCTTCTCTCCAGGATCCTATTTCCTTCAAACAGGATAAAGTTTACATAGTATGTATAAGAAAATATCTCTAAAATAATAACGAATTCAAATGAAGGATAACAACTAGATTTTTAGTTAAAAGAAAATATAAGTAATCTTATCTCTCTTATCGAGTAAAAATATACTATATTTTACTAAAGTTTTGTGAAAGTAAATTTTCCCAGATACTATTTGGATGAAGTTTATGATCAAGAAAAATTTAAAGTTTTAAAATTCTGGAAAAACAACTAACTTTGGAAAATGATTCATAGAAATGTTTTTAATCGTATTGATAAAAATTATATTGATCTCAATTGTTTGGGTCAGTTATTTGAAAAAATACAAATATTTAAAAAAAAAAATTCTTATTTCATCATATAATTGAGGATCAGTGATCGACCCGAGTTTCAACAGCAACCAGATAATCTAAACTACTGTAACAGATGGGTTTATTTGCCTTTTTATAAAAGAAAATGTAGGAACAGTCTTATTTTCTCCTATGACTATTTCTTTCTCCATGATCCTTTTACCGATTTTACTGAAATGTAACATATTATATTATCTCCTATTCATGCCATTCAACATATGAAAATAATTTAAACAAAATTGTTTCACAAACTTTCCGATTAAATCCGGAAAAACGATTAAATAAAACGACAAAACTTTCTAGTCCACCTTCAAATTTGAAAGTTTTGTCTCAAATATAAGAAATTTTCGTTAATAATTTCAAAAGGATGCGTCATATATTTCCATTTTTTCTTTTATAGAACTAAAAAGATCCAACGTGTATTATTTATTGTGACTCATTGAATTGAATCTGAATCCGAAATAAAATGATTTGTTTCCATATTGATAATGGCTATTTTCCAGCCAAAATATCGCATTTTATTTTCATTTTGAATAGTATGTTGTCTGAGTAATGTCTTTTCTTTCTTTTTTGAAAGAATATAAAAAATATTTAATATGATTTGTCATATTCGATTTTTGAAAAACATATCAAAACTGTAATTTCGTATATCATCGTTCAAATAAAGCAGTTTTTCCATATTTCATTTTAAAAATACGAATTGTCTTTTAGTCGGAAAACTTTTACAATTCATTGAGTTCTTGATTGTGATTTTCTTTCCTATCGGTTTTTGGATGAATGATGAACTTATATTGGAAATAATAGTAAAAAAAAAGAAGATATATAGTAGTGATAACTATTATAGTCAATTCAACTATGTGAAATGCTTTTACCAAGAAAAATAATGAAGCCAATAGAAAAGAAAAAATGAAAAAACTTTTTTATATTCAAAAATATGCATTTCGAGATTTACGACAAAAGCTAATGGAAAATTCATGTATTTATAAAATTTGAAATATTATACAATATATGATATATTCAATGAGATAATAATAATTAGTATTAAGTTGCTTTTTGTGTAATAATTTTAGTCGTATTTTAACTAATTTTTGAAAATTGATCGCCTAATTCGTTGGTTTATAGTCCTTTTTAATTAGTAGTATTTATTTCATGGAAATAAACCACACAGATGTAACCAAAGTAGAAATTCGATCAGGATTTTAGTGGTAATTTCCACGTAATTTAGATCTAAATAGATCTACCTGAATATTGTTTCCACTGCTCTCACATTAAAGATAATTGAGAAAACTAAAAATCTGTTTTTAATGGAATTATGACACTATTTGAATTTAAATTTATTTATTTTTGTATATTGTAAATCGGAAAAACCATCAACTCGGATATACTGAGGTCCTAAATCATAGAAAATAAAACTTATAATAATTACTGGATAAGTGTCACGTTACATGAATAAGTTGCCACTGCAAACGTTATTTTACTTTTGTGATAGTTAAAGAGAAGCGCCTTTATCAAATTAGAAAATTTATCCGGGTATCGCGTATTATAGATGAGATGAAAGTTCGTTAATAAAAACGCGGTTAAAAATAAGAAAAAAAACAAATTCATTGGAGCTTGGGCATTTAAGCTCGCGCTATAGGCAAAAAACTTCCGAAAAATATATAAATATTCATCATGAAATTTTTAATTGTCTGCTTTCAGACGTGTATGGAAATTTTCATGATCAAGGAAAAAATTATGTTGATTTCATCTATTGTAAATGTTTGAGAATACACAGAAAAGCTTTTGGCTAGTTCTGTCAGTAGTCAAAATTTAGGCTATGTAACACAGTATCTTAATTTAGTTACTATATTATACCTTGGAACGAACGAAATCAGCATCATTTTATATAATCAAAAATTCCTACGCTCTCATTATTTTTGATTACATATATTTATATATTTAAATATTTTCTAATTTGCAATCTTTACTTTGTTATCATCTATTTTAATAACAAAATTATCGTACACCATTGTGAAATCCTATAAATATGATTATATAAATTTATAGGAGACAAACATTTCCTTTTTTTTTATTACATTTAATACATCATCATTAGAATCATGAAATATTGTAGTTATTGAATGAATGGATAACCTTTAGCACCATAATAATAAAGGATTATTTTTCGTGACCTATAAAAATCATCTCATATATGAGGCACCTATATTATATATAGTATAATAGTAACTAGTTAGTATAACAATCAGAAATGGTATACGTTAAAGGAAATTCTCATATCCAGAAATATAATCAATATAAATAAATTATATACTTTTATATTAATGTTCAAAAGGTACATAAAAACGAAAACTTCCTATAATTTCTTATATATGGTTATTTTCTTATCCTCTATATCAGTGCTCCGCAACCAGTGTGCCGCGGCACATTGTTGTGCCGGGGGACGAAATTAGGTGCGTCGTGGTTGATTTTTTATTTTTCAATGGTAAAAGTAAACAAATACCCCAGCTTCCACATCAGATTCGATTCAAATTCGAGAGGAATTTGTGGAATTGAGGAGTGACGGGACTCTAAAACTGAAATTTAACGAAGTTTTATTAGATGTTTTCTGGATTTCAGTAAAGGAGGTATATCTGGAGATTTCTGACCAGGCTATTGTAGTTGTTTTCCCATTTTCTGCAACATTTCTATGTGAATTGAGTTTTTCAACTCTAGTTTTAATAAAAGATGATAAGTGATCATGCTTATATATTTTCTATTGTGGTGTGCCCCAGATTTTCAGAAAAAAATTAGTGTGCCGTATGTGAATAAAGGTTGCGGAGCACTGCTCTATATAGTTCTTTTATTTCTTGTATGTTTCTTGATTTTTATATTATATCAAATCTATACTATAGAGAAAATATATTTTAAAAGAAAAGATGAAAAATCCAGGACACACCAATGCCATTTCTTCAATTAATCACCGATGTCTAATAATAACTTTGGCCCTTTTCTAATGGTTAAAATGATTTCGAATGTTTACTCTTATATGTATTTTATGGATGATCAGTACTATAATAATTCCAATCAAGGTATCAGAAAGAGTAATATTTTTATGTCATTTGATATATATGTTTGCACACAACATTTATCAGTTTTAGTAGATATTAAAGGGAACAACGTAATGCATATAGAAAAAAAATGTTTAACCTGGTAGAAACGGTGAATTACACAATGACAAGGATTGCAGATAGTTTTGAATTGAATAAAAAGCTCAAGTGTCTAGAAGAAAAATACATTTTATATCTACGTTCGATATTAAGACATAACAACAAAACAGGATTTACCATATTTATGGTTGAGGTGTTCGCTAATCTCAGATTTTATTGATTCTAAACATATATTTCATTCGATGTGATTTTTTTATTTTTTTCTAATGTTTTTTTTTTTTTTTATGTGAATCCATTCAGTCTTATCCAATATCTATTGGATATGATCGATTATTATGAAAATAATTCCATTCGAAATGCATGCAATCGCATTTTGCATTTTTTTGCCATATTTTTTTATGCTCTAGTGACATAAACAAGTGAGCTTTTATGATTTACACATAAAACTGATTAAAAACTGAGGTTTTTCTATTTTATTGCAGGATTTTTATATTATTCACAAATTTAATATGGAATAAAAATGAAAGATCCTAATTAAAAATGAATTTTTAACGATTTCTTGGATATTTTTCTAAAGTAACTTTGAACTTTTCAAAATTGTGAGTACTATTATTCTGTTCCACATAAAGATTAAATACTGTTCTATTATGAAAACAGATTGTTAAAGAAAATCGCGTAAATAAAAAACACTTAGAAGTATCCTACGCGAATTTTTTCGAACAGGTAGTAGATACTCATAAATTCCATTTTATTCTTTTTCATAGTGTTCTTTATTGTCATTACCCATTTGGGGATAAATATATATGAAAAGTAATATCGTTTCCAAGTTTATGACAATTTTACATAATTTTCTAGTATTTATTATTATTGTATTATATTTTTCTGTTTTTTGTTTTTTTTTTCTGTGAACTTTTATTCTCTCATGAGATCACTTTTCTTTAATGTCGCCCGCACAAAAAAACCAGAACTAAAAGAGCCAAAAAAAAAAATCCAACGGAAACATTCAATTCATGTAAATTTTATGTGGAAGCATTTTCTTTTTGCTGTCGAGTTCAGAGAAAACTGGGTTTTAACATACATATATAGTACTTAACAAAATTTTATGTTCTTTTTGGAAATTAAACATAAAAAATGTATGCATTCACGTGAGTTGTATGATATCCAAACGAACCATACAACAACACAAGAATCAACAACCCAACCATTCAATTTGAACAATCTTATATTTTCACATCGTTCTAAAAGCTCGTAAATGTACGCGTAATTTGTATTCTTACAAAAAAGAAGAGTAAAAAAAAAAAAAAAACTCATTACTCTTCCAAAGTCCAAGAAAAGGATAAATCTGAAAGATGTTATACATACATATATCTATATGAAAGATTGACTTCGCTATATCCTGGGTAATTGAGGATCACCGTGATGATATTGTCGCCATGATGTGCATCGCAAAGTTTTGTGTAATGGGGGGAGTCATCTTTTACAGCATGTAGTTACACTAGACTTTATGATGCAAAAATATTTCAACTATATATGCTATTATAATGTTGAATAAATGCGTTCCAGTTTGTTTGTTTGTATATGCTTCTGTATAGAGATAGATGATACCTATATTTATATATATATATATATATCATGTGAAGAATGAAATTTTTCATACAAAACAGCCACCCCCGAATGTCTGGACGTAGTGGCGCCTGAATTTTCTACTATCGAATAGTTTTTCCCTATTTTTCTGTTTTCTTTTCTTTACATTTTTATATGTATATGTCTGTTTGTCTTTTTAAAAGCATTGCTTCCTCAACTTAAAGCTATATATATATATTGGAAAACTATGTATATATAGTAAAAAAGATATCACCATTTCTAAGTTTCTGTCCTATCCAATGTTTCCGATATGGTATGAGAGTTTTTTTTTTGTGTTATGTTGAGCAGAAACTTTGTGCAAAAGATATACACATATATTTGAGCTTTACAAATCCATGTTATTTTTATGGAAAAAGATTGACATATGTATTGACATGTCTAGCGAGAGTAGCGAACTTTTCTAACAAACCAATGTGTTTTAAATCAGTGCATATTATACTCTTGTGTTGGACTATAAAGTCATGTTTTGGCATAAAATGCATGAATTTTAACAAAATAATAATAATAACATTTATGTAAAAGTATATGATTTGAATTGCATTAAAATACATTCAAGAAAAATGCTTTTCCTATATGAAAAATATATTAGCTGATATTGTGATTTCCTAGCAAATATTCGTATCCATGTAAGTACATCGATTGTGATTCGGATTTGTTTGTTTGTATTATGTTTACATCCATTTTGGAAAAAAAGTTTAACATTATAGGATCCATCAAAATGCATCTATTCTCTGGAAAATGTGAGTGGGTGGAATTGATAGTGGGTGAATAAATGCATATACTTTTAACATTATAATATATTTTTTTTCTTTATTTTGTATATACATATGCAATGGTGTAATATCAAATTTGTTATTTATTATGCTAAAAGCTCATCGTTATATATATTGGATATATTTTCTATCTTATATACAATAATCCAATAGTGATTGTATGTCGTTTAGTGAATAACTTTTTAATGGAAATCTTTTATTTTCGCTATTTTTTCTATGCATATGCAATTTTAAGAAATCTTGTGGGTGGTATATTTATGTCTACTTTTCCATATATGTACATATATATGCGTGAACATATAAGAAATGAGAATTTGTTGGCTCCTTTCAGTTGAGATTTCCTTGTCTGTTCTTACACTTTTATCATTTACATACATAAAATTCGTTGTATAACTATAATTCACATATCAGTTTATCTTATTATAAAAAGGATATGGCTCCATCGAATCCTTTAGGCGGGGATGTTGAACTTTTCATTTATGTATTTCTGATATTTTCGTATGTTGTTGTTTTGTTGTATAATATATAGTTCAATCACACAAGTTGAAAATATTCACGCATTTTTAATATTTTCTGTTTTTTATTTCGTTTTTGGTTGAATTTCGGTTGAAGATGTGTGTTTTTAGAGAATTATGAAAAATAAAATGAATCTGATGCAAAAATGTGTTGAATTCAAATTTTTGGAATATATTTATGATTTAATACTAGGATATAGGATCCAGAAGAATAAGGAAACGACAAGGTAACTTAATTGGTAAAG
Organism: Xylophagus ater; assembly: GCA_963422695.1. Classification (NCBI taxonomy): domain Eukaryota; kingdom Metazoa; phylum Arthropoda; class Insecta; order Diptera; family Xylophagidae; genus Xylophagus; species Xylophagus ater. The sequence continues at coordinate 62,501,775 of OY730478.1, read as the reverse complement.
AATGAGGACGAATTGACAAGTTTTATTTGGATCAGTCAAGTTGAAATATCAATCCGGATCGTTTTTATGGATACTAGGGCTAGAAAATGAAATTATTGTATATTATTTAAATAAGTAGTTAATGCAGAAGGTAGTGGAGTGTACGACAGTGAACGATTTCAGTTTCAGTAAAGAAATCTTTCATTTAATTACTCTGAAAAGATTATTGTTGCTCGATTTATTCGTTGTGTCTAAGTAAAGAAAAGGTATTTACCTTAAAAGGAACTGAATTTGCTTTTTCTAGGATGAATAGTTTAGAAGTTATCAATGTTTGGTCTTAACACTATTGCCCCTACTTAATTTTTGAATCCTTCCAGTGAAAGTTAAGAATGCCAATCACATATTAGTTTTCGTTCCAAATAAATCAAGGAATGACCTATTTACTATCCTAGCAACAGTGAAACATCCTGTGTACATAGTTTGACATGTTACGTAATATAAGATTTTGGGTAGAAGCGATAGGTATATGAAAATAGTTGACCAAATACTGATTATTGCAGGTTGCTGCCTTAAACGTAAATTTGTAAAAATTAATTAGTTTATGTTTGATTTGATTAGTTCCAAATTTTTTTTAATGTGTAAGTATATGGATTGTCAGGATTCCCTTAAATTTGTATAAAAACAAAAATATAAAAATATCTCTAATTGGGTAAATAGTCAGGTGATTTGGATGAAACTTGGAATATACATATATTCTGGATAAGCCCACCTGAAAAAAAGGATCGTGGAGTATGTATGTGGGTGGCAACTACTAAAGAAGTAATATTATAAATATTTAAAGGAATAATACAACCAATGTTATTTTACCAAATATTCCTATTTAAAATTCAGATTAAGTACATCGTAATTTATTAATAGTTTTTCTCTTAAACAGTTTCAGAACTAATCTTTATTAAAGAACTTGCCTTCTTCTACGATATTTTAATTATACTCATTTCTTTAGTTTTTTGTTTTTTTTTTTTTTTTTTTGCTTTATTAGCTTTAATTCTTAGCTGTTATTTATATTATATAATAACAATATTCTCGTTTCTCAAGAAAGTTGAAATTTTCGAAAAATGCTTTTACAAATCCTTCCAAATATTTTCTTCTACGTGGTTTTATGAAATCTGTTTTTCTTATTCTCTTAAGTTGTTGGACACTAGTACAGCAATAAATATTATGTTGCTAGTGTATCTAACATAATAGATCCCGCAAAAAGAACAGAAACGAGTACGTTTCTGTGGTTTAAACGATAAATAGTATCCAAATGAATTTTCTTAGATGTGAAAAACTTATGTATATTTCTCGTACTCGTATTTTCTTTTAGTTTTTATTGTTGGATTTTCATATATTATAAAATTCCCGGATATTAATTTTCATTGCAATAATATAGTTGGAGAAATGTATATTTACAATTTATATAGATCTATAATATTAAACTAAAACGAGCATAAACTTAAGAAGTTTAGAAGAAAGTTGCTTCTTATACGTATTTTCCTTTATATTTGCGATTTATTTATAAGAGAGAGAAAAGTTTCTTTGGAATTCATTTTAAAGATTATATTTGATTTTTATACTTTTAAGGAAAAGTGTGGATCTCTGTTATAAAAGACTATACAGAAATTGTATATGTATGTATGGAAAAAGGATTGCAATTCTTTTGAGTACACAGCAAAAATATACAGTTGCGTGTTATTATAAAAGTTTTTTAATAAATCGTTTATTTCTTAATAAAAGTTGAAGGAATTTTATGCCGCAAGTAAATGAAAAGAAATAATAAAAAAAAAGAATATTATTTATTTTATAAATTATTTAAATAAGTTGGAAAACAGGAAAATTCTTGACAGAATATAATAAAAGTTTTAATAAAGATTTTATTTTACTTCTATACGATAGGCAAGAGTGAGAAATGTTGTATAGCTTGTAAAGACAGTTCTAAACGTCTGAAACCAATGAGATCACTTGTTTTTCTTTTCTGTTTAAGTAAAACCAACACGGTTTTACATCCACCCTAATTTGTATGAAGTTTTTTACATTGACTCAGAAAACATAAATCTCAATGCAATATTGGAGCTTTGATACTAATTCGCTACATTATTTATCAATCTTAATCAAAATACCAATTTATCAGAAGATCAGCTCAATATAACTCATTGGTAAGGTTTAAAATATAGTAATTTATAAATGTAAATGGAGCTCAGAGAGTAGCTCAGTAATGTTGTAACATGCCCCTCTCAGCATCCTAATTTTTGGCATACACATCAATATCTGGCGATATTGAATATCACATTGTTGCAGGGTCAGGGCTTGAGTCTAGAGACAGTTAATTAAAGGAACTGTCTCTAGACTCTAGTCCGATGAAATTTTTAGATTTATTTTATAACAAAAATTTTATTTCAATTCAAGTTAAGAATTTTTACCAATTTTTGGTCATACAAATTAATAGCTAGCGATACAGGTATAGAAGTCGAAATAATCGCTTTGCATTCTCGTTTATTTTTAAAAATAAATTGATAAAGTTTTAATTTCTTTAAAAAATTTTTTTTGGAAAAATTGGATTTTTAAAATAAACGGATTTATTTGGAAATTTCATTTTTCATAAAGACGATTTTCTTAGAATTTATATAAAGAAAATTTAAAGAAAACTAATTACAACTAAATAATGAACTCTTAGACTTTGTCTAGAGTTCCAATTTCGTTGAATTTTCACAGAGTGATAGATATTAGACAGGAACACGGAAATCGCGAATTTTATTCATTTTACGAGTCAATTGATCCAAATGAAAAATTGAAATGAATTCGGGGAAAATTTAAAATACACATAAATAGTCATTTACATTTTATTTGAATAAATTTACTTACATTTAAATTTCATAATAGAATTTATTTTGAAGCAATTTATTATAAAATGAAATTAAATTACTATAATTATGATAAAAACATAGAAACGAAACGCGAATCTAATTCATAAAACATGAATCAAAATTTATATTCATATTTGTTGAATTTCGATTTTACAAATAAATAAAATTTCAAATGAATCATAATTATGATTAAAACAAAAAAAGCACATAAATTGGAATTTTTCTGGGTTTTTTATATCAAAATTATAAACAAAAAAATATCCCACTGTAATTACTCGGTACTTGAAAAATGTGATTGGGTGGGAAAAAGAAAAAATGTCATCAAGGTAAATCGCGACTGATATTTAAAAATAAGGAAATATTCTATGAATTCTTGTCGTAATTTTCATATGACCTAGAAAACTCTAAATCAATAAGGCTTTTCCCAATAATGACACACAAACAAAAAAAAAAAACAACGACAAGATAAGGAAAGGAAAATAAAACATACACAAATTAATCAGGAAAATAATCACCTGTAAGAATATTTTGAACTTTTTATTTAACACATACATAGGCATACAATCACCTGGGAAAAACATTCCTTATTATTATTATTATTCGAAATTGTTATTCTACTGGAAATTGTTGCAAAAAAAAGAAAAAAAAAATAACATAATGATAATTCATATCATAGAAAAAGATATTTCTTAGAAATTCTCGTAAACAATTCTTAAGAATTATCAACCTACTTGTAAAGTACATTTTTTTTTTTTTGTGGAAAAAGATAAAAAAAAGAAGGAAAATACAAATTTGTTTTGTTGTAAATTCGCCTTTTAATAATATCTGTGTATTATTATTTTTTTTTATTTTTGAAAAACACCAACTCAATAAGAAAATTCCTTTCATATAAGCTTTAAGAATTTTCTCTACTTTCTTTTCTTTTTTTTTGTGTAATAGAATTTTCATGAAAACAAAAACAATATACGGATTGAAACAATCAAAAAAAAATTCTCAATTTATTATTTATTTCTAGGTCATGATATCTATTGTAATTTTCCATTTAGTTGTTATTAAAATTGTACAATTTTCTATAATCGAATATAAGTAGAAAATAATTATGATCAATGCTAATACCCTATTTATTCATTGATATAGAATAGCATTACTCCAACTGAAGTACGCATACCCTGAGAATATTTTGCTTGGGTTAATGAGGGAAACAGAACGACGGATCCATGACGGATTCACGGTTTTCGGTTTTCAGATTGGATTAGAAATAGTCCGTCGTGGATCCGTCGCGTTCTGTGTTGTCTAATTGAAAATAAATGCATTTAAAATTCTAACGAGTCGTGAATCCGTCGTGAATCCGTCATTCTGTTTGGGTACCTTAAGAAGTTTGTCTGATATATTCCAGATATATTTCCATTTTCTATAGGAAACATTGTCCAATTTTCAATTTCAACAGATTTCAAGCAGTGAGTGATAATAAACACTGAAATTAGTAGTTCGCTTCGAAAAGCTAACAACACTCCTTCGTAAAATTCAGTCAGTTTTCGGTTTTATTTTAGTATAAATGCGTAACATATTTTGCTGATATTGATGAAATGCTTATCGAATTATGATTTCCACAAAAGTAGGGAAATTTTGTATTTTTTGTCCGGCTATGCATTTCCGTCCAAAATGTTGCAGTAATTAAACTCTGTATTTGTACCAAATTTGAATAAAATTAAGTAAAACATTCAAGAGTTATCCTGTATTAAACAAAAAAAAAAACATATAAACACATCTTGGAAAAAAAGTCAATTTAGATTCCAGGAACAATAAAACATATATGTATTTCCATCTGATTTTGATGCAATTGCTTATACCTTATTAAGGTCTAAGAAAGTAAAAATCTGATACTAAATGCTGTATTCCAATTTGTGGTATTTTGAAATTGCTTAGCACAAAACTATTTAAATTAATAATGAACTAATTATGAATGTTTTGTATGGAAACTTTATTCAAAATATGGTAATTAAAAAAATATAATACGGAAAAACTCAGGTTTCATTCACTAGAAAAATTCTCCTTGAATTCAACACTGAAATTTTCCATTTTACTAAAACTTGGGTGAAGCGGCGGGAGATATGTAAAGAAACAACACGCTATTGTATGAAAATTATAAAATTTATAAAAATCGGATAATAAAGAAAATATATGTTTCTCTATAAAAAATCTATATACTAGTTGAACAGGTAGTGCGAACTAAAATTTCCTATTATTAGATACGTAATGATTATTAATAACTGTTTGAATGAAATGAACTGAATTTTATGTTAATACCACTTTTTCAATGTTTTCATTTTTATTATGATGTGTGTTTAATAAAGCTCTACGCCAAGGCTGTCCAACCCGCGGCCCGTGGGCCGCATGCGGCCCAAGGCAACTATCAATGCGGCCCGAAAATATTCAAAGTTACTGAGGCATGTCCATTTTTCTGAGGTATGTTTTGTGTGTTTGCTGCCAAGTGACAAACAACAGAAACAGGAACAGAACAGAAAGCTCTCTCGTTCTGTAGTAAATTCTCTTTCTTTTTGCGTTGCTCGCCCAGCTACACTGTTCTGTTGTTTGTCACCTGATGGCTTAAGTGACGAATGAAACATACTAAGTGTAAAATTAGAACCAACATGTTCGATCAACACCTTGAGAACTGCCTGAGAATTGCAACCACGTCAATCGAACCAGATATTGACGGTTTAGTTTCTCAACTTCAATGCCGAGTATCACATTCCTTTTATGATATGGATTTATACATAGTAATATACTTGTGGCCCAAAACACCATGTCGTCTTCCAATGCGGCCCAGGGAAACAAAAAGGTTGGACACCCTTACTCTACGCCATACATTTTTGGTTAATATCCTTAGAATTTTTTTTTATAATAAAATCATTATTTCTATGCCTTTCTATGTTTATAACTCTGTTATTATATAATGACAACATTTGGATAAATGTCTTTAATAGTCCTTTACTTTATAATTTGTATAAAAATAATATTATTAACAAATTATTGTCCTTTTAATATTATAGAACATAGTCTTTTAAGAGCCTATCCTATTTAATATTCATTAAAAGTACATTAATTAAATTTATTTAATTGGTTTTCATTGGAATTTCTAAAATGACTTATCATCATCATTATAATTATTGCGATTACTATTACTATTATTGCCATTAACAATATTAAAAACGTATAATAAAAATTATGTTATAATGCAAGGACAACGAAAATTATCATTCTACTGGCATGTGCCAGTAGAGCAGGTATTATTTGGGACTTAATATTAGGGGTTTTAACTCATTTCACTAAAAAAAAAAAAAAATTTACTATATATAAGCAAAATAACAAAAAATTGCCGAATCCAGGGATCGAACTTGAGCTTCCTTAATACTAAATCCCTGGCGCCACAAGTTAAACATATTTTATAAAAAAAATTATTCATTTATTCTTTGTAGTTTAGTACTGGTTACTTATGAATACTTGTATTAAAACTATCGACCATTGTTGCCACAAACGTCTGCTGTTAACAAAAGGAAGTCCTAGCCGTCAAAAGTCAATTTTTGATATAATAACACTATTTAGTAGGATGTAGTAAGGATGATTTTCATTCTGCTCCCGAAAAATAATTTCAAGTTTGCAGCTCAACTTTTCACAAACGCAAACTACCAATTTACTGCAAACTATGCAAATGAAGATGGAAATTTCTTAGTATTTAAAACGGCAGATGTCAAAATTATCGAAAAGTGTAAAAGGATATATCAAAAACGTGCCGTTTGCTTCTTGAGGAATTCATTGCTTCGAGCAATCAATGTTTACTCGAATATCTGTGAGTATCCATGGTAGATATCTATACCTAAACTGTGGAGTAATATACTTAGATGTTCAAGTCATATGGACAGGGTGATGTTCACTGGTGTTATTCTAAGTAAAATTGAAGAAGAGTATACCAAAAGGATATAATATTCAAGTAAGAAAGAATCTATAATGTGTAGGGATATTAGTATACAAGATGATTCAGTTGAATTCACAATCGTTGCAAATTTTTCTTATTAATCTTTGTCTAAACTGTTGGTTCATATGTTATTAGTTCAAGAAAAACAATTCTGTCTTTCAATATAACATATTATAAATATAAATCCAATGACGTCGAGGAAATTGTTATAATTCAATGTTATAATTCTCTTGGGAATTGTGAAAAGTATGATTTTCGTTGTTTTTAATTTTAAAGGCGATCCATCAAATTTTCCAGATAAAATTTCGAACTTTAGTAAACAATTTTCCCTTCGAGTTATTATTGCCAGATTTTCTTTAAAATCTATTATTTGTCGTCACATAGAAACAAAATCAAATAAATTATTTTCGTTGACAAATTTTTAATAAGAATTATTTCACAAATGTGGGACGTGGATTTCAAGACAAAAATTGGAGAAAAACTCTTATTGGCTGGTTTTCTTTTTTCTTCTTTAATCAAATGAAAGTTTTCGATTTATGATAAAAGTTTAAGATAACATACTTGTAATTAATATTTTGATTAATTATGTTCTGAAATTTATGTATCGTATTTTTAGATGTTCATGTATGTATATGTGTTATGGCTTTTTATAAAGTTTTAATTAAAAACTTTTGAATGTAATTAATTCTGTTCTAATTATTTAATTATTTTAATGTGTTCATATGAAGTTCAAGGATTCAAATATTATAGTATCCTATATTAACATGTAGATGTCGTTGTAATCAAAAATGAAATGGTAATTTATTAAAATTCAAATCTAGATGACGCTTTTGAAAAATTCTGCTAGAAATATGAAAAATAATGAGTTTTATTTTCGTAAGTACATTTTCTTCTAAATCCTTTCTTTTGTTTTTTTTTTTATAAGTAAACATATATTACAATTTTGATATATGTATAAAAAAAAAGAATGCAACTCCTTGTTTCTTAAGACATCGACATCGAAGCATAAAAACGGCAACTTGAAATTTTTAAATTTGACCATACATATTATAACAAGTTGACATGCAAGCAAGCACTTAAAATAAAGGGATTAGGTCGAAATCAAATACCTTTGATATCCCTTTTGACGTCAGAAGAAATAAAAGAAAAAAAAAATAACACGGAATTAATTTAATTTTCATTTTTCTTTTCTTTTCGAGAATCTTTTCAGAAACTAAATAAAGTAAAATGAAAAATTATTATTAGAAAGGAGAAATGCTTCTTTTCATGTAAATTTTAATTTAATTTTCCAATTTTACTTAAATCCTTTTTCATAAAGCATTTTAAGAAATGTTGAAAATTTTCAAATTTCCAAATTAATTACGGTTATTTGTTTTTGACAAATCAGGAAATTAAATTATCTATGAAAATATAATAGATTTTCTACCCCATAAAATATTGTTCTTCCCAAAAATACATACTTTATAGTTTAAAAGTGAAAATCGATTTTCTATTAAAGCTAGTATCAAGTTCATTTTCAGTTTTCATTTTAATCTGTTTTAAGGAAAATTCTTGATAGAAAATCATATTCTCAAATATTGATAATATAAAACTAATTCCAGAATTTCTTGAAATTTGTTGCCTTTTATGACTTTAAAGATCAAATTGCGTATTTTTAAGTTTATTAATCCATTTGGAAATAATAATAAATAAATAAATAATAACCAGAAAGTTACCGAGATACTTGAGAAAATGCTAATCTTTCGGATTAATGTGTGAGGAACTCGAATAAGATAAATTCTGATACTGGAACTCCGCAACTTGTAGACTTTCGATCCTGCGACATGTAGTACAACATTTTCTCATTGGTCCTTTTCGATTGATTCTTGGACCTTGTACTCTCTCCCATCTGATGGTTAAAAACATCAATTATTTTTCCTCGGACCTAATATTTTAAATTTCAGTGATTCAATTGATTTTTTTTAAAACTCAAAATCAACCCAGAAACCTTGATTCTCTCCCCCAAAAGAAAAACAACCCAGCTATTATTATTCTTAATTATTTTACGTCATAAATAACAATGAATTAAAACTTCCCTTAATTAAATTTTCCTCGGTTTTTGAAGCATAAATCAATTAAAACAAATCCTTTTTTTCCTTTTTGTTTTTTGTTCTGTGCCTCCATATCAGAAACAGTCTAAAATAAGACATCACCTCTGAAGCTTGGAAACCATGAAATTTCTTCTTCTATAATAATTCACAGAACAATTAAAAACACTTGAAAACAAGGAATAATTGTGAAGCAGTGACGGAGGTTGGTCAGTTGTTATAATATACTAGAATAATTCAATCCCTATAAAAAGCTTAAATCGCTATAGTCTATATTTGAGTATATGTAGTAGTAGTAGATTATATATGAAATCATTTGACTATATTAATATCTTCCTAACCTATACGCAGATGGATAATAATTGTTATAGAGTAGTATTATCATCATGGGATTTAGGTTCACCTTCATTTGTCCCGGTCTTCATAGCCGTATGGCCGTATATTATTCTGTTCTTTTTTTTTTTTTTTATAGAAGTATCTTCTTTTATGTCTACATCTCATATCCAGGTTTTATTTTTTTGTTTTTCCTTGTTTTACTAATGTCCATACGCGCAACAGAACACATAACACAAATATCGCGACGTATCAAAATTCATGACCTAGCTAGGCTATAGATATGTAAAAAAAACCAACGATTTTTTTGCAGGTTTTTTTTTTTTTGTAGCTGATAGCTTTTAACTTCAATACCAAAATGTATATAGCAGTTCAGGTAACTGGGGAGGAAAATTTCGTGGGTTTAGATTAGATTTGTTATGAAAGAATAGAAATCAAATATCAGGTATAATAATTTTGTTTCAATGGCATAGAAGTTCAAATAGTAATTTTGCAATGGCTTGTTTTAGCTCATTTCGTTCTATATGGAATATGTGTGTATATAAACGTTATTTTCTTGTTGTTGTTTTTTTTTTTTTACATTTCTTTTTGGCTTTTATTACTGCTCGTGGCACCATGTCACGAAACAAAAAATTCCACACCCTACCATGGGAGTAATTAATCCCTAAAGCCGTCTTCCTGAACAAGGATTGCAGAAGGACAACTAAATGGTTGTGTTGTATGAGAAGATTATTATACAGCGACTACGTGAAAATTGCGAAGGGAACGAGAATGAATTTCGATTTAACGTTAACGTGACCTGATGTTTTGTAGCTGTTATAGACTGGATTTTGAATGGGGGGGGGGGGGTGTTTAGTTTGAATGGGGTGGCAACAGTATAATGATTTTACCTGGGCTTTTAGTTTATTTGAGGCAAAAGGAAAAAATGAAAAGAAAAAAACGTTGTTAGTAAGTTAAGTTGAAGAGAAGGAATGTTGTCGGTGGATTTTTATTCTTGTATAAATGTCTTTCTTTTTTCTTGTTTGTTTCTTTTTAGTTCTTTTTGGGTACAGTTTTTCTTAGTTGTTGCTTCTTTTTTTTGGAATATTTTTAGATGTGTGTGCAAATTGTATCCAAAAATACAAATCACCACCTGTTGAAATCGTATGATGTTTATTTTTAGCTAAGAAAACTATGCGATTGTATGGCAACATATTTTCTGAATAGTGAACTCATATTATATTGTACATAAGAATAGGGATGGAAACTTTGCTTGTTTGCCTGGTGTGTGTGTGTGTTTTTTCTTTCCTATAAAGGATGTTTGTTTCACAGTTTGATGTGAAATAAAAAAAAAAAACCAAATGATTAAAAGAAGGATATGAAATTTAATTGTGCTAAACATTGAAAAACACAGTGACAACAAGGAACGAATATATAAATACGGGTTGTTGTTTTTTTTTTTTTTTTTTAACAGGATTTTGGTATAATTAAAAATGTTTTTAAAATACTTAAAGGATTTACCTTTTAGTATTAAGAAGTGATATTTGTCCTTTTCGTAATCAACAAAATAATCGTTGAACCATTTCGTAAGTGCTTTGAAGAAAAAGGCGTTATTATGAAATTGAAATTTCTAGAAATAGGTTGTTCAATTTTTAGTATCAACTACTTTACTTTTGAGCTTGGGCTTACCCTTTGAACTTCTAAAGGAAAATCAAAAGTATTAATTACAAAAAATCTCAACTATTTATGGCCAAGTTTTATTAGATACAAAGTAAAAACTATATTATTATTGATTTATCACGAATATATGATTAATTGTTTTTTTCTTTTCTTTTCTCAATACTAAAAATACCCTTCAAGCCTTATTTCTAAACATAAATATTGTCGTGTACATATTTTCGTATACTAGAGTTATATTTTAATAATATTGAGTCCTCAGCGTTGAAAGCACTTACATGTAATTCAACATAAATTAATAGGATAGGGCAGGTATATTTACTAACATGTATCCTGAACCACGAGTAACCAGTTTTTTTCTTTTTTTTTTGGTTTTTGAATAATTAATACTATTAGATCGATAGCTAAAATATTATTGTTTGATGTTTATTAATGAATAAAAAGAAATTCTTTAAATAGATTACAATTAAAGAAGAAGTCATTTTGAGAATATTATTTTCATTGATTTTTACTTTCTTACACTTTAACTAAAGTATATACTATAAAAGGGTCGAAAAATGCAACCACCAAAGTTTTAACGAAAATATTTCCTTTAGGTCCCCGAAATATGAATTGACTAATTTCGCATTGATGTGTTTATGCCAGGATAGCTACATGTGCTCACAATTTTTTATGCACTGTAACTCGAGAATGTGTCATCCAATTTTGTTCAAATTTGGTGCAAAAATAGTTTATAATAATGGGATTAACTAATTAGATTTGCAACTGGAAATGATGAACCAAAAGTGGTTATTATTTTGTCGAAAATATTATAGTAATACGTTTGAAAATTTAGATAGTTTGCCAGGCTTGTCTTTAACTAAATTTCTTTTTGGTATAATTCTAACTGATTAAAATTCAGACCCTTTCGGATTTGTAAATTTTCGAGTCTTAAGGTTTTTAAACTTATTTCTGATGTATTCAAATTAATTAATAAAAACAATATTCATGAAGATATTCCAATAATAAAAATTATTGATTTTATTATATTTTTAGAATTTCATCATTTATCCATTTTTAACACGAAATCTACAAAATTCAATTATTCCTTTTTTTTTTTTTTTGGAAAACTTAAAAAGTTTCTAATTCTAAATTTTATGACGATTTTATATCATTTCTAAATTATATTCAATCGAAATCTATTAAGATTAAATTGTATACTTTTTATTCCTCGAAAAAATAAATTTAAAAATCCTCCACTATTTGAGAAAATTCAATGAAACGAACTAATTTTCTAGCTTTTTCACGAAAATTTCTTTTTTATTTCCCACTAAATCTATTTTTGCGAAAAAGATTATTTAATTTAAAAACAGATATCCTTTTTTTTATAAAACAAAATACCAGCAAAGCAAGTTAATGAAATTTCGACACATTCATTTTGAGAATTTTAAGAAAGGTTTTCATGATGAATAGAATTTTTCCGATTTTCCTTGAGACACAAAAAAGGAATACGTCCTCCTATATAATTCAAATATCTGTACTACTGCATTCAAAAAATATCGAAACAATATTTTCTTCGTTTATCATCATTTTGTGCTATGACGAATTTCTTACAACTAATCAAAGAATTAACAAAAAATTACCAGAATTATGGCAATAAAAATTCCTGAATTTTGCTTCTGCTTACAAATACAAGCTTCAAGCTGTAGCTACGTCTATTTACCCATGTGACTTTCTTCTATTTGGTTAGGTAAAATTACTATTGTTTGAACATCTTTTTTAGTCCATAGCAGCTATGAAAGCAAATTCATTGTAGGTGTTATAATGGGATCAGCAGTTATTCGCAATAAGCCCTCAGTCCACAACAAAGATTGTTTTATTTCACATTTAAAGAAAAACCCGTTCATAACCCTAAGACTCAAAAGTCTGTTGACGGATTTAAATTAAACTTGAAACATATACTAGCAATACAGAAATTATGTTTGATAAGGTAACTTAAGGCTATGATTACATGTCTGACACATTATCAGTCATGTCATATATGTGACTTCTAACGATATTTTTAGGAGTTAGAAAATATTGAAAAAAGTCTCTTGTATCTTCAGAAGATTACTTTAAAGTCGACCAAATAAATTTTGAAAAATAAATAATTATGTAGTTTGTGCTTTATTTAGAATCAATATTTTTTGAACGCAACAGTAACATATATGATCTCCCATTTTTAGAGTTATATTATTCGAATGACGTCTGGATACTTTTCAGAAGAACTTGCACACGTAAGGACACAAAATTAAAATGATTCCAATTAGCTGAAGTTTTACAAATTGGATGAAAGAGAAATGCTATTAACTTTTTAAAGAACCATTTCTTTAGTCTTTACAGTATATTACTTGGATGGAAGTGAAGTTCGTTTGTAGACATTGAAAAAAATTAGAAGAAGTTAAATTTTAATTGACTTTAATACTTCAACTTGAGTTTATATGGTAACTGACACATCACTTCTAATACGCGATACTATCAAAAGATAATTTTATGATCCTTAGTTTCAAATTAGTGAACTTTAACTCACTTTAGTTTTTCTAACTAAAGGATTATAATAATTGCTTAACAGAAAAAAAAATATATACTTATATATATTTGCTATTACAGAGTTTCCCCCCGGACTAAATTCGTTGACTTTTAAACTATGAAATCAATGGAAAAACATATACGGAAAACTTATACGCACATGTATTATATATGGAATTAAATCTAACAAGTGTTATCTGATGAAAATTGGATTAGGCTCAATTAGTGATCAACTTTTATTATATATCAGATATCGTGTTGTATGAAAAAGCTTCGAGGCAAGGGAAGAGAATATTCGTGTCGGTTCACTAAATTTAGCTTTTCGTATCGAATTTGTTTTCTATTTTTCTTTAAAGATATATTTTTTTTATTCCTGTTTTTCCGTTGTTTTTTTTTACATACATAATTTTTATTAGCTTTTATATTCGATTTTAATGCAGTGACAGTCGATATTTGATACAATTTCGATTTATTTGTGTCGCACGCAATAAATTAGAAGTGCTTGCTAATAGAATATGCTTTTTTATCAGTTTATTATAACCGACAAAAAAAACCACCAACAACCAAATAAATTTTTATTATTGAATATAAAAAAGCCACTTGATTTGGTTCTTTTTATTAGCTTTTTTTCCTAAATGAAAATGCGTTCTTATATTTGGAGTGGATATTAATTAAATATTTAATTAAATAATTTCCACTTTTCAAAATAAGTTTATATTTGTTCAGAATTTTTGGTCACCGTCTAGTCGAAGTTTTTTTGAAGAAATAGAATTCTTCAGGTCATCGCCATTTGATTCAGAAATATTTATTTTAAAATTTATTCCAAATGTCTGCCATTTCAAACTAACCTTTCTAACTTTCTTAGACATATTCTTAGTAATATGTTTTTGGTGAAATTGGTCACTTTCAGTTTAACATTTTTGCTTACAATCAAATCAGTTCTTCTTTTAATTTTTAGACCAAATTTTAAAAGGATTAAGTTTGTCTTTCTGAAAGAGGCGTGTATAAAGATTTTTTAGTGGTGATATTAATTTTCTATCTCATATTGGACGAAGAGAAGAATGTAGAATAATAATCTGGCGTAACTAAATGAGATAACTAACTGTTCATATATAATAAGTCTGTTTTATTTGCCATACCCTACACCGGAGCAGGGTAAGTGGCAAATAAAACGAACAGGAGTAGGAGAAAGCTTAAATTCAAATGTTTGTAGCGCTGCTTAGCAACAATATTGTAATGAAATGAGAAACTTTTAGCTAATACAGTTTTTATGGTAGAAAACTGAACTAATTCGGGTGTAATAGTTACACACCTGCTCTGAAAGTAGTGTAGGATTTGCTCTTTTGTTGTTTTTGTTTTCAATGGAAAAATTTGCTCTACCCCAGAGCAAGTGGTAAATAAAACAGACCTAATAACAGCTACTGTGTCTACTAAACTTCATAGAATATGAAACAGTTATATTTTTAAGTTCAATTAAGTTAGATTTTCAGCTCAAAAACTAGTCAGTTCTTCGTTTTCATTCAAATTTAGTTAGAGTATAAGAAAGTAGAAAATAGAAACATTTTTAAAAAGATGATAATTATATTAGAAAATGCTAGTCCAAAAACTACAGTTAAAAAAGCGCGAATGGACTGAATCGTAACAAAATCACAATAGATAAAAAATTGTTTTGGAGTTTCTTGTGAAAAATTTTAAATTTAATTTGAAATTTAACTTGACAAGTTCTTTACAAAACTTTTTCTAAGAAAAAAGGAAAAAACGTTCTCTAACAGAATTTTATATTTATAAAAAATGAAACGTTTTTTTTTTTCAATTTAAGAATTAAAGGAGGAAAATGCTTTATCGTAAACTTTATAAATTAAATTATTTTCTTTCGATTGAGGTGATGTACGTGCTCTTAAAATAGAAAAGATAGAAAAAAAAAAAATTTTACCTACGTGATTTTCAAGAAAAAAAAAAAAAATGGCCTGAGACTCCACCAGAAATGCGTCGAATACTGTTACTCTTGATTTACGTTATTATTATCTAATTTTTTTGAACTAGGACGAAATTGAGAAGCATATATATATTATATATGTATAAAAAGCAAGTCATGTAAAGTGTCCTGAAATATGTAGGCCTTTTAAATTTGGGGAAAAGAAAAGTTTTTTTTTTGTATTATTCTTAAATGTTTTATTACACACTTATAAAATCATTAACAGCAGAAAAGATTTTCTATAAAAACAGTCTAAATTTCAATTTTCTAATGTGGAATAAAACCTGTGTCTCATATTTTCTAACTCGAAGTTATTGTTTGCTTTTTGGAAGTTTTAATTCCGAAGAAGGAGTTAGATTACTTTTGAATAAGGACTTTTGGGTCTTTTCAAACAATTTTATATATACTAATTATTACTTATTTTAAAAAAATGTATTGCTAATCCATAACACAAAAGCCATTAAACTTTCAAAATTTTAATTTCCATTTGTACACTTCAAGAGCTTGAATATTAATTAAATATTCAATTAATTATAAATAAAAAGCGCCTATATAAACCTGATAATTATTTCTGATACCAAAATCGAAGCTAAAAATAGGGTCATAGGATAATTAACTATGAATTCTTCGTTTTATCTTTGGTTAAGCACTAAATGGTCTCAAGTTTTTTCTTTCATTTCAAATATCAAGATTTCTGGGTCGATCCAGACTGTTTTTTTTTTTTTAAGTATATTAGTTAAAAAGAAATTTTTTACAATTTCCAGTAAAATACAATAAATAAAAAAAACATCTGAAGATTGAAATTTTCTTCCCACTTGTTAAAATTAAATTTATTTCAAAAGGTCCATTTTTTTACAATGACAAAAAAATGAACTGTTTGATGTCCTTTTATCTGGGAACCCAATTAAATTCGAATCTAGAACACATTTCTTTTTATAATAATAAAATATGGAAATAAATACTTTCTGCTTCTTCAATATTATTGATTTACTATTTTGTATTTCTATAAGAAGAAGACTTAATTCAAAATCTATTTCTATAGAAAATTGTTTTCTTAAGTAGGGATTTGTCATATTTTCTTTTTTTCTCTCAGGTTTTTCTATAAATCTTATCTCTATGAACGCAGTTAAACTTTTAAGAAAGAAGAAAATTAAAGATCACTATTATGAATATGATTTAGAGAGGGTATACATTTTCATCTTGGAGTACTTGTCCTGTAAAATGTCACAGACATTTCAATCTTCCACAAGTTGTATGAAAGTCAAGAAAAAGAACTAACTAAGAAAATCTTACAATCTATTTTTCTTCTTTTTTTTTGAATTTGAATCCGGTTTAAAATTATTTCTATTTTATAGAGGCTTTTTTTTTACTTTACTAAAAGTCTTTTTTCAAGATTCTATCCAGATTTGTTTTCACCTTCACAAAGTATAGAATTTTTTTCAATTTGAACTTTTTTTAGAGATACGGAAAAGCTCTTTACTCCATCCAATAGCACGCGTAAAGCTTCCACAAAAACTGACAACGATAGATCCTTTAATACACAGCCTAGTCCGGAGGGGTTGAAATAAGATATTGTTTGTTAGAAAGAAGAAAAAAATCCAAGAGACGTAGAAAATGTGATGAAAATAAGCTTTTTTCGTTCAAGGCGGGGTTGGGAAGTTGGCTCTGTGAAATAAGACGATATATATATTATTATATCATATTATTATTTTATTTTTTCGTCTGTGTGTTAGATAAAGTCTAAAAATAACGTTTTGAAGATTTATATGATGAGTTAGGAGAAAAAGTTTTTCCGTTCAAAATAAGCTTTTCCCATAGTTTTGTTGGTATGGTTTTTTTTTTTTTTTGGTGTAAGAGAAGCAACATATCAAGAAATAAGAACAATTTTTTTTATGTATTCCATTCGTATTTTATGTTTTCAAGAGAATATACAATATATACGTTTTTTCTTATCATGTAAAGTATGTTCTTCCAGAAAATTTTTTTTTCAAGATGATTACTATGATTTTTCCTTCCTTAGATTCAACCAATTTCCTTTGTCAACCGATACCGATGAAATAAAAATAACATATCCCTTGAAATAAAATAATTTTTAGAATTTTTTTACAGGTGGAAAAATGGGTAAAGAAAATTTATATATGAAGGTGAGAAAATTATTGTTCTAAGAATATGAAAAAGGATACCATAACTTTAATATATCTAACGGTACGGTAGAGGATATATATATAGAAAATAGTATAAGGTTACATTTTTAAAAATGCTTATATCTGAAAATATATATTATTTGTGGTTTATTTTTAAAGATTCTTGAGTTTTAGCTTGTTTACAATGTCTGCTCGAAATATATGTACAAACCTTTTATACTATATTTTCCGAAAAATATATCTTATACGTGTGATATTTTTGTGGTAGTACTGAAAGTCTTATCTTAAACATGAATGTCTTTTTCTTAGAAAGTTTAGTTTTATATTATCTTGGATAAATTTCAAATAGAAGACCGATAAACAAAAAAATAAAAGACCATGGCCACAGGAGTAACTACACGACGATGAAAATAAACACATTGATTATTTATTGCTACTGCATATAGTCCTTGTACAGAAATAGGTATAATCAAGTAAATCCTAAACACCATCATCAACCTTATTCACCGTGTCGCTATTATTGTGTTCGAATTGAAAATCACATACAATTCCAGAAATTCTTTTTTAGATTCCAAATGTTTTCCTTTTGGATTTTGTACAGGACAAACTGTATATATATAATTGGTTCTATTACATACATTTCTGTGTGTATAAAATACTTGTAGTATGAGTCATGAGTAATGGTGAAAGGAAATTCCGGAATGTTCGTCTATTTTAAAATTAATGTGACCAACTTTGGACAGAAAGCCTAATGTTTATTGCTATATAAACAAAGTATTTTAAGACAAAACAAATATGTACTAAATGAGTTTATATCGAGTTGTAGTATTAAGTATTAAGTTGTCTAAGTTTTGTAATATTTGGGACTAATTTAGGTTTTTATTACCGGCAAAGAATAAAATATGATGTCGTCGAAATTTTGCTCAATCATCGGATTTGCAGAATTCGGGAATCTAACACTTTTAGTATAATAGAAAGGGTCAAGTTTTATATTTTCTAGATTAGAAGGCTTTGACACGCGTTTTTATAGCATTTTAAAGTTTAAAAGAAGTAAAGAAATTAATATAAATTGAGAATATTTTCGATATTGCATAAATTTTTGAATATAAGAAAACTTTGTGGCACTTTTAACAAACTGCGATGTACAAAACTTCCTTAAATATGAATTTTAATAAACTTTTGAACTATTAAATTTGGTAAAAAATTTGGAATTAATTTTCAAAATACACGCTATTTTTGATGCTCTCACAGATTTCTAATCCCTTAACAAAAAATATTAATCAAAACTATTCAAATTCATAAAAATGTTAAAATTTGTGTTCAGTGTCAATTATTTTCCTGAAAATAAAGTAACATAAAAAAAAAGTTAGTTACAGAAACCAACATTAATGAATAATGAAATTCTAAAGTAATGAAAAATTCAAGACAAACTTTATATGGGTAGAAAAGTCGCGAGGTGAGAACTTTTATTTTTGTTTTTAAAGAAAATACAAAAACAAAATTTCCCACATTTTCTTTCATGTTGAAAAATTTCTCACTTTTAATATGAATTTTATAATTAGTAGAATATGCTTTAATTTTTCTTCCCTTTGAGTTTAAAGGTTGGAAAAGAAAACTTTTTATATTACTTCTAAAATACTTTGTAAAAACAAAACAAACAGTCCTTCTAAAACTGTATTCAAAGAGAGTTTTCCGCGTCCAAAAAGAAAAAATAAAATAAAATAATGAAGAAAAAAAGGAAGATCTTAAAAAAATTTATATCACAAAGTCAGTGACTTAGTTTCCCTCCTCTTGCTCTAAGAATTTAAATTCCTATCAAATAAGAAATTATTTATTGCTTAAAATAAATCTAATTTGTAAAAAAAAATATAAGAAAAACAAAAGAAAATAGGAAAATCGCGAAAATTTATTCCAAATTAAAATGAATATGTATGAAATTTAATTACCTTTATAATTTTCTGGCTTTTATACGCTTTTAAACGCAATTCAAATTAAATGAATAAATTTTTTCTTTAGAAATCGCATTTTTTGATTTCATTTAATTTATACAAATCAAAATCACGTCATTTTTAACACGGTTAAATTGTATTTTTATGGAAAAAATTATGATAAAATCTTTTCTTCTAAAATATAAAAATAAAAAGAACTTGTTGGAATTTTATTTTACTTTTTTTTTTGCATAAAATCTTCTTACACAAAACTGGTTTAAAGCTTTTAAAGATTTGGCAAAAGAAAAACTTCGTAATTAAAATTTGAAAGCACAACCATTTTATGTTTTTCCATATTTTGTAAACATTTTTGTAACATTTTCAAAATAGAAAAGATGAAATTTACATAAGAACTCAAGCAGATTGCAGATGTTTTCATGGATCGCCCAGTTTTGAAAGGTAATTCATAAGGTTTTCATATTATGTAATTTAGTACAAATTATAAAACCAATTAAAATTAATCTAGTTGAGATTTTAATTGAAATATTGATGAATACCTAAAGTTTTAAGTAAAAATTTGAATTGATTCACACCTGTTTGAGTAATATACAAGTACAGATAAAAAAGACCGAGTTCGAGAAGATTATCAAGAGTTCGAAATGTTACCAGAGATTAATTTAACTTCAGGAAATTTCAGGATTTCATGATGCCAAGAAAGCAAAAGAGTAAACATTAAAATAGAAGGACATATTTTGGTGATGTATTGAACAGAAAACACTTAAGTCTATCGAGTTAAGTAAACAACACTACTGTCTACATTAATTAGTTATCTTAACTACATATTTTGTATAATAATCCAAAACTGGACTGATCATCTGTTCTACAAATTGCGGTACAAATGAGCAGAATCGAAACTTATTGAGAAACTAACTAAAACTAATCGTTCGTCGTCTGTTGTCTTCCACAGAAACAAAACCTAAATGCGATCCTGGATATTATGTATAAAATAGGCTTCTCTTACTCCTGAACTATAACTACTAATGTAATGACTACAATTGACATAGTTTTGTGTAAATAGCGAAACTCACATTAGTTGCAGTCAAAGTTTAAGTGGCAAATCATTTCAATCTATTATAATAAGAATAATACAATGAAAATAACGATGCAAACAATAATAAAGATAACATTAACAAGGATGATTTCTAATTATTTGTAACAATATTATCGAAAAGTTCGATTTCTGATCGAACAAATAAAATTCGGTTTTATCGAAAACCAATAAGACGGACACGAAAAACGAAAACTTCGAAGAATTTTTATTGAACTCCTGGACCCAATAAAAATAAAATATAAAATTTTATATGTACGTCTATATATCCAGACTAAAAAAAAGAAAAGCATTGATGTGATTCTATAAAAGGAAAGATGATAATAATAAAGCTACGATATACGAGTGGATCTCTTACTAGTTAAGGTAAAAATGTTATGGATTCACATATTTAAGTCGAGAAGTCAAAAAGTTTAGGTCAACCAAATCACAAACAAAAAGGGTTATATCTGTATGAAACCACAACAACAACAAAGAACAGAAGAATTTGTGTTATTTGATGTGGGTCCTTTTCTTTTATCTTTAAAACAAAAACCAAAAAAAAAAAATAGAAATGTTCAGAAAAGAAATTTAACTGAAATAATTTTTTTATTGGTTTTAGGAAAACGCATGAAAATTGGCCAATGTCTTATCTTTCCGTTTTTCTGTTGTTGTTTCTTTTCATTTTGGTTAAGTTAGAGTATCATCATGAAGTCAACAAAAATCTACTACCATTCTCTAACGTACTCATAAAGAAGTGACTTTATTACTTAAACACTTTATGATATCCGAATGATCTTAAGATATCCTTTTTTAGAGGTAACTTTTATTGTATGACAAGAAAAAGAAAAACGTATACCAGTTACTTTAGCCCATTATATGAATCATTACTTAAATTTACTTAGTCTCTTTTTTTCCGAAAAATAAAATATCGAATATATAACTTTTCCGTTTTTTTTTTTTTTTGTATAAGTGTTTTCTTTTGTTTGTAATTTATTTTTCCCTTTAGACCAGTTAACAATTCCATACTCCTTCAATTTTCGCTTAAAAGTTTACAAAGCTTTTAGTTAAATTGATATTATAGAACGCATATGTATGTATTATTATATAAATTACGTATTATATAGAATTTATGTAGATTTTATAGATATAATTCATAAGAGAATAGAAATGTATTCTGTAAAGCTATAAGCAGAAAAAGATTCGGATTTGATAGATTAAAACAAGATACTTTAGATAAGGAACCTGAGGAAAATAATGTTCACAGATATTTGATTATATATTAATATATTAGAAAATCTATTCACATTTAAAAAAGTCCCCATGCTGTTCTATAATTTCATAGAAAATTTATAAAATTTATGTATAGTAATTCCCTTTCTTATTTTAAATGGAAGCTTCGTTAAGATTCATTATAATTCAATTTTATTGGTCCTTTAAAACTATTTATATAGTACATAAGCATTTACTAATGTTAGAAACTTCAAATTATTTTGACACAATGAAGCTATTTATAAAACGTATTGGTTTGGATGGAAACAAATGTGAAATAGTCGAAGCCTATAGTTGGAGCTTGACCAGACACTCCTCGTTAGTATTAGTGCAGTCTGTACGACGTAAGCTAGGAAAATACTGTAAATTCCTTTGTTATTTGCCTCTATTCCGTTGATTAAACGTTTTTATTACTAATTGTATTTTTGAATGATACAAAGTTAATTAGTTGTATATAACCAAAACCATTTAGAACTCAAGCCATGAAATT
Source organism: Xylophagus ater (assembly GCA_963422695.1). Lineage (NCBI taxonomy): Eukaryota > Metazoa > Arthropoda > Insecta > Diptera > Xylophagidae > Xylophagus > Xylophagus ater. The sequence goes on along the minus strand of OY730478.1, from coordinate 62,479,398 downwards.
GAGATTGACATTGACAGGCCTAAGTATGGTAGTTTGGTTTTTCTTTTCCTATAGTTTTATTTCAAACATAATTATTAACAGTTTCAATTTAATTTAGGGATTTTATTTACAAATAGTTATCTAAGAAGGTATAAGAAATATTTTTAATAAAAATAATTTTAATAAATCACCCAAATCATGGCCTTTTAAGATATAGAAAAACAAGATTTTATTTTCATTTTTCTTTAAAATATGTTAGAAATTCAAAAAAATTTTCAAATATTATACACCCTCAAAGCTTTCTGACATTGGAATTAACATCAATAATTCAATTTACATATTTTTCCTTTACACCAATCATCGAATTAATGGAGCAAACCTATTATTATTCCTTCCAGTATCCATAATAAATTATTTTTGAAATAATTTCACTTTTTATTTATAAACAAATCTTTTGTCACTAGAAGACTTCATATTTGCACTCAGCTTTCAGGTTATTTTATCAGGTTCTTAAATTTCAGAGACAATTATTTTCTTTAATTTTGTAAGTAAGAATCTATGAGAATATAGTATTAGGACCATATAGTGATTCCTTCATTTTGATCGTTGGAAATAATGAATTCCTTGGACGATTACAACGATATGTTTTATCTGTAGACTTCAACGTTTTCCAAAACGTTTGTAATAGACATCCCCTTTGGGGATCATTAAGACTAATAACAACATACTATTCATTTCATATACAATAAAGTATTAATAATAAGACCGTTGGCAATTCGATATTTGTTTCGTTCAATTATTTATAGTGTAATTAGAAGGATTAGAAAAAATGCCTGTAAAATTAATTTTTTTTTTGAGAAAAACGTCTTAGTTTTTTTTTATTTATTTCTTTAAAGTTGTTCATAGTCGTCCCATTTTCTATTAAATTGGCGACTGTGGCGATTATGCTAGCGATTTTATTTGAATAATACTATTTTGAAAAACCAAAGGAAATAATATTGGTGAATTTAAAGTTATCTACAATATTTTCTTTGGTTTGCCGCTCAGGTTCAAATCCCAGACTGAAACAATATGCTCTTTTATGTAATATTTTTCCGTTCCATTATTGATTTAGCTGGTATTAATAGTATTTACAGGCCAATATAGAAAAGTACCGTCTGAACACTTAATTAGAAGTGTGTTTTTCTTTTTTTTTTAAATTGATATTAGATTAAACATACAATTGCCCCACACGTATGTGAATTCAACCACTTATATATTTTATTTCTTTAAAAGAATATTTCTTTTCTATTTAAAAATTCTATATTACCACATGAAATGTCTACAAATGTATTATTTATTATAACTCTCGGATTCTTCAATATGTAGATATATGCCTATTATCCAGAAAGTAATTTAAGTGCTTTTATATAACCTCAAAATAACTTTGGTTACCGTTTACCATGTTAAGACAGGTATGTGTCGTACCATCATCGTAAATACCTTTGAACAAAATCTATGAAATATAATATATAAGACGTGGTCTATCTACTTTTGTTTTAATTTGTCTGATTTTGAAATTGTTGAAACCGAATAAACCGCACGTTGTAACAGACATATTCGTTATTCATATATATACAGATAGGAAAAGGATGGAAAATTATGACTTCTATAATAAATGTACAAAAAGGAATATTAATTCATACGAAAAAAAAGACAGTAATTCAGTCGTATAGAATATACTCGTATTTCAAGTGGTAGCGAATATCTTGCTCCCTTAAATAGTCTGAGAAACCCAACCCCGAAAGTACAAAGGAACAAAAAAAAAAAGGAAACAACAAGAGACATAAAGAATGAAGTTAAGAGCTTTTTATTACCATATTTTTTTTTTTTTTTAAATGGATATATCCAATGTAGTAGTACTAAGAAAACCAAAAAGACACATACATATTGTACTACATATTGTTTTTTCTTCGACACTTTTGTCTTTTTTATACGAATATGTCGGTTGTGCCAGGACTAGAACTACCAAGAGTAAGAAGAAAAACAACGAAAAAAAAAAAGGAAATTACTCGCGACATGAAACAACTTTAATTAACACGTATGTATAAGGAATGTACAATGATGAAGAAGAAGAAAAAAAAACTGTTCGAAATAGGGATATATGAAAGGAGCATCATTTAATTCTAAAAGGGTTAATTTCATCTTTATACCCATTTATGTTGTTGCCGACACGAGAGATGTACTTGTTTTTTTTCTGATCTTGTTCATTCACAGGTTATACACATATATTTTTGTGAAAGGTGAAAAATGTATAAATTCTTTAAATGTGAGAAAGGATATCGATTGGAAGTAAGAAAAAAAAACCAAACATAAAAGGATATTTGAAGTAAAAATATGAAGTCATCAAAAAAAAAAAATCACTTTCGCGGTTTTTGAATTTATTTTTTTTTTTTTTTTGTTTTTGAAAAACATATCAAGTTGTCTGAAAAATTAAAGGAATTTTCAACCGAATTAAATATGTTCAGTGGGTGGATGAGGAAATTTTTTGTAAAAAAAAAACAAAACACGAATAATAATTAATGTAATTTTTGAAAATTTTCCTAGGTATGAGAGTATATATGCCTGTCAGAAAAAGTGCGTTTCATATTCTATATATATAATAATTGGTGTATTTCTAAAGTGGGTATATTCATAACAGCCGCAGAGATACTTTTGGAGGTGTTTGTTTTTTTTTCGTGAATTATAAAGAATATAAACGAAAACAATTCACAACATCAAAGAAAAATGTTATAACAAACCTTCTTCAAGAGTATGTAAGAAATGTTATTCGTGAAATATATTCCAGAATTTGTAATTAGTAATTTATGTTGGAAATTTTGTGCGTATTTTTAGTCGAATAAAAATATAATTTATTTTTATTACACTGAAAGAAAAACTGACAAGAAAATTGTTAACAAAATTCGATATTACTTAAAGTCTAATTTCGAAAGATCTCGATTTAGATTATCAAGATTTTAAATACTTAAAAAAATATGAAGATTTCAAATTTTTAAATTAGAAATTGTTTTATCTTAAAATAGGGTTGAAATTCTCCCTTGATTAAGTAATGAACTCTTAAATATTTACCTCAGTGCTTAAGGACTTTATTACTTTATAATTTTTTGCGTGTAAATTTCCCTTCTTTTGATTAACAAAAGGTTACTGTTGGTGTACAGTTCATTATAATTTCAAAAAGATATTTTATTATATTTTAGTTCTTGAAAATTCAAAATGAAATGAAACTGAAATTGATTCCATTTATTTCAAAATATAATAATTTCTTTGTTAATTATTTACATATTTTTAATAAATTATTATAAAACAAGTAAGAGAAATCTTTTTTCATCGAAATATCCCTTTAATATATATAGTAAAATTCTCCAAAAAAAAGAAAAAATATATATTTAATGTTGCCATGCTAAATATAATTTCGAAGGTTTCCAAGAATGATCCTCTTGTACTTTAGGATAATGCCTTAAAGCTAATGCAAATGGATATTTTGATTTATCTGAATTCGCTCAAAATATATTTTATTTTGGATATAAAATGAAAATATTTTGTTTATTTTAGGCTTATTAAAGTTATGGAATATCAAAAATTAAATTCAAATGTTTGATTAAATTTTATCAGGCAGAGAAAGAGGAGAGTATAGCACTCCATTGAAACGTGTATCTGTGAATATATTTTCAATTGTATTTTGGCAAATAAAGCAATATTATTTAAATATATGGATTAAAATATCCTTTTCAGATATTAGTGAAATATTGTGGTACTATATTAAGTTCTTATACACATTCAAAAGTTTCTTTTATATCTCTGGTTTAGTACTAAAGTGGCGTATCCCTATTTTTATAAATTTCAAGAAAATATGATTTGAAGTTTAAATAGGAAAATGTATTTTTTGTGTAAATATAAAAAAAAAAACTAAAAAATTACATCGCATTTAAGTCGAAATTTCGAAAATATGACTTAGATTTTAGGACACTGGTCGAATTTAGTATATTACATCCAATTGCTTTATATAAAATTTTCATGTCTTTGATCGAGGATAACCCACATCATACTTTTTAAATATAAATCCAATCTGAGTTGTAAATACATTTACTAAACTATAATAAAATACTAAATAGTTGCTTCGAAGGCTTTTATAAAAACCATATCGGATATGCCTAGAAAAATATTTATTTCCTAATCGATTTTCAATTTTCAATCAAAACGATTTTTATTGTAAAAATGAAATCAAATAGAATAGAATGGAATTTAAATTAGAATTTCTCACCGAATTTTAAACCATAAAATGGGATAATTGTTAACAGATTTAAAAAATTAAAAACAATTTTTGATCAAGTAACAACTCTAAAAATTTCCAATTAAAATTTAATTTATAAATATACGTTTTTTTTGTTTTGTTTTTTAATTAAAATATGAAACAACGGAAAACTAAACAAATTGAATCTCAAACCCACGAAAAAAAACGAAAAATAGAAATAGAAATGAAAATTTTTATAAATCACCTTTCTACAATGTTCATAAATTTAATTTATAATACAATTTTCTTGTAAAATTACTTCATTTTTACCTTTCGCCCGTATGTATTTTTCTTAGCACAGTGTTTTTTTTTTCTATATCCAAGACCTACATCTTCTTAAATTGAGTTCAAAACGAATCTAAACATCATTCTTCCCAAATATACAATACATACACGATATTATAATATTCAACTATATCTATATATATAAATATATTGCCTAGCTTCTTATAACTTATCCAACCTACTACCCGTAAGGTATTTATAAATCCAATCAAACAACTTTATATTATAAGAATAGAAAATAATGTCTCTAAAAAAAAAATACACATATTCGAATATATGAGAAAACCCAAAGAATATAACCTATTGAATGACATAATATTATATAAGTACTAAGTTTACACCTCATACTCTCTAAAAGCTACACTATAGTTACTATACTCTTTCTAAAAAAAAAAACCAGTTTATTTTTCTTGTGCACTTGTGTATGTGCACTGGTACCCACTTAAGGATATAAACCTTCTTAGCCTACTTGTTTGCTTGTTTTTCTGCAAAATAAAAGAAAAAAAAAATTCGATACTTATATCCTTTTTTTTTTAGACACTTTTTAAAACGACTTTTGATATTGGCACAGTTACAATATAAGGTCTCCCTGTTTCTCTCTCAGCTTTTTAATAGCATTGATAAGATTTTGAAAAGAAAATAAAACTAAATAAGCTTTATTAATGTAAGTATTTCTTTAAGTAGTATTATTCGCCTTTTTATTAGACTCACGAAAAAAAAAAAATAAAAAATAAATCATCAACACAGAAATGAAAAAAGTCTCTCATTTAGTTGCAGCCACTTTTAATTTGAATAACATGGAAAAGGCCCACTTGAATGGAAAAAAATGTAAATCTAATTGATGAAACCACTTCCTTTCTATTTGTATTTAAAATGATGATATCAATGAAAATATAGGACGATAAGTTGGATAAATTTGAATTATGAAGTTATAGAAGAGAATACCAACATGTCAATATTTGCAAATCCAAAAGTTATGTGAAGTTGCTCATGAAGGAAGATGGAGTATCAAAAAGAGTTTCATGTTTCGAAAATTATTTTCTTATATTCAAATTTTTGAAACAATTTACAATTTACTTGTCAACGAATTTGCAATCGGCTTTATTGAACATTAGATATGACAGTTAAGGAAATTTCAGAGAATACGTCAAAATGACGTCATTCGAGAAATAAGAAAGATATATTAAAAGTTGGAAGAATAATATAACACTAGTTGGTACCCGCGATCCTGCTCGCGGTATTCCTAGAATATGATAGTAAATCTAATTTCAATTGGACCGAATTATTCTCATTATTCTATTTTGGCACCTCACAGAATCCTCCACTGAGTGTTGATATATCATTGTTTTTTCAGTTGGTCTATCTTGAATGTAAATTCCATGTTTCATGAAAATGTGTTTATTATTGACCGAATTAAAAATGCTAAATATGTCAGAATATAATTTACACTAAGAAAATTCCAGAATTAGTAAATTAGTAATACAACGGATTAGCGTTTGTATTTAATATGGAAGTACACCTTTAAAGTAAATTAGTTGATTCGTATTTTATTCAATAAATCTTCGTCATAGTTTCTTTCTTGTAGACGAAACTGCTCCCTTTATATACTTTTGATACAAATTCCCCGAAACACACTGTACAAGTTTTTGAAATATTCCAATAAATGTTGCCTTTAAATGAACTCACACTTCTATTAAATCTATAATAAGAATTTCGATAAACTTTAATCCAGTTTGAATGAAACAAGTACTAATCCTTCGGTGAGATCCCAATAAAGGATTCGGCATAAAATTTACTTGTTGCCACGCTATTGACTTGATTCATGATACCCGAAATCTATTTAATTGGGTTTAGTATGTTTAATATTACATAAAAGATAATAAAATAAAACAATAAACGTGACGATTTATGGAAATCGGTTGAGAAATTATAATGTTTTATTTTTATTAATGAAAATTTTCTATTTTATTCATTTCGTCATAATATTTTCGAGGTACTTCTTAACGTTTCTCAGCGTCATCATATTTATTTATTTAGTTTTTCGTCTGCGTTCAAATTTCTATTATTGCTCTATAATTGTTGTTTTTCCAACTTGTTGTTCTTGTAGGAAAAGTTATTTTTACATGAAATTATGTTTCTTTTTTTACAAAACACACGAATTTTGTAATATTATGCTATTCAAAATAAAAACAAAAAAATATGTATATAAGAACGAGGAAAAGTCATAACGGTTGTAAAGAAAATAAAGTTAAAGGTAAGAAAAAAAGGAAAAAATTCCATCAATCCAAAAGTATTTATTTACGTCAGTCAGAAACATTATAATTTGGCATGAGAGAAAAAAAAATTATTTTCATTTTTCTTTAAGAAAATACATAAATGTGGAAATTCTATTTTTTCATTCTTTCTTGAACGATTATGATATTAAAATTTCAATTATGTTTTTATCTAAATATTAAATGTTTCTTACTTAATGCACAAAAATTGTAGAAAAAAACGAAAAAAACATGTTTAAATATGGATTTTAGGAGTTTCTTTTATATCGAATCTAAAATTTACGATAGTCTTTCATATTTTTACATGAAATTACATTACGAGTAGAACATTAAAAATTCAGTTAGAAATATTCAAAAATAAGATGAAACAAATATAAATACACCAAAACAATGAACTCAATAAAATATTATCAAAAAAAGAATATAATAGTCAAGATACAAAATTGCCGAAGACAGGAGTCGAATCTCATCCTTCTCAAATAATATAGTTTCCTTTGTCTGAACGTCTGTCGCATTTTAATGAGCGACTAAAAATATGCAATTTATAATATCCTGATGAAAATTAATATACATTTCTCCTAAACTTTGTCTCTGAAGTCAAATTTTGAATCCTTAAATATTGTAGTATATTTCTTGTATTATTTTTCGCTGTCACTAGTCGCAGCAAACAATCGAATAAGAATAAATTTCTGTTTAACAGTGTCTTATCCACAACATAAACAAAATCAAAAGATGATAGCATAATAATTGTGATTTTTTCAAATAGTGTAAACATGCCTTAAGAAAAACCATAACGTTCCAAGCGCATAAATTGTTGAAAAGCCTATTATTCTTGTATGTAATACAAGCTTTATTTTATGACAATAAAATATTACAATTTTTTTTTTTATTCCCGAAAAGTTTCTTATCCATGCTGAATAGAAAAGTTACATTAGGATCAAAAATTTGATATTATACAATATTTGAAAGGATATTTTTTTTGGTTACCTTCTATTTTCCTCCAAATTGAAAATTTCCGTGAATTCATAAAGCTTTATTCTTTTCCGATATAACCACATACTATATAAATGTAAATAGAATATAATGTAAAACACTATGATTTTATAGAAAGAAACTTCTTTTATTTTTCAGAGAAAGTATTATTGAAAAACATGTCTCAGGAAATGATTTATAGGAAATAGAATTTTCTAATATTGCGAGTGAGTAAAGTAATATTATTTTGTTAAATAAAATAAACTAAAATTAATAGTAATCTCCGTTTAGAAAATTTAATATCAGATTTTTAAGCCATTTGCACCGTTTTGAACCGTTTTCAGTATATAAAATATTTACTTGTTTTATTCAACAATTTCTGCTCCGGATTCGAATAAAACAATAAAGCGGTCAGAGAATCGGGAACTGGTCGCAATTCAAATGCTTATTAATCATAAAAGTATTCAGAATTATTAATATAAAGCCCATCTAAACTACATAGAGAGTCTAAACACGATCGAAACTGAGTTGAAATGCATGTTACGCGGGCGTAGCCCATATTTGGGTGACTGCTGTATTTGACAGCGTTTCAGTGGCTGAGTCGAGTCCAAATAATGCAACAAATACGTGGGTTGAAAGCTGAGTAGTCGAGTTTATAGTTACTATGTTTTTCAAAAGTAATATATTTATAAAATAAAAGTCTCAGATAACATTTCTACTCACTTTATAAATATTTTAGTAGAATAATTTTGTTTAGACAGAGTCTGTCCAAATTATTTGGTTAACTAATCAAAGTACATTGTGGACACATTTGATAAACTCATTGAATATGCAAGTAGGATAACAATTATTCCAGTTTTGTGTAAAGCTTTTGATCAAGCATATTAAAGTGAACAATTGGATTTAAAATTTCCATATTTTATTATATAGTAGTAAGAAAATCCTTTTAATCACAATTATGAAATGACAAAACTAAAATATATGTATTTCTAGATTTAATTAAATTTTTATTGTATTTTTTCTTATTATTATTCCTGTTGTTTGGGAAATTTCGGATTTTAGAAGTACAAAGGATATACAGGCAGCTATGAATTTGATTTACTACTGAATTTAAAAAATATTGTAACACTGTCTAACCATTGTCATGGCACTATTTTCGGAGTGTTGAAGCAGCTAAAAGCTTTGCCACAAATTGACTTTCAGGCCTTCTTTGGTTACTAGGATAAACGTTGTCCTAAGTGGTGTTTTTCCCATAGAACATTTCATAATAAATAAATAGTTTGTGTTTTATTTTAGAAGTTCCAATATTTTTTGAAGTAGTAGATTTAATTTCATCAAATCTTCAACATAGCTTCATTTACTATAATATCAGAAAAATCTTGTGTAGAATCTATTTTTCTAGGCAATAAGAGATAAAATATTTCCCAATTTCTTCATATTAGCAAAAAACATGGACATTTTAAAGTGTCTAAAAATATATTATATTATATTTTTTTTTCTTTTGTTTCTTTCTTCGGGTTTGGAAAGATTTGATTACTTTGTTGATTTCGGTAGAAAGAAAAAAAAAAAGCAAAATGTAGAGAAAATCTTTCTTAGAAATGATTTTATATTTCGTTTTTTCTTTCCTTCATTCCTAGAAGAAAAAGAAAAGAAAAACTAAAAGATACGCAACAAGAATTTCACGTACGTATTACCTTTCGTCTATTTTATTTGTATTATATAAAGATCTATTCGATTATATTTCCAGATGGAAGTTTCTATATATACTAATGGTCCCGTCGGGATGTAAGATATTGAATAGCATTTAACTGGTTGGATTAACATTGACACATCACATTTGACATTGTTGGACACAATATTCTATTCTAGTCGTTAACTTTATACATTTTTTTTTTGTATATATAGTTTCCTTCTATTTGTTTCATTTTTGTCAATTATAATTTCAACGATATAACAACAAAACCTATTAATTCTTATAGATATAGATTAAATACTTAAGAAATTACAATAAATATATGATCTTTGAATATTAAAGATATTCCATGCTATAGGCGGACAGTGAGACATCAATGAGTATTAAGGCAACATTTTTTTCTTCATTTTTTACAGTAGTTTTTTGATAGCATTCAGTCATACACGTGAAATACTAAGGTCTGTCAGAGTGTCAGACATCATTAATTGTATAAGCCTCTTAAAACATAATCCTTTATTTTTGGTTTTAATTAATTCAAAAATTCGTATTTTATATTCAAACGATTTCCGTAATTATAAAAATTATTCAAGATTGGTATAAAATTCTAAGAAACAATAATCTTTCACTATAAAATCTAAATTAGATAGTTTAAAACTATGCACTATGAACCCTGTATCAAGTAAATAAATTATTTGTATGCCCACGCATTATTGTTAAATAACTGCTAAATTACAGCTTAAAAATAGCTATAGTAGCGCTCCTAATACTAAAATTTTTTTACATTGATTACATAGATCATTATTTTCCTTTTTTATTTTAAAGACTGTCTTTGACCAGGTTATTTTTATCATTACCAATTTTAAGAAATGTATTTTAAAATTTCTAAATTTTATCGATAAATCCATAATAATTCCAACCCCCCGTGAAAGATATATCATAATTAATTTCGATTCATTATTCAAATAATATTTAATTAATTTAATGCGTGAAACAAGGTTACAAGTCCTTCGACCTTTTATATTAATATTCGAGTATTAAATTACTTTTCTTTTTTTATCGAAATGTTAGGGTCTGGATCGTCGATATTTAAAGAACCAATTCAATAACACTACACCGGAATTCTTCTTTCGAATACTACATTTTCACACCATAATATTCTAATATTACTATAATTTAAAAAAAAAAAAAACTAGAAACAATTCTCAATTTTTCAAGTATAATATCGAATCTGATTATTTTTGGTTATTGATTATAAGAAAAACAACGACTTAAAAACTTCCAAACAACATTAAAAATGAAAATAAATTAATAAATTAAAGATATGTTCATATAAATATGTCGAAATAATTATACATTCATTAATAAATGCTTTCTATTACTTCTAAAAATGACATGTCATAAGTATATAATTACAATTATGAGCTTAATTATTATTAAGTGGTTTCTTGCATGATTATTTTTATGTTATATGAAAATGGTGTGCATTTTTCTTGGATTTTTATTCTAACATAATATCGGATATTATCTTTCATCCACACATATATGGTATATATGGATATTGAGGACTTATTACAACGATCTTGAAAAAGAATATAGTAAGAGAGAAGAAAAAAAACATACCGAAAACCTTTTGAATTTTGATAGCATATATGTTTGGATAAGTAATTACATAATTTTAACAAGTTTCTTTTTCGTTACCTTTAACATTTAACATTCGAAAACAGCGCAATATCGAAACCAAGTTAAGAATTTAAGTAAATATTTAACTAAATTAATGAATAAAAACTTTTTCATTATCTATGTTCATATCCTAAGGACACAATTCTAAAAGTATATTCTATCATTTAACAAGTGTAAATGCAGGTTGCGAATAGTATAAGTTGTAAATTAGGCAATAAGACGTGTTTAATATGAGGTGAAATTCATTTAAGACCATTTCTTTTTTTCAATCAAACATGTTACTAAAATTGTATCGTGAAATCATTAAAAGTTTAAAAGAAGTCGAAAGGTAAAAGCTTCGAACAGTATTTTATTTTAACAGTAACAGCTCATACCGACCCTAAAAAAATTAATAAAAATTAATTAAAAAGTCTCTTCAGTTCATGTTTACTGAGGCAACAGTCAAAAATGTGTGCATTGTCATTGACCACGCTCAACATTCGGGAGATCGATTCATTCTTTCCATAGTCCGTCCGGTAGAATTTGAATTTAAATAAGTCCACGGATCTCAAGGAATACATGTTAGAATTAAGGTACATTTTGCAAAAAATATTGGGGGCGTCAATAGCCCCATTGAAAATTTGATGAACGAAAATTACATCTGCCACGTCTCGCCGCTTTTCCAGGGAATGCAAGCTTAATGTATGAGGCTTTCATGGAAACACATTACATAGTACCAATTGAGAATTGCATGTATTCTTGTGTACTATTGAAGAATTAGGTATAGAGAAATACAATATATATGTATATACTAAGGATGGTCATAATGTCATTATTTTCAAAATAAAAATGTCGCCTTTACAAATAGTTATTTTGGTTGTCATTATTCTGAAACTTAATTAGATAACAAATTTTCGTTTTTTTTTTTTTTGACTGATTAATTTCTATTTGATTGTATTATATTGTTAAATTTGAGGAATTTTTCTTAACTTCGCAAAATAATACGATTTTGTAATACCAATTAAAATTAATAGAATTGCTAATTTCAAATTTAACCGAAAAAAAAAAAAACGAAAGAAAAATTTCATAATGAAACGTGAATTTTAGATTATCTAACATCAATTTTAATTTAGCGGTTAATTTCTTTGTGTTTTTATGAAAATAAATATCCACCGAATTATTTAATGAGCTCTTTTTACTATATTAAAGCTTTTAATCAAATTAATGCTAAACGAAATCTTGATTTCATTTGAAATTACATAATGTATTAAAATCAGTTGAGCTAAATCGATGCGGGCGAAAGTCGGTGTTTTGTTGTTTTTTTTTGTTTGTTATAAAGGACAATATAATTATATATATTATATGTAATAAGCTGAAAACTTAACTTAACATTTGTGGCAAATAAATCCTTAAATTTCACATTTTTTAAAGAATTATCCAAAATCATACTAAATCATACTAAAATATTCAAAATAAATCTATTTAGATATGGAATTGATTGAAGTCGGATTAGATTGAATATTCGATTAGATCGATTCCGTCGAATGGAGCAAACAAGCCATAAATAGATTTTGACAATCCATTTTAACAAGTTTCGCTCGATTGATGGTGGTTTATTAACTCTTGTGGTATCAAATAGAATATTCAATGGTGATAATGGACGATGAAAGATTTGTTTTAGTAAGTATCCTAGAATTTTTGAGTTTTACTTTAATTAAAAGAACACTACAAAATGTTTGAATTGATAAAAGAAATTTGTTGAAATTAACCCCTCTCTTCTCAGCGCAGTCATAACAAGTTCGGTATGTCATAACATGACGTCATTATCATAACAGTTTAAACTGCTATAAATTCATATTTTGGACATAATTATGATCCATTCGCAGCAGTCATAATTTCAGTTAGAATATTATTATCATAAATATTTATGAGAGCAAAACTCTGACAATGTCAGAATAAGCGGGTAAACTTTGGTAATTTTAGGTTAAGCAATTGAAATTTGAGTAAAATTTTATCGACTAATTTTTAATAAAACATTGAAATAGAAAATGTGATTTTTAGCAGATCAGATTTAGTTTTTTTTTTCTGAAATTCATTCCAATGATTTCAAAATTATTATAATTTTTGGATAATTTTGAATTTTGCTGTTTATTTGCACAAAAACGGGTGAATTGTTTAATTGGACTTTAACAGTATTATATATTTTCAGTTAAATACTTACATCGTATTGAAATCAGGATGAAAACTGATTTTTTGTGAAGGACAATAAATTGCATGCATATGCAATGTTTCTTGTATGTAATTATTTCAAGGACACATATTTAATTGCTGGTATTTTGAGATTTTAATTTTATCCATAAATTATAAATTAAAGGACAATATTTAAATTAAATTTTAATAGAATGAACTTTTCATAAACAATTCGTTTTGATCGAGACACAAGGCAAATGTTTGATGGTTGAACTAGTTTTTGGGTTATTTAAAAATTCGGGAGAAGGAGTAATCGATTTATTTATAGTCAAAAATTGCTGATATAAACATTTTTTACGGAATGAAATATATTTTTTTTGCTAGACAAGCAGGAAATTGTATAGAAAACCAGAAAATGGTACAAACTGCTTGGTAAGGAAATTTCGAATTTTCCATATAATACATGTATATTAATCCATGGAAAACTATTTCAAGCGTATGCGAGTATTTATTGAGTTTTATTAAAGTCAATTTTAAATCTATAAAATTTCAAGAACCAAAAAAATGTACATATCATTAAAAAATTGAATTTCCCAATAATTTTCCGTTGCTTTTTTTTCTTCTTCTTAGGAACACCTGTCGCCCACTTTAAAGACTTAAAGAAAAAAAAAAACGAATCAAATAAATAAATTCCACTCTAAATCCGCTGGATCTAATTTTCGCCAAGTAAATTTATTGAGAAAATCTTCTTTTTTTTTTATATTATTTGTTCTTTGGTGTCGTTTTTTTCCTTTTTTTTTTTTTTGTTTCTTGATATAGGTAAGTTCACCCACGTTTTCTCTTTTAACTTGATCATTCTGTCGTTAAATTATTACAAGATGTTGGTGGGTAACATTTGCTACCGAATCCTCTATTATTATTATTATCTTTTTTAACTCTTGTATACCAAAAATTCCCCCTTGTCGATGAAAGAAGTAAAAAGGATATTATCCACTAACAAGGCATCGTGCTGATCCAAGAAATGTGAAAGTAAAAAAAAAATATCATATCTTCATTTTTTTCGCTTTTTTTGTTTTCCTTGATTTCTTCCTTTACCTTTCGCCCAATTGAAAATATGTGACATTATTAGGAAGACATTCACTCGGGTTTTTCTTTTTTTTTCTTTAGATGGTTTAGCTTTTTATGTATTTTATTCTTATTCCCAAAAAAATTATACTAAATCAGTTGTCGTTCTTTGGTTATTTTACTTTTACCCCGATAATAATATCTACCATATTATTTTTTGGCATTTTCATATTTCCTCTCTAGAAAATGGGGAAAAACATCCAGTAAGAAAGAAATCAGTTGGAAATTTTTATTTCATTGGTTTTAATATATTCCAACATTTTCATGAAACAGTAATATGCGCACTTTTAGCATCTTATTATACGAGTTTCTAGACATGTTTTGTAACAATTTTCATTTATATATTTGTTCAAATTTTGATACACATATGTATATATCAATTACCTTATATTATTACTCATACATATAGAAGAAAGAAAATTTTGATAGACGAAATTTTCTTGGCTATATCATCCATATCCTATTAGTTTTCTTCTTTTGATTGATTTAATATCTACCTACAGGGTATTTCATGATTTTTATTATTGTTCTATGAAATAGAATTTAGAATTAGCAAAGTTGTGTAAAAAAAATCATTTAAAGTCGTCGAAGTCTAGTTGGTCTTTGAGCCAGAAATTTGATTAAAGTAAGCTATAAATTTACTATCTAAATTCTCCATCCACTTTTCTTATTTTAGAGCATTCAATGAATGCTGCGTTACCAACACGGCCCATATTTCCCGAAGTCTTCGCGTTTTGAAGGTGAATTTTGGGTATTCGGGTGCTAATTTCGGGGAGTTGGAAAAACCAAAATATTTGAGTTTCTTACCGACGTATTTATATAATAAGGAAGATATTTTTTAAAATTAGAATTGAACTTTTAAATTACTTTATTGACTTAAATTCTGTATTTAAGTTTTTCGAATTTGAATTTTTAGAATTTTTACGAAATGTATGCGTCAAATTCTGAAAGAATCTGTAAAGACAGTCATTTAGGCCGACATAAAAACTTCATTTTTTACATGTCAATTTCTCTACGACCGCCTTTGTCGAGTGTTGGTCATTCTGAATAAATGTCATCTCCAAACCATACAAATGCTAATTACTTGCGCAACTCTTAGAAATGCGTCAACATTTTCTCATCGAACAATCCAATCAATAATTTTGTAAAAATGTTTTGAAATAATTTTATATAAAATTCATCATCATTTTAAGATCATAAAAATCCTTAGAAACGATATATCATATGACACATCTTCACCTGAAAAATCAATGAGCAAACATTGACTCATCTATTTGGTTTTGATCTTCGTGTTACGGAAAGTCATGAACCATGCTGTATAAATACGTACGCTGGGATGATGGCTTATTTTCTTTAATGTACTATGGTCCTCTACGAGAGTTGATGGCGTTATCTTCAATAAGAAAAAAGTGTAAAAATAACACCAAAAGGAAGATCATATGACGGTGTTTGAAAAAAAGGAAAAAACATCGGAAAAAAGAAATTAAATGGAAAAAACAACTATAAAAAATTACTGTATGGTTTTTCGCCGTCTTTTCTTTTCAGATTTTCTAGTGGCTTTTGTTATCAGAGTTTTCTTTTTTTTTGTTGTTGTCTGTTCTTTTCTTGTGTGATAATATATTATAGTTGTTTTTTCGGCGACATATTCCTGGCAAATGTAAAATGATACGAGATTAGGACGGAGAACAAGTAACAAGAAGGATATCATAATTCGGATTATATGAGATTCGCAATTTATTTTCATTGTGCTTTTCTATTAGAACTTTTTTTCTTTTCATTTTCGTTCATGAATAAAGTTAATCCAGCTTTCAATGATTTCGGATGATGATAATTTTTGTGTTTAATTCGTTGATTTTCAATGAGAAAAAAACAAGTAAATATGTGAAATTATTGTAAAGAAATGTGTTTTTAGAAGATTTTTGGTCAATATTTGCTAGATGAATGATTTTCAAGTGACCAGTAAAATATGAAAATCGATATCTATATAAAAAAGAAGTTCTAAAATTTAATTAGAAGGTATGGGAATATGCGATAAGTATATTAGTTATGTTGAAAATTTATAAAAAATGATAAATTCTATGAACTTAAAAGCTTTCATTCGATTTAATCAGATTTTGAAAGTTCGTTTGGAGCTAAACAGTTTTTCTATTGGTATTTAACGAATCTATTAATAAAAATTCAGTTCGAAATGGTTTAGAGTAATTTAATAAACTAAAAATTTTGAAAACTTGTTAAAAAATTTATTTTATTCTACTAGAATCGGTATATCCTTTTTACGAAGACTTTTGGACTTTTGAAGCGAACAGTAATTAGTTATTTAGTACAGCGAAATTACTAGTTCCTTTGTAAAATGCCAACTAGTTAAAAACTACATTTATAAAAGTTACTTTGAATAAAGCCATTTGGTTGTTGTTTTTTTTTTCTTCCAATTAATGAGTATAGAATATCAGAAAAAATGAAAATATACGACGTTGAGATGATAAATCTTTAAACTCTTTTCCTTTGCTTTAAATCTTCATCGTAGGCAAGATGTTGGTAGTATCCTGCAGCGTCGTAACTAGGCAGGTGCAACATGTGCACCCGCACAGGGCCCAGAGATCTAGGGGGCCCTAAAACAAAATTGTTAATTGAATTTTCTTTACAAATTTGTTTTACAAAAATTTTATTCGAGATTTTAAAACACAAATTTTTTACAGCAAGTTAAAATTAATTAAAAACTATTTAAGGTCTACTATTGGACAAGATAGATTATCCAATCCAAAATTTTTACACAGGGCCCTAAAAAAGCTAGTTACGGCACTAGTATCCTGACCAAAGTTTCACCTGAGTTGGACTTCTAATATTGAAGAAAACTTAAGCTCCCCGATTTCGAAGAACATATTTTTAAAACATTCCCATTTGTCAGCAAATAAATCGTTAAACTTAAAGATTTAGTACAAACCCAAATGATTAGCGATAAATTTAATAAAGTATCAAAATTGTTTGGAAGAAACTTGAATCCATGGAGAGTAACACTTCTATTGTATATTTATCTTATATACATATGTATATAAATATACATTATCCATTCTCTTAAATTTTGTTCGTTAGGATATTAGATGAATTTCATGAATATTTTTGTTGATATTAAAATACGATGAAAACAATAAAACCACATGAGACCTAAACAATTTTTGATCAAGGTGGCAAAAGTTATGTACTTAAAAGGCTCTATGTTCTTATCATTAATTAATTACCCTTAATCTTTATAAATTGATAATTATTATAGTTATGAAAAGTAACCCTTTTGTAATCTATTTATAGGAAATTCTTTGGAATAGTGAATATTATATTTCAATTTTTTTCTTTCTTCGTGAAAACTGACTTGGATATGTTTTTGGATCAATTTTTAATTACGTAAATAAGTTCAAGGTTTTTATAATAGTTCTATCCGTCTATTGCCTTTTTCTTTAGTAGACTCTAATCAGGACGGGGAAAATCCGAGCTGTCTGTCTATTAGCGGTCTGGTTTGTAAAACTAATTTTAATAATGAATTTTTGTCTACAAAAGTATGATACTATCAAGAAATGAGTTGGATCAGAACTAAAACTTTTGATAGGTACAGTGTTGTTGAATAAAAGTTAAGATTTTCTTCTTTTTTTTTCAGAGTATAGTTTTCTTTTAGCATAGGTTGAGGTACTTTTATTTTTGAGATTAATAAATTACGCACAGAAAAATAGCAATATAAACAACAACAACTGAGGCTGGAGTACTGGAATTTCCTAAAATGGCAGGTGGAAATTTATTGTTATTTTCATATATTTCATAAAGATGAGGACTATTAGGTTCTTAGTTTAAAGTAGTGTTTAGGCAATTTTCTGAGTAGTTTTGCTTTGAAGCTTTTATTTTTAGAAACAACAAAAGTTATAATCATTGTCACAATTACAGAATTTCACTGCAGGCATCGAACCTGATACTTCGCCAATTATTAGGAATCAGACGAATCATAGACGAAACTCCCACTGAGGACGACATATTAATTTTCTTTTCTAGATATAATGAATATTCTTTGTTTCATGTTTTATATCAAAATCGAACACTCTAAAGATTAAATAGTGTAAAGAAAAAATCGACGACTAGTTTTCAACGGAAATAAATAATTTGAGATTCAGGTAATTCGAAAATTCGATAAATACTATAATATAAGGTGGATTCTGCAAGCAATGATCTCATGGGAACAAATTTTAAACCACTAAAATCAAGTAAGTTTTCGATTTTTCGGTCATATCTTGATTTACATTAGTTTTATTTAAAAAATTTATAAATAATTTTTGATGCTAAATTAAATTTTACATATTTTTTGTTCAAATAAATATTTTATATCTCTAATAGTTTATGAGCAAATTAAACTTGACTATAAGAAAGTTGAGGGTGTTTTGAGATAACAAATATTTCTTTTTCAACTTATCCACACATTAAAATAAATAAAATAATAACGCATTTTATCTTAACGACATGAAAATACTCTATTTTCGTTGACTGTTTTTACCTTAATAAAATATTAAAATTTTTAGACAATTTTATTGTTACTGGAAATACGTGTTTTTCGAAGATATACGTGATTGGAATTAGTTTCGATAATTTTTCTTAAAGAATATAATAAAAATAAACATTTTCTTATTATGATTATTTCGTTTTTTTTCTTTCAGTTTCGTGCTATTCGTGAAAAACCTTATAAACCAATAATAAATATTGACAACACTGAAAGTTATACTTGCATTAATTAATCAATGATAGAAAAGATATATACCGAAATGGGGTAACCAAAAATTAATGACGAACGTAATTCAATTACCGACAAAACTTGTTGATAACATTATATGGAATTCAATAAATTATGAATGAAATCTTAAAGCAACTAATTAGTGATGATGATTAATTAGATTCTTTCTCAATAGTATTTATTATTATATTAAATTACTTAATAATGAAATATAATTTACTTACCAATTTGTGGTACATCATACTGACGTTGTCCTCTCGCACTGCGTAACATCATATTTGGTGGACCGTTTACACCATTTCCACCACCTCCATTAACACTACCGCCAGGACCACCACCACCCAGACCTGTTGTTGAAGCTCTTTTCTGCTGTAACTGTTGCTGTTCATGTTGTTGTTTTTTATGTGATTTTGTTTGATATCGGACATCAAGTGATGGTGTTTCAACAATTATATCATTACCATGATTTCCATTCATTCCACTATTTTGTCGACTATCCTTGAATAGCTCTTGTAGAGCTCTCGGTGTTTCGATATTACCACCACCACCGCCAAGAATTCTATCATCATGATAACCAATATCATCATCATCAATCCCATTATCACTTTCCTGTTGACTTACTCTTGTAATGCCATCATCAATTAAATATTGACGATTTAAGTGTTTCGGTATTTCATTATCACGTAACATTGATGAATATCCAACAATTGATGGTGAATTTTCATCATCACCAATAATTTTATTTTTATTGCCAATCAATTTCAATTGTGGCGATGTTAACGATGAGGATGACAATGATGATGATGATGATTTATGAAGTCCCGATGCTGATGAGGACGACGACGAAGGTTTCGATCGACCAATTATGCTGCCACCTACATTACCTATCATTCTTCCAACATAACTACTATCGGCTAGTTCTATAACATCTTGATCGGTTAATGGTCGACGATATGAATCTCGTGCCATATGTAATGAATGTGTGGTATCAGCTAGCACGCTTAGGCATGCCAATGCTTGTAAGGTTTCACGTAACATTTTTCTAGAAATTTTCTTTTTTTTATTTTGTTTAATAATTTTTTGATTTTCAATTTTGTGGTTTTTAACTACTTGGAACCGTTTTCAGTTTGTGTTAATTGGAAAACAAGAGAAATTATTGTTTGTGTTTCACGTAAATTCAAGGAAATATTGGCTAAGTTTATCTGAAATTTCATAAAATTATGAATCATATCCTTTTCTTTAGCACAATTTAACTTTTTTAAAAAAAAAAAGGAAAAATTCAAACGTTTTTCCGGGTTTTTCGGTTTTTTCTTTTTTAAGAAAATTTTTTTACGATTGTATTTTAACAAAAAGGAAAAGGAAACCATACACAAATAAAGAAAGTGCAAATATATGTACAAGTTTCTTTAATGTTTTTTTTTTTTAGATCGGTATGAAATATAGATTCTTGTAAAGTTGCCAAAATATCTTAAAATTTCTTTAGACATACATATTAAATATTTTTATAGTTAGTATTAGTTTTTTAGTAGATTTATATAGGTATGGGTGGGAAGTTTTAAACAATTTTTTTTTTTTATAATATTGTTTATAAGAATTCACCTGGCCTCTTAAATTTAGAGTCAATTAAATGAAATTATTTGTTTCGAAGCCTTTTTATTTCAAAATTACTAAAATTTTACTAAGAATGTCCTGTTTTAATAGAAACTTTTCAAAGTTTGTTAATTTTTTTAATTAATTGGGAGTTTTAATAAAAAAAAAATTCCCGAAAATATCTTTTTTCCTTTTGAAGTTCTATATTTTTAATATTCTATTTAAAATAATTATTACGAAAACAAATATCCTTGCAGGTTTCTTTTCTGTGACGTAATAATTTTTAAAATTTAAGACACGAAATAATAACAAAAAAAAAACATAAACTTTCTTTTGGAACACACTCTCCTTTGATTTTAAATACAAAAAGAAAACTTATTTTAAATATTTTTTCTTAAAAGGAACTTTATTTTATGAATTTCTCAAAATTCTTTAATAGAAAAACAAAAATACACTTTTTTTTGATGTATTTTTAAAGAATATTTAACTATCCGGCTTTTTTTCATGCACGCTTATGAACTGAAACTTATTCATTTTTAAGTCTTTTTTTAAGAAATATTTATTAAATATAAATCACTTGTTCATCAAAAACTAAAACTGAATTTTAAAAACTAAAAAATTAAAACTAAAAGCTAAAAAAAAAATACACTAATAAAATGTTTGAAACGAAAAAATACTTCACTATTTTTGAAAATATATTTTTAAAAATTCTGTTTTAATAATTAATGTTAAATTGTTTTCTTTTTTTCTTTTCTTTTATTTTAAACTCGCGGTTTTTAATAAAAATAAAATAAATAAATAAATAATTTTCGATTATTTCCCGTTCTTGGCCGAAGTGTGCATAACTTTTAACGTTTCTTTTAGGAATAATATATTTTTTATGAATGAATTTTAGTTTTAAGTCAATTTTTTCTTTTCCAATAATTAGTAATTTTTTTTTTTTTTTTTTTACTTGGTTTGTTTTAAAACAATTTTTTTTTTTTTTTTTTAAATATTTATTTCTACACAACCATAAGGGGGTAAGTATAACCACCCTGGGGGGCCGTTCTGGCCATGACGCGGCTCTGCAACGTTCTTTTCCTTAACGTAAATTAATATTGCCTTGCTAAGGGATGAAACGCGAATGATTTAACGACAAGTTTGCGAAGATATCTCGTACCAAATAAATGGATAAACTATAAAAAAAAAAATGTATGTAGATATATATATAGTATATAGTACATAGATAGATGAATTTTCTTATTATATATTGAGGAGAAATTTTCATATATACATTTCTATAAAATTAAAGCACACATACTTGTATATTTTGAGGAAATCTCAAATAGACTGGAACTGTTGAGCTTTGACAATTCTAAAGACATTCACAGGAAAAAAAACAGGAGGATTCAAAAATGAAAGCTTTTAGAGTAAAAAGCAAAAGAAAAGAAAGAAAAACTGGAATAAAATATACTACAATAAAATATTGTTCTCCAATAATAAAAAAGCTATCGAAATGAAAAGCGCATGACAAGTTATCCGGTTTTTCTCTATTTACCACTAAAGAACAAAATAAATATTATTAATTAATAAATCTAAAAATAATATTCATTTTATAGCAAGTTACTGTATATAAAATTTATAGGAATCATCCTTTATTACAAACAATAAAAAAGAACCGGAAAAATATACATTTTTATAGTAACTTTTTGAAAGCTTTTTTGGAAAATTTCTACACGTAACATTTAACCACGCACATACACACACATACACACACACACAAACTAAAATTGATGATGTAAAAAACAAAGTATATATACACCTACAAAATATAAATGTGTACTATACACTATCAAGTAAAGTTACAAATTGTATCAATAGAGGGTGTTATTTATTCTGAATTTTATCCATATGTATAAGTGTCTCACTGGTATACACAGAATGTCTATTTGTCCTGTGGGTGCGCCAGCAGACACCCACGCATAATTTGTGACGTAAGCTGGAGACCGATATCTAGAGACTTTATTGCAAAAAAAAAAAAGAAAAAGAAAATCGAAGAAAAAAAACTCCAAGAAAGAAAAAAGCATTAAAGGATAGACCAGAGAAGAAGCAACAACATGAAACAAGAGCACAATATAAATATTTTAACAACAACAATCAAAGACTGCAAGAAAATCTAGCAGAATGGAAAACCACAATTTAGATGAAACGAGATGGAAAACAGAGAAAATAATGAGAAAAAAGAGTTTCGTATATTACAAAAGGACGAAAGCAGTAAGAAAATAAATTTATCTCTATTTGACATATACTCCAGTGAAATACTGTTACGAACACATGAAGAAAAAAGGGAAGAGTGAGTAAGCAAAATGAAAATATTTTTGTTTCTGTAGTTTTGTTCTTTTTTCTTTTTGTATTTTGAGGATATTCACAATGAAATTTATATTTAAAGAAAAGACCAATAAAAAAAAAAAGTATATAAAAAAAGCAACAACAACAACAAAAAGGATGTGAACAACGGAAAGAGTATTCTCGCGGAATGGTAAGTATTGTCCGGCATAACGAACGGGCAAAAAGAAAATTCATACGCAAAAGTGTGTGTGTTTGTGTGTGCATTATTTCCGGGAAACTATTCTTGTTATTGCACAATGTCCTTATAATTATTTTTTTTGTTTTATCGTTTTTCTTTTTGTTTTTTTGTTTTTTTTTTTTTTGATCAGGAAGATCATGAAAATATGATGATTTTCTTTTTGTCTGACTAACTAATCATCGAAATCTAAAAGGAAGGAAATTTTTGATTTTTAATTAACTTCATTAAAATTAAATTAACTTAATTATACAAGAACATTTCTTTAGAGATATCGAAATACAGTTATTTTAATAATAAATAAATAACCAAAATATTCATTCGGAAAATTTTCTTTCTTTATTTTTTTATTTCTTATTTTCGAAGATAGAAAGTGATGAGGAAAACTTCGAACAAGGGAATGTGTTAAATCAAATAAAATTCTTTCAAAAAAAAAAAAAACGAAAAGGAAAAGGAAAACCGGAGGCAAGGTAAGAAACAGAAAGAAAGGTATAACACAGCATCGTTAACCAAAAATAAATACATATATATATATGTATAGTAAAGTATATCAAGAGAAACAACAACAGATAAGAATGACAATTCTATATAAAGAACCCGAAAGAGAAAGGTACAGGAAAAATCTTTTATCCAGAATTTTCATCGTCTCAAAAACCGAAAAAAAAAATCCAAGAAAAGGAAAAAAAAAAAATTACAAAACCAAAGAAAATAATAACGCACACACACCAAAATGAGAAAATCAACTTGAATGAAAATTTTGTTGTATACGTCATCAAACACTGTTTAAAAAAAAAGAAAAGCAACAACAGCAACAAAATTATTCCTTTTTTTTTTTCCTTGTGACCTTGAAGGAAAATTTTCAGAATTTTCCTACATCTTAAACAAACAGACAAACAAAAAAGTAAAAGGCAAGAAGAATAAATAAAACAGAAGAAAGAAAATAATTCATATAAACGAAAAAAAAAGAAGAAAAAAAAGAAAAATTTTTCATTGAAATTAAGTTTTTCCTTTTTCTTAACAATAAACATGTTTTCAAGAAATTGATATTTAAATCATACAAAAATTATGTTGTAACGGTTCTGACCATAAATTGCGGGGATTCACCATAAATGTCTATGTTTGAAAGTTAATGAATATTAAACATTTCTGCTTTTCTTTAGTGCTGAAGAAAAGCTGTATACGAAAATTCATAAGAATTATTAGTTTGGAATTTTTAATTTTCGCACATTAAATGGAGTTTTAAAAATAAGTAAATTTTTATAATTTTTAAGTTCGCAATATTAAGATATTGTGTCTTTTACAATCCACTTAATTCGAAATAGTACAATACTCCATATACAAATTTAATTAGTTTCTTAAACTCACATTTGAAAATATTTGGCAGTCTTTATGTCCTATGTAAATTCTAAAAGTAAATATGTTTAACATTGAAAAAAAATATACTTATAGACTTGTTCTTTCCAAATGAAAATTCATTGTCATAAGCTTTTGTTAACATTTTCTATCAAGGTCTACTCAGCAAGTATTCTGCTATGGACTAAAGATAGAGAAGAGAAATTGTATATACTTTTCTTTATAAAGAAAGGATATAAAGTATGGAAAATGATAAAGATACCCTGTTACAAGAAATATTATATGTTTCAAGATAGAGAATCCATATATATTTCACGTATATTGCAAATTAAAACAAATATCAAATAATATTAGTTACGTTATGTTAGCTCTTTACAGAACTGGTAAAATTGTAAGTTTCTTGAATCATCTCAGAAATTATGATGCCCTATGATTTAAAGTTCTTCGCTCAATCCCAAGATTTTTCAGTCATATTATTATTTTTCATTTGATGTAATTGTAGAACTACGTATCAATCTATATGTTTAATTGTAGTTTAACTTCGTCTCTATAGAGAGATTTTCCTAAAGATCCGATCATTCCTAAAAATTTAATAAAAAAACATATTTTCAAACTTCTGAAATTAATTTTTGACATTGAGTACGGCGAACTTATTTTACAAGATCGAAATACATATACAGATTTAGAATAGCAATTTAGGCGTTTATATAGCTCTACTTAACTTACAGAATTCTCTGTATATAAATTACGATTGGAGAATACGGCAGTTAGTTAGATCCTTAAGTCTCAATTTGAAAATATATGACAATCTTTGTTTTCAATGCAAAAGTAAATAAGTTCAACATTTAAATTAAAAGGACTTGTAGACTTTTTTTGAACCCTCCAATTATATATTGTTAAACTGGACTAACCAGTCATGGTGCACAACCAAATTGGTCAGGAAAGAACATATTTCAATACTAGCTAAACTATTAGTTCATTCTCCGCTATCAACGCAGTACATCCTAGACGAAACACTTTCACTAATATAATATTGTACATACAATAATATATACCATTCTCAAGATTAATATTTGTACAAGCCAAAGTTAACCCTTGCAGGTTTCTTTGTGGAATACTATTATATTTCCTTTCGAACCGATTTACTGTTAATATTGAATTCCTTTTAAATATTTCCACAAGTTATAAAAATACTTTCACAAAGGATAAAAAGGATCTTTTCATTTTCTTTTCTAAGTTTGAGTGAAAATTTCAATTTATTGAAATTACTTTGATACGAAATGAAATCTTAGCAATTTACTTAATTACATATTTCGAAAGAAAGAAAAAATAATAAAATAAGAAATTTAAGAAATTTGATTTCAATTCAAATCTTTATTTTAATTGCAATAAAAAATTAAGGAAATTTTTTACATAACCTAAAAAAAAAAAGAAAATTTTATTAAAGTTTTCCTTTTTTTGTGTAAAAAAAAAATTCTTAATTAAATTTGTTTGTGTTTATAGAAAATATTTCCAGAAATTTAATTTTCCATTAAGTCTTTTGTTTCTACTTTTCGCAATAAAATAATCAATTAAAAAGGACTAAGGACTTTGATATCGAATACAATCAGAATTTTAATTGAATATGGATGTTGCCAATTTAAGTTTTGAAATTTTCAAATCGTCTACTTTTATTTATTTTATTTATTATAATTTTAATGAAAATATGAATCAAACAAAAAACATCATATTGTAACTGAAAATCGGGCTATAGCCGATGTTTTGATATCCTGTGGCAGAAAATCAGTCAAAATTAATAATATTTAAAGGTTTTTTCTGCATAACTTTGTTTCTTCATTTTCAAAATTGCTATAATTCGGAGATAACCTAAACCATAAAAGCATAAACCTATTTTGTAAATTTTATTCACATTGGTTTATTAGTTTTTAAAGTACCTACATAAAAAAAGAACTTTGTGACCAGGCTTATTCTCTCCTAAAACTATTTCCGAATTTACTGCGTAGTCAGTTCATATAAATAATTTAAGCAAAATTGGTGCATACATTTTCCAATTGAATCTGAAAAACCATAAAAAAAAGGACAAAACTTTCTGGTCACCCTGGTTTTTGCTTAATAATTTCGCTCATCCTTGCTCGATTTTATTGAAATGCAATAACAAACGGAGTTAAGTTGCTGCAACTGTAAATTTCATCGAAATCAGATAATGCGTTTTTGAGTTATTTTGTATACGGACGGACGTACGGACATGTATAAATCGATACAGCTTTTGATTCTCATACACATCTATAATCTTGAATCCTTTCTCCGATGATTATTTCTATGCGTTACAAATGTAGTCACAAAATTAATATACCTTCTGGTAGTATCTACCATAGGTCAGAAAAATAGCACGAAACCTTCTAGAATAATATTTTCCCAAGAAAAGAAAGATGAAATTTTCAACGTAAATTTCTCATATAGCTTAAGAAAAACAGTAGCGTAGGAAGTTCGGTTTTTTCTTCAAAACAAACCCCATATTAGCTTAAAAGTATACCCAACACATTGGAGAAGAACGCCACAGTGTAGTGTATTCGAATTAACTTTTTCCAAGAAAAATATCTTAAAATTTTATTGTTTATTCATAAAGGTATGCCTTTTTGATTTTTGCTGGAAAATCCATGCCTTTTAAACCACGTCGAATTAGGTTGGTTGGTGTGTGTGTGTGTGTGTTTTTTCTTTTCTGTGTCGGTTATTTCTTTTGGGTTCAATAAACATTTTTATAACTTTGTTTTTGGAAAATTGTTTTTTGCCAAAAAAAAAGAAAAGAAAACACAGAAATATTTTCCTTCGTTCATATATAAAGTCATATTCTTTATTTATTTGTTGTTGTTAAATTTCAGGTATTGATTTGGTAAATTCCAATTCGTTTGGTATTAATTCCATGAATTAAATGGAATAAAATTGACATAAAATCAGCAATGACAACAAAAAAAATGAACATTTTTATTAGAAAACAATTTGGGTTTTTTTGATTAACAGTTTGTATAGGGTAAATTACTCAGTCAGTGGTACCACCTAAGTTAATGACTGGGGCAGATTTATAGTCCTGTAAAAACAATTCTATACTTTTTTCTTTGAAAAACAACTCCACTCTTTCGACTCTTCTCATCATAAGGTGTTATTACTTACTAAATATTTCGTTCTTGTAATATAGTCCTAATTTTTAAAAGTCGTGGGTTAAGTTCAAGAGATCAAAAACAGAAATTGCGAGAGTTTTGTTAAGGATTTATTTGACTGGAAAGCTGGATATTTTGAAAGTCAATATTTTTATTAAATTTTAAAGTAAAATCTTCGAATTCTGAGAGGGGGAGTTTTTAGTTAATATTTAGCCAATCACCTAGATATAATAAATTAAGCAATTCCTTACATCAGAAACGCTCAGAATTGGTTATTCGTAGAGGTGTTGGGTTCCGTCATGACCTCATACTTCTTTGGTCAGTTTGGTAAAAACTACTGGGACTTTGCTCACGTTGCTCCATTAGATTACAAACTGTTTTGCTCTATGACGACAGTATGAAAAAGTACCTAGACAAATTTTATTATGAAAAAGATTAGAAGTTTTATGAAACGGGGATCATGAAATTGCCGGAACGATAGCAACTCATTGTCGAATAAAATGGAGAATAGTTTAGTTTTTTCGCTGTATAAAAAAATTACTTTTTATTTCCTAGTAAAAAACCGAAAAGAATTTCGGGACTATCTAATAATATAAAAAAAGCTTCTTGGTATTTTTTTATGTAGTTTGAAAGATGGAAAGATCTTACGGGACCATTTGTTTTGCTATTTCATAGTTTTCCTAAAAAATTATTTTTAACATTTGACAATTTTATTAGATGCTATAAAATCGGTCAAAATTTTATCGGATGAAAAGACAGTACTAATAAATTCAATTTTCTAGATTCAAATCGTTAATGAAGAAAGTTTTTCGTAATTTTGTCAAGTGATAATTGTCGTCATATCCTCAGGTCACTAGTATTTACTTGTGCAGAATTCCTCCATTGGTTTAGTCTTTTCCCTACTAGTAATCACTAAATAGCTTCAAGTCATATCATATTTCAAGTGTTTTATTATAGATCTACTTGTCTTAAGAAATCCTATTATACAGGAATCGGTAAAAACTTTTAAACTTCTGTTTTGCTTGAAGGCGTTTTCTAACACTAATATATAAATTTAACAACCATAATTTCTAAAAAGTTTTATCTCCAACCGAATTTAAATCAAAAATATTCTAAAAGCCCAAAATTATGAACAAAATTTTATGAATTTTATAATTTCATTATTCAAACGAATATATTTAAAAACTTAAAATTAGCATAATTTTTGTGTAAAGCACATGAGTCCGTTTCATTTCTTTATCATAAATCATTTTTAATTAGCTATAATCACATAGAAGAAAAGTGTTCAATCATAATTTTTGTGTCTGTGAGACGGTTTATCGAAAAATGAGACATTTGACATGGGATAACTAATTCAGTTGGGGATACTTTTAGAATAGAAAATTATATCTAAGTGAATGGTATCTACATAGTTATGATATTTTAATGAAATAATTACTAAATCGGAAAAGAAAATCATCTAAAAATAAGAGAAGATTTTAAATATTTAAATATTTTTACAAAATTACTTTTCCATTTGATTGACATCACTGATTATGATTAAATAATTTAATAAAATTGATTATATAAGAATTGTTAGTGATAATTAGTCGCACTTTAGAACGTAAAGAATTTAACAAATTTTCACATAAATTCAAGATTTAGATCAAGGCTGTCCAACCCGCGGCCCAGGGCAAATATCAATGGGGCCGGAAAATATTCAAAGTTACTGAAGGATGTCCATTTTTCTGAGGAATGACTTGTGTGTTGTCAGCGCTCTCGTGTTAAAGTTGCCAAGTGACAAACAACAGAAACAGAAACAGAACAGAAAGCTCTTTCGTTATGCAGTGAATTCTCTTTCTGTTTGCGTTGCTCGCTCAGGTACATTGTTCTGTTGTTTGTCACCTGGTGGCTTAAGTAAAGAATGAAACATACTAAGTGTAAAATTAGAACCAACATGTTGGATGAACACCTTGAGAATTGCCTGAGAATTGCAACCACGTCAATCAAACCAGATATTGACGGTTTAGTTTCTCAACTTCAATGCCAAGTATCACATTCATTTTATGATATGGATTTATACATAGTAATATACTTGTGGCCCAAAACACCATGTCTTCTTCCAATGCGGCTCAGGGAAACGAAAAAGTTGGACACCCTTATTTTAGATATATAAAATCTTTTGACTACGTATTCGATTATAATTAGAGAAAAAAAATTAACTAAGCTTTAATTTTTCCACTCCAAGGCATGTTATTTTGAGAAAGCTTTCGCAGAAAGAATCACAAAAAATATTAATTACAAGTTGTTAATTAAAATTACAACACATTAGTGTGGTATAGTATTTTTACACATATATAATGCGTGCTTTTTGAGGAATTTTTATCGACTACTATTTAACTATCTAAAAAAAAACGATCTATACACTTATACATTTTTAGTTCGAATACTGGTACTACTGAAATTTAGTAGTGAGGTTTTCATTTTTTCTTCTTTTGTATATTACGTTCACGTAGAGTGTCTAGTATAAAATTAATGAACTGAATAACAGACTTTTACCGATCTTATGTTAATCTAGTAAGCGGTAGAAGTCTTTTACTATAAAAGTCAGGCAAACCAAAACAATCCTAGACTTACAATTAGGAT
The DNA here is from genome assembly GCA_963422695.1 of Xylophagus ater. Lineage (NCBI taxonomy): Eukaryota > Metazoa > Arthropoda > Insecta > Diptera > Xylophagidae > Xylophagus > Xylophagus ater. The sequence goes on along the minus strand of OY730478.1, from coordinate 62,448,844 downwards.
CAATTAATATAATTTATAGGTCTATGCCAATTAAATTACGAAGAAAAAAGGTACGAAATAATCCCTTTCAGTCTGTTGAAGTAATTAAAGTTAGTTTTAAAATCGAAACTCTTGAATAAATAACATACGACTTTCATCTAAAATTATACTATACTAATTTCTAAGGTAAAGTAGTAGTCAAATAATTTTAGCTACGCCATTGATAGTAAAAACAAAAATGGAAGTTTATGGAATGTATTCCTTTCTTACGCTCTCTCCAAAAAAAAAAGGAATTATAATATATAAACATTCAACCATAGTCATGTACATATCCTTTTTAATCTATCTATTTTAACATTTATATAAATGGTTTCTTCGAGTTTTCTATCTCTTAATTTTCTATGAAAACACAAAATTGATTTTTAAGGGTTTTCATGCTGTCAGCGGAATTCTAATAATGTGATAACATATTAATGACGACAATAATATGATATCCGGCAAAAAAGAAAGGATATCTATGTGAATTTGTATTAGTATTGTACTCTCTTGTATAAATATTATTATACAAATATAACGAAAAATTTTGTGAAGGGTCATCCTTTATAAAATGGAAATCAACATAGTGCTAATAGATTCTATACCTTTTTTTAAGGGTTAAATTTGCTGAAAATTTCATAAACGTGTTTTGAATACAAAATATGATGAAAAGAATATATATATACTTAAAAATATAAAAAAAGAAAAACGGTATATACAAATAGGTACACACACCAAAAAATGGGGATTCATTCTTTTTTACCCTGAAACACCTTTCAAGGATACATCGTGAATAGGAATTTAGAAAAAGTTAACTAATATTCCTCGATAAAAAAAAGGAAAACCAAAAAGTTTAAAATAAATTTAAAAGTAAGCCCGCACAATTTCAGGCTTTAGCACGCAGGTTCTTCTAGCCGATTGTATCTCTGTCCCTAAAAGTTTGTTTGAGAGGCTATGCCTGAAAACTGGGAAATTCAGTTATTACAACTAAATTTGCCTATAACTATACAATTTTTAACTTCTATACGAAGTATATAGTATAGTTACTGGAATCAAATTTCCACGTTTCATAAGAGTCTAAATCGTTTGCAATCATTTTTATTTTTGTGCTTTTACATGGTATTGTAACGTTATTTATGAAACAATTTCAATGAAATTTGGCATGAGATACTTGCTCAATGAAAGAACAATTGTGTTCAAAAATCAATTGAATCCGATTCCAACTTCGGGTAGTTGCCGAACAAAATTCAGATTTTCTGTATGAAATTTGGAGCATAACTTTCGGTGTTCGGACGAAACTTCGAAATTTTTGTACAGAATAAATCATAAATTGTTGTACGAAATAATTGTATAGAACTGTATAGAATCGTATAGAAGTTCCCATAGTGATTTTGTGCACTATAGCTTGTTCTGTATGTATTAACGTTTTCATTTAAGTTGTCTAATTTAATATGAATTCTGTTTTTATTTTGCCTAATAAACTTTGATTTCCAATTTAAAGTTAACTATTTGCATACGAGCGCCTACAACAATATACCAATAAGTAAAAGTTGGCCGTTGACTACTGAATTGTCCGACTGAAAACTTCTTATTATAAGATTTATGCCAAATAAATGTATTATAAGACATAACAAATGTTTTAAGAGATTGCTTTTGTACTTGATTTAAATGAAATAGAAAGTCCGCTTAAAATCATTGACGGAATAAAAAAGAATATTTTATTAGATAAGAATAAAATTGTTAGTAATATTTTTTTTTATAACCTAATTAACCAAAATCGGATAACATGTTTGCGTCACAATGAAACACAGATTGTTGGCGGTTATTAAAACAGATAAGTTCATAATAATAACAAATTTTATTGGGAAATAAAAGAAAAATTAGGTATAACATACTAAATGGGTGAAATACTGGAATTTTCCCCGGAAAATTTGATGGTCATATATTTATTTGAGGATTTATTTTCTAACTTTATGATGATTCGTTATCAGCCCTTAATTTGGTATTTATATTAATATTAATTAATTTGAATACGTAAATTAAGTTTTTCTTTTTTTTAAATCGAATTAAATGCTGACAAACGGGAAAAAAAAGAAAATAAACTTTTCAAACCCCCAAAAATAAAAAAACACTTTTCATATAATTGTTTTTTTTTGCTTTGTTGATGAAAATAGAAAAATTATCAAGTCAAACTTTACAGCAATTATAACTTTTCTAAATCAACCATGTGACCTTTAACATTGGAGGATATACCATCAAAAGTTTACCACCTGTTGCAAAGTATAAAATTCTCTCTCTATCAAATGGGGGGTGGGTGGAAAATAACACGCATGAATAATATCGACTAGATAAAGCCACCGGAAAATAATCAAAAAAAAAATTATAATATCACTAAAATCATAGAATAAGAATTTCCACTAAATATTCTTTTATTTACATATTTTTTTTTTCTTTTCTTTTTGTGCCCTCAAAAATGAGTCAAATCAATCAAATTGTCTTGTTTTCGTGATTTTTTTTTTGTTGAAAACCATCAACCATCAACACCCACTTAAAAAAAAAACACACAATAAAGTTATATAGTACATTACAAGAAAAACTTAAGACTTCGTTCCGGATTTTAATCTTCAATTTCCTTAAAGCATAAATTGATACGCACTTTTCTTTCGAATAAATGAAAACTTTCTCTTATAAAAATACAATATATTCAAAAACTGCGCGGCAAATCAAAATTTATTTTTCTATTTGACAGAAGGACGGAAAAGAGTTTGAGCATGGAAGAATATTGAATGACATAAAGATTGTAATGGCGATAAAATGCTATCATTCTTAACATTTGATAGATTGACTTCTAAGACTCCATCATTTTATATCGTACGATGTTTTCTTGGTACACTTTGTTTTTTTTTTTTCTCTCATAGAAGGATTATATTTTAAGGATTTTTTACAATAATAATAAAAGTAAACGAGAAATATTTAGTATGGCAAACAATTCAACTTTCTTAGACGTATTGTTGGAAATAGGTTCTTTGAGATTGTCTACTTTCAATCCAAAACTCATAAGTCATTCTTTTATTCTAACTAAACGTTTTAAAAAAAAATTTATAACAAAAGTGGATTAATCCTTCTCCATCTCCATCTGATGTTTACATCAAATCTGAATAATTCCTTCATGAATTTTGGACCAGACAAAGTGGCCACACAAAAAGTGTAACGAACATACAGAAGCATATATGGGAAAAAACTTATTTCGGATTCAGGGGTCCTCGAAGCATGCATTTCTGGTGAATTTGTCCTGTTTTAGTAAAAGTCTAAGAAAGTATAAAATAAATAACTATTTTGGACTTAGAACCATATTCCTATATGATGTCCTATGATGATGTACCAGAAAAAATCATAAACAAAAAAAGAATCGTTTAGATTTTAGAATATATTATGGGCAAAGGAATCGAGAAGGAAATGATGATGTCCTTTGCCGTAGAAGAAATTTTACCAATGTAATAGATTTGCCTGGCTGTCTAAAAGTCTATATTGAAAATATCTATATGTGACTCTTGTCTATACTCTGGGTGGCCCTGACGCAGTCGACAAAAACGACAATTTTAACAAGATGTGCGAATAAAATAGGCAAAGTTAAATACGAAGGGACAAAAAAAAATACTACCCGCCAAGATATATATATATAAATTATTGTTCTTTGCCATAGTGTATAATAATCTGATGACGTAAATTCCACTTTGGAGGTCATCACCAAGCCCGCATGTTGATATTTTACTTCATCCTGAATATGTTCATATATAGTGTTTATGTATTTTAACATTTGTGGTACAAAAAGGGGTAATATATATATAATATATATATAGTATATCCTTTTTCGTTGGAAATGTATTTAAAAGCGTGTTGCTTGATTTTTCCATCTAGGTTTAGATTTTGTCGTGTCGAGAGATCTCTATAGTATACCTTTCTTCGTTTCCTATCACTTCCTTAAATAATGACTTAACTAAAATCTTCCTCAGTTCGAATTCAATTTGTCTGTCAACTTCTGTCATTTTCAATTTGTACAAATTTTCCTCGTAAATTATCATAGTTCCTAAAAAAAAAAACAGCGCAAATATAAAAGCTTTTCATTGTGTCCATTTTATTAGATTTTCTATTATACTGGTATTTGTGAATAAGTTTGTTTTGAAAAAGCAAGGTTACAGAGTGAAGCTCTAACATAAACATAAAATCATATCTTTGTTTCATTAAAGAACAAAAAAAAAAACTTTTACTTTTTGTTTTTTTCCTAATTTTCCAAGACGAAAAGGAATCCTAAAAATACTTTCCCAAAAATAAGAAAGGAAACACGTACCCAGAAGAAATTATCCTATTCTTTTCCGAGTGTTGCGTTAGTGTTTGCAAAGATATTAACTAGAATTGTTCTAAAGGATGTTATTTTTGTTGTTATTGTTATTGTTGCTTAATGATTTTAAGGTGTATGTGCGTATTGTCGAGACACATAATCATATACATATATATATATTTAAGTAGTAGCATACATTTTCTCAGTTGATGTACGCATGTGTATATGAATGATGACGACTATAATGCCGAAACACAGGTCATGGTCGTAAGGAGAAATGGAAAAGAAAGCTTTTCTTTTTTGAATTTAATATTACTGTTTGGTTTTTATTATTATTATTATTATTATCTTTTCGTTGTTGTTGTCTAATATATCTTTAAAAAGCACATAAATATTTTTGGACACTGCGCCTAACTTTCAATCGTTTATATACCTAAATATTTCCTTTTCTGTTACTTCCTTTTTGAACTTAATTTAACTGAATGTTATTCAGTTTCATTTCATTCTAAAAGTATACTATAATAATAATTTCATTTTGAGGTCGAGTTATAAGGACGAAAATACCAAAAATACCCCAAAAAAAAATAGAAAAACAGATGATGAGAATAAGAAGTTTATGAAACTTGAATGGGAAAATACTTGTATGTTTAGAAATGACGTTTCTTCTTTAAATTTAAATGAAATTGTATCCTCTTTGATGGTGCGGCAAAATATATATATAGTTATATTATATTTAATATATTCATATGATATGTATGAATGTATATGTGGCAAGGATATAAAATACTTTTCTGAAAGTTTATCTCAAACCATCCAAAAATTATCATGAACACAGGGCATTAGTCATTCCATTCATACTTTTCTAAACGTATAAGCTTTATATAGGCTTTTCCTTTAGTAGATGACGAAATTTTCATTTTAAGTGTTACCATATTTGTATAAATATTTATATATATATATATATAAGTTAAATGATATGAATTTTAAATTTCATTTTTAGAGAAGTAAATTTTTTGTGAATGAATGAAAATTTTACTGAAACGATGAAAATACATTTTACGTGTCCTTGAAGAAAAGCTATCGTTAAAATGAAAATTTTCATATTCGAATTATTGAATTTGAAATGAAAATTTTTTGGAAAATTATTAGTTCTTTTTGGCAATTAATAATTTGAAATCAATATTTTCTTAATTTTTAATTAAATTTTTTAAATAATATCTGCTGTGAAAATGTTTTGGTTAGCAGGAACTTTGTTGTGATCTTAAAGTTACCAGATCACTCCGTTTTTCTTTTTAATTTTGTAACACTCAAAATTCATTATTGTATAGCAATTTTTTAAAATTTAACTTCTCAAGCAAAAATCGAAGAACTTGCAATCATCGTTAACATTTCGGAAACCGGGTCATTTTTACCGTACTCAGTTCCATGGATCTCAGGAACTGTGTATTAATGTTGAGATGCATTTTGTCTAGCAGGAAGGGAGAGTCAATAGTCAATAACAAAACCACATCAGCTACTAGGCGCCGCTTTTCTAGAGAGTGTAAACCAACCAATTATAACCTTTAATCTGTAATCCGCGGAATATTTCTTAAGATAAACCGTCTCCATTGCGGAGACTCCAATCTATTAATGTGGAAATTTTGATAGGGATACCATACCTGACTGGTATATTCAAATTTCGGTCTATCCCGGGGAGTAAAAAGGGCATTAATAACGTTTAATAACATCTAATGTCGAATAACTTGAAATCAAGTTGATTGTCGCATATCACATCCAAATTTATTATATTACTCACTTTATGGAAAGGGATATCGGTGAGAGAATTATGACAATTTCATATTTCCTTGAATTTATGTAATTTTTTTCAATTATAATTTTTTCCTAGAAAATAATTTGATTTGTACAAAAATTCAATTCATTTTATTTTCAACTAACGAAGTTTAGATATACGAGAAACCGCATAAAGTTTTGTTATTAAATATTCAAAACATAAATACAAAAACATATATGGTATAAGAGAACTTAAAATTGGCTTAAAGCTGATTTTTTGATGCTCTATGGTAGAAATGTAACTCGTAGTTAATAAATTCAACAAATTAAATCTAGGAAAAGGACAACCAATACTAATAAAATTGTCTCTCTGCATAACTTTGTTCCCTCCGCCTCGAAAGCTTCACCGTAATAGCATAAATACAATCTGCCTATTTTATTCAAATCGGTATCGATATGGTAATCGATATTTCTAACCAAAAAGAATTTTATGCGCAGTCTTATTTTTCCCTATAACTATTTCTTTCTGCACTATCCTTGGATTAATTTTATAGAATCCCCTATTTATGTAAGCAACGTATGTAACATATTTAAACGAAAATGCTATAGAAAAACTGCTTTTGAAAAACAGACCAATAACATTACCATCCCTGGGTCGATTTTGATGAAAAGCAATTGCAAATCGATCAAAGGGACTACCAACTTAAATTGTACATTTCTTTAAAATCGCACAACGATCTTTTGTGTTATCTTGTACACAAAAATCGCTTTCCTATGATTACTTCAATGCGTTACAAATGTGGTGGAAAAACTAGTATACCTTCTGGTAGCATCTACCTTAGGTCATAAATATGTAAAGCGATTTTTTTTTGGGAAAATTACCTGGAAAATAATTTTACTAAAAAGAAAAGAAAAAAAATGTTATAACAAAAAACTTGTGATATCATCATTTTCATTTTAAATTCTGATTGTAGAAAATATGTAATTTTTAATTTCCTCAATCTGATGATGACAGGGAAAAATGTACACTTTAATCAATGGAACCGAAAAAAATATGTAGACTATATATGTATATGATATACTAGTACAAGAGACCCACAAAAATGTGGGCGAAAATTGAGTGACATGCGGTGAAAATTGCTGTTTCCCTGACTATGATTTTTTATTAAGTTCGTAAAGGTTTTTTCCCATTATATTTAGGATTAACAAAAAAAAAAGCGTTGGATCCAGTGGTTTATTTGATATTTTAAACTACTTCATAAAATTCTAAAACACACAAATAAAAGTATCTATCATATTTTAATGTATTTCAATGTTGGTTAAAGGATACGATTTGTTTTATAATTAAATCTGCTTTTTAAAACATAATTATATTGAAATTAAAAAATATATGAAATTTTGCGTGTGGTGACATTTTTAAGGCCTTCTTAAATGAAATTTTTTTGTAAATTAATTCTCAGTAATTAAATAACTTTAATGTTAATATTAATATACAAACATATTCTTTTATGTAAATTTAATATTTTATTAATTAAATCCAATTACTTTCATAAATAAAGTAAAATTTTAATATTACATTTTGTTGGTTCCAAATGAAATGAATAAAGTGTTAATACAATTTTAATTTTAATTTTAATATAAATATTATGTAGTATAGTACTATATAAAGGGCTTCGTCGCTCTGGATGAGATAATTCCTTTCATTAAAAGCAAAAACACAACATTTCCTATTTTAATATACTATATTACTATCTTCCGATAAATGAGTATTAATTTGGTGTTTTGAAATAGTAAAACTACATATATTATTCGTTAACAGTGCAAAATATTGAAAATAATTGAAAACTGCGGCTATAGTAGTTTTGATAACTGATTTATAGTTTATCCACAATAGATGCAATAGCCATGGTATCGGTATGACGCAGAAAAGTTTCAAGAAATGAAAATCTTTTGGTTATTCATAATAAATTTGATTTGGAATTAGTTGGAATAGTTAACGTGCAAAGTTGATCTACTTTTGAAAAAAGTCCCTGCTCTTTTGCACTCATTGCAATATGAAGTTATTTTTTTTTTACTACTTTGTTCTGATTGGTGCAATTGTTTATTCGTTAGCTTTGGGTACTTTCTAATTCCTCATACATCGGCACAGATTTTGTGCGACTAGATATTCTTCAGATCAATTACGTCGTTATTTTACAATGTGCGTTTTTCTATATATCTCCTATATATTCTTTATATCTCCATATGATTCAGCCGAGATCAAAGAAAAGGTGAACAGAGGAGAGATATAAAAATATTCAATAGTATAATGTCCAGACTGCGCTATGGATATGTTCTAGTAAGCTCAAATAACTTACTCTACTCGAGTAGATAAAAACCATTTTTCTCCGAAATAATAAATTGTAAATGTATGTCATATTTTAAGAAATTTCTAAAAGTTTTATTAAATTTAAATTGACTAAAAAAACGCAATCATTTATTTGCGTGTTTAATTTTTTAATTAAATTTCAGGTGAACTTTTCAAAAAATTTTCTTTTTCATATAAAATTTAATCAAGCTTCTTTCTTATATTAAAAACTCTTCTTTATATATTAATTAAACTTTCTTTTCTTATAAATTGTATTTTAATGTTATTTGAAAATGTTAATTTCTTGCATAAACCTTAACTTTTATGAAAATGTAACTCGAATCAACATCGTAATGGCATTTTGTGTCGCAATAATTAAATCGAAATTTCTTAGTATTTATTGTGTTTTCTTTTTTGTTATAAAATTAAATCACTTTCTTATTTATTATCTTATTTTTTCATTTGAAAATCAACTTCAATTAATAAAACCTAAATTATCGAGGGTTTTCCTAATAATAAATAAAAATCAATTAGGATTCCTAATTACGTAAAAATATCAGCTTGATAGTCAAACATCACCTCACAATTTATCTCACAGAAATACCCTAAAACTTATAAATTTATTTAACATCATGCCGAAAGTACGGTATTTTTACTTTGCTTTGGAAACTTACCTGAAACTTTATTCAGGTAAGTTTCAATTCGTGAAATAATTATGTACATATTTCATAGTTTTCAAGGTTTTAATAACTTTAACTTACTTCAAGAATCATAATTTTGAACAAAATCTTTTCCTTTTAGACATTTTTATTGAATTTCTTTCCTGCATAGGTATAAAGAATGTTATGAAAATGTCCTTTTATTTTCTTCTAGAGTGGGTGGTTTTATAACTGGAATTATATCTAGTCTGTCTTTAAAATTGCATTTCTGTTCGAGTGATATCCATTATGCACGTTTGGCATAAAATGAATAAATAATAATATCTCGTCTATCATTTCTGGAACATCAATGAAATTTTAATCATTGCGAACATTTTTATATAGGGTGTCCTAATAGGAAAATCGAATTTAATTATGAATTAAATAAGACGTGCTCCACGAAACACATACTATGTATTTAAATTTTGTAGAACTCCTCTTTTGTCCACAGTACACGGTCGAAACTTATTAGTAATATCGTTCATTTTGTGTAGACTATTTAAATCCGTTACTCTTATTGGGACACCCTTTTTAAAGGAAACCATATAAAAGCTTTTCTATTACGACTTTTTCGTCATTCATAAAAAGTATTTGCAGCTTACTAATATGAAGACGCCACAGAAAATAGTATTTTAGTACAAAAATCACGAGAATATAAAACTAGGGAGAAAAATAAAGTGAACTTAAATTGGCATATATCCAAGGATGCCAATGGTATTTTATAAAAAACGAAACGAACTACATTTAACACCCTCGTCAGCTAGTGGTATTCCCAGAGATCAGACAGCTCTATAATTTCCTCTGAGATAGATCATATTCTGCATCCTGTCTATATAAAATGACTAATATACTTAATTTATTATAACTTTCCGTATTATTTTTAAAATTAATATACCTTATAGTATTCTATACCATACGGTGTAAAAATAGTTTCTGAAACTCCTGATACACTGAGTCATATTGACAAGTTTTCCAAGTTTTTGCAGAACAAATTATTTCTGTAGGTGGACTATTCATTTGCCATATGATTTCCTTTACTTAGAGTTGCCATCAGCCCACATTCGTTGAAGAAATTGTTGTCAATTTTTATTTTAGAGATAGGATAAATAAATATTATTTTAAAAGAACAGTTTCTTTTACATTTGCCTTTGTTAAAAGATGACATAACGTGTAATAATTTTCCACCTACTTTAAAAATTCCTATATATAAACTTTATTTTCCATTTTCCAACTAATTTTCTATAATGAAAAGATTGTAATATTTCTTCTCATTTTTCTCATATATTTAGAACACCTTTCTTGATATCTTAAGAAAATTTGCAATCACTCTAATTGGTAATTATAACATTCATCATTTTTCTACTTTGTTTCTTCATTTCTACGAATCGAGGGCATCTTGTTAACTCATTATTATGTAATTTCATTATTCATTATTTCAAAATATGTACTTGAAATGTATTTTCATGAAAATGACATTTAATTAATATAAAGAATATCGAAAAGTATATCAATTAATAGCTTTCATCTAAAGGTGATACACAAATATCAACTGTTTTCAGGAAGATTAACTTCAAACAAACCAAGAAGAAAACCCCGAACAAAAAACAAACGCCCAGTTAATATAAAAGCCAAAACCCATTAAATTTAATTATTTACATAGACGCCTCTGATGTATATCAATATATCAAAGAACAAAGTGAATGAGTTAAGCCGAACATAATATGAAATTGGAGAAAGGTTTCTCATAATGACGTGAAAATTTCACCTTAAAAATCATCATCCTGACTATATATTTCCTATTATTTGTGCTTATATAAATACGAAGAACACACAAAGTCCTGCCATTCATGAAGCTCACAAAAAAAAAATACATACTTTGTTAATTTTTGTTAGATTTACTTACAATGGAATTTCTATGTTCAGATCTTAATATAATAGTATCAGATATCTATATAAAATATAAATATACTATCAAAAAACTGTATTTCAACTTATACAATAGAGTCGAGTACCTTCACAATCACCTCGATTCCATGAACAAAAATATCCTTCTAGTTTCGAGGAATATACGAACCCAACAAGTGGTGTAGATTTTTGTTTAGATATATATTTTCTATACAATATAAACTGTAGATAAATATATAATATTTCCAACAGAAGATTGTGCGTATCCAATATAGTACACGTATAAAATAAGATTCTTCATTACAATAGATATTATATCGAAATTTCTGCTATGTCGGTTTTCTAAACAAATATATTCCTATAAACGTAAAAGGATGAAGTTTGAGGACAATGATTACAATACGATTCAACAAGTTTTGTTATAATATGAAAATTCTCATATTAAAGTTCATGTTACAACATATAATAGCCATAACCTTGTAACATTAGTACACCGGTGAGCATATTCGAAACACTTTATTTTAATTTAAGTATATATATAGGTATATATGGATATAGTCATATATTGGGGTATCATAAGGAAAAGGTGACCAAAACATTAAGTGTATAAAATATAGAAAAATATTTATAGAAATTTATAGAAAATTGGTTGAATAGTTGTGTTTTCACTTTGAGATTTGAATTTCTTGACATGACATTAAAAAGTAATTTGCATACTCGCAGATAGATGTCAGTAATTTTTCAAGATGGTCTAATAATTAAACGAACTGTTTATATACATATATGTATATGATTGTAGATGACCTACCATATTGTTGCGTGCTACTCCTCTGGTTCGAATGTTATAGAATGATAACACTTTTTATTTATGTGATTTTAGTGTAAAAACTTTTATTTACAATTATTTCTGCGTTAACAATTAGTCTTAAAAATATTTGTCTTTCAATAATTGATTATTACAAAATTAATTTATTACAGATTATTTAAAAATACACAATCACTATTTCCAATAATTTATCATAATTTTTACTTTTAGATGCAAAATTACTGCTCTGCGGTAGGCTTTAAAAATATTTAAAACACCCGATTTGACTTTTCGATTTGAACTGACTACATGTTCGATTCTCGCTTGCTATTTATACAAATTGACAGTGTATCGAGAATCGACTTGAAGATTTTTATTGTTTTGATGGAATCATTTCTAATTCGTGGAAATGTTGAAATTGTTTTTCGGTCAAGTTAAAATAAATGTAGTTCTTATAAGAATTTCTTCTGCTCCGGAACAACTGATAAATAAAACATGTCAATGGATTACAATTTCTTTTATTTATATTTACAGACAATATTTTCATATCAGACAATCAAACTGAACTAAATTAGCGGATGCCCGAAAAAACACTGCTTTTCTAAAGATCTAAAGTCGAAATACAAAACCAAATATATTTATAGTATAAATATACAGAAAACTTGTGCTCCCGATGGTAGTATATACTCGTGGTACTACAATTTTATGATATTTTTGGATACAATTTCTATTTGTTGATTTTCATAATAAAGGTATTGAAAATTTTGTCAAAGAGAAAAATATCAAAACAACAAACAACAAATTTTTGACTTCACAATAATTCTGTTTGTGTTTCTATTACAAAGTACAGATATCTATCTTCAGACGATTCAATTTCTGTCTATTAAATAGAGTTGGTTGATCTCAAAGATTCTTGAACCCTTGAGTACTTTATACTTAATTCATTACGCTGAACACGAATTTTGGAATAGCAAAGCATCAGAATTTCTGATATTCTTGTTGTTGTTGAAATGAACTTTTAAAGGGAATTATATATTATTCAGTCAAAGAAATGTATCCGAATTATGAGCGAATTACTTACGGTTGAAAATAATTGCACTTCCAATTTCTAGGAATTAAGATTTGACTGGGGTTTGACTAGTAAATTTAAAACAAAAAGAAATCAAATCGTATACCTTTGTTCTACTTAACAGTATACTAACTAATGCTCTAGAGCTTTTATGACTTTAGCTATGCTATGAAATGCATATTATATTCTAATTTTTTAAAATCTTTCCAATATATTTAAACTGTGAAGTGTAGAGACAGACGGTCCCCGACGTTTTAGTAAATTGCTTGAATGCTTTTTATTTTCCAATTCTTTTCTTTATATATTTATAATAAGTGTTTCATTTTTTTTTTTCAATTTTATAAAGTATTTTATTATTTCTAATGTTGCAGCAAAAATGCAGTAGCGTGGAATTTGGTAAGAATTTTATTTTAAAAAAAAAGTCCAAAGACACATAACATAACGCCTAAGATTTTACAATTATACAGAATTTAAATGAAACATAATTTCCATTACCACAGCATTTTAGGAATTTGTTGTTTTAAATACCTTCAAACCATTAAACCCTACGTTAACTACGTCCGTGAATCATGTGTATTTTGGTAACGTTTTTTCTTAACGCTTTACTATACCATGGCTAATAAATTCTGTTGATATTTATATTGTCCCTAAAGTAATCTACCTTAAAAAGGTATCAACATTTAGATTGAACTTTTCTTGCATAATATAATTTCAAACTTCTATATCGTATGTTAAGTAAGTATGAAAAGACAGTCTTTAGGATTTTAAAAAAGATGTGTTACTACCAACTCTCGACCTCGGTACACTAAACTCCTATTAACATTACCAATTTATAGATAAGCATTGAGTAAATAGTAAATAGTAAGTATTTACTCTATGACATTACTAACTCAACTCAAGCTAATACATTCGTTCGTCCAATGTTATCATTGGAGCTGGGTGCTCTTTTCTTCAGAGATAGAACCCAACATATATGTAAATCTAGCCATATGAGATGTGATTTTACTATAATTATGAAATGTTGTATAAGCTAATGTGAAAAAAGGCAGGCCATCTAGATATTTTTATCTCTCCTTTATAAGATTTTACCAAAGTCCTTTATATAAAGATTAGATACATAAGTTCTAGTACCGATTTTGCATTATATTTTTTGGGCTTTAAAGAAAAAACCATATTATTATTATTTTGAGTGAAGTTTTTCTTACAAAATATGTAAAACCAAAATACACACAAGATTTGAACCTTTTATTTAGTTTTTTTCTTTTTTTTCTTTCTTTTGAAAAGAATCTTACTTCGCTTTTTTCGGTTTTTGAAAATAATTGGTCCTAAAAAAAATTGTAATTTCTTTTCTTTTTTTTTTCTTTTTTAAGATATTTCTTATGGCCCATGATACCCGAATAAATATTATTTTTACGTTGAAAAAATCGCTATAATAAAAATATGCAGTAAAATATCAAACAAATTATAATTACACAAAAAGTATCCTTTTTTTTTAAAAAAAAGTTAATAAAACATTTTGATGGGATACATTTTTTAAAGTTCAAGTTAAAGCCGAACTATACACTGTGTTTTCACATATGTTGTAATTTATTATGCCCACACGTCAATTTTTCACACGTGTAAAAAATAGTTAATTATTGTCAAACATAGATTTAGGTATGTTGTGTGGATCTATTTTTTCCATGTTTTCTTTTTTGTAAAAATTGCAATTTAACTTAAAAAAAGTAAAATATTGTTTGGATTTAAAATTTTATTAAGGATTAAAAACAGAATCCCCAAGGAAGAATGAAATTGAAGCATTATAAAAATAATCCACTCACTGTTAGAAAAGTAGACCGACATGTCGGCCGTTACAGTTGGGAAAAATAGCCAAACAGTATCGAAACTGATTTTTTTTACAGTAAAAATTGATTTAATGTATGTTATTTAAAACCAGACATTTTGAGTAGGTCGAACGGGCTTCTACAAGAAAAAATAAAGATTCTTCAGCTCATTTCACCAAATATGTTGTTTTTTTTTTGTTACAATCTTAAAATTAGAGCCCCTTTTCTATGAATAGTAGTAACGTTTTATAGAGTTGATTCCAACTGTAAAGATTTTAAAACTGTTCTACAGGAAATATAACATTTTTTGTTCTACATTTAAAAGCTCATGTTTCAAACTCGAAGAAAATGCTAAGTCATCTTATGTTGCTCTGCAATATAACTTTAAATGAATTAACTTTTTATAGGCAAAGAATAGATAAATTGTGCAGAACCGAGATCTACATTTGAACCACAGTCGCCTCAATTTCTGGAAACGAGATCTAAACAGACACGACCACTTCACGCTGTATTCATTATATATAATGTGTTCAATTTGCCTTTTCTATATAATTATTCTAAGCATTATTCAAACACTACAACAGTTATTCCAAATATTATAATTGTAAAACCTGTCAATTTCAATGTCAGTTATTAGTATTAGCTATTTAAATCAAACTACATCCAACAATTTAGAATTCCTATTTTGCAGAAATTTTCAGAGAAACTTTAAACACATTAAATATTATGATTTGGTTATTTTGCATTTTATTGATAAAGTCAATTTGATTTCAATTAATTTGCTTGGCACTCGAATCCTATTTTAGGTTTTGATCCCTCTTAGTTTATTTAGTTGGAATTTATTAAATCAATATTAGAAAATTAATAGTGTGTATGATAGTCTGGAAAATTGAAGTGGTTTCGGGTAGGTATTGACAAATATTTGGAATAAAATTATTAAAGTACATAATAAGAATATACTTTAATATGTTCGAAAGATTGGCAAAATTGTTCTTTCGATATTTTAATTCGTTTTTTTTTCAAGATTTTATTATAAAATTATTTCTTCTTGAATTTTTAATTTCTTGGATCAGTAGTCTTCCTTATCTTTCAAGGAGATTCCTATTTAATCCTTATTTATATTTTCTTAATTCTATTTTGTCTTACAAACCTTTTTTTTTCTTTTTTCGTTCAACTTTGATATAAGATCAAATCCAAACAATCTACCTTTTTCTATACTTTAATCAATTAAAATTTTGAAATTAAAAATGAAACAAAATCAAATATGCACAAATACCAAAGAAACACTAGAAGAATTTCGTTGTTTCAGAATTGTTATTTCCGAGAACAATCTAAACTTTTCTTATAATATTTATCTTTCTTAGTCGGTTATTTTTCTTATATACAATATTATTTTTAATTTAAAAAAAAAAAAAGAACAATGAAAGGATTTCGATTTCTTCAATTTTTACTCACACAACTGAAAATGTTATATTTTTATTGGATATAATATGATTCGGTCTTATTTTTGTAAACAAAAATATCTCTTGAGAAATTTCTTTTCTTTTGCTTTAAATAGAAAACGTAATTTTTTTTTTTTTTGGAATTTCGTCTGGTTACGCAATAATCTCTCGTACCCCTAAATCTCAAAATTTTGTAATAAAAAAAAATAACGAAAAAAATTTCTACCGACCGAATAACCTAGAAATAAATGCGAAGGCTTCAATTAAGTTCGTCATTTATATTAAATGAAGATATAAAATTTAATATAAAAATATATGATTTTCCTTTTTGCAACAAAATACCTGCCGCATGTTATTTCATTCAACAAGACGAAAATTCCAAAAAAAAAAAAAAAAAATATTAATAAGTATTAGTCTTCTCTCATCTTGATGTAATATGACTGGACGGACGAAAAAAATTAGGCTACATACAAGTAATATCCATTCCATAAAAATAAGAAGAAAAAAAAACCAACCAGAATATTATTCTATTATTACGAAATGTATCCTACTTGAGGGAAAAATCCCAGCAAGACAATTATTACAATTACATCATTTCCCAAACTACCTTTCCTTAAGTTTCCATTTTTTTATTCATAAAAAGGAATACGTTAATCTTAATCTCAGGACGTTGTTTTGTTTTTTTTTTCTTCGTAGATCTATTTTTGTTTAATGTTTGGGTGATATTCTAACCATAAAAAATATAATAAAAAAACTAACGAAAAATATAAGAAAAAAAGATTCTTTATATGAAGGACTTAGTGCCTGAGTAGCAATAGTACAGAAATCTAAGAAATTTGCAGGTTCACGTGTTGAGTATATAGAAAATTCCATGACTTTTGTATTCTCAAAAAATATCTAATTTTCATTTTATATGGCAAAAATCCTGACTGATTTTGAATAGTGTCTTGTCTAGAGTTCTAGAATTTCTTGGTTTCAACATAATACATCTCATTTTATAATATGAAATTTAAGAAACTCTTGACAACTTTAAGCTAATATTCACAGATTTCAACATATGTGGGCCAAGCAACTGTGGAACTAACTTCTTCATATATCCTTAAAGAAGAAAACTCAGAAAAAAAGCACCAACCGAAGTGAAAAGAATTGGATATATGAAAACGTAGAAAAATCTGGCTTTGAAATGAATACTTGCACGTTACTACTATTTTTGTGTTTTTTCTTTTTTCTCGATGGAAATATTTAAGTGTAAGCACTTAGAAGAAAAATTGTATTTAGTCATCATAGCAGACAATAAAAAAGAAAACCAGAAGAAACAAAAATAACAAAACAACAATTGTACTTAAAGAAAACATCCTAGAATTGAATAAAAATTTCCCTGACCCATTCCTTTTCTCTCCATATTTTTTATGTTCTTTAAATGAATTGAAGAAGTATAACTGGAAATTATGTCAGTTGAATTTTCTTAAGTCCCCTTATCCAAGGCAGGAAGGAATGAATTTTCGGAATTACATATACACACTTATACAAGAATAAAATAGAAATAGATTAAACTATAGATATGGTAAAAAGGATAAAAAAAAGTTACGTCATATATTTATATCAATATAATATTTTCGCCCACACGCCATGTGCGCTACTAGAAGTTTTCTTCTATTCCTTTCATTTTTTTGGGAAATGAAAACTTTACTTACATACTCATATAAATACATTTATTCGTATGTTTTTCCGCTGTTAAACGCCTTCACTCTATCTAAACTCTATCTCTTGCCTGTATATAGTTTCGGTACTCTGGCCATTCCATATTTATACGCAATTTATCATTAGACGCCCGAGTTTTGGTCAAAAAGAACATAAAAATCGTGACATATATATAAAATGAAATTTGGTTGTTACTTTATGAATGGTATGGTCATTGAAGTCATGGCTCCATCATATACCAAAAACAACAATATAAGACAGGAAGTTTATATCTATATAGAGAATTGGGAAGAAGGTAGGTATATATCCTTTTTAAATGGAATATCGTAAATGTTCACCAGAGCAAATTGTTTGTTGATTATATCTAGAACCTTTAAAAAGAATCCGGGTGAACTTAAACCAAATAATTTACCTTATACAACCCTATACGGATGTACGCTGGTATTAAAAATATAATCTCTAAATTTATAATGTTCTCTCTATAACTAAGCTGTGCTTGCTTAACAATAATAATTCTGGTAATATAACAAATCTTTCTTATATTTAATATAAATTTTTTCATAAATAATTTAAGATTCAATAAAAATGAATATAGGATGACGGCAGGCTAATTAAGAGTAAAATAACTCATCAATCTATTCAAACAGTTTATAAATTATTTTTATTTATTTATTTTAAAAGACTGACTATGTCTCTTTATAATATAATTTTAAAGACATGGCCAGAACACTTCAACGCATCATCTACCTCCTTGGATTTAAAGTATCTGGTTAGTGATACAGAAACACAGTTCATCAAATTAACATTAAATTCTGAATAATTTTTAAATGAACACCACGAGCAAGCCTGAGGTGGATTCATTGGTACAACATATTTATTGAATTTAAGCTTATAGAAAGTAAGTGAAAAGAAGATTCAATACATATTTCCAGTTAACAACTTTTACTCGGAAACTACTCATCCTACATCTATAGGATCTTTCATTAAGGACATAACATAACGATTGTAACGTGTGCTGTGTGGCTTGTAGCGCCGTCTTGTTAAAACCACATATCGCCGATATCAATTTCATCTAATTCTGGCCAAAAATAATGCCCCAACATGGCAGGGTAGCGCTCTCCATTGACGGTAACATGGCGATCGAAAAAATACGGCCCAATCACGCCTCCGGCATGTAAACCGCACCATACAGTGATTTTTTGTGGATGCAATGGTGTCTCTTGAAGCACATGTGGGTTTGTTGCTGTACAATAACGCATATTTTGCTTGTTGACAAATCCGTTTAGCCAAAAATGAGCCCATCGCTGAGGATGATTTTTCGCTCTTAAAGTTGCGACGACCAACTCGGAATTTCGGTAGTAATTTTTAATAATTTCCAAGCGTTGCTCGTTCGTGAACTTTACTATGATGAAAATTTTGACTTTAATTGACAGGTCATTATTAATGTTTAACGGTGCGTTCATATAAAGATACAAAATTGTTATGTCCCTATTAAAAGACACTATGTTATACAGCAGAAGAGTAAACCCTTAAGGTTTCAGAATTCCTTTAAAAAAAACTGAATTTCAAATTTTAATTTTTAATACTTCTTAGACTTGAAATATAAGAAAGTGAAAATTTAGGTTTGTAAGTTAGTTTAAAGAAATCAAGTTCTTATAAAATAAGCAATGATGTTGTACAAAACATATTTCATATTTTATGTTTCTTTTTTCTTCTTATTTTTTTGCAAAATTCTTTTATATCGTCGAATTGTGGATAGATAAATATTTTGGGATTTGGTCCCATTAATGAGATTAACGATATCAGTTCGGTTATTGTTTTCTGTTTTCAAAACGATAAGATTGGTTTGAAATCCATACAATAGCGAAAAATTTAAACACAGATATTTGTATATCATTAAATTGATGACCAAATAAGAAATAAAAATGTCCGGTAATCAAAAAATGAAAATAAATTAGAGAAACGGAAAATTCGATTTTCGAATAGAATGAAAATGTCTATAAGTAAAAAACTTAACAGTTGTATAAAATTAGCTTTTAAAAATAAAAATGATTAATAAAAAAAAATAATGGGTCAGGAATTCTTTCTGTTATCAAGATAGGACCTGGGAATAAATATGTTTGAAAGTTGGGATGGGTGTGCTAGTTATTATACTAATAGAAAACATGGTCGAGACAATATTTCTCAATCCTATAAAATAAAATAAGAAGAAATGTACTGTAAATGGTATTATATATAAACAATAAAAGAAATTATGCACAATTAATAATTATAAATATTTATAGAAAAAGAAATCAAGTAAGTAAATCAAAAAACATTTTCGTATAATAATAAAATATTTTCCAAATGAATTAGACCAACCGAATTAAGTAAATGTCAACACAAAATCGTGATTATGAATTAATTTTACTAAAATATTAAAGCCTAAAATTGATTCATTACTAAATCTTCCCTAAATTGATGGATTGGTCAAAAAAAATACCCGAACAGAATTTAGTAAGTAACTAAATTTTCCCTAAGGAAACAACTAATTGAATATTTTATATATTTTAAAAAGATATTTTCTAGGAAAAAAAAAATTTAGTGATATTTTTGAAAAGCTTATTTAAAAGCTTTTTATTTTTGATAAAACGGAACAAAAATGTTTAATTATTCACGAAGAGAAATTCTTGTAAAAATAATTTGATTTAAAATAGATATTTCTTTCAAAAAAAAAGCAAATTTCCATTTTATTATCGAAAAACAAAAAAATAATTCAAAAAGTTCATAAAAAGAAAATTTGTTTCTACAGATTTAAAGAAAATTTGTTTTATTTTTCTTAAAAACGACAACCTTACTAACTCATATCAAAAAATATATATATTTTGTGAGTTCATTCAACTTTTCTCAAAAATTTTCATCTTTACTTAGAAAATGTTATTTTGGAAAACATTTTATATTAAAATCTTATAAAAAATACATTCTTCTTAAAAAAAGCGATAGAACGAATAAGAAAATTACAGCATTTTAAATCCTTGGGAAAAACAAAAACTTTCTTAGAAATATTGTTAGCAAAATAATTAAATAAAATATAAAACATTAAATATTTCCAGTAAATTTGAATAACGAAAAGACCCGTTTTCATGATTATATGTTTATCAGTGGGAAAACAGACGGTTTAATTATAAGAACATATAAAAACTTAAAATCGGAATATAGTCGATTTTTTGATGTCCTTTGGTAGAAATTGGACTAACCAGGCAACTCCACTAGACTTTTTCAAGACTTATTTTCTGTGAGACTGAAAATAAGTCTTAAAATAAGTCTAATATCGTGGGATTAGTTAGGAGTTAAGAAATCCATAGTTCAATGAAACAACCAAAAACTAATAATATTTCAGGGTTTTTTCTGCATACCTTTTCTACAAAATATGTTATAATTTAAGAGCCGATTTACTAGTGTACACTGTACTTAAATTTCAAAAGCGTTCAGATAAATAATGATCAATTAAAAGTTTATGAACTTTTAATTAGCTAACACTACCACAAGATTTTGTTAGGATTGTTATAGAAAACAAAATTCACAATGATAGATATTTTAATAAAGGAACGCCTAAACATATGTGATTTTAGGTTTACTCTACCATATGTGAAATGTAGCATGAAATTTTATAGTACGTATTTTGAAGATTGTTTATTCATCAGTATTCCAACGGAACTCAATGTTTCGAAATACTTTGAATTTGATACTCTGAAACAATTTTCGTCCTATGTGTTTGAACAGAAATACCAAAGCGGAAATGGTCATTTTAGTCATGTGGAGTCATTTGTTTTGGCAGCACAACACGACTTACTCAATCTTT
Source organism: Xylophagus ater (assembly GCA_963422695.1). Classification (NCBI taxonomy): domain Eukaryota; kingdom Metazoa; phylum Arthropoda; class Insecta; order Diptera; family Xylophagidae; genus Xylophagus; species Xylophagus ater. The sequence continues at coordinate 62,427,089 of OY730478.1, read as the reverse complement.
ATAAAATTTGATGGAAATATAGTCACTTGTATAATAACGAGTATAAACGGATTAGATTTTACTTTTTCGTCAAAAACAGAATTCTTATAACATGTATAAAAAAGCTGGCTGGTTTATCACACCTGTTAATTTTACTTATAAGAAACTTTAATCATTTATACGACACACGGCCCCTAAGACCTGCTAAATAAGAAGGTATATAATCAAAATATGCAATAAAATGTTTATTTTAGACATTATTTTGAACACATTTTTTATTTATACTGAATGCGTATAAAGAAAGTTAAAAAGCATTACGCAATCATTCGCCAATAAAAGTATAACTAAACAGATTGATATTATTACGTACCAGTTTTACTTGGTATTCTCTTAAAATAGCAGAAAAAAAAAAAAAATTCCATGACCTAAACTGAAAATGTCAACAGTCCATGATGACCATAAAATACATCCTTCGCTTTAAGATTCTCGAACCAAAAACGAAATGAGTAGTCGAATAGTGTAATTTGTTGGCGCCTTTAACTTCCTTACTAAAGGATATTTGAATGGATTTCTTGAATCTAAATATATTTATATATATGAAAAGAAATTCTTTTCTATTTTTATATTTTCTTGTGGATTTTTTCATAAGATCTAATTTTGATTCAGAAAAAAACCAAAAGAAAAGAAAACTATTTAATGACGAAATAACGATATATAATTACAATTTTCTTCGCTTTTTCTGCACAAAAACTAACTCACACCAAAACAACAAAGTTTTAAAACTGAAAATAATAATATACCAAATTTTGACTATTCAGAGAGATGTGCTTTTGGCGCTATTAACTCCTACAATAAAAATTATACTACAAAATCCATAAATTTTTGAAATTTGTATACTTACATAAAAATTGAGAGCAGATAAACTAGAATTGATTATTATTTCGTGAATTGTATATGATTTGGAAGATATTTTTTTTTATGAATGATTCTTTAGCCAAAAAACGAAAAAATATTTCATATAAATTCCGAATAGAACAATCAAAATTTGATTCCCACGCAAATCATATATAAACCACTATCAAAAGATGGGAAACTATTTTATTTTGTTCGATATAAAAATTTTTTCCGGCAACTCAAATTTCTTAAGGATATTTCTTCCTATTACTATGCTGGTTGGATAATAATGTTCTGTAATTAATTGATAAGAAAATAATGGAGGAATTATATTGATTTGTGAAGAAATTCCAATCACAATTTTCAGAATTTTATATTTTTAATAGCTTTTTGGGGGAGGATTTATTGTAGATCGTAGTAAAACTAAAGAATTCTTTATTTTTGGAGTATTAAAAATTGTGGAGTTTACAATAAAAGTCGACACATTATCTGTGATTTTTTAATAACTTGATGAATCTGTGCCAAATCTATAATGTAAAATTTTAAGTAGTACAAAATTCAATGAAAATATTTTTCTTGTTCGATTTGTAATAGATTTTAATTACAGTTCGAGCTATAATATTATATAGAAGATGAAAAACATCACCTAGATGATTTATTTTCACACTATGAAAAATTTCCTACAAACTGATTTACCCCAAATCCAAGAAGACAGCTTTAGAAGTGTATTTTGATAGTTTTGATTTCATATCAAATTCGTAAGAATTAAATTGTGTTGTTATCTTAATCCCAAAAAGTTTATAAACATTGCAATCCAACTTTTAATTTGGCACTTTAATTCCCTTCGATAGGATAGTTTTAAATTTATAAGTTAGACCGAGAAATCATTACAGTGAATGGGAATAGATTTATTCTTGTGGCTTTAGAAATATACTTAACACTTCAAATTTTCCAAAAATTCTGTCATACTTGAAATTACTTAGGGACTTAGTTTAACTCAGCTTTGATGAATTAAAATGTTATTAGTTTAGAATATTAAAATTTTCTACTTTTAAATTTTAATTCTCTAATATATCCAACATAAAGTTTATATTTTGGTTTAATAAATTTTTGAACTTTGAAATTTCAATTCATTTAGCGTTATTAACAAATTAGAATTTTCCCAAAACATAATTTTTCATTTGAAAATGTTTTATAATTTAATTCTGATCATCAGATCGATTATTTAAATTTTACCAATATCGAATTTATTTTGATTATGAATTTCATACTATAAAATAAAATATCTAAATAAAGGAAAATATCACATAAATTATATGTAATTACGGGCATTATTCAGTCCTGCTATATATCATAACGAAAATGTCATTCATTCTCCATATATAGTTCCTCATACAATACAGATATTTTTTGAAAATTGAATATTTTCATGTCAAACATACCTGCAAGGAATTTACATTAATATAACGCAAAGTATAGTAAATCACTGGAATATTAAATTTCCATGAATTTTCGATCGAATATTCAATTTAAAATGGAATAATATATAACAAAAGGACAAACAACTTTGGATACGATTTAAAGGATTTTGCAAAAAAGGATATTTATTTATAAATAAGAAAAGGAAAGATTTTTTTTTTTTTTAGATATATAAATCTTAAAAGAAAATATATTAAAATGCGGAAAATATGTGGTTTTATTTAAAGTACTAAACAAAATAGGATATGCTTATTTATAGAATAAATAAAATACCTTTAAAATGTGCTCGTAAGTCATCTAATATAGATATTTATCATTTAAAATTTATAATTCCAAAAATGGACAAGAAGGACACATCAGACGTACTGAAAATTGTTTATACAAACTAACTTACTAATTGTATATTAGCAAACCGAATGTAGTACAGTTTACTCTGTGATATTAGTTAGCTACCATATGAACAATTAAAAGGAAGTTGTTCTAAAGAGACATATTTAAGTTTTTAACACAATAAGTCGAAATTAAAACAATAGTTTACATATGGAATCTCTTGATATATATTATGGTGTTTCAAGAATATTGTAACTTATTAAGTTCCTTAACGCTATCTTTAAGTATCGCTAAGGAAGAAAAACTCTTGGATTTTCTGTTGCCACAGGTAAAATTCAGTTGTTACAACTAACATTCTGTTGCCACAACTAGACATTAATTTCAGAATTTTTTTCAATTTGTAACATGGCCTTTCGCACCATCTAGCTTTATCGTTTCCACAGATAGAAAACGGTATCCTCGCAATCGTAATGTTACTACTTTTGACTAAAAAGTCAGGCACATCATCGATCATCATAATAGAATATCCATTAATTTTAATGCAAAACTAAACTAATCAAAGAAAATGTTACTCCGATATATTTTGAACCCAATATTATAACATACAATCTAGATTCTAGATTGTATATTTCCTGATACTACACAACTATTCCTGATGTATAACAATGCGGCAAAAAAAACGCCACATATCTTTTACGGGCGTATATCCAACAATTCAATTTCGAAATAAACCTGGATTTTTTAGTTTGAATTCTATACTATTTTATACTGAACGTCGAGAAAATATGGACATATTATTATCCAGTGGAAAAGGAAAAGCATTGAGAAAACAAGGTGTTCTGAACAACATGAAAATACCTGACAAAAGAACATATATATTCCAAGTGCGACAAAGATGAAATTGATTTCTTGAAGAACTATTCAAAAATTTTATGCTACATACGTATAGTATGTTTATACAATCTATTTCTGTATCTATGATATTAAGATACATTTCTATAACTATGACATATCATACATATCCACAATATCACAGAAAAAGGACCTTAGGGTATCTGAGTTGATTTAATATTCCATATGTAGTGACAAGTTGTCGACTGTTGTACTCCAGAGTAAAAAGATGAAGAAAAGGTAAACTTCTCTTCACTGCGTGTATATTCTATAAAATATTATATTCCTTTATAGTATTATTATTTTTGTGTTTAGTTTGAGAAAATCTTTGACAACAGAAAAATATATCATATTTGAAATAAAATATAAATTTTTCAAACATTGACATTCGTAGACATTTTGTTTCCAGTTTTCTTTTTATATCAAATATCATTTTATAGTCGAAAGTTATGTCCGAAATAAATATATGATTTGATAGTTATGATGAAAATTATATACAAGAGTATACTATATCTATATAAAGTTTTACATTCCATTTTTTTTTTTTTGGATCAGTTTGATAATAATATATCAAAAGGAAAAATGTCTATCAATTTTATTTATAAATATTTAATGAGAATTACCGTCAACATGAGCTCCTGTGATATAATATTGGATGATTTTAAATGAAATGTAATTTAAAATTATAGTCATTTAAAATAATTGATTCTTTAACTACTAAAGTTTGAGTGTAAAGAATGTAGCAAGTTTGGGCGTTGTATTCCACTAAATAGCTTTGTACGTCTTAAAATACAATTAAGGATCTGTGTGTTTAGTTGAATTTTAACCAAGGTAGACAGCAAATCTGAGAAGAAGGATAAGTTTGTTTATTCGATCTAGTAATATTGATAGGCCGGGAGTATAAATGATCAGCCTCAGCGATTACAGATTTTCTAATTATTCAACTAACTATATAGAACAATCTAAAATCAATAATAACACAATTGAATAAATCGGAATAATTCTGTCATATCCTATGCAACTATTTTTTAAATGGTTTGCAACAAATTCAGTCCAGCTTTAAGATAGAAAGTCTATAAGAAAGTCATCTGTTACCAAGCCTCTGAAACAAATAAAAATATTCTAAACTTAGAACTTATAGGCCCAAATAACTCCTGTTTGTGGTACTTAAAATATGATTAGTATTCTTTTATTCATTGTTATTTTTTAATATTTAAGTGAAAATTTATTTTAAAAATCCTTTCCAAATTTTCCATATATTTATAATTTTCATGTCGTAATTAACCTTACTTAATTACATGACCGCGAATTTTCATATCCTTATTGACATTATATACGAGTAATGTCGATATACTAATTTCAATGTAGGTGCATAAAATCATTAAGTCCTGAAATATAAAGATTATATAAATTTATAAATATCCACCCATTTTCACCGGAATCCTATAATCTTTTCCTGTATGCGCATTTTAGTAATTTACATGAAAATAATGCATTTTCAACTTCAGTCTTTTGGAAATGTTATAAAAATCATTTGATTAACTTGTTGCCTTTCTCATGTACTACATTAGTAAAACTATGAATAATAAATTAGTGTTCCTTGTTTTTTCTTTTTCATTGCAAATTAACCACTTCTTTTTTATTGTTTGAAAATATTTATAGGCATGCCATCGAAAGGAAGTTATATATTTATAGCGAAGAAAATCAATTAACGCTCAAATATCAAATGAAGTTACTACATATTAAGCTTTTAATTTGAATTTGTTTCACATTGTTTCTTGGAATCAAATAATTACACATTTTAATTCGTTATAAATGCATAATTGTATACAAAAGTGTATGAGCCTCAGGAAATATTTTCATAATAACTCAACTTTCTTTCAGCTTTTCATACAGGTTTGGACTTTGATATGCAAATATATTCAATAATGTAGTAGAACTTAGGAAATTACTCAAAATCTCATAGATATCATTAATCGATCAGGTTCAGGTTGATCTATTAAATTCACACTATACTCGAAATTGTTTAGTTTTTTAAGAACTGTCGAATATCATATATTTTTTCCATTATTTCAATTTTACCAGTTGAACAATAATGATCATTAAAATCGGAGATGTGTCTAATGCTTTAGAGAGATCTCTGATTTAAATTACAATAATTATTTTTTAATGATATTTCTGGATGACCCATGACACATCTTCTTTTTTTCACAATGATCATTATTCTTGTCATTTCAAAAGGTTAAAAAAGTTACTATTTTGTTTATAGTTTTCAAAATAGAATGTTTATTCATTTTGATTCAATAAAATTAATTTTTTTAAATTCTTTTTAATAAATTTTAAGGAATTTTTAGAATACTAAACATTTTTCCTCCTTTTAAGTTTATGTGAAAGAAGAAAACATATCAAAATCACAAGAAATTTTTAAAATGTTCAAATGTAGATGGCCCTGTAAACCGTGTGAAGCAACAATTTGGGACCTCTTCACAATTTCATTTGATAATTAAAACAATAATGAAATAGATATTTAAAATTGATCATTATTATATAAATAAAAGTCATTATCGAGTTTTAATGACCGATTGGGCAATAATGATCATTAAAATCAGAGATCTGTCTAGGATATAAGCTAGAGCATTACGGATGTTGTTTTTTCTTTGAAATTGAATTAATATTAAAAAAGTATTAAAATAAAACTTCTCTATTTTCAAATATTTTCCAATCATCTGTGTTTGTGTACACATATGGCAGGATCCAAGATCCCATGTGGAGTAAAATATTTTTATTTGAAATAAAAACACAAACAAAAATTACTTTTTCATTTTATTTTCATTTATTTCTTTTGAAATTCAGTTACTTTTGTACATTTTCTTAAAATTTAACTTCGAAAGAAAAATGTACGTAGGTAAATAAATTGTTGTTAAACAAAAAGCAAAAAAAATATATAAAAAAAATTATTTTTCAATTTACTTTAAACGTACGTACTAGTCGACCAATTCACCTTCTAACCTGAAATTGAATTGAAATCCGGAACCTATCTAAACAGATAGACAGACAAAAACACAATGTCGTTTTGATGTTTACATTTTCATGGGTAGGCAAGCATTTTTAGATTTCGAAGAAGTACAATGTAAGTTCAGTTAAGACAGTTCAGACATTCGAAAATTTTCTCGAGTCGAGTCAAATTGAAATTTTTGAATTTCGAAAATTTATCTCAACTTATAAGATCTCGATTTATGAATTTTCAGACTTAGGAAATTTCACATTTGGTTTTATTAATTTACAAAAAATTGACTGAGTCTTAGTCGTGGGAGATTTGTATTGAACGATCTTTAAGAAATATGACAATATGACAATTCTAGGTCTGTTTTATTTGCCACTTGCGCTGGGGTAGAGCAAATTTTTACATTGAAAACAAAAACAACAAAAGAGCAAATTCTACACTACTTTCAGACCAGGTGTAACTATTACACCCTAATTAGTTCAGTTTTCTACCATAAAAAGTGTATTAGCTAAAAGTTTCTCATTTAATTACAATATGGTTGCTAAGCAGCACTACACACATTTGAATTAAAGCTTTCTTCTACTCCTGCTCGTTTTATTTGCCACTTACTCTGCTCCAGGGTAGGGTATAGCAAATAAATCAGACCTATTATCTTGTATGTACTTAACTATTTGGAAGCCCTTTTCTAAAGGTGTTTTGAATACATCTTTCTGAGAGAAATCACTTTACCTGCTTGACGGGTGTTTGACGTATGTTACGTCATCTTTGCTTATACCTAAATCTAATTTAGTGATTAATGTTTTTATTTCAACTAAACTCGATTTTCTCACATATAAAATTTTGCCCAACTCATTTACCTGAATTCATTTCCCGGAGCATTTCATATGTTATTTTATTTGTTATTCTATTTTTCTTTTTCTGTTATACATACTTTATATTTCCTATATTGCCGCCATCAATTGTATACTGTACATAACAAGGAATATGTCGAACCCTACCTTAAAAAGTAGGAAACCACCTGTTGTGTGCTATCACAGAGGATTCGAATGTATAGCCTTTTATTTTATGCCTCTTGTTTTTTTTTTTTTTCTGTTTTTCTTTTTTGCTTTTTTATAGACTTGATAGACTTTCCATGGAAAAACTTGAAAATATTCACAATGTTAAAAAAAAAAGTTTTGAATGAAGTCAATTTAAGAGGCATATCAGACCGCGTTGAACAACATTTGTTCAACGAAGCGTTTTATTAGAGAACTGAAAGCAAAATTTTGTAACAATTTTCTTGATAGTACTGGAAATTTTCAATGGAAAAATTTTTTTTTCTTCTGAATTAGAAAAACAGAAGAAAAAGAAAATGTTATATGAAAATTGAACATTTCTTTTTTTTTGCAGGAGTTTTGTGGGAATAAAGAACATCGAATCAAATAAATATTTCCCTGTAAATTTGCATTTCATATTTTGTGAATATTTTATTATTGCTTTCCATATAAACGGATATTGTTGCCAAAGGTTATATGACAATAAAGTAAAACCTAATAATATGCGAATATGGCATATATATAATTTTTTTTTTGTTCTCGTTTCTCTAACTTTTTGTACAATGT